>JAUPMV010000019.1:1284261-1884261 GCA_030848855.1 Branchinecta sandiegonensis
CGCCTAGACCCACATAATTTGTCATCTTTCCTCCGTGATTTTTTTTTTTTTTTATTCTGAAGTTTTTAGTTAAGATCTTAGTGTTTTTAAAGTTTTATCTATACATAATTTGTCATCTTTCCTCCGTGACTTTTCTTTATTTTTTTTTTATTCTGAAATTTTAGTTAAAATCTTAGTGTTTTTAAAGTTTTATATATACATAATTTGTCATCTTTCCTCCGTGAGTTCTTTTTTTTTTTTTTTATTCTGAAATTTTTAGTTAAAATCTTAGTGTTTTTAAAGTTTTATATATACATAATTTGTCATCTTTCCTCCACGAGTTCTAAAGTATTTTTTCATTTTTTGTTTTAAATTTTGAAATTTTTAGTTAAATTCTTAGTGTTTTAAAAGTTGTTGTCATTGTTTGCGGTGTTTGATCTGCCTTCGCCATTTTCATGTGTTTTGTTTTTTAGTCGTTCCGATGGATTATAGTTGTGCTTTAGTGTTGGTTTGTTTTTGCGTATTTATTTAATCATTTATTTTTTTATCATCAATTTTGGTGGGTTCAGAAAACAGAATAATAATAACAGAACGAGCCGCCATAGAAATTACGGTAAAATAAGAGTCTACTTAAAAATTAAGAAATTAAGGTAAAATAAGAGTGTACTTGGTCTACTCTTTTAAGTCAATATCTTCTTTTTTCAGACGCGTCGTACTGTGAGAACGCTGATCGTTTATCAGATGTTAAGCTACAAATGTGATGCTTCCAAATGCAAGATGGCGTTACCTACTGCTTTTACTAAGTGCGCTCTCCGTCGCGCACATCGTTGTCATGGTCGTAGAAGTTCAGTACGACCAAAGTAAGATAAACGCTGACTCAAACGTAATTGAACTTCACGAATTTCTCCGACAAAACCCAAACTTTCAAGATGATTCTCACTTGTTTCCTAATCTGAACGTCAGTTTTGAGAACTTTGATAACATTAATGGAAGCGATAGTATTCTAGTGCCCAACATTTTTCATTATATTCGCTGGCAGAAGAAGAAGTTCTCATTTGTTGACTATCTGTGTATCCAGTCTTTATTTATAAACCATAATCCGGACCGAATATTTTTCCACACGAACGTCCGGTTCCGCGGACACTACTGGGGTCGAATCCAAAACAACACGAAGCTTGCCAAGAAAGTTCGGATAGTATACAACGAGCCACCACTAGAAATTTTCGGGCAAGAGCTGAGAAAGAGATGGCGATACTATCATGGTTCTGATTTAGCAAGGATGAGAATCCTTATGAAGTATGGAGGGATATACCTTGACAACGATGTGTATATTATCAATAGCTTGAACAAATATAGACACTACGAGATGACACTGGGATGGGAAGAAGGGGAAGAGATTGGATCACAAGTGCTGATCGCAAACAAGAACGCCAGGTTCCTTCCAAAGTGGCTAGACTCGTATAAAGAGTATTACCCATACTTGTGGTATTACAATGCTGGCATAAAGCCGACGTATGATATACTAGAAAAAGAACCGTATTTAGTGCATCGAGTGAAGAAACAATTTGGTGTGAAGTGGCTCCTTCATCAACTGTACAGTGAAACATGGGAGGAGTGGAAGACACTCGATACGATTCATTTGTTAGTGAATCATCGTACATTTTATCGTGGTTATTATGACCCTCCTTTCACAGAAGAAAGTGCAAAGAACTTCGAATATACTTTTGGAGACATGGCAAGAGATATTTTATCTCACGAAGTTGCCTCATCTGTTTCAGTCCCATAATTTTTACTTGGAGTAAAGCGAAGAAGAAATACAAAGAAATTGTTCGTGAAAGGACCCGTAGTACTTGTAATGCCTATGCAACCTGATTCCGTAATTGCTCCATCTATTGTTAAAATCAAGAACCGAGTTTCATACGGATTCATTCTAAGCCCCTTAAAGGCACCTAACTGATTTTCCCTCGCTCGTCAGATCAAGACCAAAGGTTTCGATGCCCAAAAATCTAACATTTGATTCAAACAATTGGGCCATGTCCTTGAATATTTTACTGTTAAAATAAAGTTCAAAAATGGATTCAGCATGTCTCCTTGCCCCGATACCGAATCTCTAATCGATTTCAGAAACAACTTTCAGCTTCAACCAAATTTCCAGTTTCAGCCGAGTTCGTGATGAACCATTTGTCCAGCAAGAAAACTAAGTTAGATATGGATTCAGCGGACCTCCTTACCACTTCAATGAATATCTTATTAGCTCATAAAACATACATGTTTTTACCGTAAATTCAAAACCCTCCTCTGCCTCCAAATATAGGACTAAAGGACCCACCTACGAACTTGACTGTACTTTGCCAATGATCAACAAATAACAGCCCCTTCGACCTTCGATTACACTAGCCCTCTCCAACATTCATAGATTATGTCATCATCCACGCGCAGAGCTATACTAGTATGAAGAAAGGGGAGGGACTGCTTTAGCCGACAATTGGTCGACAAGTTTTGTGTCCGGCTTATGCCGGATTCCAGGTGAACTACTTGTCCGGTGAAAAATAACTTTCCTATTCGGATTCAGCATGTCTCCTTATCCCTAAACCAACTATCTCAATAGCTTTCAAGAAAGATTTTTGTTGCCCCTTAATTTGAAACCCCTCCCCCACCCTCAAATAGAGGGCTACAGAGCCCATCTTCGAACTTGACCTGTACTTTGACCCAAAGGATCCTCCCACCAAGTTTCATCGAAATATCTCAATCCCCACGAGAGTTATCGTGCGGACAGACGGACAAACGGACAACTTTTGCTATGTCATATGTATCCCTCCACTTACGTTTTGGGATCCCAAAAACGGGTCCCACAAACCCCTGATTTTTGTATGCCCTATGCCAAAAGCTTGATACATCGAACGTTTGGCATAGCATATTCCTAACGTTAGATACCCTTTGCCGAATGCTGGATATCTGTTGGTACCCTAACCCTGACTTATAGGTACCACCATAGGGGAATTCTGATTGGTTGATTTCTGAGCTTCAGTCAAATCATCAATATTTTACTGGGTTAGAGTGTCCAGCATCTGGCATACTGTATCCAGCGTTAATGAATGAATGAATAAAATATTTTATTGCCCATCAACAACAGAAAGGAGGAAAAAGATGGTGTATATGAAAAGAAGGAAAAGAAAAAAAAACGAATACAAAAACAAAACAACTTTAACCTAGATTCAAAATCAAATAAATCTTATCAAAAAAGAATACCCAACCAGGGGTGTACAACATCCTTATTACAGGGTATGCCATAACTCCATATGCATAGGGTATGCCAAACATCAGATATAGGCCTACCCAGAGTTTTGCTCTTGGCATAGGGTATGAACAAATCAGAGGTTTGTGGTAGACTTCACCTACCCCCCCCCTTTCAACAAAAAATGCATAATGATCTATGATAGACATTTCAAGAAGCGGAAGGCCAGTGGCTCCAACTTCAGCAACTAGAAATGCAACCAGAAATGACCGAGTGGATTGGTTAGTTCTCATGCAGCTATGGTGAAGGCTAATTAAACAATACTGTACACAACAGTTAAATACAGTAATGCACTTCTGACTGTAAACAAGTTAACCTTCAAAACCCCCGTAAGTCTGAAAAAATCTCTGTGTTCACTCCATGGAAACGAAGCTTGTAATTATGGTGACACGTCACTGTCCTATCTAGGCGCACTTCAAGTAACCGACAAACATTGAATTGTACAAGCTTAAAGGACCTGTCTTAACTATAATACTAACGCAACCTACTTCCCTAATCACTCCATATATTTCTAGACCCGGAGACCCAAATTTCGTACGGTGCATTCTATCCCCTCTAACAAAACCACGCTGATTTTCTCACTTGCCGTATTTTTCTACCTTCGATGTGTGTCACGCTGTTGACGGTTGTCTGCGAGAAGTTTTCCCATCAGAAAAACCGGTTATGTAAATTGTTTCACTGTTTTCGCTACAAGTCAACGGGTCTGGGAAAAGACTTAAAAAAGACGAAAACCGAGGGTTATTTGTTGAAAGCACAACCTAGTTTGAAGTATTCAAATATTTCAAAATAGTTGAAGAGTAAATAGTGCGAGAGATCCTTTAAGCCTGAACCTGTCCTTACTGGGAAACCTTGAAATCACAACTGTCCACCATCAGCAGGGGCGTTACAAGGGAGGAGGGTGCAGCCCCCCTCCAACTTTTTGAGATTCCGTAAAAATTTGGGCCGGATGCCCAAAATTTACTAGAATTGTTCAGTACTGTATCGATAGCAGAACTATTCAGAATATTTACAGGGATTCGGTAGTTATACAGAATCCCAAAATCCCAATAGGCTATCGGTACAAATCTATTAGTATAATGATCGCGAAATCATTAACGAATCACGAATTCGGGGAGAGAATTCACTGAAATTATTTGGTAATTTTTCGATGCCAGAACTGCTCGGTATATTTATGGAGATTCGATAGTTTCACAGAATCCCGAATAAGCTATCGGTCCAAATTTGGTATCATGATTGGGATTCGGTAATTTATTAGGTCTAATTTTAGGATTCGGTAGTTACCAAGAATCATCTTTTGTTCCAGTTTCGACGAAATTATCCCGAATACGAATATAATTCGGTAGTCTTTCGATACCACAACAATCCGGTATAATAGCCGGGATACGGTAGTTATACAGAATCCCGAACATGCTATCGGTCTAAACATTATTCGGTATAATAGCCGGGATTCGGTAATTTATTCGATACAATTGCCAGGATTCGAGAGCTGCCTGTGATGGTTTCTGTATATCTTTTTGTTAATTACATTTCTTGACTTCTGTTAATCATGTTTGCATACATTATTTATCACGTGTCAGCCTCACCTGAAAGCCAATCAGAATTCATCTGATCAGACATTCACCTGATCAGCACCCGCGCAGTTAAACTCATTGAAAACTCGTTTCAGGCGAGGTTATACAAACCATTAGCCGCGTTTTTTGTAAAACTCCATTTTCCTTACGCTGTTCTTCGTTCTGCCTATAAGCCCGGTTTTTGTTCAATGAGTTTCAAACTCGTTCTCCATTGAGGTTGTTACAAAAAACGCCTATTGCACCAATTTTAAACTGAGGGGCTAGTAACTAAAAATTTGCATTTGCGCACGATTTCCAGCGGCGTCATTTGGGTGCGGTAGGGGGGGGGGGCAGCTGACCCCTGGCTTTCCAAGGGAGCTCAGAGCTACCCAGGAAAATATCCAGAAAAAATCAGTTTCTCATCAGAACTGTGACATTAGTTTACGTTATATCAGTTGACCGAGGTCACTCATGAAAATTGAACACTTTTTAATAAACACCTTTTTTCCTGGATAGCTCAGGGCCCCCTTGGGGGTCTAAAGTGCCTTTTCAATTCACCCACAGTTTGTTTATCTTGTAAAACGCTAAGATTTTTTGTTATCTATGTTTAATGTGGGTTGCAGCAAAGGCTACTCTGGTTCGTAAACCTGAGAAGAGGACTGATTTCTATTCTTATTTCTTCCTTCTTGCTTTTCTACAAGCACCTATCTCCCTTCTTTCTTTCCTAGATGCCACTATCTCTATTCTAACATTGTGGTAGGAAAACTCCACAAGACTACATGTCCTGTTCACTCATGTCGAAGGTTTCACAAGTTCACTCTGTTGTTAGCATTGCCCACAAATTTTGGAATTTTTTTTTCCTGAGTCATTGAAAATAGGAAGGTCCATTCCATGACGCCCTTTTTAATAAACACCTTTTTTCCTGGATAGCTCAGGGCCCCCTTGGGGGCCTAAAGTGCCTTTTCAATTCACCCACAGTTTGTTTATCTTGTAAAACGCTAAGATTTTTTGTTATCTATGTTTAATGTGGGTTGCAGCAAAGGCTACTCTGGTTTGGAAACCTGAGAAGAGGACTGATTTCTATTCTTATTTCTTCCTTCTTGCTTTTCTACAAGCACCTATCTCCCTTCTTTCTTTCCTAGATGCCACTATCTCTATTCTAACATTGTGGTAGGAAAACTCCACAAGACTACATGTCCTGTTCACTCATGTCGAAGGTTTCACAAGTTCACTCTGTTGTTAGCATTGCCCAAAAATTTTGGAATTTTTTTTCCTGAGTCACTGAAAATAGGAAGGTCCATTCCATGACGCCCTTTTTCTTCGTATTTAATTTCCAAAAAAATTGGTGCTTTTATCCATTTTGCTGAAGGACCTGTTCCCGATACATGGCAGAATGGGATGAGAACGGTATGCAGAACTGAGGTTTCTATTCCGTTGATCATCCAGCAGAACGGAATGTATAATAAGATACAACTAGTTCTCCGTTCTGCTAAAAACGAATAATAGCACAATGGCGTTCTACTAAAAACCCTTATAGGAGAACGGTATAGAGAACGGAGAACGGTTTGTTTAGAAAAACCGCGGCTATTCATTGGCTGAATAGCCGCAGTATTGTACCGGACCAGAGCAAACTAACTCTAGAGAGTACAAACTTTGAAAACGTGACCGGACTTCAAAGAACTTCGAAGAACAAAGATCACTGTTTTTCGCCACACTGCATTTCCCGTCGCTCCCCTTGCCGAAAGTTGTCACACTACCACAAACCTCAAAACTCGGTAGAGGTCGAGTGAAGCACTGGTTGCAGACAAAAGGACTGATCTATGATTTCATCGATAGTCCTTACGTTTATTTTGGATCCCAAAAAGAAGATCTAATCGTAAATGTTTCGAGAATTCAGCCTGCGGCGCTTTTCGTAATATTCTCTATTTTGTGGAAGGGCGCGTCATTGACTGGGGTTTTAACCCAGTTTTAGGATTCGCATTTCGAAACATTAAAAGCTAGGCCATTTGAGGCCAGGAAAAGGCTAACTTCAAAAATTTTTTGCCTGAAGCGATCACTTTATGTGATCGTGGGCAGCATTGACTAGAATATAGTAGCCGCTGCTGCCGAAACGTCAATCCATCCGGTTTCTGGAACTTCTTAAAGTTTCGGTATTTAATCCACGGTAAATGATAGAATCTGTAAAAGAAGCAGTTAAATTTTAGCCTAAGAAATGGATTTTTAAAATTTTCGCATGCGGCGCTCGATTTAATTTTCTCTTGGGTAGGCTAGAATAGATAGAAGATGTCACTACAATTTTGCCCAGCAATATATTTTCCAAGTGGGCTTCGCCAAAACGCCGCCTAATGGTTGGCCTATCGTCTATCATGCTGCCCTTTAATAGTTGCGCTTTTGCAGATATCACGGAATCTGGTACCATGGTCTAAATCCATTTACGCAGTTACTGTGGTATCTGATACCACGGTCAAAAGGCGTTTTTGCAGTTATTGTGGCATCTGGCCAGTTATCGTGGTATCTGATCCGATACCACGGTCCGACCGTGGTAACTGATCGTGGTACTTGAAAACGTCATCTCATTTTCATCATTACCAATAATAGAGATGTAAAATTGGTGAGAAAGAAGTTTGGAACTAAGTGATGCAACTGTATATCAGTTTTTCTTTAGGGATGACTTCGAAAAGCGCAATTTCGGCAATTGCCGAAAGCCGAGCACCCCCCCCCCCCCCAACGAAAATGCACTACCTTTGTACAGTGATTCAACTTGAGTAGTGATTATTTTGCCAGGTCATTAACCATACCAAGGTCCACTTACACTAAATCTAAAGAATCTGACTTCATTCTTCATGTTCGTGTCAAAAGAAAGCTTCTCATTCTTAGTTTCTCATTCCCATTGCCAAATTAAATGGCGAGACACCAAACATCGATAGGCCCAAAATTCCAATCAATGTTCAAGGAAGCATCTGGGAGGCATACATCTCCTTTTCTTTGTGCTTGTTCTGTAAAAAGTCACATGCTTTCAACACTTTTGAATTTTTCCCGCCTACGACATGGGGAGTGGGAACGTCAAAGCAAAACTAACAAATCCTAGACTAGCAGAAGAAGAAGAACAAAAGTTGCGAAAAGGCATACTGCATAGGTAAAGTAAGTTTTTTGTATCATTTCAGTTACAATTTACAATCCTATGTGAGTTTGGTATCCTTTTATTGCATTATTCCAGTTGATATCTGCCGAAAGACTTAAAGCGCAATGGGCACTAACTATGCTTTAATTTTTATAAAATGCTTCACACATACACGTTTCTGACTTCCACTAGATAGAGCTTCAAAAATCAGCCGTTTTCTTGTTACCGCTTGTCATTGACTCCTCGGCGTATCGGCGAAGACGATTTCAGAGCGTGGTATTGCAAGGCGCGGAAATTCAAAAACTCTCGTCCATTTACGAAAATCAATCGTTTTGTAGAGCTGACAGATGAGAGTGCCATGGCTGCTAAAATAAACCATCTTTGTAGCTGGCAGATTGCTCCAGTTTTATCTGATGAAACCTTCTGTTGTATATAGTACCGAAGAAAAGTTTTGCTTTCTGGATGTAAAGTTACAACACTGCCAAAAATGTACAAATATAGCCAACCTACTTGCAGCTGATTCCAAAGCTTACAGTGATTCCTAAGTTAATACCGTTAATATGAATATTTGTCAACAATACAAAGAATCCGGAGTATGTATATAATATCAAAGAACGGATAAGAAAAAAGAAACTCTGCTTATATTTGTCGAAGCTAGTAAATCGGAGCATGGCAGTCAGCAAAATACGGCATAACGATATATTAGCGAAAATAAGTTGTCGAGGAATCTGCTGATTTCTTATATAACATTATATTCTAGGGGGTGGTAATGTGGTATCTTGATTTTTTGATCCGCCCATTGAACTTTAAGTTGGTTCTTTCATTTGTCTGCAGTGGAAGAGGCCCCTGGATGGCTGACTGCAGGAGGGGTATCCAACCAACCTGGAATTTATCTTTGTGACTTTGTATTTGTTGACTTCCAACTTTGCCATTTTTTGCTGTGATAAAACTCAACGGCCTGCAAAATTTGGTCATATTTAGGGCCTATGAAAACACCTGAGAAGGTATTTTGATCTTCAGTCTACCATTTAACCGAAAACTGCACAGCGCGCATTTAAGTAACTGTTCAAATACAGTAAGCATCCTCTACTGTAGCTTAGGCTAATGCTTTATCCATTGTTGCGTCCACTCAGCATCCACTTGCTGTGATAAAATCAGCTGCTGATCAGGCTGCCAAAAACGGTGGGAGATTTTGTTCCTTGAACATTAAAGGTTTTTGCATGGAAGTTTCGTTCCAAACAGTTCTGTGCCATGAATTACGTAACCTAAAAATTTGCCATGATGAATCATAGCAATTTTGATGGTTACATAATTCCAGTCCAGACCAAAAGTTGACTACAGATCCATTCAGATCATGTTGAAAAAAACTGATGACTTTGAACTACAATAACTACTACAGAAACTAAAGAAAGACAAAGGTTAAGTTAATCATTGAATCATTAGCCGACTTCAGTACTTCTACTTCTTGAAAATATCCCACTAAAATAAAAATAGAACAAATAACACATAAGTATTGGTGTCTGTGGGTCATTTGCAGCCTATGTCACTCAGTATTTACACATTTAATGTTTGCTCATGTCCCGTACATTCCTTTTTAACAAATAACTCGCACTTTAATTGGGATACCATATGCCAAACGATAGGTATATCTAACCTTTGGCATCCTCTTGTGTCTGATGCTGATACAGTATGCCAAACGCTGGATATTCTAACCCAATCAGATATTGTCGACCAATCAAGATTTATTGGAGTACGGTAGGTCAGGGTTAGGGTACCATTCCATCTTCTGACACAATGTATTATTTTGCCAAATGATTAGTTTATTAGCCCAGGCACCTGTAAAAAAATCATAATATAGCTACTGACAGGCACAAGCATTAAGCATAGGCATGCCAGCATTATCCTCACTCAACATGCATGCTATTACACATAAGGTACCAAGCTCACACTCATCGACCCCCAAAATTAAAAGAAATATGGACCATTATCTAGTGTTTCCCATGGGTTGATTACCATTGCCACTACCATGCAATACTTCATAACCAACAAGAATTATCATGTTATCGATCTTCCAGAAAAACAAAGGGACCAACTGGAGCATTTAAAGGCACAGAAAACTTGACTATGCAACTTTCGGACATCAAACCGACCTGGGGGGCTTAGATAAAGATACAGGTACTTATTGTCGACAGTAACCCCTTCTTTGTTATCTCGATCCCCCTCCTTAGTGTTCCCAAAGCTAGCTGGCAGGCCCTTGTCTCTTATGTATGTAACTATGCACTTATGCACTGTAAAAGTTTGCCTTTGCCCGTGTTGACTAACACATCGAGATAGTAGTCAAGAGGGTCTACTCCCAGCACACAAACCTTTTGCTTTTTTTTCTACTAACTCAAAAGTCGAACTCTCGGAAACTGTCCGGAAACAGCAATGGTCGTAACAAGAATTTTTCTTACTCTCAATATCCACTCAGGGTACATTCTTGATATGTCAGCTAGCTCCCCGAGTCAAGTTTGAGCCAAGTTTCTTGTTCCTAAAAATGAGCAGAAAAGAGCCCTATCTGCAGTCTCAGGCAGTCTCAGGTGTTGCTAGCTAAAATCACAGGGGGATACTACGTACTAAAATGAATGAACCTTAATTAAGGTTCATTTATTCTTTTATGGTAATAATCTGCAAGTTAGCTTTGCTAAGGTCTGGTGGGGAGCACTGCCGAAAGGACAACAAATACTGTAGAAGAGCATCCATGTTAAAATTGATGTTCACTCTGATGGCAAACAACTCCTTTTCAGCTGTGCAAGTGAGAAAACTTGATTACAGAGATGGCAGATTGGGATTCAGTCACTGTTATCCACAAAAGGCTTCCCAAGGGATCATCATCAACTTCAGAAAAGGTAAGTTTTTTTTCAACTCCAGAATTAGTATTTTTTTCAGAAGATGTAGTAGCTGTGTTTGGCACCCCAGCTTATGAAGAAGATGTCAAACTGGTGAAAGGAAGGCTTAGACCAGACTTCCAGCGTTATTGGCCTAATAGGCAATAACCTGGACTCACCAACCATAACCTAGACTTGCCTGTCTTAACCTGAGCCTACCAGCCTCAACCTACACTTATCAGCCTCAACCTACACTTACCAGCCTTAACCTGGGCTTACCAGCTTCAACCTGGACTTGGCAGCCTAAACCGGGAAAAAAAGACGAAAAATTCATTAATCCGGGGGCAGCCCTTCTAATTCAAGGGCAGCTCTTCTAATTGTTTTATAATTGTTGGGACCCCAAACGATAGTGACGGGATACCTATGACTTTGTAAAGTTTTTTTGTTTGTCTGTCCATCTGCCAGTACGATAACACTCTAAGGGATTAGGATATTTTGTTCAAGCTTGGTATGAGGATTATTTAGGTCCAAGTACGAGGGTTGATGAGGTGGTCGATCTAGAGGTAGACGGACTACTTCTGCAAGTGTCAGCATGGCACTTGTTTTCTCGCCGGACAAGTAGTTTTCCCGGAATTCGGCCGAAACCGGAAATTTTGTAAAAGTAAAAGTTCATTCTTAAGTCCGTTCCGAACCATTTGTTAATACTCGTCCATTTACAGTTTAGTTTCAAGTTCCTCAAAGAGGAGATGTAAATCTGTGGCCGGACTAACCTTATCTTTTCTAGGTTGTCAACGCAGCTAGAAGAGCAGGGGCTTCCATTGATACTCAGACAAAATGTAAGTTATAAGAAAATTTTGTATTCAGCCTACCAGCACGACCCTATCGAAACCAACACCTCAGTTTTTCCTCCCACGTAGTCGCCGAAGCCGCGCCGAATCAAAATTCGGTGGCGCCGGAGAGAATTTTGTTGGCTGCGCCGCCGGAAAGTAATCGGCGTTTGCTCTATTTGTAGCATCTTTTAGTTATTTTTAAATTTTCCAACAGATTTTTGCAATTTCTCCATAACTCGTCAGCGTTGATGGTGCTTACTTGCAATTCTTGGTTCAAGTGCCATAAGCGATCGAAATGGTGATCCGTCTGTCTCACTTTTGGGCATTTTCACTTCAGCTATTTATTTATTTATTTGAATCTAATACCGGCCAACTAGGGCCATTATACATAACAAAAAATACTTCACAATCTTACACTTTACACACTAAGTTAGGTCGAACGCACAATATACCAACTCCCACCATTTCAGCCAAATGGGAAGAACAGAACAGAAGGTTCTGGGACTCCAAAATTCTATTTTTTTTTTTTTTTTTATAAGCTAACACGATGACACTTGTCGGGCTTATGAAGGACCCGACTGAATGCTCAGCGAAACTATGTTCCCCGGATTATATCCTGTCATTCGTGTGGGGGTGGGGGAGTGGGAATATGTCAGCTTGTGACTCGCTTGATCCGATTCGAAGGAGGTGATATTCTATTTCCAGATCCGAACCGCATCCGACTACGGGGGGCGAGGGGTGACTCCGGAAATTTTGGAACATGCGTTGCAACTTGCGTTGCAATGGGATATGGGGATTTATATTTGGAACATGCGAACAATTTTGCAACGTCTGTTGCAAAGGAATATAGGGATTCGGATGAAACTTCCATAGATCATAGGTCCCAAATGTGTGATTTTGAAGTCCAGACCGAATCCGACCTTGGTGCGGGGAGTCGGAAGGGGCGTACCTTAAATTTTCCGAAGTACTTCGGTGTACTTTGGTATACTCATTTATGTTATCTTGTTTAAAATGGGGCTGAGCTAACGAGCTTGTATCCCTGCCGGCCCCCAGTGATTGACGTATATTGTTATGAAGTGTTTTGACATTAAAAAACCTGAACCTGAATGATAAAAGCGAATGCCCCACATGCGACATTTAATTTTCCGGATCCCATTCGATTTGGTGCGGGGCTGGGGGAGAGGGAGGCCAGTAAATCGTTTAACATGCGCAGGTACCGCATGGATCGTCCAAAGGTCATGGAACCTAGATGTGTTATTTTGAGGTGCAGACCAGATCCGGCCTCGTTGGGGGGAGCTGGGTGCCACCGGAAATTTTCCGGATGCTCTCCGGTTCAGCGGATACTTTTCGGTAGTAAGTGCCGTAGATGCAGCATTTGCGTGTCCGAATCGCATCCGACTACGGTGGTGGGATGGAAGGGGAGGCTCGGTAACATTTGTAGGAACTAAACGGGTGGAGGGATTCGGACGAACCTTGGATCGTGTAAAAGTAAAGGTTTCAAATCCTGGACGGCTTTCATCCGAGCGACTCGATGGGTGATAGGAGCAAATGCCCTAGATTTGATATTTGTATTTCCCAATTGCATGTTGGGGGTGGAGGGAGGTTACGGAGTTTTTGTGATACACATAAGGCGTATTCTCGCCGTTCCCCGAGGACTCCTTTTGAAGAGTCCCTCTGTCTTTGTTTGTCCCAGCGACTCACTCCCCGTATTCTCGCGAGTCCCCACGGACGGGGAATGCTCCGATTATCATCACCATCATCTAAAAGGACTCCCTTTCAGATTCAGAGGTGAATCAGTTTTTGCGGACCTGAGCAATGTGAAATTATTTAAAGGTAATCAGAATAAACAAAACCAAAAATAAAGTGGATCCAGGCTATTTTGCTCAACTGCATATTTTTTTTCGAACAAAATCCATTTTTGAAGCATTCCCCGTGTTCTCGTTGTTTTCCGCATACAGAGTCCGCGTGGAGTGACTCCCTCTATTCTCGCCGTTCACCTTGATTCTCGACGATTCCTCGGGGAACGGCGAAAATACGCGTATAGGGACCAAAAGAAGAGAGTGAGAAATCTTGGACGGTACAAAAGCAGGGGCGTCCCGAGCCTTTCTTCATTGGGGGGGGGGGGGGGGGTGGGCGCACCTGGTAAAATTGGCCGAATCGGTACCTGATTTTTACTGAATTTATTAACAAAATTGTAAAAGCACAGGGAGTTGCCTTCATGAAGCTACAACGTAAAACGTTGCAGAGTATATACAAACAAGTCTAAAGAGAAAAACTGGCGCGTTTTCACGCTTTTCCGCTTCTGTTTTTTTTTTGCGGATATGCCGTCAGCCCGTCACTAGCGTTTTACCTTTGGAAGACCTTTCCAGTTTTTCCAACAGGACTTGAAATAATCTCAACCAAACGGTGTTGCTGCATAGCGACAGTCGCTAACGGCTGTGCTCATGATTAGTTAAGGCGCCGCAGGCGAAATTTTTTTAATCCGCCTTTTTTTTGGCAAAATTTAACTACTTCCCATGCAAATTCTAGCTTTTAATATAATTCAAGCCCCCCAAAATTCGAAGCATCAAACGCCAATTAAATAAGGCAACCTTTGTCTAACTAGTGAAGACTGCGAAATGCGCCGCAGGCAAGATTTTATGGAAACTCCGATGATAAAAGTGCCTGTCTGCGATCCCAAGATTATATATTCAACCCAGAGTTGTATGACAACGAAAGGGGCGACCCAGGGTTAAGTGGATACAAAGTGCACTTGTTCGGAATTTACAGCAAATAAAAGTAGGCTAGTTTTCACGTCAAGAGACGTGCTTATTCCTGAAGTACCGCAATCCTAAGAAGTAAAAAAATGAACAGCAACCAGTTTAAGCTACCGTAAATGGTAAAGAATGAGAGCTAAATAAATGCCACTTAGATTACCGAACTCAGTAACTTGGTTGAAGCAACTAATGAATTCGTACTATACCGAAAAACTGACTAAAAAAATAAGGAACAGTTCGAGAGCGGTATTATAACCGAATTTCGTATGGAATAATGGAACCACCTAAAACAGCCGAATTCGGCAAGTCTAGTAATAGAAACGACTAAAGCAAAATCCGGTGAATACCTATATTCGGTAACGAATCAGAACCAAATGAATCTCACCGAATTTAATTATGAAATGGACTGACCGAATTACCGAATTCGGTAGAGAACGAGACCAAATAAACATGTCAAATCACCGAATTTACGCAGGGACGGACCGAATGCGGCGAAATCGATGCGGAGTGAACAAAAGTCGGATGAATTATCGAATTCGGTCACGAATCAGAACCAAATGAATCTGATTAATGACCGAATTATGAAATGGACTGACCGAATGCGACCGAATTCGGTAAAGAATAGACCAAATAAACAGGTCAAATCACCGAATTTAAGAAGGGACGGACCGAATGCGGTGAAATCGATGCGGAGTGAACAAAAGTCGGATGCATTATCGTATTCGGTCACGAATCAGAACCAAATGAATCGCATTAATGACCGAATTATGAAAAGGACTAACCGAATGCGACCGAATTCGGTAAAGAATAGACCAAATAAACAGGTTAAATCACCGGATTTACGCAAGGATAGACCGAATGCGGCGAAACCGATGCGGACTGAACAAAAGTTGGATGAATTATCGAATTCGGTCACGAATCAGAACCAAATGAATCTGATTAATGACCGAATTATGAAGTAGACTGACCGAATGCGATAGAGCAGATACGGACTTGAGAAAAGTCCGCTAAATTACCGAATTCGCTAACGGATGAGACCAAATAAACAGGTCAAATCACCGAATTTAAGAAGGGACGGACCGAAGGCGGTGAAATCGATGCGGAGTGAACAAAAGTCGGATGAATTAGCAAATTCGACAAGGAAAGGGGAACCAATAAACATGTTAAATCACCCAATTTCGAAATGCTGGGAAAAACGATTTTATGAAAAGGGATTCACGGCATCGTCGCGATGCCCGTTTTGACAGAATTTTCGCCGAGGCGAAAATTTGACCGAATGTCCAAAACGCAAGGGGGGGCTGCGCCCCCCCCCCCCCCTCGAGACACCCCTGCACGAAAGTCATGGACCCGGCTGTACCATTTGAGGTCTGGGCCGGGTAGAGCTGATACTATGGAGATGGAATTCTACTCAAGTGACGTTACCATGACAAAACAGCTGGTTTGTTTGTCACGCTACAAGTCCGTTGTGTAAAATTCCACTATATGATATCTATCTTAATCCCGTGACATGGGGATGTGAAGTGCTTAGATAGATTTGTCTGCGGCGGGATCACTTTTCTTATGGCCTGCTTCTTCCTGACCATTGTAGTGGTTTGGGAACTATGTTCAAAAGTTCCTTTGTATCTCAATGGTAGAGCAGTGGCCTTCAAAGCCGAAGATTCTGGGTTCAAATCCCGGCTGTCTAGGACCCATGGTCGTTTTCACGATGCACGGGGGTTACGAGACCCCGGATTGCACCTCCCTCCACTCACACACGGATGTTCGGATCCGGAAAATAAGGTTCGTTGAGTATCCGGGTCCTTTTATATAAATGCCAAGTTTCCTAGTCCTGGCTTATTTGGAAGTGCCAGAACTAGCAAAGTGAGACATAGGGACAGACGAACCGACGGAGAGACATTGCTCTATATGGCACTTGAGTGGAAGGCCGCTTCCTTGAATCTATAAAGGCATATTCTCGCCGTTCCCCGAGGACTCCTCGGGGAATCGAAGGGACCGGCGAGAATAGAGGGAGTCATTCCACGCGGACTCCGCCTAGAATAACAACGAGAACACGGGGAATGCTTCTAAAATGGATTTTGTTCGAAAAAAAATATGCAGTTAACGAAATTAGTCTGGATCCACTTTATTTTTGGTTTTGTTTATTCTGATTCTTTTTAATTAATTTTACATTGCACCAACACCAGCAAAACTTGATTCTCCTCCGAATCTGAAGGGGAGTCCTTTTTGATGATGGTGATGGTACTTGGAGCATTCCCCGTCCGTGGGGACTCGCGAGTATACGGGGAGTGAGTCCCCGGGGCAAACAAAAACGCGGGGACTCCTCAAGTGGAGTCCTCGGGGAACGGCGAGAATACGCCTTAAGCTACCAGCCTTTGTACTATAAATAAAATCTGTTAAAGGGGGGAATCCCCACTAATCGAGGGGATTTCTAGGGAATTTGGAATCCTCCAGCGATCGGTGTGATTTAAAGGGAATTTCATACGTTTGCCAACGTTCAGTGATATTGCGCTACCGCCCAGAAGGAATGACAAGTTTCACCGTCCTAGCTTGTCCGGAAGTGTCTGAACTAGCAGAAGTTGAACCAGAGCAAAATGACACTAGGGCGTAACTTCAAGACGTTGCAAGATTGATACACACTCGAATAGCAGCGATACTGGCATCACTAGCGATAGAGAACGTCCCTACTGAAACTCATTCAGTCGTTCACCAACGCTGGCTCCGATAATTTTATATTCTGAACGTTGCAAAAAAATGATATGGCCTCCACCGGTTGCTTGGTGTGTGCAGAACGCACCTTTGCTTTACTTGAAATTTATAAACCCGAAAGTTTGTCTCGCTTTAAATGCCGTAAGCGTAGGGAGTGTCGCTACGAGAATGGCCCGCTTTTAAAACATGGAAAGCATAGCGCTTGGCGCTACTCCCTAGTGTTATTTTACCTTGAGTTGGACAGAGGGACGAACAGAGTTTACGAGGTTTGGTGCCAACATAAAATTTTTGGTAAAAATTGTCATTCCCGCACTGTCGCAAGAACCTAAGACTGTTTCTGCAAGTGCACTCGCTGATGACGAAAAAAGAACAAAAAACCTGGAGCCTTTCGAAGATGTAGCTCAGTAGAAAGAAAATCTGAAACGTATCACCTAAAAATGTGAAATAAAGAATGCAGTCATGTTTATTTTTCTGTCTAGTGTTTTAATATTTGTATTTTACTTTGTGTATTTTACTCATAATCCGCTGTTCTGCAAAAAGCGGGTCACAAATAAATAAATAAAAAGGTTCGGCTTCAGAATTCTGGATACAGATACAGCGAAAAAAAAGATACAAACCTCCTCTGTTTGCTCGATGTGTGCAGACCGCATCTTAGCTTTACTAGAGATTTCTAAACCAGCAGGTTTGTCACGCTTAAAATGCCGCAAGCTTAGTGGGCGGCGCTGTGAGTATGGCCCGTTTGCGAAGCAAGGGAAGCATATGTCTTGACGCTACTCCCTAGTGTTATTTTGCTCTGGTAGAGACGACGCCTCCGGTGACTGAACAACACCTTGCACACCGTACCTCTGAAATAACTACTTCTGAACTAATACAGATCTCATTTTGTTTGCTGTCTTGAAGGCACTGGCGAAAAGAGAATCTAGGCAGTTGCCTATGGGCCCAATTCGGAAGCGACCGAAGTGGTAAATGTGAAATTGTAATATGTAAAAATAAGTATAGTTTTATTTGTTTCTGATCCGCTTTTGCATAACAGCGGAGTATGAGTAAAATACATAAAGTAAAATACGCATATTAAAACACTAAACAAAACAATGTAAATAAACATGACTACATTCTTTGCATATAGTTTAAAAACACACTAAATAGACTTAAAATATTTACACAGTGACAAGCACATTAAACTGGTTCAGGAATGAAAACTGGCTAATAATTTCATGGGTTGAGAGGACAGGAAGTTAATGGAGGGTAAATAGGTTTGAATGCGAACGAAAGAGTGTATTGATACTATCCTGAACGTTAAATTCGAAACCAATTTACGATTACGAAAAGATTTTGGAAGATACATCAGAAAATTTACAGTTGGTACTAAGTCAGCTTGTCTAAATAAGAGTAAAAGTCAAATGCCCAGTTTTATTTTTCAAAGCACACCTGTCAATAGTGAATACGGCGTTAAACAAGACCAAAGGCTTCGATGGGATCCCAAAAATTTAATATCACATCCATACAATTGGGTCCTGTCTTCTCTAGACTCCTCAAGCATTTTTACTACAAAAATTCAGAAACAGATTAATGCCAAAAAGCTAATCATCTGAGAAAATCAAGTTCAGATATGTATGTATGTATGGATTCAGCATGTGTGTTACCCCTATAAGTCGTATTTGTTTTGACGAAACTGATCGAAACTTCCTGCCTTCGCTTACTTCTGCCAAATTTCCGGTTTCTGCCGAATTCGGGAACTACTTATTCGACAAAATAACAAAGCTCAAAAACGAATTATCGAACATCTAATCAACTTCAAATAAAGCTTTAACTCATGACAATTTACCTGTTTCAGCCGGATTCCGGGTGAACTACGCGTCCGGGTAAAAAAAACAATTGTCAAATACGGATTCAGCATCTTTTCTTACCCCTAAATCGGAATCTAATCAACTACAAATAAGACTTTTGCTTTTAACACATTTTCCGGATTTGGCCGGATTCCGGGCGAATTACTTGTCCGGCGAGAAAATGGTCTTAATAATAGTGTCTTTCTACCCCTAAATCGGACATCTAATCAACTTCAAAGTAAAACTTTTGCTTTTAACAAATTTTCCGGTTTTGTCCAGATTCCGGACGAACTGCTTGTCTGGGGAGAGAATGGTTTTCATAATCGTGTTCACCATGTCTTTCTTTCCTTAAATCAAACATCTAATCAACTTCAAATAAAACTTTTTCCATTAACAAACTTTCAGGTTTTGGCCGGAATCCGGGCTAACTACTTGTCCGGCGAAAAAACGGTTTTCACCGTCGTGCTCTTTGCAACTTTAAACGTTGCAACACTGACCGTCCTTTTATCACGCAAGAAATCAAAGATCTAATCCGTTACAAGATACAACTTCTGAGGAATGGTAAAAGAGAACAAGCTAATAAACTCGGAAAAAAAATTCGAAAGATGACTAGAAAGGCTGCCTCCGATTATTATAATGAAAAAATTCATTGTTTATTTGAATCAAATAGTAGTAAATGGTACAAAGAAATTAAGCAAATGTGTGGGAAAACACCTTCTGTTGTTGATTTTAATCTTGATGCTGATGATGTAACCGTCGCAAATCAGTTAAATCGCCACCTTGCCAAAATTGTCCAATCACTACCCCCGCTGGATGGAAATGAAACTGCAGAATTTTCGACAGAAGAAAGTAATGTTAAGCTTGTTAGCGAAGATCAAGTGTGTTCTAAACTGAAAAAGCTGAAAAGAACAAGCATAACACCTATTGATATCCCTATCCAGCTAATTAAAGCGTTTCCCGATAAAATTGTAAAACCATTGACAAATATATTTAATTGTATTTCTAGTAGTTTAGAATACCCACGAGTTTGGAAAACAGGGTACGTCACACCAATACCAAAGAAAGATACTCAGTTGGATTTTGACGGTGTAAGTAAGGCCTATCACGCTAACTCCATTATTCAGTAAAATATACGAAAGTTTTGTTGCTGATTGGCTTAAAGTAGAAATAGAACCATTGCTAGATCATCGACAGTATGGAAACCGAAAATGTACGTCAACTTCACATTATCTAACCAGTCTTCTCCATTTTATTTTTAAGCATGTTGATGAGCCCGGTAGATGGTTGAATTTGATAGCAATTGATTTTAAAAAAGGTTTTGATCTTATTGACAACAAAATTTTAACTTCTAAGCTCTATCATGTTTTTAACGTTAATACCAGAGTAATAAAAATAATTCAAAGTTTTTTAACAGGTAGATCCCAGATTTTAAAGTATCTGAATGTCTACTCTGAACCAGAAGCGGTACTTTGTGGTGTGCCCCAGGGTACCATCTTAGGCCCAATTTTATTTTTAGTTATGATTAATGATATAGCTGATGATTTTGAAAATCGTTGGAAGTATGTTGATGATCTTTCAATTGTTGAAGTTTGTTGTAGAGAGGATTCGAGTCAAGTTCAAGATATTGTGAGTAAAGTAAAAATGCAAGCTTTGAAATCTAATATGACTGTGAATGACACTAAATCGTGCACTATGACAATTTCTTTTTTTAAATTTTTCAGCCCTACTTTTCTACCTGACATTTCAGATTCCTCGAGAGTAGACAAAATTAAACTTCTAAGGATAATTTTAACTCAAGATTTAAAATGGGAAGCACAGACGACCAGCATGATAAAGCGCAGGAATGCCGGACTCCAGATGCTTAAGCTCGTGTCCAGGCATGGGGCCCCCACTAAACACTTGTTCCAAGTTTACATTTCATTTATCCGACCAAATTTAGAATATGGAGCCCCTGTTTGGCATTTTGGCCTCACGGTCGAACAGACCGCCAGAATTGAGAAGATTCAAAAAAGAGCTCTAATCATAGCGTCAAAGGTGGCCGAGAGGTCCTATGAAGAGTTACTACGTAAATTCGAAATTACCTCCTTACATGAACGAAGGCTGAAACTCTGCATGGAGTTTGGTGTCAAATCTCTGAATCACCCGATCCACAAAAATATTTTCCCTCCTGAAAAGCTGTCAAAAAGGCTCCCTCGCAAGGCAGCTACTACGGTTGAAAAGTTGCAGCCGATTAAATGTGCCCACCAGATGTTTGCAAAGAGTTTTGTCCCTTCTTTTTTAAAGTTGTATAACGAAGCATAAGCTGAGCTGCTAGTTTAAATTTATCATGTTAATTATGACCGTTTTAGCCGTATATGCGTAGAGCTATTATGTGTGTGTTCATTTATATACATGACTATACCGAACAAATTTGGCGTGAGCCATGATCAGTTTTTGGCGAATAAAAAGATTTATCTATCTATGTCTTCTTACCCCATAATCAACTATCACATTAGCTGTTTAAAAATATTTTGCTTGCCCCTTAATTGAAACCCCCTCCCCCACCCCTAAATGTGGGGCTACAGAGCCCATCTACGAACTTGACCGTACTCTTGAACCAAAGAATCCTCACACCAAGTTCCATCACAATATCTCATTCCCTTCGAGAGTTATCGTGCTGACAGACGGACGGACGGACAACTTTTGCGATGTCATAAGTATCCCTCCACTTACGTTTTGGGTTCCCAAAAACTGGACAGGGTTGGATTTGAAAATTTATATATACTTCGGCCAAAGCCAGAAAACACACATAAACCACTACACGTACACACTAGTGTAAACAAGTGAAAAATATGATTTGGATCAGGCTATTGTCATACCTGAGAAGATGGCCTTAGTCAATACTGCCCTACGGTTAGTTCGTAGAACGAAGGCATGCGATTATTTGCGAACATCATTGATTTCGCAGTTGTGGCTTCATTGCCAGCCTCTGGGGCCTTGAACGAGATATTCCAGTATTTGATTACCAACTGGTAACTTTCGTTGCCAAACCCAAAACTGCACTTTAAAGACCTAATCCAAACATTCTGTTTACCTTCTCTTACTGATCGCAAGCCACCAGTTTATTTAGATTTGAACTTGATTGCCGGGTTGCTGTTTCGGCTCGGCTTTTCCAGATGACGAAATTTTCTACGTTTGATTAGCAAAGAATTATAAGACTTAATTGATTATTTTTTTTATGTCTTTAGGAGCACGACACTGGTCTTGGTTTTTTAATATATTTGTGTTTGTAATAAATAACTGTAGCATTAGATGGAAACTATTATTTTGATACTTGGCTCCCTACGTGCCACAATGGCCGTCCCAGATAATCGGCTGAGATTTAGTTCAGACCGAATAATTTCAAACCTAGGAAATTTGGTGTGTGTTTTTTTATTTTCTCATCGTTCGACGGTGTTTTTTTGTGGTTTTGAACATTCATAGTGCCAGTAGGGATGGTTATCATTGTGCGTGTGGTAGAAAGACCATTTTTTGTGGTCCGCTTTAAAGTTAACTAACGCTAAATGAACCATACCTCTACTATACTGTAGACCTACTGATGACTTTACTATGACTTATTTCCCACAGATGGTGGTGCAAGCAATAAGCACCCACCCACTACCCTGAACACGGCCAAGCTTGACAGAGAAACAGAGGAGTTGAAACATGACAAAGTACCAATCGAAGTCGGAAAACTCATCCAGCAAGGCCGTAACGCCATTGGATTGACTCAGAAAGACCTGGCTACGGTAAAAAAATATTCTTCTATTATCTAAAGAACCCCTCGGACCATTTACTCTTCAACTTACAGTATTTTAAAATATTTGAATACTTTAAAAGTATAGGCTGTGCTTTCAACAAATAGCCCACGGTTTTGGCTGTTTTGAGCCTTTTCCGAGACCCGTTGACTTGTAGCGAAAACAGGGAAACAATTTACATAACCGGTTTTTCTGACGGAGAAACTTCTCGCAGCCAACCGTCAACAGCGTGATACACATCGACGGTAGCAAAACACGGCAAGTGAGAAAATCAGCGTGGTTTTGTTAGAGGGTTAGAATGTACCGTACGAAATTGGGGTCTCCGGGTTTAGAAATATATGGAGTGATTATGGAAATAGGTTGCATTAGTATTGCGTTAGTTATCCCGCACATTCTCGCTCTGTCGCCTTTTTGGATACTTTTCACACTAAAGGAAAAGAAAGCAATAAGAGTGATTTATTTCAAGTTTGCGAAGTTTTTGCTTGGAGTACCTCTTTGGACGAGAAATACTTCACTAATTGTTAAATACGCCGTTCTTGATCCCGCGGAGGTCATCAACATCCGTAGAGAAAAGTTTCTACAGTCCCTGGACCCCCAGCACAGCCTGCACCAGGCTTTTCTAAAGTAGGCTAGTTGTGCTAGTTCTTTGTTTTTTTGTTAGTTAGTGTGATTCGTTTTGCCTTTTTTTTCTTCTTCTTTTTTTTCTTCCCTTCTTATACTCCATTTGTCACATTTTGTGTTTAGAATGGGTAAATAAAATCATTCATTCATTCATTCATTATGGTAAGACAGGTCCTTTAAGGGTCCCAGTCTTCTATCAATAGTAACTAACTATGAGTTTTTTTTAACTACTGCCGTTTTTCCTTGGTCTGTTTGTGGCCCACCTGTTGGTTCTGTTAGTGTTTGTCACGGAAATAGTTCAACCGACAAGTTAAAACTACGGAAACGCCATTTTGTTTGTTGGCGGTGATTTCAGCAAGAAAAAGTCTAGAAGGGTCAGTGGATCCCAAAGACTATACCATAGAAGGAAGGAAGATGTCTGTAAATAAAACAATAGTTGGATTTTTGCAGCAATCCTGGTATCAGTGTTGCCACCCGACCAAAATTAGTTTACTAAATTCCGGAGAAATATTTTACTAGATTGTAAGAAAACTCAGAAAAAATTCGCGGAATCAGCATTGCCCTACAGTATACATAACATATGTGTACTACATTTCAGTCATAAAGTATTAGCTTAATAAATTGTTATCAGCAATACTCTTGATGACTAACTCTCCTTGCCGATGCAAAATCGCCAGGTACCCCCGATGAAAAATTTGTAGCCTGCGTAGTAGTATGGTAGTAGTACGGAAACGCTTCATGTAAGACTATGAATACTATCATTAATGTGCCTCAGACTGGTCCAATCTTATGTAGTAGTATCCAGTAGCATCCTGTCTTGCCATAGTAACATCCAGTCTTGCTACCCGATGAAAAATTTGTAGCCTGCGTAGTAGTATGGTAGTAGTACGAAAATGTTGCATGTGATATTATGTAATAGCAAAGAATACTATCATTTAATGTGCCTCAGACTGATCCAATCTTATGTAGTAGTATCCAGTAGCATCCTGTCTTGCCATGGTAACAACCAGTCTTGCTAGTAGTACCATATAGTCGTATGCAATAACACGGTAGCCTTGAAGTAGAAGGATGTAGTAGCATCGTTAGTACTGCATGCAACTTTTTCGTACTACTTCATAGTACTACTTTGAGATAAATTTTTCATCGGGCCTAGCGGAAGAGCCAGAAGCGGTATCACCTCGGGTATCACAGCTGCTCCCAAAGATCGCCGTGATTGTTTGACACAGGATTTGAGTTGTTGAGTTTACTCCTTCTTCCTGAGGAGCACTGGCGTGTTTTGGACTTTAGGCAGATAGCTTGCCACTTGGTGAAAGACGAAAGTATTTGGGAAGTGTTAGGGAGAAATCTGGTCCTTACTTTTGTCCAATGTGCGGTGAGGCAGATGAGGATCTAATTCATTTTATGTGTGGATGTGGTGAAATTGAGGATCTGAGGGAGGAAATTTTTAAGGGAGGGATTCATGGGAGGAAGTGGTTGTTAAATATTATGCGGAGTAGGGATTTTCTTAGTATAAGAAACCTGGCGAGGTTCCTCAAGAGTGGCCAGTCTGCATAGGGAAAAGTGTTTGAGTGGGGTTTAGTGTAGTAGAGTGACCGTTTATTTTTGTATTTACATTATGCTACTTTACATTTTGTTATGTATGTGCGTTTGTTATGGCCTTTGGGCTTTTAAGACAAATGAATATCATATCATATTATATAGAGTATTCGCAGCCCGCAGGTTTCTTTGGAAATGATGCGTCGAAAGACAGTTCAGTCTTGTGTCACATTACTCACACTTCTGATCTATAAAGAAAGCAGCCAAAATTCGGTTCATTCGTTTTCATCAGGGATGAAAAAGTTAGCACAAGGGTCAAGGAGCTTATTCCGATCCTTGTTTTGGATAACCGACCGAATTGAGAACTGTCGCTCTGAAGCAGCTGCAGAGTGCAAGAGCGGATCCTTATATCGTTGTACATTTCACCAAAATTCATGAAAAATTACACAACTTCTGGCTTCGGCGATTTTTTACTAGAAATTGGGAGTTTTCTACTAGATTCAATGGAGATTTACTAGATCCTCTAAATTTACTGGATTTTTTTTTACTAGATCTAGTAAAATTTTACTGCCGGTGGCAACAGTGCCTGGCATCTGATATCACAGTAACTGGATCAAAAATGGCAATTGCCGAATTTACGCTTTTAGAAGTCAGTCCCAAAAGGAAAACTGATTTCCACTCGCATCACAAGTGCCAAACTTCTTGCCCGCCAGTTTGAGGAAATCCTAGGCTCTTGCTGGTGATGATGAAAGTGTGATGGCTTTTTCAGATACCACGGTAAAACGGTAACTGGACAGAGACCACGATAACTGCAAAAACTCCTTTGACCGTGGTAACGGATATAACTGTAATTGCGAAAACGACTTAAGACCGTGGTATCAGACACCATGGAATCTGCAAAATAAGATACACCATGGTATCTGTTGGGAAGACCCTAGCTGGCACGCCAATCCCTCCAGTCGAACGTTAAATAACGTTTATTGTAAATGCAATGACTATTTACAAATGTACAAGCCAGATATACGCGAAGTCAGGAAAGTCAGGAACCCTATAATTATTATAACCCTATATTATGAATGAATACTTGAGTTCATAATTATAAATTATCAATACATATCCAAGTTATATAACTAATATAATAATCCGAAAAAGGTTTATCTTAAAATTACTGCAAATCCACTTTAAATATCTCAAGCCATTAATCTAGTTGGAGGCTGTCTACGAACTGAACTTATGACAATAAGATACGTTACTATTAATTTTACCCAACACTGCTAGGTGGCGTTATAAATGGGAAAGCGCGGAATATTCAAATAGGGTGGGAAACGGAAATCGGATGATCCAACAACAGTACCTCTTATCAAAACCTCTATTTCCATCATTTTATGCCCAAATACCTCCCTTCTCAAGTCGTATTAGAACCCATCTCCATGCAACGACCCACCAAATGAAGGATCGCAAACTATCCTTGCCAACCTCACATAGGGCAATATGTTATGGACTAGAAAGTATATCCTCTGAGACTTATGCTTTAAAAGTCGCAACACTATACTATATGTGACTAAGTCCAAAACACGCCAGTGATCCTGAGAAGAAGGAGAAAACGTCTCACTAACGACTCAAACACAACAAATCTTTTCCTGTGTCAGTCAATCACGGCGATCGCTGATGACAGCTGTGGGGCCGCTTCCGGCTCTTCCGCTAGGTACACGGCGATTTTGGATCGTCATGGAGAGTTAGTCAAGAGTATTTGCAGAAACAAATCTGCTGAAAGCATTTCGTACTCCAAGTCCCACCTCTCGCCATCCTCTCTGTTATCTGACGGCAAATTATTTGTCACATGTTCTGAATAAGCTGAACACATTCTGTCAGTGCACGTGCAACACATTTTTCCATGGATAGATCTGAATATTCGGTGATAAGACAGAGAAAGGCACAGAAAGATTTGGTATGTGAGGTATGTGGGACTCCTTGAATTCAGTACCTGAGGAGGTAAGGGTTGCGTCTACACTTTCAGCTTTCAAGTCACAGGCCAAGTCCTTTTTCTTATCAAAAACGTAATATCCTTTCTTCTTTTATCTTTTTTTTGTGTGGGGGGGGGGGGCAAGGGCGCTTTGGTGATGGAATATCGTTCATTAGTGGATCGTTCGTTAGTGGATTTTTCTAGTCAGTTTGTTATGTCTTTATTCTTCTTTTCTTCTTCTTTTTTTCTCTCCTTTTTTTTTATTTGTTATGGCACTTGCAGCCTCTGGCTCAAGTGCCATATACCGATCACAATTCCGTCTGTCGGTCTGTCGGTCGGTCCGAGTTTTTTTGTCCCACATATCCGAGTTAGGGTACTTCCAGATGTGCTAGGACAATGAAACTTGGCAGGCATATCAGGGACCCGACCAAACTAACCTGGAAATAATCAGTTTCCCGATCCGACCATATGGGGGGGAGTGCGGGGCGCTGGAAACTTGCAAATTTAGGGCATTTTGTCACTTTTTTTCTGAGTTAGGGTACTTCTAGATGAGCTAGGACAATGAAACTTGGCAGGAATATCAGGGACCCGACCAAACGAACCTGGAAATAATCAGTTTCCCGATCCGACCATATGCGGGGGAGTGGGGGCGCTCGAAACTTGAAAATTTAGGGCATTTTGTCACACTTTTCACGGACCCGACCAAACTAACCTGGAAATAATCAGTTTCCCGATCCGACCATATGGGGGGGAGTGCGGGGCGCTGGAAACTTGAAAATTTAGGGCATTTTGTCACACTTTTTCGAGTTAGGGTACTTCCAGTTGTGCTAGGACCATGAAACTTGGCAGGCATGTCAGAGACCCGACCAAACAAAATTAGGAATAATCAGTTTTCTGATCCGACCATTTTGGGGGGGTGGGTGGAGGGCAGGGGAATCCGGGAAACTGAGAAGTGTGTAACTTTCGAACGGATGATCGGATTGTAATGAAACTTCATAACTGAAGAGAATATATATCTGTAATGTCCCGTTTAAAGTCTTGACCGGATTCGGTAGCCAGGGGGGAGTTGGGGGGGGGGGGAGACCGGAAATTTCAAGAAACGGTTAGAATGGAGGGATCGGAGTGAAACTTGCTGGGAAGAACAAGCATCTGCTCTAGATAAGTCCTTTAGGCCATTGTACTGGATCCGGACACTTATGGGGGGGGGTCCCGGAATTCCGGTGATGGTGGTTTTTTGGATTTTCACGATGAAACTTGGCAGGCATATCAGGGACCCAATCAAACTGACTTCAAAATAAAAATATTGTCGATCAGATAATGGTGGGGGAGTGGAGGGAGGGGAATCCGCAGGGGAATCCGGGAAATTGAGAAGTGTGTAACTTTCGAACGGATGATCGGATTGTAATGAAACTTCATAACTGAACAGAATATATATCCGTAATGTCCCGTTTAAAGTCTTGACCGGATTCGGTAGCCAGGGGGGAGTTGGGGGGGGGGGAGACCGGAAATTTCAAGAAACGGTTAGAATGGAGGGATCGGAGTGAAACTCGCTGGGAAGAACAAGCATCTGCTCTAGATAAGTCCTTTAGGCCATTGTACTTGATCCGGACACTTATGGGGGGGGGGGGGGTCCCGGAATTCCGGTGATGGTGGTTTTGGGGATTTTCACGATGAAACTTGGCAGGCATATCAGGGACCCAATCAAACTGACTTCAAAATAAAAATTTTGTCGATCAGATAAAGGTGGGGGGATTGGAGGGAGGGGAATCCGAAATTTTCAGTCATGCGTAATTTTGGAATGGTTGATCGGATTCGAGTGAAATTTAAGAATTCAACAGAGGACATTTCTCCGATTATTTTTTTCATATCCGGACCGGATCCGGCAACTATTGGGGGGGGGGGAAATACGTGCCCCGTTTAGAATGGAGGGATCGGGATGGAACTTTGTGGGAAGAACAAACAGATGCTCTAGGTAAGTCATTTGCTGAATCGGATTGGCTACGTGCACCGCGGGGGAGCTGGGTGGGGTGGGGGGGTGGACCGGAAATCTCGAGAAACGGTTAGAATGATGGTATCGGAGTGAAACTTGCTGGGAAGAACAAACATCTGGTCCATATAAATCTTTTACATAATTTGACTGGATCCGGACACTTGAGGGGGGGGGGGGGGAGGGGTCTCCCGGAATTCCGTTTTTGGGGGATTTTCACGACGAAACTTGGAGGGCATATCAGGGACCCGGTCAAACTGACTTGGAATAAAAAAAAATCCTCGATATGATAATCTTGGGGGGGGGGGAGTTGAGGGAGGGGAATCCGGAATATTGAGTCATGCGTAACTTTGGAACGGGTGATCGGATTCGAGTGAAATTTAATAATTAAACAGAGGACATTTTTCTCTTGTGACCTTTTTCATTTCCGGACCGAATCCGGCAATTATCGGGGGGAGGGCGGAAAATACTTGACCCGCTTAGACTGGTGTGATCTGGATCGAACTTCGTGGGAATGACAAACAGATGCTCTGGATTAATCATTTACAGAATAGGATTGGCTCCGGTTATTGTGGGTGGAGTTGGAGGAGGGGGAGGGGGGTCTGGGATTCCGGTGATCGCGCGTTAAGGTACTTCCTGATGTGCTAGGACGATGAAACTTCGCTGGAATATTGGAGACTCAACAACATTTGCTTAGAAATTGCTACTTCCCAAATCCGCTTATTCCTTAAAGTACCAATCTTGACCGCAAAGTAAAAAAAATACTTTTAAGCAATATATGCATTTTCGTGATGCCCATCAGCCCATTAGCAGTTTTGCCTCAAGGGTTTTGCTTACAAATGGAGTTCCAGCTCCCTTATAGCGCGCATCTCAACCGCAAAGTCGAAACTTACTCTTGATCAATCAAATCATCTTGACACATGCAAGTGCCATATGAGCGGTCTGTCGGTCTGTCGGTCGGTCCGAGTTTTTTTGTCCCACATATCCGAGTTAGGGTACTTCCAGGTGTGCTAGGACAATGAAACTTGGCAGGCATATCAGGGACCCGACCAAACTAACCTGGAAATAATCAGTTTCCCGATCCGACCATATGGGGGGGAGTGCGGGGCGCTGGAAACTTGCAAATTTAGGGCATTTTGTCACTTTTTTTCTGAGTTAGGGTACTTCTAGATGAGCTAGGACAATGAAACTTGGTAGGAATATCAGGGACCCGACCAAACGAACCTGGAAATAATCAGTTTCCCGATCCGACCATATGCGGGGGAGTGGGGGCGCTCGAAACTTGAAAATTTAGGGCATTTTGTCACACTTTTTCGAGTTAGGGTACTTCCAGATGAGCTAGGACAATGAAACTTGGCAGGAATATCAGGGACCTGACCAAAGTAACCTGGAAATAATAAGTTTCCCGATCCGACCATATGCGGGGGAGCTGGGGCGCTGGAAACTTGAAAATTTAGGGCATTTTGTCACACTTTTTCGAGTGAGGGTACTTCCAGATGAGCTAGGACAATGAAACTTGGCAGGAATATCACGGACCCGACCAAACTAACCTGGAAATAATCAGTTTCCCGATCTGACCATATGGGGGGGAGTGCGGGGCGCTGGAAACTTGAAAATTTAGGGCATTTTGTCACACTTTTTCGAGTTAGGGTACTTCCAGTTGTGCTAGGACCATGAAACTTGGCAGGCATATCAGAGACCCGACCAAACAAAATTAGGAATAATCAGTTTTCTGATCCGACCATTTTGGGGGGGGGGGGTGGAGGGCAGGGGAATCCGGGAAACTGAGAAGTGTGTAACTTTCGAACGGATGATCGGATTGTAATGAAACTTCATAACTGAAGAGAATATATATCTGTAATGTCCCGTTTAAAGTCTTGACCGGATTCGGTAGCCAGGGGGGAGATGGGGGGGGGGGGGACCGGACATTTCAAGAAACGGTTAGAATGGAGGGATCGGAGTGAAACTTGCTGGGAAAAACAAGCATCTGCTCTAGATAAGTCCTTTAGACCATTGTACTGTATCCGGACACTTATGGGGGGGGGCCGGAATTCCGGTGATGGTATTTTTTTGGATTTTCACGATGAAACTTGGCAGGCATATCAGGGACCCAATCAAACTGACTTCAAAATAAAAATATTGTCGATCAGATAATGGTGGGGGAGTGGAGGGAGGGGAATCCGCAGGGGAATCCGGGAAATTGAGAAGTGTGTAACTTTCGAACGGATGATCGGATTGTAATGAAACTTCATAACTGAACAGAATATATATCTGTAATGTCCCGTTTAAAGTCTTGACCGGATTCGGTAGCCAGGGGGGAGTTGGGGGGGGGGGAGACCGGAAATTTCAAGAAACGGTTAGAATGGAGGGATCGGAGTGAAACTTGCTGGGAAGAACAAGCATCTGCTCTAGATAAGTCCTTAGGCCATTGTACTTGATCCGGACACTTATGGGGGGGGGGGGGTCCCGGAATTCCGGTGATGGTGGTTTTGGGGATTTTCACGATGAAACTTGGCAGGCATATCAGGGACCCAATCAAACTGACTTCAAAATAAAAATTTGTCGATCAGATAATGGTGGGGGGAGTGGAGGGAGGGGAATCCGAAATTTTCAGTCATGCGTAATTTTGGAATGGTTGATCGGATTCGAGTGAAATTTAAGAATTCAACAGAGGACATTTCTCCGATGATTTTTTTCATATCCGGACCGGATCCGGCAACTTTTTTGGGGGGGAAATACGTGCCCCGTTTAGAATGGAGGGATCGGGATGGAACTTTGTGGGAAGAACAAACAGATGCTCTAGGTAAGTCATTTGCTGAATCGGATTGGCTACGTGCACGGCGGGGGAGCTGTGTGGGGTGGGGGGGTGGGGGTGGACCGGAAATCTCGAGAAACGGTTAGAATGATGGTATCGGAGTGAAACTTGCTGGGAAGAACAAACATCTGGTCCATATAAATCTTTTACATAATTTGACTGGATCCGGACACTTGAGGGGGGGGAGGGGTCTCCCGGAATTCCGTTTTTGGGGGATTTTCACGACGAAACTTGGAAGGCATATCAGGGACCCGGTCAAACTGACTTGGAATAAAAAAAAATCCTCGATATGATAATCTTGGGGGGGGGGAGTTGAGGGAGGGGAATCCGGAATATTGAGTCATGCGGAACTTTGGAACGGGTGATCGGATTCGAGTGAAATTTAATAATTAAACAGAGGACATTTTTCTCTTGTGACCTTTTTCATTTCCGGACCGAATCCGGCAATTATCGGGGGGAGGGCGGAAAATACTTGACCCGCTTAGACTGGTGTGATCTGGATCGAACTTCGTGGGAATGACAAACAGATGCTCTGGATTAATCATTTACAGAACAGGATTGGCTCCGGTTATTGTGGGTGGAGTTGGAGGAGGGGGAGGGGGGTCTGGGATTCCGGTGATAGCGCGTTAAGGTACTTCCTGATGTGCTAGGACGATGAAACTTCGCTGGAATATTGGAGACTCAACAACATTTGCTTAGAAATTGCTACTTCCCAAATCCGATTATTCCTTAAAGTACCAATCTTGACCGCAAAGTAAAAAAAATACTTTTAAGCAATATATGCATTTTCGTGATGCCCATCAGCCCATTAGCAGTTTTGCCTCAAGGGTTTTGCTTACAAATGGAGTTCCAGCTCCCTTATAGCGCGCATCTCAACCGCAAAGTCGTAACTTACTCTTGATCAATCAAATCATCTTGACACATGCAAGTGCCATATGAGCTTACAGCTCTTGTTTGGTTTGTTTCCCTTAATGGATCTATCTTACCTATAATACTAATGCAACCTACTTCCATAATCACTCCATATATTTCTAAGCGCGGAGACGCTAATTTCGTACGGCACATTAATCTCTAACAAAACCACGCGGATTTTCTCACTTGCCGTGTTTTGCTACCTTCGATGTGTATCACGCTGTCGGCGGGTGTCTGCGAGAAGTTTTTCCATCAGAAAACCGGTTATGTAAATTGTTTCCCTATGTTCGCTACAATTCAGCGGGTCTCGGAAAAGGCTTAAAACAGTCAAAACCGTGGGTCATTTGTTGAAAGCACAGCCTAGTTTTAAAGTATTCAAATATTATAAAACACTGCAAGTTGAAGAGTAAATAGTGCGAGGGGTCCTTTAAGACTAAATGAATAAAGAATACGCCCCGCCCATTGCCAGGCCTTATGGTGGGGTCTAAAAAATGAAGACAAGCTTAGAGTAATTGACAGCTAATTGAATTAAACTGTAAATATAAGATTTGAGTAATTGTAAATGATTTTGATTTAGTTTATTTATTTATAATTGTCATTACTTTTTGCCTAATCTCAAGTGTGCGAGTTGTGAGATTTGTACCATTGTCTTCTTTGTGTCGCGTCCAAACTATCTTATGATGATATTGGCAAGAAATAAACTGATTGATTGATTGATAATGATGTTTATTATCTTTTATGAATAAAACTGAAACTGTGAATCATGGGAACCCAACAGTTACTGAGGGATGTAAAAAAAAATTTGATGTAGAAGTAAGATTCGTGTATTGCAACTAGGATAATCTTCAAACGCTTCCTGGCAGAACTCAGGCTCTCTGACCAGAAGATAGCATAATCAAGTGTAAATAAAATCTTATCATGCAGCACTGTTCACTCTGGCGATAGAAATCAATAATCGTGGTGACGCAAGGTGACTTCACGCCCAAAATAGACAGAAAATCATTACAAAGCCGGCAAGTTGATAAATAATAATTTTTTGACCGTTTAGAATAGTGTAATTTTTTTGTTTGTCTGTTGTTTCGATGCAAACCGAAATGGAAGTCGACTCGGCAGTTACGCTTGCTTTTTTTTTGTTTATATATATTGATGTGTATTTATATATTGACGCTGGAATCAGTTAGTCGGCACACGCCCTGAGTAAGATCCTTAAAGCACAACTCTTACTAGAAATGATGTTTTCACTCTGAAATGGATCAGAAAAAACGTTTTTCGAAAATACCATCACTTTAGCCATTTTATTGTTAGCGCTTGTCGACTCTATCCAGCCTTCCCGCTCTCCGACGCGGCGGCTGGGTGCAAAATATTTGAAAATTGAACACGCCGTGGTTAAAAAGTGCAAAAAATAAGCGAATAAAAGTAGACAAAAACAGAAGATTCTCATGTCCTTAAGTGTGAAAGAGTTCGTTGAAGATTTCGGCAAACTTTGTGTTTGTGACGGGTGAAAACTCGGCACGGCCGAAACAGCGCAAAAAATTCGTAGGGACAAAATGAAACAATGGAGAAAGGTGGGGATTATAGAAGCTTATAATTCAATAAAGGAGCAAGAGGGGTCCTTTAATGAATCAACGATTTGACATAATGCGGTGTTCAGAATAAAGCCAAAAATTTTACGGGGCGGAAACTCTGCCCTTGAAAATACCTGAATATATATTTTGGACCCTCATTAGCCCAAAACTGCATTATTCAGTCCAAATAAACATACCTCTCATAAGTGTTGGGAAGTACTTCCAGTGGCGCCATTTGGGGGGGGGGGGCATGCCCCCCCCCCCCTTGAATTTGAAAGTGGCCCAAAATCCGAGGTCTTTTGTCTATATTCCTTGTTGTTTGACATGCTGAAGTAAAGGCATTTACCAAATCGTAAATTTCAACCTGCATCGCAAAGTTAGTAATCTGGTTTTGAACCAAAATCTTTGTATTTTAGCAGAAAAGAGGCTGATTTTTTTGTTTTTGCCTGCGGCGCTCAGTTTAAATACAATTTGGTGTTTGTTAGATGTTAACCATATATCCGAAACTCACAAGATTTCATGAATCCAGATCTACTTCTCAGGATCGGACAAATCTCGTAGGGTTCCGACCGAAAGCCTCAGAGAGTCTAAAGTTGCTTATTCTGTCAGATGAGTAGGCCTCAAACTCCAGGTCACAGCATGCTCCAGTGAACATTTTTGTTTGTGAAGGGTCTTTGAACAATGCGTGATTCTTGCATCTGCTCATTCTGGTATACTTACAACTGCTTTAATTTTACCCTAATAAAGCAATTAAACTTTGTGTTTGAGCAAAAAAAAAAAAATCTAGGATGGGAGCCCAAAATGGATGTGTCGTCCCCCTCTGGGGCTTACTGAAATGGCGCCACTGAGTACTTCAAGTACGACTTTAGTACAAAATCGAAGTAGGCTACTTGGGTTTTACTTCAAGCACAACTCTTACTAGAAATGATCTTTTCCCTTTTAAAAGAATAAGAAATTTTTTTTCGAAAATACTATTACTTTCCACCTGAAACTAGCGATTCTCTTGTTAGCGCTTGAAGATTATATCCAGCCTTCCTGATCTTCGACGCGGCGGCAGGGCGCAAAAGATTTGAAAACCTTACGTGCCTTTGTTAAAAAGTGGGAAAAGTAAGCAACTAAAAGAAGTAATAAACAGAAAGACCATCACATCGTTATGTGTGAAAGAGTTGTCAGCGGACAGTGAAGATTCCGGCAAACTTTTCGTTGGGTGACGGCCGACGGGGAGTATATTGTAGTATATTATAAAGTATGTTATAAAAGGCAGAATAAGCAAGAGGGGTCTTTTAAGTAAAACTTTCCTGGGGTACTTAAAGGACCTGTCTTACCTATAATACTAACGCAACCTACTTCCATAATCACTTCATATATTTCTACACCCGGAGACCCCAATTTTGCACGGTACATTCTAACTCCTCTAACAGAACAACGCTAATTTTCTCACTTGCCGTGTTTTGCTACCTTAGTATCATGTATCACGCTGTCGACGGTTGTCTGCGAGAAGTTTTTCTATCAGAAAAAACTGGTTATGTAAATTGTTTCCGTGTTTTCGCTATAAGTGAACGGGTCGCAGAAATGGCTTAAAACAGCCAAAACCGTGGGTTAGTTGTTGAAAGCACAGACTAGTTTTAAAGTATTCAAATATTTTAAAATACTGTAAGTTGAAGAGTAAATAGTGCGAGGGGTCCTTTAACACTTGATAATTAAGTAAAAGAACAAGGTAATTGAAGCCATCAAGTACCAGTAAATGTTCAAGTTTTATTTATTCGAACAATGTTTACAATGGTTACGTCAGCTACGATTCTTCATCAGCGATATTTCGGCCCTTTTTGGCAAGGGTCCTCGTCAGGCTGTCAATCCTCTGGTTCAACTTCGGAGAAGGAAACAAACCTGTAATCAATGAGGAGGGGTAACTGTGTGGCACGCCTAGGGACTCAAGTTAATTTAGCGATTGAGATGAAACTTGGAAGGTGCAAAAGGTCAAAATCACTGGATAATCCATTTGGGGTCCCGGCCAGATCTGACCTCGGTGGGGGAGTTGGAGGGGGGTACCGAACATTTAACGTAAATGCTGATATCTGATTGACACGTGATGTGGGGTATGTGCCCTAGATGATCAGTTGATGTGTCCGAATCGAACTCGACCACGGTGGGAGGAGCTGGAGGGGTCCGGAAACTGTGTGGCACGACTAGAGATCAAATAAGTGGAGAGATTGGTATGAAATTTGGAAGGTAAAAAGTTCGCATGCCCCAGATGATCTTGTTTTAGGTCCCCGGGCGGATCCTCGATGACTGGAAATACTAGCAGATGCCCTAGTTGGGGTCACGGCTGGGGAGCTGGAGAGGGGATCCCGGAAATGTGTGGCACGCCTAGAACGACTTGAGCCCATTTATGAGTCATCATCATATTCGGTCGTTGTGGGAGGAGTTGGGGGAGGTTGCCGGAAACTGTGTGATCACATTTGTTGTCAGGTAGCCTACTTAATACCTGATACTTAAGTACAGTAGAGGTATGCTTATTTAAACACTTTTTTACTGTTCCACTACCTTGGCTTTGTTACTTGCATATAAAAAGTAAAATGGAAAAGAAAAATAACAAACTCGATATCAGCTAACAGCCAACTGTTTCAGGGTTATCCTGGCACAAACTTGAAGTAGAAACTCAGTTAACTCTCTTTGATTTTGAACTTACTAAAAAGGCCCTTCTTTTGAAGGGATCTGAAGGTTCGGACCGCCACCTTGGTGGTGCGTTCTTCATGACAAACTTTTCAAATTATAAAAAGCAAACCTGGTGTCAGTTCGAGTCACTTTCAGCCGCGAATTAGCAATATATTCAAAAAGTGACAAACGCGTGAGTGGTTATTACAAGTATTCATAGTAAAAAAATGCCTGGTTTGGATTTATAGTTTTTCTTCGGCGATCGTTCACTGTTAGCAGACGTTCACATAAGCATACCGTTACTGTATTAAACTCTGAAGTACTTAGGACTTAAGTTAAAATACTCTTGATGACTATCTCTCCCTACCGATGCAGAATCTCCGGGTACCTGCAGAAGAAATGAAGAAACGGCGTCACAGCTGCTCCGAAAGACGCCGTGATAGGATTTGAGTCGTTGAGTCTGAGTCGTTACGGACACGTTGACTCCTTCTTCCTGAGGATCATTGGCGTGTTTTGGACTTAGTCATATAGAGTATTTGTAGTACTTGTCCCAACACTGCCTCTGATTTAGTCTGATTGGGGTTGTTAATCAAATCTGCCATCTACCGAATTGTCTTCTCATGTTAAAGCATAGATGGCGACTTTTCCGAAGTAGAGTGCGCATTGCTCCATCTACATTTTCTCGTAGCCGCGCCTCATCTAGCGGAAATCGAGAAAACTCATAATAGGGGAAGAAGATTCGCCGAAAATTCATGGCAATAAAACGCCTTTGAGCAAAGCGTGGAGAGCATACCAACGGTTATAATTTTTCTTTGGTTTACCCGTAGCGCAAATGCTGTGGTAGCGGGCATAAACAACCCAGGCATAGCCGCTTTTCGTCCCAGAGAGGGAAGAGTGCGTCGGAGCAGCTACATCAAGGAATCGTTCTAGCTTATCGGTTCTTGACGAAATTTAATCATCAAACAAAAGGAGGCTCAATGAAGTCTGTAGGCCTAAGGGGGGAGGTGGCCATTCCTGTCCGCTCTTTTCAAAGCATTTTTTTTAGTGATCGAGCTCTAATGTAACGTTTGCCGTTTTGAGACAAACCCCAATGGTCATAGACCACTTTTTTATAAATAGTGAACTGATAGACAAAAATGCTCCTCAGCCGGGATTTGAACACAGGACCCTCTGCTTACAAGGCAGTCACTCAATCACTGAGCTAGATAAAATGTTTCCATCTCAAGGGCGTGTTCCCCATTAAAATTATATATTTGGTTTTCACCATGAGACCCCGTCTTGTGGGTCCTGGTTTGTCTACGTGGCTCCGACAAGGGAGTCCTAGACTTCTAAATTATATTCAAAAATTGTTTATGGTATTGGTCACGGTACAAGTCCCTTGTCTAAAGTGCCATCTGTATTATCATAGACCTCATAATATTTAACCGGTAGGTTTGACAAAATCTGACTATTTGTGAACCGTTTCCCTACCACCTATTCGATTAAATAAGGTGAGGACGTTGACCATTGGCTACTGTGCAATGCAGAGTCTTTGATTGGTCGTAGGTTTTGCTTAGCTGCTGACTGACTCGGTTTCTTTTCTAGAAAATCTGCGAAAAGCCTCAAATCATCAACGAGTATGAAAGTGGAAAGGCGATTCCAAACCAGCAAGTATTGGCGAAAATAGAAAGAGCTATTGGTACGTATCCACGTTGAGACAGGTGTCAATCATTACTTCTTAGCTCCACTTATAAAGTACAGCTGATGGGCTGTACAATTCAAAGTTTATTTCTCAGTTGTCACTGGTCTGAGTTCTCGATTTTCCCAGTGGTTCTAGTGTATTCTCTCGGGATCATAGCTTATCCAGTTGCAGACGTAAGCAAATGCAAGGAACCAAATTTGTCTTTTCTTCTGAGGTTTATTTTTACTCTTTAAAGGACCTGTCTTGCCTATAATACTAATGTGTGTTTATGTGTTTTGTTTATTTTCTTTATTTTGTACATTTACTCCCCCTTTTCAAAATGGCGGGTCATAAATAAATTACTTACTTACTTACTGACTTAATGCGACCAAGTTCTATAATCACTCCGTATATTTCTAAACGCGGAGACCCCAATTTCGTACGGTACATTCTAACCCCTCTAACAAAACCACGCTGATTTTGGCACGTGTCGTATTTTGGTACCTTCGATGTGTATCACGCTGTCGACGGTTGTCTGCGAGAAGTTTTTCCATCAGAAAAACTAGTTATGTAAATCGTTTCCCTGTTTTCGCTACAAATCAACGGGTCTCGGAAAAGGCTCAAAACAGCCAAAACCGTTGGCTATTTGTTGAAAGCACAGCCTATACTTTTAAAGTATTCAAATATTTTAAAATACTGTAAGTTGAACAGTAAATTGTGTGAGGGGTCCTTTAAGGCTAGCTAAAGTGGGGTATTCCATATGTTTAACAACATTACTATCCTCTAACTTGTAAAATTCCACGAAAAATTTATCTCAAAAACGAAGTTGTAAGAAAAAGTAGCATGCAGTAGTAACTGATGCTACTACATGCTTCTACTTCAAGGCGCCGTGTTACTGCATACTACTGCATGCTACTATTAGCAAGACTGGATGCTACTATGGCAAGACAGGATGTTACTAGATACTACTACATAAGATTCGACCAGTCTGAGGCATATTAAATGATACTATTCTTTGCTATCACATAGTATTACATGCAACTTTTTCTTACAGCTACCATACAACTACGCAGGCTACAAATTTTTCATCGTGCGAGAATGACTGGGTAAAAAAGGTTGGAAGGTGAGCTCGCTGTCGTCTAAGAAGTAGATGATTTTCAGCTCTGCGTCAACTAATACAGCAGCGGCTGTAAACGCGACCCATCGACCACCTTCCTTCCTTCTTTCTACGTCGATTGACTTTGAGTCTGGCTTGGTGCCAAACCCTTTCCAACTTTCTTTTCTTCTTCTCTTATGAGTTCTGCCTAGTTTTGGACGTCGTGTGACTTTAGGGTTTTTATCATCTAGCCCGTCTAGTCCAAGTTTGGTGGGAGTCTTAAGGTTTTGCAGAAAGTTGTAAAATGTTTCTATTGTCTACGGTGTTTGATGGGCATTCACAGAAAGTTACTGATTTTTTTTTTAATTTTCAGGGATAAAATTACGTGGCAAGGATAAAGGTCAACCCTTGGCGCCTCCCACCAAGAAATAAGCGATTGCGAGAGCAGCGTGTTGGTGCGGAGGCGGTCTTCGGATAACCAATCAAAAAGCAGCAACTGTTACAGATTTCATACGTATGGCTCGTGCCCAGTCTAATCGTAGTTGAGGCTTATGTTTAAAATCTGGCCGGTTTCTGTCTCTTTGGTTGGTATTTGTATAAGCATTTTTTGTGATTTCATTACCAGTTAGTTAAATACACATTTGCAACTTTTGTGATGTTTTCGAATAAACAAACTTCAGTTTACCCTAAACTTTACGTCGGTTTCTACCAAAGGCCCATGATCTTTCCTCCGTCGTTCTTTTTCTCGAAGTCCAGCGGGTTCTGTTTTTGGGATCCGAAAACGCAGTTGTAGGGATACCTATGACATCGCAAAAGTTGTCCGTGTTAGCACGACAACTCTCGAAGGTAATGAGGTATTTTGACGAAACTTGGTGTGAGGATTCTTTGGGTCAAGGGAAAGGTCGAGTTCGTAGATGGGCTCTGTAGCCCTACATTTAGGGATGGGGGTTCAAACTAATGGGCAAACAAAATATTTTTAATAAGCTAGTGAGATTAGTCGATTAAGGGTAAGAAGACATGCTGAAGATGATTATGAATTTCCTCGAAGTTGATTAGATGTTCGATTAAGGGATAAGAAGAGATGCTGATCACTTATGTGAAAATCATTTTCTACCGGGACAAGTAGTTCGCCCGGAATCCGGCCAAAACCGGGAAATTTCTTAAACGCAAAAGCTGTTATTATGGTTGATTAGATGTCCGATTTAAAGGTAAGAAGATATGCTGAATCCGTATATGACAATCATTTTTTACCCGGACGTATAATTCGCCCGGAATCCGGCTGAAACCGGAAAATATATTATAGTTAGATTTTATTTGAAGTTGATTATATGTTGGATATAGGGGGTAAAGAGATACGCTGAATTCGTTTTTGAGCTTTATTTTTTCGCCGGACGAGTAGTTCCGAATTCCGCCGGACCGGTAAATTGGCAGAAGTAAGGCAGGAAGTTTCGATCGGTTTTGTCAAAATATATATGACTTATAGGGGTAAACACACATGCGGAATCCATGCCTGAACTTGGTTTTCACAGATAATTAGCTATGTGGCCATAATCTGTTTCTAAATTTTAATAGTAAAAATGTTCAAGGAGTTTGGTGCAGACTGGATCTGACAAAGATAAGTCCCAATTGTATGTATCAAATGTTGAATTTTTGGGATCACATCGAAAGTTTGGTCTTGTTACTACCGTCATCCGCCTCAATCATAGACGAAACGATCCCAGCACTGAGAGAATCGTATCGAGACGGAAGATCTCAGAGAAATAATAACAGCAGCGAAATCCTAATCGTGAGGCGAAAAATCATTAGCCCTTGAATTTTGATACTCCAGGTTTTAAGCCCCCCCCCCCCTTGCGACAGGGGAATCTTTATTGGACTTGCTCATCCAGACAATCGGGTCTTGTACATTTTCGATCTTCGCCAGGCCACTTAGACAACGTGTTATCTAACCCAATCAACTCCTTATTTATATTTATTTGACTAAATCAACGGCCAACAGGGGCCATATACATCTTCAAACAACAACAAAAAACAAAATTAACAACAACACACTATACTACATTACTCAAAACCGGGGAAAAGTTGCAAAACAGCAACTTCCCCCACGTCAACCATATTGGGAGCGACAGCCTCATGTGCGGCCTAGCCAGGACAACCAGCAGCGGCTTCTGAGACTCGAAAATGCGCTTCTGCAGAGAGAGAACAGAAAAGCGCCCAATTTCTGGAAAAGAGGGAAGGCCGTCACCAACGAACATTGACGACGCACTGCAGTTCCACTTGAACCCATGCAACCAACGAAAAGAGTTATTATAAAGGACACGAAAGCTGCTTTCGCGCCTAACCCTAATGTTAGTGACAAGAGCCACACAGTAAAGCTGAGTGCAGTACATCCTGAAAAGGAAAGTCTTAACTTGCGGCTCGCAAGCCCCGAACTTCCTAATCAGCAGATTGGCTCTAGCGCATAGTGACCGTGATAGGGCAGCTACATGCAACTCATCACTCATCGAAGGGGTAAACGTGAACCCTAGGTATTTAAACTCATCCACAAACTGGAGACTTTGCCCTGAAAGAAGAACCTTTGGAAGGTGGTGCAGGTGGAACCCACGAGGGATAAATGCCATGCATAGTGTTTATTTGCGTGTTAAATATGATGTCGTGCTGTAAGGCAAAATCATCACAAATAGCTAGGAGCCGGTTTAGCGCATAAACTGTCGGGGCCAGAAGCGCAACGTCATCAGCATAGCTAATTTTATTGAGACACACATCCTGGACGAAGCAACCTACACCTGCGTTAGCAAGAGCACTGTTAAGTTCATCCACATACAGGTTATATAGAATAGGGGATAAAACTCCACCGTGTCTAACACCATTTATAACATGAAATGGGCTGCCGAAAACACAGTCCCATTTGACACAGAATATCTGGTTTTTAAACCAGCATGCAAGGGTTACGACTATTCTAGGATCCACACCTTTTTGCTAACAACTTACTCAATAGCTCAGCCAGGTTAGAACGTGTAAAAAGAACCTGATGTGAAGACGAATGGACTGTACAAAAGTGTTAATTAACCTGTTGTACCGACAAGACTTGAACTTCGGGCGCACCCGACGAAGTTTGCACAGTTTGATTTCTTACGTACAGGAGGGGTACATAACCTCGTTTTTACACTACCTCGATTGTTTCCGCGAAAATGTTCGTATGGGGGCAGGTGCTCTGTCGACTCGGATGAAGAATAGGGAACTATTTCTTGTGACATTTCAATACACGAGCATATTGCTTGAACCAGTTGTAATCTCTGTAGTTGTTGATTCATTCCAGCACACTTAGGTTATTAAGCAACAGACTCGCATCACATCCTTAATCAACCAGTGTCTATTCCGGGCACACGGAATCAGCGGTCTCAATTTGGTTAGAAAAAACTTTTCTGCCGACAGTAGCCCACTATACCAGATGATGGCACTTGTTTCTGAGGAGGAGAATAACTTATCCGGTTTCACGTCTACTTATTTATTAACGGTATATTCATAATCAATGGGTTCGATTTGGTCGGAATCCACTTTTCAACTACTGTGTTTGATTTCAACTACTGTGTTTGATTATTGAGAAGAAATAATGGAATAGCATCAGGCTTCATTTCTACTTTAAGTCACCTTTTCCGGAATTTCTTATCGGCATATTCGGAATCAGCGGGTTCGATTTGTTCGGAATCCATTTTTCAACCTACTGTGTTTGAGAGCGATACTTCTTATAGAGAGGAAATAATGGAACAGCATCGGTCTTCATTTCTACTTTAAGCCATCGTCCGGAACCAAACCAGTTCCCGGCATTTTCGGAATCAACGTGTTCGATTTGGTCGGAATCCACTTTTAAACCTACTGTACCGTTTGGGTTAGAGGGGTGTCACATTTTCAGGACCTGGCGGTCGGACTATTCAGATGGTTCGCAGTTAAACCATCAAGACCCCCACTCCTACTCAGGGACGTCCCGAGGTTGGGGGCGAGGGGGGGGGGGCGCAGCGCCCCCCCCCCTACGTTTTGGGCATTTGGTCAAATTTTCGCCGAAGGCGAAAATTCGGTCAGAACTGTTTTATAAATCTTTTGTACCCACATTTCCAAATTAGGCGATTTAACGTGCTTATTGGTTTCCATTCTTTATTGAATTTGGTAATTAATCTAACCTTTGTTCAATCCGAGTCGATTTCACCGCATTTGGTACTTCCCTACGTAAATTCGGTGATTTAACGTATTCATTTGGTCACATTCTTTCTCAAGTCCGTATCTGTTCTATCGCATTCGGTCCAGTCAGTTTCATATTTCGGTCATTAATCAGATTCATTTGGTTCTGATTCGTGACCGAATTCGTAGCCGACTTAACCGTTTTGCACCGTCAAATATGGTTCGCAGTCAGCTTGGGCTGAAGGAATATCCATCAAATAGGTTTGTTCTATATTGTACCGGGTTTTGTCAATCGACCTTATCTCCCCGGCTTGACCCTCTATTTATTATCATTTAACACAGAAGTGCAATTCAAACCTTGAAACTTGCCTACGTGTGTATCAGTCAAATGTAGAGGGAATGCACAGTCGTCCAATTCGTCGGATTTCGTAGTAAACCCCGAAAATTCTGTATTATGCCGTGTCTGCATAAGCTAGACATTTTAACAAACTGCTGGAACAGACGGAGAGAAGATATTTGAATGTTTGTGAACAAATTCAAGTGAATTCGTTTTTTTAGTCCCTTTTTTTCTGGGACGTTATGAAAAAAGGTTTGTATAGGATATAGGGTAGTACCTTAGAGAAACAAGACCTAAGGTCTCGACGGGATCCCAAAAATCTAATATTTGATCCAGACAACTTGGTGTTGTCTTAGCCAGGCTAATCAACAGAGAAAACCAAGTTCAGATATACCTCTATAAGCCATATCTATTTTGACAAAATTGACCGAAACTTCCTGCTTTACTTCTGCCAAATTTCCGGTTTCGGCCAAATTCCGAGCGAACTACTTGTCTAGCAAGAAAAGAAAATTCAGAACCGAATTCAGCGAATCTCCTTATCCCTATAAAGAACATCTATATAATCAATTTCAAATAAAACTTTAACTTATAAAAAAACGGATTCCCGACGAATTATATGTCCGGTTAAAAAATGATCGTCATATACAGACTCAGCGTCTCTTCTTACCACTAGATCTGTCATCTAATCAACTTCAAATAAAGCTAATTGCTTTTAACAAATTTTACGGTTTTGGCAAGATTCCGGGCGAACTAGTTGTCCGGGTAGAAAATGCTTTTCATATAAGTATTCAGCATGTCTACTTACCCCTAAATCGAACATTTAATCAACTCCAAATGAAACCTTCAAATGAAACTTTAAATTCTTAACCAACTTTCCGGTTTTTGCCGGATTCCGGGCGAACTACTTGTCGGACAAGAAAATGTTTTGCACATTCGTTCAGCATGTCTTCTTACCCCATAATCGGCTATCACATTAGCTGTTTAAAAATATTTTGTTTACCCCTTAATCTGAACCCCCCCCCCCACCCCCCACCCCTAAATGTAGGGCTACAGAGCCCATCTACGAACTTGACCTTACCCTTGACCCAAAGAACCCTCGCACCAAGTTTCATCAAAATATCTATTTCCCTTCGAGAGTTATCGTGCTAACAGACGGACAACTTTTACGATGTCATGGGTATCCCTCCACTTACGTTTTGGGATCCCAAAAAGTAAATAACTAAAGTATTTTAGATTAGAATAGAATGTTTGATCGGAAAATAGAAGTTTGAAAATATAAGGTATTTTTTTATTATTGGAGTTTGGAAAGTCTAAAAATAAAGTATTGTAAGTTACGTTAAAGCAAGGTAAACTGTTAGGTAAGTTTGGTTTTAACGTCACTGAGTTGGAGACGTAGCCACTGTTTTAGTTCAATCTAAAACAGGAAAAAATGGAAAAAGAAGCTACGCGGGAATTTATAAAAAAGAAGAAAAAAAAGGGACTCCTTCCTGAATATCACCGTGCTCTGAACTCTCAAATGAGCCGGAGGTGGAGCCAGTGCTCAGGGAGGAACTGCTGATTCAGCCTCGTTTTTGTTGCAATAGGGCTGCTGCAGCACTTCTTTGCTTCTGCACAAGATGCGTTTTTGGATTCGCTGCCTGCAAGATTTCTTCGCGATACTCTATGAGCGTGTTCCACCCTCGTACCAATAGTAACTATTAGTTAATCTCCGTTCCAACCTCACGAAAACTTACTGCGCTGACCGTTCCAGCCTTCTCGAAATAGTAATTATTGGTAACTACGGATCTCTGTCACGTGATTGGTCGGATTCGCCCGTGGCATGTCTCACGAAAACTTACTACGCTGACCGTTCCAGCCTTCTCGAAATAGTAATTATTGGTAACTATTTGCTTACCACGCTCTGGAGCGTGGTAACTACGGATCTCTGTCACGTGATTGGTCGGATTCGCCCGTGGCATGATATTCTGCTGGAAAATAGAAAAATCGTTCCAGCCTTGACGACAGAAAGGCAGAATACGCCCCTCATAAAATTCCTCTCAGATTAGTTATTTTTTGGCCGCTAGGTGCGCTATCGTAAAGAAAACAATGACACGTTACTTCTTGGTGTACGTTTATACTGCGTTTATCCAGGTTTGTTTTGCTATTTTCAATTCCTCTTAGGCCTAACCATCTTCCCCTCTTTTTGCTTTACCCAACTCTGTTTCGTCAAGCGTCATCAAGTTTGTCATTTCTGGCTTCCGACTTCAGTGCTGAGTGCTGGCTGACGTTTCAACGGGGCTAAAACGCGACTCGATATGAAGCGAAAGCCTAATCGCTTATTCACCCGTCAGATAACTTATCCCCCGATCTCACGTGTGATTGTTATTGTTCCTCTAGCGCGTCTGGCGGCAATTTGTTTTCGCATTTTATGAAGAACATATTTGTGACGTCATGCGTAGTAACTACGGTAAGTAGGATGGAACACGCTCTGTATCACTAAGTCCAAAACACGCCAGTGATCCTCAGGAAGAAGTAGTAAACGTGTCCGTAACGACTCAAAATCAATGACTCAAATCCCAAGTCAGCGCAGCTGTGACACCGTTTCTTCGTTTCCTCCGCAGGTACCCGGATATTCTGCATCGGAAGGGAGAGATAGTCATCAAGAGTATTCTCGAGAAGCGCTGCCATCTTCCGCGAAAGCACTGCAGTGCGCAAAAACGCCATTTATGGTGGGTTTACACACTGCGTAAAATCCGAGCGTATTTTACGCACGTATTTGAGCTTGAGCTTGAAAAGATTTCTAGCAGTACGGACGGATTTACATGCATTATATTCACAACAGACCGATTTCTCAAATACGTCCGTATTGCTAGAGATCTTTTCAAGCCCAAATACGTGCGTAAAACACGCTCATATTTCTAAATACTCTCGGATTTACGCAGTGTGTAAACGTAGCATTAGCAGAAGCCGCCGAGAAGTGGACGTGCACCCGATGAAAAATTCGTAGCCTGCGTAGTTGTATGATAGTTGTACGAAAAATTTGCATGAGTTGATATGTAATTGTAAAGAATACTGTCATGTAATGTGCCTCAGACTGGGCCAATCTTAAGCAGTAGTATCCTGTATCTTCCTATCTTGCTAATAGCATGCAGTATAATGCAGTAACACCATAGCCTTAACATGGAAGCATGAAGCAGCATCAGTTCGTACTGCATGCTACTTTTTCGTACAACTTCATACTACTATTTTGAGATAATTTTTTCATCGGGCAGCGTGCAAAAGAAACGAGGCTCTGGGTTGGGATCCCGAAAAGGGACGCCTCACGCGTCGGCTACCTCGAGCGGTTGTTCATCGATTACGTCATGTAGAGTGCGCACAGCCTTTTTAATCGCTACTCGCAACTAATTACACTACGTCAAAAAGAAAATAATAATAAAAAGATCACATCACTAGAAAATACAGAAACGGCAGTATGGCCAGTCAATGAAGCTAGACGTGCCTAATAAGCGGAAATCACAAGTCGGTACCAAAGAGCTATTACTTGGAGAGAGAAAGAGGAGTCAGGACACTAGAGCCAAAGACGTCGTACCAGTAAACAGTAAAACTCGGCCGGCAGCATAAAATCCTGGTCAGTCAACGACGTCGCGTTTTCCCACAACTACAAAGGCGCTAGGTCATTTACGCTGACGCTATCAACATAGAACTGTCTGTATGACGGACACAGAAACGGGACCGGACGGGCTTCTTCGCTTCTCTGAGTTTCGGCAAATAAAGTTGAAAATCGCAACTCACGGTAAATTTTAACATTGCGTAAAACGTCCGCCTTTGGGACTACACTTTCTAGCGCAAAAATCTGCGTAAAATACGGACATAATTGAAATACACCATGATTCACGCAAAGTAAATAAAACATCATTACCGTAAGGGACTGATTATGTTAGAAAGTCCTTCAGCAAGCTGACTGCGAATCATATTTGACGGTGCAAAACGGATAAGTCAGCTTGAGCCTGAAGAGGACCCTTGCCAAGAAGGGCCGAAATATAGCTCTAACAAAAATGTAGCTGACTTATCCGTTTTGAACCGTCAATATGACTGATGATGTTGCTGAAAATCCTGGCAGGACTGCTAGCTTATGCCTACCAGATGCTGATAACTTGTCCGCGACGTGAGCCACGGTTAGAGCCGAACTTGGCCGCTTATAAAGATACAGCGCTAGGTTCATAGCTGTGGTAGCCGCAGCAGAAGTGGCTACAATACGCATTGTCCAAATAGGTGTAATAAGCTTAATAGCGCTATACGCGATGTTTACGTCTTAATACAGACACCTGTTCAAATAGGACCCCGAGACGTTCTTATGAATCCAGCGTTCGGTGTTGCCACGCTGACACAGTTTTTCGAGTTTCTAAAGATCAGAAAAAGTGTTTTTAGAGCTACTTGAAGTAAACCAGTACAATTTGACACCCGGTATATTGTAAAAAGCTATTAAATTTACAAATGGATAGCAATGGTCTTCGAACTTGCATAAGCAGTCGTAAAAGAACAAAACGTATTCTTTTGAAGAAAAGTTTCTAAAGCTTCCAAAGCTTCCAACAAAGTAGAACTTTAGTGCTTTCCGTGGCAACCCTGATGACGCTGCTCCTCTCCTCGGCCCGCTGGCGGAACCAACCAAGCGATCCGATTGGCTCTGCATAAGGGAGAATAGAGCCGAGCTCCATTTTCCTTATTCGCCTTATTACAGCGCGCCTCGAGGAAAAGAGGAATCTGTAATAAGGCTTATACGCCGTAATACACCTTACAACACCTATTTGGACAAAGAGATAGACGACAGCTTCACCCTGCATACATGGTAAGTTCCTAGACCTTTCGAAAATCACGTTTCCGAAGCATGTCCCACTGTCCACTCTCTCTTTCTCGAAAGTATGATATCTCTACTGACGCAATAGCTAACTAAAGTCAGAAATACATCTTGGAATTCCTGTCCGGGTTTCGGTACCATCACCAATTCAATACGGAAAAGTTTAGATTTTTATCAACTTCATAATGAAAGTGAAAAAAAACCGGGCGGGAAAACCTGATCGTCTGTTCGCAACATTAAAGTGCGAACTCGCGATCAGGATTTCTCGGCCGGATTCTCATCACTTTCATCATCAAGTTGAAAAAAATCAGCATATGGAAGTGATGACGGTGACGAAATTCCGAGCAGGAATTCCGGCCCGGGAGCACCCGACCCGGATGGTATGTCCAAGGCATTACAGTATACGAAGGAGCGATTTCACCAGCCAAGCACGAATAGATAAATTTACTCCCCAGAATGTTTAAATACTCAGTAGTAACGCGATCGCGAGTTAGAAGTGTGCAAAAGTGCTTCCTCTTCTCACGTTTTTCCTCGGCGAAACTAAAGTAAACCTGCAGAAAAAAATCTTGATGACTAAATATTTGTTCCCAAGAAGAATCACCGTGTTCACAGCGAAGAGCCAGAGACGCCACTACAACAAACGTTGTTGATCGGTTCGCATAAAATTTGAGTCAGTTTTAAGGATTCGTATTGGTGTCGTTTATCGTTCTTAGCTAGGTCGCTGGCTTGTTTCGGACTCATATAGAGTATTATCAGAAAGCTCTATGCTTTGCATCGAAGTTAAAGCGCCCGTCTTACCTATATTACTGACTAACTCTGCGTCCCTAATCGTTCTACTTCTTCCGATTTACGACATCCCGAACTTCATTGTTTGTCCAAGCTTTCCTCTGTTAGACTGATTCTTGTATTGCCGCATTCGGCGATTTGCGAGTCACATCAGGCTCCCGCGCATCGCTCCCGAGGAGCTGACTGGTCAGCAACACCGGTTACGCAAGTCATTCCGTGTTTCTCATCGCAACCAAGGGGACTGCAAGAGGCCAACACGGGTTTGTAATCTTTAGGAAAATAACAGAATTTCAAAGGAGTCACATATGTTCGAACACGCGAGTCGAACATGTATCTACTGCGAAGAGTGCTTTAAGTTCCAGCCAGGAAAAGCTCTTGGCCGCTGAAGTAAAATGAACTGAATTCGCTGGAGAGTTAATATCAATTCTTGGCAGAACCACGAAGCTTTGGTAGGACTTGTCGAAAAGTATCTTTCTTCGCTTTGCTTGATGAATCTCTGACTTTAGATGACGTGTGTTTAGTCAAATTTAGGCGCACATACATACTACAATAAATTTACACATTCACCTTCTTCTTCCCACCTACACGGGACGCCTGAAATTTCACACTACAGATTCTGGGACCGTGTGGAGAAAGATGGGTACCGACAGTTGCGTTTTTACAGATACCATGGTATCTGATACCATGGTCTACAGTCGTTTTTGCAGCTACCGAGTTTCTGGCCGGTTGCCGTCGTAACTGACTGTGGTATCTGAGAAAGTCATCTCACTTTCATCATCACCAACACATGAGCCTACGAGGATGCTTTCGCGTGGATCGCTGTAGAGCAGAACAGGTGATCCCGTCCACGCGAAAATGAGAAAATCGATCGGGCGTTGAACGGCTGAGGAAGATGGTTCCATCCACGCGAAAATGCCCATTCAGCTGGATGGGAGCATATGAGTGGGAAGGTCCACACAATATCCCCATTCAGCTCAACGCTGCCGTCGGAGCGGTGTTGATTAGGAGGCGTCCGTCGAGCTTGATGGCCCGTTCACCTGTTCATCCCTACACGCGAAAACGACAAAAAGATCGACGGCATCTACGCGAAAACGTCCGTCGAGCTCGACGCGACCAGAGCCATCCACGCGAAAACGTCCCTTTTGTCAAATTGGTGGGAAAGAAGTTTGACGCTTGTGATGTAAGTGGATTAGGTATTTCTACTGGGCTGACTGCTAAAACCCGAATTCTGCAATACTGTCGTTTTTGCAAAGAAACCGAAATATCAGACACCACGGTAACTTGAAAAACGATAAAATACAGATCCAGTCACTTTGGTATCAGATCCTATGGTATCTGCAGACACGCAACTGATGGCAGGAATTGATAATACCACTGTGAGAACGTTCGTCTCTAACTAAGAAATTCCCGACCAATTGGCACTGTACCCGAAACTCCTGTTTACGCCGTTCATAAAAATCCCAGATTAGTTCTTTTTAGGCCGCTAGATGCACTAGCATAAAGTACACAATGACACGTTACTTCTTGGTGTATGTTTACCCAGGTTCGTTTAGCTATTTTCGATTTAGAACTGATTAAATTGCCTCTGCCTCTATTTGTGTTCTACCCAACTCATGTTCTGTCAACTTCGTCAAGTTTATCAATTATGTCTTCCGAATTCAGTGCTGACTGCTGGTTAACTTTTCCACGGTGCTAACGCGCGACTTGGTACGAACCGAAAGCATAATCGCTTATTCCCCCTTCATATAACTTATACCAAGATCCCACGTGTGATTGTTTCTGTAGCGCACCTGGCGGCAACTCGTCATTTGATTTTATGAAGGGTGTCTTCCCACGTCACAGAAGCGTTTAGTGCACTAGCTCTATGGCGCATTCATAACAGATGGTATGCAAGGTCCTGGGTATAAGCACCCACTCAGTATTTACAGAACTAGTTCGCGAACTCTTGCAGAACGCACGGCCAAAAGGCACAGGTTCTTATGACCATCCGTTCTTGGTGATAGGGATCCGTTTTTCCCAAATCTGTAATGTAAATTTCGAGAGTATCCTATCTACGTAGTGTTATTGGAAAGAATGTGAACTGATAAATCTATGCATACTACCATAAAACGTCGGAATGAAGACAGAAACAAAAGCAAGTGCGACAATTACAAAAATAATCCTTTCCTCTAGCATATTCACAAAAATCATCGTCAACTCTCAAACTAATTTGGGAAACTGTCAGATTACTTAAAGTAGTCTTCCCGACTTGGCTTTATAAATACTACGTCATGCTAGGATAAAACCAACATCCAAAATAGGTCAATGAACGATCAGCCTAATTGCTTTCCTTGTCTGAACGATCAAGCAAAGGTTTTTTTTTTACATAAATAAAATAAAATAAGCCGATGAAAGTAGTTAAGTAGTCCCGAAGTGGTACGGTACATCATCCAACTTGTTTCGTAGCAACGACCGTAAAGGGCGATTCTGACGATCTCCTGGATCCGCTTTCCGAAAAGCAAAGCGAGAATCCGCCGAGCGCAAGAACAAACGGAAAGCACGCCTCAGTTGCACCTTTACAACTTCTCGATGAAAGGCCGAAATCACTTTCCACTCGCGAAGTGGATTCGCTTTCCAAGTCACTCGTGGAAACTAGCGGAGCGCGAGAACAGCTCTCGAAAGCGAAGCGAGCTTTAGCCGAAGTCGCAAAAACTGCCGGCGCATAAACTCGAGGAGCTTTCCAGATCACCAGAATCGCCCTTAACTCTTGGGTAATCAGACGGGTATAAAACGGCCCTAGAAGCACTACTTCTTAGATGGCGGTTCAAAATGCGAAAGTGTGAAGTGCTTTCTGCAGTTCGGAGTGCTTCTCACTCAAGATGAGATCAGAGCCTCGTTTTTGTTGCACACTGCTGGTCCACTTCTCGGTCACTCCCGGGCTGATTCTTTCTACATTCGTTTTTGCGCTACAATGCTTCCGTGGAAGACGGCAGCGTTTCTCGAGGATCGCGGACTTGCTTACCGACAAAAGTCCGTGCTTCCCTGCAAGGTGCTACTTCAATCAAGAAGTTTGTGCAGGCAACGAATCCAAAAACGCATCATGTGCAGAAGCAAAGAAGTGCTGCAGCAGCGATACGGCAGCACTATTGCAACAAAAACGAGGCTCAGGTAGTTATTGTATTTACTACAGATAAACTGTCAGAAGTTTGCGCATCCTTGTTTTAAAAAGATAATGTATCTGTTACGACCCTTTAAGTGTTGTTTCACTAAAAGATGCCATTTAAAGGAACAGAAAACTTGACAGAAACTTGACTCGGGGAGCTAGCTGACATATCAAGAATGTACCCTGAGTCGATATTGAGAGTAAGAAAAATTCTCGCTACGACCATTGCAGTTTCCGGGCAGTTTCCGAGAACTCGACTTTTGAATTAGTAGAAAAAAAAGCAGAAGGTTTGTATGCCGCGAGTAGGAATCGAACGCACGACCTCTTGACTACTATCCCGATGTGTTAGCCAACACGGCCAAAGGCGAACTTTTACAGTGCATAAGCGGCAAGGGCCTGCCAGCTAGGAACACTAAGGAGGGGGTTCGAGGTAACAAAGAAAGGGGGGTCCTGTCGACAATAAGTCACTGTAACTTTATCTAACCCCCCAGGTCGGTTTGATGGTCGAAAGTTGTTTTCTGTGCCTTTAAACGAGTCATAACAGATAATATCCTCATACATTTACCACAAGGAGGGTCCAACGTGTGTTATCAAATTGTGAGTGTAGTGATTTTTTACTTTTCATGTCAATTTTACAGGATCAAGGATCGGGCCGTTCCGGCCAATTTCTCATAAGATTTTCGGCACCATCATCAACTCGGTACGGAAATGATCAAGGAAATGAAGAAATTGGGCCGGAAAAGACTGATCGCCTGTCCGGACCATCAGGCATGTGATGGCAAATCCTCCTTCTTCTTGACCAAACTTCTTTATTTTTTAAATTCAAAAGCTCTTGCAAGAGCTATGATTACAAATCTTCGAAATCGGGTTTGAGATGTTTTAATTATATGGGCTTTGGGTCTAGGTGACTTTTTGTCCCATGCCTGTTTTGTAGGCCATAGTTCTATTGTCAAATCTTGTTTTTGTATAATTCTACTGTCGGACCTTGTACTAGACCGAAAAAGTTTGTTTAAAACTTGAAGCTGCTAAACAAGGCTCTCTCAAAGGAAGAAGGACAATAATTGCACCAGAACAGAGCTCCTGTCTCTCAACTCTTATAATGAATAAGAAATTTAAAACAGGAGCAGAATAAGGAAGTTTGGGCATCCGGGGGTGAGGGGTTGGTTTGAATGATCGAAGTCAGATTCTGATGCTTAATACGGCATTTTCACGTGGGTTTTATGTTTTTTACACACTCCGGGCTTGAAGGATCAAATAATGAAATGAATTTCCTTCCGCGGTAATTTGCGTCATACAGAATCCGGTCTAACCAAACATGAACGTTACACATACTCAAGTCATCACGAGCAAAAGCCAAATTTACATCTAAACCTGGAACACCTGCACTAATTAGAAGAAGTACTAGACAACGAACATCGTGTACAATTCGAAAAAAAAACTTCATCGCAGAAAAAAAACATCGACTCGCCACTTAATAGACAAATAAACATTCGCACTAAAATAAAGGCAATTCTTTTATGTACAAACGCATTGATATCTGCTCTGATGGACGGTTACGAACATGTTTAGGTTAATTTAAAAGTTGTTTTCTTCGCTTTTAAAGCTTTTAGGAGGGCTCTTGTAAAGAAGAGCTGATATAACCCTACTTACGGTAGTTACTACGCATGACGTCACAAATTTTGGCTTCTTGGCGTCAAGGCTGGAACGCATTTTTCTATTTTCGACAAAATATCATGCCACGGAGTAATCCGACCCGTAACAGACATTCCTAGTTACCACGGTTACTTCGCTCCCAAGCATGGTAAGCAAATGGTTACTATTTCGAGAAGGTTGGAACCGTAAGTGGCTTACTACGCTCCCGAGCATGGTAAGCAAATGATTTCTATTTAGAGTAGGTTGGAACGGTCATTGTAGTAGCTTTTTCCGAGGTTGGAACGAAAATAGTATAGTATCTGTTGTTAGAAGGGTGGAACACGATCGTAGTAGCATGCTTCTTTGAACTTTAGTTAAATTTGAACAATGCGGTCTGGGCTAAATGGCAAACAAATACCCAGAACACCAATTCAGGTGTTATTGGGAGATGTATCACAGCTACTTAGGCTGACTGCTACCCGATGAAAAATTTATCTCAAAGTAGTAGTACGAAGTTGTACGACAGCAGCATGCAGTACTAACTGATGCTACTACATGCTTCTACTTCAAGCGCCACCATGTACTGCATACTACTATTAGCAAGACAGGATGTGAGGCAAATTAAATGATAGTATTCTTTGCTATTACATAGTATTACACGCACCTTTTTCGTACAACTACCATACAACTACCATAATTTTTCATCGGCTAGTTGAGTTTTACCACATTAAGTGGAAGAAACTGAGAATGTTCAAAGTTCCAAAAAGCATAGTTCAAAAAAGCATATACCTACTGTTTATAATGTTGCTTCATTCTTACTTTCTTTTGCTACTCCGCCTTTTTAAAAAGGCTGGTAAATAAAAAGTCATTATAGTTTAGCTTAACTGAATAATATTAATGAACTCTAAACTGGAAGCCAGCATCATACGTGGATTTACGTTTTGTGGTTGGATAGTAGAATTGTCGTTTAGTCGGAAGGTAAGAAAAGAGCTCATGTTCGCCTATCCTCAGGGTTGCCACATCACAAATATTTAGAGAGTGACTTTTGGCCCAAAACAGAGAGTGAACTGGGAGTGAAATTTATTTTCACGAAATAGTCACTTCTGGTCGGAATCCCTGCTGCAAAAATGTCATTTTCTGAAATAGAGTGATTTTTATGTCCTACGTAAGACAAGAGTGACAAAAACAAAACAGGGTGACAATTCACACTATCGTGCGACATGTGGAAACCCTGCCTATCCTTGCCAACTGAAACACGGAAATACCTCTAATTTATAATTAGTGAGTTTAGACTCAACTCAAAATCAGATTCCCTGGGATAAGTACTTACAACACCAACCAGCCAGTACCAGATGAAACCCTGCGGAAGCCACCAAGCAGACCATATTTCGGAGCCCCGCATACGAATTATCTCTTGGTAGAACTATATACATCGGCCGTTAGATGGGGATAATCATTGTTGTACGTTAAACGTAAATAGTTTGTATTTGAACAAACAAAGAAAGCTTAACCGTAATTTTTTAAAGGACCCCTCGCACTACTCTTCAACTTACAGTATTTAAAATATTTGAATACTTTAAAACTAGGATGTGCTTTCAACAAATAACCCACGGTTTTGGCTGTTTTAAGCCATTTCCGAGACCCGTTGACTTATAGCGAAAACAGGGAAACAATTAACATAACCAGTTTTTCTCGTGGGAAAACTCCTCGCAGACAACCGTCGACAGCGTGATACACATCGAAGGTAGCAAAACACGTCAAGTGAGAAAATTAGCGTGGTTTTGTTTGAGAGGTCAGAATGTACCGTACGAAATTGGGGTCTCCGGGTTTAGAAATATGGAGTGATTATGGAAATAGGTTGCATTAGTATTATAGGTAAGACAGGTCCTTTAAGGTCCAATCAATAATGTTCTGATCAGGGGTTTCTGTAAAAGGAGTGCGGCCCCCTCTGCCTATTGGGTAATACGGCACTGCCACCAGCCCATAAGAATGCGTTGTTTATAAAAAGAATCACCTTCAAATAAAGCCTAGAAGTCAATAGTTTTGTTAACTAGGAGGTAGTTCTAAGGTTCGCGTTTCGTTCCTTAGAATGAGTTTTAATCTCTTCGTTTTACCACTATTATTATTCTCGGGGCCATCGCTAGGTGGCTCTGCCTCTAGCCCCTCGGTTTTCAAAATCTCATAAACCACAGGTCCCAGCTTCAATCGTTTCCCAGACTTTATCACTTTATCCAAAACTGGACTTCGCTTCATCCTCAAAGTTAGTTTCAAGGGGGGCGACCCCTCTATTCGTTTTTGAAAATCACTATCGTCACTGTCTGAGAAGGTGTAGACGTCCGCTTTTGGCGGAGTTTTCAAATTCGAATATTCCGGTTTGTCACTCTCAGTTTCGCTACTTGAAGTATCCGCCGGATCCGGTGAGGCGGCGCGACGGGACTCGGTCGATTTCGGCGAGGGTTGAACACTCTTCTCCTTGTAACTCGAAGTTTCCAACGAATTTCCAACAGTTTCTAGCGGTTTTCCTAATGTCTCCTCAACGGTTTCTACCGGTTTCGCATCAGAATCAAACGGTTTCGTAACGGTTTCCAACGGTTTTTTCGTCTCTGGTTTACAGATGACCCGGGATCGAAGAATGCGGGTTTCAGTTAATGGCTCTTTCGCCGGCTCGGGTTCGACTACCGGCTCAAACTGTGGAGTAATGACGTCAGCGTCAGATGACTCCCGACTGTTATCGCTTGATGCGTCTACGGGTTCTTGCATGCCCGACCTTTTCGTGGACTTGCGGAGATTTCTCAACAAATTCTCACTGTTTTCAAAAGCGACTTCTTTTGACGCTCGCGTTTGCACTTTCTCAACCTTACCTTTGTCGCTAAGGGTGTCAACAAAGTTCCCCTGTTGTCTCAGAAGCTCCGCGTCGTATCTTGTAAGACCCTTTTTACGGAGCGTCTCCAGACACAGCAGTTCTTGGGTAGAGCCCTGTTTGGCCTGGTCCGGTGGCGCGTCCAATAACGATGGTTCGGATGCTACAGAGATAATTTTTGTCCGATTCAATCGGTTGTCCGTCTCTCGCAAACGGTATCGCTCAGAGTTCTCAGCGTCTTTCTGTAATTTCGAAAACGCGCCAGTTCCTCGTCTGAAAACCAGAATTAATTAATATATTGAGGCAAGAATAATGAAGTTTGAAAGCTCTTTAAACAGATCCCACGGTTTATATGACTCATTTACGTGCTATGTTGGTAGGCCCATTAGCTTAAATTATTGCTGCGTGGTAATGTTATATTGCTTTTTTCCTCTTTTTTCTGTTTTCTTTACTTTAAATTTTGATAGGAACTAAACTTTTTCATTCATTCATAATTAATCAATGCAAGTCACAAACTCCCCCAAGAAGAGAAACTACGAAAATTAAACCGCTTGTTCCACCCTACTTACCGTAGTTACTACGCATGACGTCACGCATTATGACATTTTGCCGTCAAGGCTGGAACGAGTGGCATGACGAATGTTATACCGTACACATGCATCACAATTCACACATGTATCATATGTGTGTAAACTGTGTAAAATATAAAACGTATAAGCAGCCCATATGGTACAACGGGATTTAAAGAACCCGTCGCACCTAAAATGCCAGGGCAACCTACTTCCGCAGTCGCCCCATCCATACTTAAGCCCAGAGACCCGAATGTCATCCGACATAGTCTACCCCCCCCCCCCCCTCCTACCACGTTTCGCTATTATCCCTGAGTAACATGCTCCTGCACCCGTACGAAAATAATTCAAATCAGTGTATTATGGGACATTTTCGAATCGTAAACAATTGAAAACAACTGGAAACGATCGTAAACAATTGTTTTTTTACGATTGTAAACAGTTGTTTACAATAAACAGTTGTTTACAATAAACAGCTGTTTACAATAAACAGCTGTTTACGGTTGGAAACAGTCAATTACGATTGTAAACAGTTGTATCGAATTGTTTCCAATCGTTTGCAATTGTAAACAGTTGTTTCCAATTGTTTCCAATCATTTGCGATAGTAAACAGTCGTTAATGATTGTATTTTCACGATTGGAAATAGCTGGGAACAATCGGTTTCAATCGTAAAAATAATGGTTAACAACTGTTTACAATCGCAAACGACTGGAAACAACTGTTTACAATCATAAACAACTGCTTCCAATCGTAAATAACTGTTTCCAACCGTATTTTTTTTTTATTTACGATCGTTTCCAATTGTTTTCAATTGTTTACGATTGGAAAAATGTCCCATAGTACAATGACTTGAATTATTTCCATACGGGTGACGAATGTTTGCGAGAAGCTTATTCATCACAAAATCGGCTATCCTTATTTTCCGTGTTTTGACTAGAAGGCCGAAAGTCCAGTCAACGGCAACAGATAGGAGCTGTTAGGAACACATTCCTAAAAAAGGAGAGAAAAATGGACTTAATTCTTTACCTTTCACAAGTCTCACATTCGCAGTACCCATTGTTGTCTCCGAAAAAGTCTTCACCGTAGAAACATGTGATCTCTTCCCCATATTCGATGTCACGCAATACCTTCACACAAGCTGTATCACGACCAGTTGCTACGAACTGAAAATCAGACGAAAGTGTAAGTGAAGCAGAATACTCGACAGGAGGGTTGACCTCGTTTTTACAATACCTCGATTGTTGCCACAAAAATGTTAAAATGAAATGTAAATGCTATCCTGACAGCAAGAATAAAAGTCATGTGTCCAAAATTATTCAAATTTTGTGCCTTTTAGCGGAGTAAACAAGACCAAAGTTTTCGATGGGATCCCAAAAATTCAATATCTGATCCAAACAACTGGGTCTTGTCTTAGCCAGATCCAGTCATCGCCAGATTCCTTGAACATTCTTACAATTAAAATTCAGAAACAGATTAAGGCCAAATAGCTAATCATCTGAGAAAACCAAGTTCAGATATGGATTCAGCATGTGTGTTTACCCGTATAAGTCATATCTGTTTTGACGAAAAGTTCCTGCCACTTCGGCCAATTTCCCGGTTTCGGCCGAACTCTAGAACTACTTGTCCGACGAAAAAGGAAAGCTCAAAAACGAACTCAGGGTACCTTCTTTCCCCAATAATGAACATCTAATCAACTTCAAATAAAAATTTAACTTATAACAAATTTTCCGACTCCAGCCGGATTCCGGTCGAACTATATGTCCGGGTAAAATATGATTGTCACAAACGGATTCAGCGTCTTTTCTTACCCCTAAATCGGTTATCTAATCAGCTAGAAATAAAACTTTAACTTCTAACAATTTTCCGGTTTTGGCCGGATTCCGGGCGAACTACATGTCCGGGTAGAAAATTGTTTTCACATAAAAGTTCAGCATGTCTTCTTGCCCTAAATCGGACATCTGATCAACTCCAAATAAAACTTTTAATTTTAACAAACTTTCCGGGTTTGGGCCGGATTCCGGGCGAACTACTTGTCCGTCCAGAAAATGGTTTTCACCATCGTCTTCAGCATGTCTTCCTACCTCTAATTCGAACATCTAATCAACTTCAAATAAAACTTTTACTTTTAACAAACTTTCCGGTTTTACGAACTACTTGTCCGATTACAAAATGGTTTTCACCATCGTGTTCAGCATGTCTTCTTACCCCATAAGACTATCAAATTAGCTGTTTAAAAATATTTTGTTTGCCCCTTAATTTGAACCCCCACCCCTAAATGTAGGGCTACAAAGCCCATTTACGAACTCGACTGGTCCGCCGACTCAACGAATCCTCACACCAAGTTTCATCAAAATATCTCATTCCCTTCGAGAGTTATCGTGCTTACAGACGGACGGACGGACAGACGGACAACTTTTGCGATGTCATAGGTAGCCTTTCCCTCCACTTACGTTTTGGGATCCCAAAAACGACTAGAAAACGAAAGAACTAATAAAGCTAATACGCTCAAACATGGGTTGCAAAAGTTAAAAGTTTAAGCCCCAAGCGAAAAGCTGTTTCAGCATCCAATCTCACTACTGCTTTCAATATTACATGTCCACTAAATAACTCTACTGTCTCCTTTGGACATTCCTTAGGGAATAATAGCAGCGTCCTCTCTCTTGCTTTTACCACTCGGACACTAACAACAACAACAATAAGACTAGGGAGTAGCGCCAAGACCTATGCTTTCCATGCTTCACAATCGGGCCATACTTGTAGCGCCGCCCACTACGCTTGTTGCATTTACAGCAAGACAAACTTGCGTTTTAAATTCTAATGAAGCTAAGATGCGGTCTGCACCAGTCAACCAGAAATCCCTGGTTTTTCGATAGCCTATGCCAAACGCTGGGTATACCTAGCGTTTGGCATACGATATGCCTAACGGATAGACTATGCCAAACGCTGGATACCTGTTGATAACCTAATCCTGACTTGCTCTACTGTAGCTGAGCTCTGATTGGTTGATTTATGAGCTTCACGGAAATCATCATTTGATTGGGTTGGACTATCCAGCGTTTGGCATAGTTTGTCCAGTGTTAGGAATACGGTATGCCAAACGCTAGATATACCCGACGTTTGGCATAGGGTATCCAAAAATCAGGGGTTTGTGGCTGACTGGTCTGCACACATCAAAGAAACAGAACAGGTTGTATCTTTTTCAGAATATGACGTTACTGGAGCCAGCGCTGGTGCACGACTGATTGAGTTTCAGTAGGGCCGTTCTCTATCCCTAGGCGTGCTAGTGTCGCTGTTATTCGAGTGTGTGCCACCTTTTGCAAGTCTTGGCGCTACTCCCTAGTGTTATTTTGCTCTGACTCGGACTGATAGTCAAGAACAAACTTTCAGTAAGCTGTACAAAGAGTGTTGTTTTTTAAGACGGGACCTTCCTGAGATCGAGGGTTTAGGTCTAGAGTCCAAAACAACAGTTAAACTCCTCGGTTTGTTAATTGATGATAACCTTAAGTGGAGTTCCCACGTAGAGTATGTTACTGGAAAAGCAGCACCACTCCTCAAGTCGTTCGCGGTTCTGAGACGTTTTGCTTTTCCGTCGCGAGGTTTACGCAATATGTACTGCACGTACATCCGACCTTGCCTGGAGTATGCTTGTCCGGCTTGGCGCCCAGAACTCACCAACGCACAGACCGATAGATTATAAGTCATCCAAAAAAGGGCTGTTAAGATCACGCTCGGCCCGAGTTATCTTTGTTACGAGGATGGCCTGGTCAAGCTTGACCTGCCAACCCTTGCTGAAAGGCGGCATCAACTGACAATAGCGTTCGGGAGCAAGTGTCTGGCATCACATGCGCATCGTGCCATTCTTCCTGACTTTGAAACCCTAGCAAATAGCAGGCCCAATACGCGACAAAGACAGAGGGACGATGCTTCCCAGAGACTAGAAAGACCACCCATAAACTCGACTGATCGTTACCTGAAATCCTTTGTACCTTATTTTACCCAATATTTTAATTCTAGTGAAGTCAAATTATATTTTCAAGTTTAACTGAAAAGCAAACTTATTTTTGTATCATTCAGTTGCATCCACTGAGTTATTTGGATTCTGCTAAGAGATTTTTTGATTTTCCACTATCTGCTCTCGTAGTGAGGTTCAGAATACCTACGGCTGTCCCACTGCGCAAATTCTACTATGTCGCGGAATATTTGAACCTGAACACAAACGCGGCTTTTCAGTGGGCGGTGATAAGCTTGGTAAACACTGCTTAGTGCCTGAACAGAAAAAAATCATAAATCTCTTTCATCAAGCATGCGACACAGGTACCACAAGTCTGACAGGGAAATTCCACTATTTGAAAAATGGTTATTCGTGAATGGCGGAGCAACGAAGTAACGCATTTTCATCGGGTCTTCAAGCCTCTTTAAATGAATAAGTGAGGGGTAACAAGACTGTCCCATCTCTGCCCTTTTCAGTTAAACTTTAAGTTGTACGTATAGATGAAATATCTACTTCTGAAATTGTCATGTGTTATTTGCGTGAATGACGATCCAGTGCTAGCGTGTGTAATACAGGCTATTAAGGAAATAAAGTACATTATTACAATTATATTATTAGATCCTGACCTTGCAATTGGCTCTGCAGTCGTGGTTGATGAAAGCTGCCGGTCCAAGCCAAAGCTGTGCACAATTCTTCCTACAGCTGAACATGACGCTGAAGTCATTCTTGCCAGGTCGGAGTAGTTGCTCTTCTTCCTCTGGGGTCAGTTCAGCGATGCATCCGACGAGCATCTCAATCTTTTCGTTCTTGAACCTATAAGAGGGGTGCACTGCAGAGGTGGTGGATTCGGACTCTGGACTCGTCTCGAGACACCTTTTTCTGGGACTCGGGCTCGTCTCGGACTCGTCCTTTGTGGAGGAGGACTCGGACTAGTCTCGAAATCCGACCGAGTCCAAGAGACGTCTCGGACCAGCAAATTAAAAATGAAACTGAAGTCTCCGGGGACCAATTCAAGAGATTGGCCAAGGGATAGTTATGTAGTAGCCATTGCAAGTAGGATTAAGTCAAGTAATACCTTGTAGGCCTAAGATTAAAATCAGGAACCGGAGGTAACAAGGTTGTAAAGGCTTTTAAATAATCACAGTTGCGAAATTTGGTTATTTGGATTACAAAATTTTCTCTACAGAGAAAAAGCACAGTGGCAAATGCAAATTCTGTGGTAAATTGATCACAGAGACCCTTGGTACAACTAAATTTCATTCGTCATCTAGGACTCGGAGCGTGACTCGGTCTCGAGACACCTTTTTCGCGGACTCGGTCTCGCCTCGTCTCGAACGGTTTTTTTCGCGGACTCGGACTCGTCTTGACTCGTGAGCGTCACTTCGGTCTCGGACTCGATCACAGCGGGACTCGCAGCACCTCTGGTGCACTGAAACAAGTTTCGTTTGCATTCTCAGCATATCCCGGTGTCGACTAAATTGTATCGGGATTCCATACAGTCATGACGTACATCAATCAATCAAGTTTATTATCCGAATAGCTTACAGCTAGATGTGGAATACAATATTTACGAAATACAAAGAGCCAAAACAAATTAACTAATACACTTACAAGATATGACCAGAAATAAATGATGGGATGAAACTACGTAAAAATTGGGCAGAAGAATTAGCAGGAATGCAGAAAACTGATTAATATAAGGTTTGAAGCCAAGCTGACCATTCATTACGAAAGAAATAGAAAACCGTGATTTTCGGTTTTTTTTATTGATTAGCTAATTAAAACGAAGGATTTTATAAGTGCTGAGTGAAAGCTTCTGCGCTTTCCCAGGGAATTGGTAAATTGTAAATAGACACAGAATTCAGAATTGTAAAATAATCGCAGATTTGTACATATACACTTTTAACACACACATTTTAATATTCGTTATCTTATTTGAATTTTTCTGTCGTTCAATCCGCATCGTCTTCTGGTTTTTAGTTACATATCGGTGTATGTTTTGTTGGTTCCGCATCGTTCTTCTGTTGGTATTGTGTTGGATTTTATGATTTAGTTTTTTGTTTTTTTCGCTGAGGACGGTTTGCCGAAAGTGCAATCGAAATTCGAATTTATATTTATCCCTCGCACATCATCCTAGAGGGATAATTAGCTGATCAATAAAAAAAACCGAAAATCACGGTTTTCTATTTCTTTTAGAAAACTGATTGCCAGTATTTCTCTCGGACCGACGCAGGGAAGACGGGAGGGGGGGGGGGGAATAAATGGGCCATCTGGGGAAAACACATTATCGTTGCTCCAAATTTGTTTGAAAGAGTATTTCTGCGGTCAGTTAATTTCGGAGCGTCGAGACGTTGACGTTGACGTACCCAACATAGGATTTGATTGTTCCTAGGCCTTTGTATAAATGTAAACGCGACCGGCGCCTCGCTGGCCGCTCGGCTCTCTCTCTATATATACATTAAAATATATACACACCGATAGGAATAAACTACAGTTTTTCGTGTTCTGAGGTAAAACAGACCAAGTTTTAATGGGTGTGACGTCACGCTTATATGGAATTACGATACAACTTAGTTTAGGCCATATTTTCTCTGCTTTCTTTACGGATCAAGGTGTCGACTCAGTTGTATCGGAATTCCATACAGTCGTGACGTCGTGTGATTCAAGACCCAACAAAGGATTTGATTGTCCCTAGGCCGTTTTATAAATGTAAACGCGACCGGCGCCTGGCTGGCCGCTCGGCTCTCTCTCTCTGTATATATACTAAAATATATACTCACCGATAGGAATAAACTATAAATTTTCGTTTTCTGAGGTAAAATAGATCAAATGGGTGCGAAGTCACGCTTGTTTGGCATTCCGATACAACTTAGTTTAGACCCATATCCCACATGTCATCTGTGTTTTTCTTGGCGATACGCGAGGTTTTTCAAATTTTACAGCAACAGCGAACAAGACCAAAGGTTTCGATGGATTTAATGTTTATCAGACTTCTTGACATAGACAATCTAATCTTGTACATTTCCATGTCTTCGCTAGACCCCTTTAACATTTTTGCTATTTATCCATAATCAACCGCTTGAATATGTAGCCTACAATAAAAAATGTTACCGTTACCGTTGAGCCAGCGCACGACAGGATTAGCGATTTAAGGTAATTTTAAGGTAGGTTTTGAAGTCTTTTGTTTACGGGCAAACAACTAATCAAATGAGGAAACTAAGTTCAGATACGGATTCAACAAGCATGTTTACTCCAATATTTCATATCTAATCGACCTCAAAAAGGTATATTAGAATTGTATTGTTGTTTTTCTACCAAATTCCTCGTATTTTAGCAGCATCCCAGGCGAACTGCATGCAGAGCAAAAGATCTGGTGACGCTGAGAGCCGAACCTTGCAAATTTTGCCAGCTTATCCGTCAAGGAAATAAAGTTCAAAATTGCGATAATTCCTCCGGGAAATACCCATCACGACCCAGTTCCTAACCCCTGATTTTTTTTCCAAGTGAGTAACCCCTCGCGTGCACCTGGTATTGGTTTACCGAGCACCTAGGACTGGCTGACACACACCTAGCACCTGAGATTCGCTCACCCAAGTGTCTAACCCCTCGAGTACTCCTTTAACGGGTACACCCAATTCCTAACCCCTCGCGTGCACCTGGGATTGGTTCGCGAGTACCTGGGACCGGCTCACCCCACCCCCTCCCCGAACAACTTTAGTACACCCACTGAGTAACCCCTCACTTATCCAGTACACTTTTTTCCAGTGAGTAACCCCTCCCTTACCAAGTACACCTTTTTCAGTGAGCAATCCCTCACTTACGCAGTTAATCCTTCTTTCAGTGAGTAGCCCCTCGCGTACCCTAGCAGTTCCCTCTTTGGTACACCATGAATCAACCCTCTCGCTTGAACATTATATATCAACCCCTTCGACCTTCGATTACACAAGATCTCTCCGACGTCATACTGAATAAACAAATGAAAGTCAGCATCCAACCGCAGAGCTATACCAGTTTGAGAATAAAGAGTAGTCTCTTTCGAAATGGTCCACGTAACATTCAATGTAGAATCAGACAAATCCCGTAGGGTGCATTAATTATATATTTTTTTTTATAAAGTTTTCTTGCACGACTATATATTTGTATGCTATACTTATACTATTTAACCATATAACTATCGGAAGTGGACAGATTTACTGACCGAGCTGTTTTTACATCTGTTTATTATTATATTGATGTGACACGAAACCTACTAGTCGGCTTGTCCGTATTATGGCTTTCTTGAATATGATTGAATTGAACTTAAGAGCCTGTTCCACCCTTCTAACAATGGTAACTATTGGTTACTATTTTTGTTCCAACCTGGTGAAAAGTTACTACGCTGACCGTTCCAACCTTCTCGAAATAGTAACTATTTGCTTACCGTGCTCGGGAGCGCAGTGAGAGTGGTAACTACGTATCTCTGTAACGTGATTGGTCGGATTAACCCGTGGCATGATATTTCGCGGAAAAAAGAAAAATCATTCCAATCTTGACACCAAGAAGCCAAAATTCGTGACGTCATCCGTAGTAACTACGGTAAGTTGGGTGGGACACACCCTAAAGTTATCCGATGACAGGAGGAAGAATGGATAAAACAGTTAAAGGACCTGTCCTACGTTTAATACTAACGTAACCTACTTCCATAATCACTCCATATATTTTTAAACCCGGAGACTCCAATTTCGTATGGTACATTCTAACCCATCTAACAAAACCACGCTGATTTTCTCACTTGCCGTGTTTTGCTACCTTCGATGTGTATCACGCTGTCGACGGTTGTCTGCGAGAAGTTTTTCATCAGAAAAACCGGTTATGTAGATTTTGTTCCTGTTTTCGCTGTAAGTCAACGGGTCTCGGAAAAGGCTTAAAACAGCAAAAACCGTGGGTTATTTACTGAAAGCACGCCTAGTTGTAAAGTATTCAAATATTTTAAAATACTGTAAGTTGAGTACACTGTAAAAAGTTTCTCCGAATTAGGGTTATTGTTAACTGCAGTATTTGCTACTGGGATTCATCTTATCTCTACTGAGAAAGTCTTAATCCGAATTAGAGATAAGATTTTCTTTTTACACTGTCAGAAGTTTCATAACAGATTGCGCATGACACTTTCAAGAATAACACCTTTTCACTTAGAAAAAAAGTGTTATGACCAATTAAGTTTACACTATTTCGTGCCTAGATCTCCAACAACACCTTCAATTGGTCAAAATACTAACGGGAACGAAAGAAACATAACATATAACATCCCAAAGTGTTATCTGTTGAAACCGCGCATCCCGCTGCTGTCGTTATGTAACTTCTGACAGTGTAGTATTTTTACCTATTGAAGGTGTTGTTGGAGATCTGGGCACGAAATAGTATAAACTTAATTGGTCATAACACTTTTTTTCTAAGTGAAAAGGTGTTATTCTTTAAAGTATTATGCGCAATCTGTTATGAAACTTCTGACAGTGTAAAAAGAAAATCTTATCTCTAATTCGGACTAAGATTTTCTCAGTAGAGGTAAGATGAATCCCAGTAGCAGTAAATACTGCGAGGGTTCCTTTAAGAATTAAGGTGGATTATAGATCGAACAATTAGCGACATACCATTTCCTAGTAGAACAAATCCTTGCTCCCTTCTGTCCTTCCATGGAGTATCGATAACATGCCTTGATGGCAAATCCTGACTCGGGATGAAACATATTCAGGTACCTCGCAAGCTATAATAAGGAACAATAATTTAGCTCCAATGACGAACAGGCTATTACTACATGAATAAATAAAAGGTCGTCTAAAGGTTCACAATTGACATAGATGTTCCTTCAGCCCAAGCTGACTGCGAATCGTATTTGACGGTACAAAACGGATAAGTCAGCTCAAGGCCGTATCCAGGGGGGGTGTTGGGGGTTGACCCCCCCCCCCCCCCCCGAAACATACAAAAATAGTCATTTTTATAGGATTTTCCCTCTGATCTATGTCTTTTTTGTACTTTTTTGTCCGACCCGCAGGCAACCCCCCCCCCCCCCCCAGAAAAAAATCCTGGATACGGGCCTGAGTCAGCTACATTTTATTAGAGCTATATTTCGGCCCTTCTTGGCAAGGGTCCTCTTCTGGCTCAAGCCACTCAAGCTGGAAAATGAACTTGTGAAAAAACAATTAAAGATTCTTCATTAAATCTCTGATTTTGTGAACTTCTTATGAAAGACTGAATCCGTTTTGCACCGTCAAATATAAAAGCTGACATGTTTTCAATGTTAAGTAATGTGATCGCCATACCAATTTTCTGCACAAAAAACACTACTGCACAGCAGCACGAGGTCAGTTTTCGTGCAAAAATGAAGGAAACAACTCTATATTTTTTATATTTTTATTAACGACAAATTTTTGTCATTGAAGTTAGTTTTTCTTTTTTTTTCTTTGTTTTAGTATTAACCATGGCCCTTTAGGGCTTTCAGTGTTAATAAATGTCTATCTATCTATAACAGAGGTCAAAATTCATGACTGCCTGTGCGAGGGGTTGCTCCCTTCCAAAATGGTTGTACAGTGGTGCCCGGTGCCCAGGTGAGCCCAGCCGGCTCCATAAATCACAAATCTGGTGACACTAATTTTTTTTTACATTTTTCATTTCGGGGCGAGAGCCGGTGCCCATCGGCGCCCAGGGAGGGTGTACAATGGTGTCCAGCGAGTGAGCAACCCCTCGTGCCTGTGCAGAGTTTGGTTTTCTCCTTTTATATTCAAATTTCGCAGGCTGCAATCAGTGTTGGCACGATACTGCCAACATCGAGGCCAACATAACAGTCGGCTGTCTGAACCTGCAACACTCCAGACCTTTTGCTTTGCCTTCATATGTAGGCTACAAATAATTTCGGGTTGATCTTACCGAGTGTCGGTGGGTCTGTGGGGCGGGTTCCCGTCTAGTGGTGAGTCATGCAATTATTAAAATTTATTTATCTAATTATTTATATGTAAAATAGGTTTGTTCTATATTGTACCGGGTTTTTGTTAATCGACCTGGTGTCCCCGGCTTCACCGGCACAGAAGTGTGATTAAAACCTTGAACCTTGAAATGAATAAACTTTTCTCGCGCTTTTCTGCAAAGACGTACTTCATTAACTTCCGGTGAAACAAAAACAAAGGTTTCGATGGGATCCCAAAAATCTTATTTTCATTGGACTTCTTGATTCAGTCAATCGGGCCTTGTAGATTTCCCGTCTTCGCCAAATCCCGAAACATGATGTTCTTCCCGAGTTCAGATGACCTAGATTGGGGTCAGATTACGACTGGATTACCAAAACTAGTCGAGACTATTCCGGTCCAACATGCTCTTTGTGTACCACCAACTTGTAACTTTTATCGGAGGTAGTAAATCCAGTCCTATTATCTTTATACCGACATATACAAATTTATTAGAAATGTGAAAGAGTAGGAGTTTTGGTTTTCCACGGATTAGTGCTAGACGACTGATCAGTTTTGGAAAGACAGAATTTAATATGAATTTAACATACATGCTTGCCCTCAAATCAAAGCTCCAGACGACTTTAGAATTAACTTTCTGGTTTGCAGAATTCCCGACGCATTCCTTGTCCACTGAATAAATGGAGTTCAGATATGGATAGATCATTTACCTTTACTCCTAAATAGAATCTCTAATCAACTTCGAAGGAATTTCCTTCAAGTTAAGAAAACTTTTACTTGAATGAAACTCATGTTCTGTCCGGATTCCGGGCTAACAGCTTATCGGCCAAGGAAAAGAAATTCAAGAATGGACTAGCATGTGTCCTTACCCCTACATCGAATCCTTAATCGAGTTAAGAAAATAACTTTTAATTCCACCAAATTTCTGGTTTTGGCCGGATTCCTGATAAAGTACTTGTCCGGCAAGAAAATTATGTTCAAAACTGGATTCAGCTTGTCTCCTTACCCAAATACCAATCGACTTCAGAAACAACCTTTCTACCATATTTCCGTTTTCTGCCGGATCTGAACTATTTGTACGGCAGGAAAAAAAGTTCAGATATGGATTCATTCTATCACCTTACCCCTAAATCATCTCATTAGCTTCAAAACATATTTTATTTCATCCCTTAATCTGAAACCCCCTTCTCCACCAATAAATATAGGGCTACAGGGCTCATCTAAGTAGTTGAACAGCTATGCAGAAAAATCACTCGGCTTTGTTTAGCAAATCCGTAAAAAAAGGTACAAACGAATTTGCGTGGCGGTTCGTTCGCGAAGCTACTGGAACCAGTTTATTTTGGTGACGCGTACGGTTGTTGGACGGTGCAGTGGGTAGTAAGATGTCTCGATGCTGGGGTTTAGAGAGCAGAAACTTCCCAAACCTCAGGACAATCTGCTCTTATCTTTGGGCCAACATGGGAGTAGATTCTCTGGAGCATGAGGGGGGTGGGGGGAGTCGGCCCCCACGCCCCCCCCTCGAACCACCCCTGAGAACATATCTCTACCCCTTCGAAAGTTGCCGGCTGAACTTTTCCGAAGTAATATTTATCCCGTCCCAAAAAATTACTTACATGTTTTCGCAGAAGCTCTGAGTTAGTCTTTCCTTTGGCATTCAAGAGTTTTCTCATACACTCTCTCTGCAGGAGTGCTTTGATTGCCTTGGCATGGTTTTGATCTTTAATGAATTCATCAATAATACGTTTGAGATCATCCTTGTTTGTCTTCAGCGGGCGAAATCTAGAAAGAACATATCAAGATCAAGATCCGATTCTAAAGAACCAAGTGAAGCAAACACATAATAAAGATTGGTGCTTGGACCCTTCTTCATGATTGCCTTTCTCCCAGACGCTAGCGCTACTCGAGGTACTTTAAGAAGTCAAGATGTCAAAAAACTCATTAAGATAGACGTGCTATTTATTATCTTACTGGTATGGATAGATAGATATTTAATGCATAAAAGCCAACAAGGGCTATCGCACCAAAATAACAAAAGAAAAAATATATAAAACAAGAACACTTTACCGGTATTTAAAAGAGTAGGGATATACAGTTTTTCCTGTGTGCTAACCCCATCCGGAGGAGCCTTGCAAACAGTTGACTAGCATGGAAACTTGCCTCTTTCATCCTCTCAATTATCCACTCACTACCACACGCTCTCACTCCAAACAACTCTTGTCTCAACCCATTCAATTCCTCAGACTCTGTCACAAAATGACTCATAAAGGATAAACCTTCTATATATCATCATCTGCAGAAGGATTTGTTCCCACGGGAACCTAGACCAGATTAACTTACTCAAATAAAACTAAGAGCTGGAAGCTCATATGGCACTTGCACGAGTCAGATGGAAGTGATGGTCAAAAGTATTTTTTTCACTTTTCGGTTAAGATGCGCCAAACTTGCAAGGCTGGTTCAGAGGATAGAAGTAACGGTCAAAAGTTTTTTTTTTCACTTTTCAGATAAGATGCGCACTTTAAGGGTGCTAAAAATTAATTTCTAAGCAAAACACTTGAGGCAAAAAGGATCATGTGCTCATGGCGATTGTGAAAAAGTAAATTTTGCTTAAAAGTATTTTTTGCACTTTGCGGTTAAGATGAGTTCTTTAAGGGATGGTCGGATCGGAGAAGTGAAAGTGTCCCTAACTCAATGATGTCAAGTTTCTAGTGCTCCAGCAAATCTTCTAGCACATCTGGAAGTACCTTAACTCACGACCACCGGAATTCCGGACACCCCCATACAGCCGCCCCCTCGGTACCCGAATCCGGTCCGATTCTGTCACTGATGTACCTAGGGCCTGTGAGTGTACTTCCCATCAAGCTTATCCTGATCACTCCACTCTATGCGTGTCACAAGATTTCCGCTTCTCCCCTCCGCCTCCCGCCGCCAATTCATCGGATCCGGTCCTGAATTGGAATGGAACATCTGAGACATGAGGTCTTTGAAAATATCAAGTTTCATTAAGATCCGAAAACCCGTTCGAAAGTTATGCATGCCACTGATTTCCGGATTCCGCCGTCTTCCCCTCCCCCCACGATGGTCGGATCGGGCAAGTGACTGTTTCCAAGTTAATCTGGTCGGGTCTCTGGTATGCCTACAAGTTTTATCGTCCTAGACCACCTGGAAGTACATTAACGACGGATCGCCAGAATTCCGGAACCCCCCTCGCAACTCCCCCCACAGTGTCCGAATCCGGTCCAATTCTGTCAGTGATGTATCTAGAACTTGTGCTTGTTCTTCCCACCAAGTTTCATCCCGATCGCACCACTCTGAGAGTTTCATACGATTTCCGGTTCCCCCCTCCGACTCCCCCCCCAGATTCATCGGATCCAGTCCGGACTTGAAATGAGACATCCGAGACAAGAGGTCATTCCAGATATCAAGTTTCATTAAGATCCGATCCCCCGTTCGAAAGTTATGCATGCCCCTATTTCCCGGATTCCGCCGCCTCCCCCTCCCCCCACGATGGTCGGATCGGGCAAGTGACTATTTCCAAGTTAGTTTGATCGAGTCTCTATTACGCCTGCAAAGTTTCATCGTCCTAGCACTTCTGGAAGTACCCTAACTCGAGAACAGTGGAACGACAGACCGACCGACCAAGTGATCGGTATATGGCACTTGAGCGGAGCTGAAAGTGCCATAAAAATCAACATGCAGCAAAATAAGGATTTCCATCCTTTTGAATTACTTGCTTAATATGGTGGCTTAGTTCCTCAGTAACAAGAGGAGAGCTCTACTGATCAGGGGCGTTACGTATGGGGGGGGGGGACGCCCCCCCCCCATGTTGTTGGCTAGTCGGTAAAAAAATAACCGAGTCGGCGCGAAGCGCCACGATTTTCCGTAAAAGCAGTTGATTTTTTTCATAGAAACAGTCGGTTTTATTAAAGGAACCCCTCTTGCTTGTTCTGCTTTTTATGGCACTTGCAGCCTCTGGCTCAAGTGCCATATACCGATCACAATTCCGTCTGTCGGTCTGTCGGTCGGTCCGAGTTTTTTTGTCCCACATATCCGAGTTAGGGTACTTCCAGATGTGCTAGGACAATGAAACTTGGCAGGCATATCAGGGACCCGACCAAACTAACCTGGAAATAATCAGTTTCCCGATCCGACCATATGGGGGGGAGTGCGGGGCGCTGGAAACTTGCAAATTTAGGGCATTTTGTCACTTTTTTCTGAGTTAGGGTACTTCTAGATGAGCTAGGACAATGAAACTTGGCAGGAATATCAGGGACCCGACCAAACGAACCTGGAAATAATCAGTTTCCCGATCCGACCATATGCAGGGGAGTGGGGGCGCTCGAAACTTGAAAATTTAGGGCATTTTGTCACACTTTTTCGAGTTAGGGTACTTCCAGATGAGCTAGGACAATGAAACTTGGCAGGAATATCAGGGACCTGACCAAAGTAACCTGGAAATAATAAGTTTCCCGATCCGACCATATGCGGGGGAGTTGGGGCGCTGGAAACTTGAAAATTTAGGGCATTTTGTCACACTTTTTCGAGTGAAGGTACTTCCAGATGAGCTAGGACAATGAAACTTGGCAGGAATATCACGGACCCGACCAAACTAACCTGGAAATAATCAGTTTCCCGATCCGACCATATGGGGGGGAGTGCGGGGCGCTGGAAACTTGAAAATTTAGGGCATTTTGTCACACTTTTTCGAGTTAGGGTACTTCCAGTTGTGCTAGGACCATGAAACTTGGCAGGCATATCAGAGACCCGACCAAACAAAATTAGGAATAATCAGTTTTCTGATCCGACCATTTTGGGGGGGGGGGGGTGGAGGGCATGGGAATCCGGGAAACTGAGAAGTGTGTAACTTTCGAACGGATGATCGGATTGTAATGAAACTTCATAACTGAAGAGAATATATATCTGTAATGTCCCGTTTAAAGTCTTGACCGGATTCGGTAGCCAGGGGGGAGTTGGGGGGGGGGGAGACCGGAAATTTCAAGAAACGGTTAGAATGGAGGGATCGGAGTGAAACTTGCTGTGAAGAACAAGCATCTGCTCTAGATAAGTCCTTTAGACCATTGTACTGGATCCGGACACTTATGGGGGGGGGGGGGGCCGGAATTCCGGTGATGGTGGTTTTTTGGATTTTCACGATGAAACTTGGCAGGCATATCAGGGACCCAATCAAACTGACTTCAAAATAAAAATATTGTTGATCAGATAATGGTGGGGGAGTGGAGGGAGGGGAATCCGCAGGGGAATCCGGGGAATTGAGAAGTGTGTAACTTTCGAACGGATGATCGGATTGTAATGAAACTTCATAACTGAACAGAATATATATCTGTAATGTCCCGTTTAAAGTCTTGACCGGATTCGGTAGCCAGGGGGGAGTTGGGGGGGGGATACCGGAAATTTCAAGAAACGGTTAGAATGGAGGGATCGGAGTGAAACTTGCTGGGAAGAACAAGCATCTGCTCTAGATAAGTCCTTTAGGCCATTGTACTTGATCCGGACACTTATGGGGGGGGGGTCCGGAATTCCGGTGATGGTGGTTTTGGGGACTTTCACGATGAAACTTGGCAGGCATATCAGGGACCCAATCAAACTGACTTCAAAATAAAAATTTTGTCGATCAGATAATGGTGGGGGGAGTGGAGGGAGGGGAATCCGAAATTTTCAGTCATGCGTAATTTTAGAATGGTTGATCGGATTCGAGTGAAATTTAAGAATTCAACAGAGGACATTTCTCCGATGATTTTTTTCATATCCGGACCGGATCCGGCAACTATTGGGGGGGGGGGGGGAAATACGTGCCCCGTTTAGAATGGAGGGATCGGGATGGAACTTTGTGGGAAGAACAAACAGATGCTCTAGGTAAGTCATTTGCTGAATCGGATTGGCTACGTGCACCGCGGGGGAGCTGGGTGGGGGGGGGGGGGGGGGGGTGTGGACCGGAAATCTCGAGAAACGGTTAGAATGATGGTATCGGAGTGAAACTTGCTGGGAAGAACAAACATCTGGTCCATATAAATCTTTTACATAATTTGACTGGATCCGGACACTTGAGGGGGGGGGGGAGGAGGGGTATCCCGGAATTCCGTTTTTGGGGGATTTTCACGACGAAACTTGGAAGGCATATCAGGGACCCGGTCAAACTGACTTGGAATAAAAAAAAAATCCTCGATATGATAATCTTGGGGGGGGGGGAGTTGAGGGAGGGGAATCCGGAATATTGAGTCATGCGTAACTTTGGAACGGGTGATCGGATTCGAGTGAAATTTAATAATTAAACAGAGGACATTTTTCTCTTGTGACCTTTTTCATTTCCGGACCGAATCCGGCAATTATCGGGGGGAGGGCGGAAAATACTTGACCCGCTTAGACTGGTGTGATCTGGATCGAACTTCGTGGGAATGACAAACAGATGCTCTGGATTAATCATTTACAGAACAGGATTGGCTCCGGTTATTGTGGGTGGAGTTGGAGGAGGGGGAGGGGGGTCTGGGATTCCGGTGATCGCGCGTTAAGGTACTTCCAGATGTGCCAGGACGATGAAACTTCGCTGGAATATTGGAGACTCAACAACATTTGCTTAGAAATTGCTACTTCCCAAATCCGATTATTCCTTAAAGTACCAATCTTGACCGCAAAGTAAAAAAATACTTTTAAGCAATATATGCATTTTCGTGATGCCCATCAGCCCATTAGCAGTTTTGCCTCAAGGGTTTTGCTTACAAATGAAGTTCCAGCTCCCTTATAGCGCGCATCTCAACCGCAAAGTCGAAACTTACTCTTGATCAATCAAATCATCTTGACACATGCAAGTGCCATATGAGCTTACAGCTCTTGTTATAGTATACCTAGCACTCTTATGGAATTCTCCACTGTTTTCTTTGGTGCCTACGAATTTTTAGCACTTTTTCGGCCGTGCCGAGTTCTGTTCCAGAGCGTGTTCCATCCTACTTACCGTAGTTACCACGCATGACGTCACAAATTCCGCCTTTTTGCAGTCAAGGCTGGAACGATTTTTCTATTTTCCAGCGGTATATCATGCCACGGGTGAATCCGACCAATCACGTGACAGAGATTCGTGGTTACTACGCTTACCACGCTCCCGAGCGTTACTATTAGTTACTATTTCGAGAAGGCTGGAACGGTCAGCGTAGTAACTTTTCGTGAGGTTGGAACGGATCTAGTAACTAATAGTTACTATTGGTACGAGGGTGGAACACGCTCATAACATAAAGTATGCCGGAATCTTCAACGTCCACTGACAACTCTTTCACATTTAAGGATATGAGAGTATTCTGCTTTTACTTTTTTTATTTGCTTAGTTTTCCGTGTTTTTAACCACGGCGCGTTCGGTTTTCAAATGTTTTGCGCCCAGCCGCCGCGTCGGAGAGCAGGAAGGCTGGACTGAGTCGACAATTGCTAACAAGAAAATCGCTAAATTCAGATGGAAAGTAATGGTATTTTCGAAAAAGTTTTCTCGGATCCATTTCAGAGAGAATTCCTAGTAAGATTTAAAAACAGTCGTTTTTTCTTAAAAACAGTCGATTATTCGTCAAAACAGTCTTTTTTTTGTCGGTAAAAATGACCAGCCAGTCGATAAATGCCTTCCCGATGAAAAATTTATCTCAAAACAGTAGTATGAAGTTGTACGAAAAAGTAGCACGCAGTACGAACTGATGCTACTACATGCTTCTATGTTAAGGGTACCGTGTTACTGCATTCTGCTGCATGCTACTATTAGCAAGACTGGATGCTACCATGGCAAGACAGCATGCTACTGGATACTACTGCTTACGATTGGCCTAGTCTGAGGCACATTAAATGACAGTATTCTTTACTACTACATATCAATAGACGCAACTTTTTCGTACAACTATCATACCTAAGCCCCCATACCTAAGCCTCCACCAAGAATTTAAACTAGAAACCCAATCCACCCGCCGTCTTACGTTGTCCCTTAAATTTGGTAAAAGTATCCTAGCGAACCCCATCCCCCGAGATATCATCCCACCAGAACATCAACCTACACGAGTTCGTCCACAACGAGCTGTGGCTGAGATGGTACCACGCCTTGTACCAACAAGGGTTTCTCACTCGCGATACGAGTGTAGTTCCGTACCTTCGTTCGTCAAGTTTTTTAATGCCAATGACGAATTGTGAATATGACTATTGAATGTATGCAAGTTTGAGTTTTAACTGTTATAGTTATGGTCAAATTGACGATTGTGATTTACTGTATAGGCCATTGACGACAATACTGCTATTCGGCATGTCCGTGGAAAGTATTTTGAAATTAAATTGAACTGAAATCGAAAACAACTACGCAGGCTACTAATTTTTCATCGGGTTCCCCCCCCCCCCAAACAATTTGGCTGGTAACGCCTCTGCCACCGATCATGGTTGGATGGATGGACGGATCCATATTTCCTTCGAAGGAGGGGATATAAGGGATGCCTAATATGGATTCTGATAGCGAGTGCTATACTAACATTACTCTGTGCAAAAAGAACTGCTGTCAAAGCCTTGGCAAACTTTTTTTTAAAGTGACCTCATACCCGAAACAGCAGCAACTTGGTGTTCTGGGCCGGGTCTACAGGGGGTCTAAACAAAGTTGTATCGTAATTCCATACACGCATGACGTCACACCCATTTGATCTATTTTACCTCAGAAAATGAAGAATTGTAGTTTAGTCCTATCGGCGAAGATGTATTTTAATACATCTACATAGAGCCGAGCGCGTTTACATTTATAAAACGACCTAGGGACAATCAAATCCTATGTTAATAATAATAATGATGTACTTTATTTCCTTAATAGCTTGTATTATAACCGCTAGCACTGGATCGTCATTCACGCAAATAACACATGACAATTACATAAGTAGACATTTCTGCTACACGTACAACTTGAAAATATAATTTGACTTAACTAGAATTAAAATATCGGGTAAAATAAGGTACGAAGGATTTCAGGTAACGGTCTGTCGAGTTTATGGGTGGTCTTTCTAGTCTTTGGGGTTGGGTCCTCAATCACACGACGTCAGTAAGTACGTCACAACTGTATGGAATTCCGATACAATTTAGTCACCACCCTCTAGGGGCAAGCAATAACAGAATCAAAGACTGTCCACATCAAGAAAAATTTGTCTTACCTCGTGTTCATCTTGTGAGTTGTAAATCCCAAATATGAATCCAACACCAGTCCAGTAGCAATGTCGTCATTTTCGCCGAGCTCCCTTGGAGTCATTCCAGATGTTTTCAACGAGGAAGACATCTTTGAAATCAAGCACAGAGTCCAAAATAATCTCTGAAAAAGCAAAATATAAATCTAACACTGTACAGGGCCAGGGACATTAGTTACGTTTTGCAGATACCATGGTATCTGTTACCACGGTAGCTAGATTTGCAATTAGTCGTTTTTGCAGATACCGTGGTATCTGATATACGGTTGCTCTGCAAAAACGACAATTGCCGAAATTGCACATTTCGAGGTCATCCCAAAAGAAAAACTGATATTCAGTCACGTCACTAAGTTCCAAACTTCTTTCCCACCAATTTCACAAAAACTGATGAAAGTGAGCTGACTTTTCAGATACCACGATCGGGCCGTGGTATCTGAATTTCAGATAGCCTACTACGATAACTGGCCAGATACCACGATAACTGCAAAAACGACTTTAGACCGGGGTATCAGATACCATGGTATCTGCAAAAACGCAACCATTGTTTTTTTGTTTTTTTCTTAAACTTCTTTCTGCTCAATGACTTAGGCACTTTCTTCGCAATAGGTTGCAGCATTCAAACAACTGAAACAGTTTTGCATTAGTCAAATTTGTGTTGAATGCACTAAACAGAGAGAGCGTGTTCCACCCTACTTGAGCATTGTCCAAATAGGTGTTGCAAGGTGTATTACGGCGTATAACGCTTATTGCAGATTCCTCTTTTCCTCGAGTCGCGCTGTAATAAGGCGAATACGGAGAATAGAGCCAGGTTCTATTTTTCCCTTGTGCAGAGCCAATCAGATCGCTTGGTTAGTTCCGCCCGCAGACCGAGGAGAGGAGCAGCGCCGTCAGGGTTGCCACGGAAGCACTAAGTTCTACTTTGTTGGAAGCTGAATAAACAACTTTTCTTCAAAAGAACACGTTTTGTTCTGTTACGACTGCTTATTGTTAGTTCGAGGATCAATGCCTGTCCATCCGTTAATTTAATAGCTTTTTACAATATAAAGGGCGTCAAACTGTACTCGTGTACTTACGAACACTTTTTCTGATCTTTAGAAGCTAAAAAAACTGTATCAGCGTGGCAACACCGAACGCTGCATCGGTAAGAACCTACTGAGTTGCTATTTGAACAGGAATGTGTATTAAGACGTAAATATCGCGTGTAGATATTACACCGACGTATATATTACACCTATTTAGACAATGCCTTACCATAGTTACTACTCAAGACGTGACGAATTTTGGCTTTTGGGCGTCAAGGCTGGAACGCATTTTTGAATTTTCGGTAAAGATATCCTTCCACGGGTAATTAAGCCAATCACGTTACAGAGATCCATAGTTAACCCGCGTACTACCAAGAACAAATAATCTGACAGGACCTCCGTCTCCCAATCTCTGTAATATGACTATGCGAAGTCGAATATTTCCCCATACCCTGTCCGCTACGAACGAGCAGAGATTAGTAGCTTCGCGCCACATCATGTTTTTGTTAGCTCTACAAATAGCCAAATCGCTGTAAACCCGCCGTGAGGAAAAGTAGAAGTCAAAGCTGATTGGTTCTATGGACACGCTCCCGAGCGGGTCAGCGCGCGGAGTACGCCTCCTGCACTATTTTTTCTGCGATGAGCAACGGCAAAGATGGAAGATGAGTAAAAGGGTATCAGCATCAGCTCAAAGCTAGAGTAAATACCTCTACGTCCGCTCAGTTTTGTCGGGTATTCATAGTCGCTGCATGGGACTAAAGACAGAAGTTCTATCTGATTATTTGTTCTTAGTTACTACGCTCCCAAGTATGGTAAGCAAATAGTTACTATTTCGAGGAGTCGAACGGTCAGCGTAGTAACTTTTCACGAGGTCGGAATAAAATAGTAACTAATAGTTACTATTGTTAGAAGGGTGGAACACACTCATAGTCAGCTGAGATTTACCGTATTTAAAAAAAAGCTCACAGAAAGCAAACAAGAAACTGATCACACCCTTTCCAATGAACAATGCACAACATTTTCAAATCAGAACTCGCAGAGTAACTTTTCCAAGCCACAGGAGAGTGTTCACTACTGCACTGTAAACCTGAAAAAGCATAAGGTTATTGAAATTTGAACACATCGGAATTCGAACATGTTATTAGAACAATTCCACTCGGACACCTTATTTTATTTGTCACAACAAAGCCACTGCACTAGCCAAAAAAATAGAACAGCCAAATGTCACGAAAAACGAAAACCTCAAATGCTGCTAGCTTTTGGCAACGCTGTGTCCTTTTGACCAGAGAAAATTCTAATCAAAGGATTGCCAAATTTTAGTTTTTGATTATTTTGAAACGGTTCTATGAATCAATAAATTACCGGGAAAAGGCAAATGTTTCTGTTGAGAGGCCTAACAGATAAAGGTCACTGAAATTAGTAAATGTCAAACTGGTTCCCAAATTTCCGGCAGTAAATTTTGTTCAAATAGGCTACTTTATTTACTCTGACATAGTATTTTTATCCGCGCTGGACAACATAAACCTATTCGGACAACTGGATTGCGCCTGTTCGTGACTAAAAGCATAGGGAGTATTTTAAAGTTGTTTTACCATTGGTGAATGTCCAATAGCTGTCCGGAATGGTTATTCCATGTTCAAATATGAAAACAGAGGGGCACAACTTCCAAGTCAGAAAGCTTTTGTCTATGTAATAAAAATGAATTCCGGAACAGGTGAAGAAAATGTGTGACGTTCTGCTCTTCATCCAACCTATTGCTGTAAAGGCAATACTATCCCGGCCAAAGTCAAAGAAGAAAAAGAACATAAATATCAGTCCAAACTTTGATGCTTTACCTTATTCAGTATCCAATGAACCGATTTTCAAACCCCAAGCCTTTCTTCAAATCAGAATCCGAGTTAACATAAAGGCAGAAAACCTAATCGGGCAGCAAAAGAGCTGCCCTGTCCGAAACAAAGTCCCAGCACTAGCTTTCATCAGCAATTCCCATTATGTCTACACAGTGGCCCACCAAAATAAGATATTTGCAGTTGGTGCAGTAGAGGTATGCTTATTTGAACAGTTGCTTAAAGTTAAATGTGAACAGTGCAGTTTTGGGCTAAATGGTAGAATGAAGATCAACAATACTTATTCAGGTGTTTTCAGACGCCCTTAATTACCGTACCTATTTTCTGTCTGCTTTGGCTAACTGGTAGTTAACCATTAGTTACAGCAAGTGCATGAAAAAGACAAAGTTCAAAGTCAACAAACGTTCAAATAAGCATACCTCTATCTACTGTACAACCTGGGTACAAATTTCATTGATTTTCTAAAAGGTTTATTTTTTCTAGTTAGTTGTCTTGTCTTGTTGGGTGTGAATGCGCTCTGCTTTCGCCCTAAATTTGATTACAGTCTTGCTGTAAGGCCGGAAGAGCAAACAAATTTGCTTAATGCATCAATCACTCGTAAATCCTTCTTCACTTAATGCTGCATAACTGTTTACCAAAGCTGTAGATGGCGCTAACTTTTGTGATTCCAGTTTACGAATCAACTGGCTCCTTTGAGTACTGTATCTTGGGCATTCAGACAATATATGATTAACTGTTTCCGATAAACCTCTGCAATGAGCATGGGCACAGTCTGGAGAGGGTGAAATTCCATACTTTCAATGTTTGAACATAGTCATAACATGACAGCATCTCATTCTAAAAACTGTGCTGGCAACTTTTCTATTTCTAGGCATTAGGTGCGGTGGGGTCCTATGGCCGTTGAATGCCTTGACATATCTGTTTGTTGATGATGCACAGAAATATCTAGCTACATAGTCTCGTGATTTTTTTTTCTATCATCCTTAACGTCTCTTGAGGTGTGAGCTTGACTGTCAACGATATAGGATGATGTATAGCTGCTTTTGCGGCTTGGCCTGCTTTGGCATTTCCAAGAATATTTATGTGGGATGGGATCCATGACAACCTGACCTGTACCTGAGAATTTAGTATCAGATCCAATATTTTAATTTTGAGGATATATAACTCCTCGTCTTTCTTGCTGGAACTGTGGGCAATAACTTAAAGGACTGATTTTGAGTCAACAGATATAACATACTGGTTAGGTATGTTGTTTTTATTTGTTTAACAGCTTTTCGAATTGCGAGTGTTTCTGCTTCCGAGTGGAAGATGGAAACCCAATCAGAAACTCGAATACCAACTGAGTGGTTACACTAAGCAGAAAAGACACCAATCTCATCAGCACAAACAGAGCCATCAGTGAACAAGCCAACCTCGATAAGAACTTATCTTCTGCAGCCTAACTGTCTTAACAGTGCCGGGCTATATTCACTCTGTTTCGAGGACAAACCTTGCAACTCGACATCAACCCAGGAGCGGGAAACAGCCGACTGCATTTCAGCGGAGTCGATGAAGACAAAACTGATTTAAGGGTTAGTTCTACTTTAGCAAAAGATTGTGAGAAACAACCCAATACACCTTTTTGTTCTTGGATTTCTTCCAGACCTGCGAACAGCTCGAAATGGTGGGGATGCAATGCGACGTCCCTCGTCTTCATCAAGTATTTTGATGCCAGTTTCAAAAATCTCTGTTCCAAGTTTTTAATACCTTTTTCCTTGAATAGCACCACAACAGGAGTACTCCTAAGTGCTCCAATAATGATTCTTAAGCCCGCATGAATAACACTATCAAGTTTTGACAATGTTCCTTTGCAGCTGAATATTTTAGTGAGGGACTCTCAAGACGCACCCCACTTCTGACCTGCGACCGCTCTCGTGAAATTCAACCTTTTTTGGAGGCCTGACACCAGCTGGTTAATGTGATCTCTAAAATTTAGCTTACAATCAAGAACTGCTCCAAGGAACTTGACAGATTTGTAAAACTCAATCTTTCCCCAACAATGAAGATGAGAATTTTGGGTACTATGGATGCGTCCTGTCTCCCTCTCGAAAATACCAAATCTTTAGATTTGGCTTGTGAACTCCTGATTCCTTTACAATTTGCCCAAATAGTCATACAATCTACTGCTCTTTGGAGTTTCGCAGTTGCTTTATGAAAGTTATTGGCCTCAGCCCAGATGATAATGTCGATACACTGTATAGAACATTTGGAACATCTCTTAGTACAAGGTCATTCAGCCCCATATTAAAAAGCATATGGTTCGAGGGTATAGGGCCACCTTAAGACTGCAAACAAGTGTTACCAATTCTTACTTTGAAAGATCTTTCCATTGTAAATGCACAAGACCAAAGCCAAAAATTTTCCTTAGTTCGAACGTACATATCTTTTTTACAACTTCCATCGAGTCAACCCTATCATAAGTCCTTTCCACATAAAAAAATACCATTCCTAGGAAGGTTTATCTTTTCCTCCTAGCACCAGATTGTTCTGAATCAATTTTCTTTGAATTTAATCTACAAACAGTATTACCTTAATTACCTTAACCTCGTTTTAGTTGCATGTTGCAGGTCCGTTTCTCGGCCGCTTCCGGGCCCATTCTTTGTACATTCGTTTTTGCACTGCAGTGCTTCCAAGGAAGATGGCAGCGCTTCTAGAGAATTGCAGGATTGCTCACCAACCAAGCCTGTGCTTCCCTGCAAGGCGCTGCTTCAACCAATAAGAAATTGTGCAGGCACTGAATTCGAAAATGCATCTTGTGCAGAAGCAAAGAAGTGCTGCAGCAGTGATGCAGCAGCACTATTCCAATAAAAATGGAAGTTTTTAATTCACACTTTGGAGTGATTAAGGTCCAATGGATCTGTGTTGCTCTGTGAGTGATGATGGCTGACATGAGCTACTGGTCTGGGTCAGCCCAGCAGTATTTCCAGTCCTTGCATGACTACTTGTTATCAAGTGACTTCTTGAAGGCTTCAGGTGAAGGTGCTGACACTGTCGACTCGAGGAGGGAATTACAGTCATTGACAACTCTTTCGAAAAAGAAGCTTTAACGCACTCTTGTTTTTAAATGGCATTTGGTTAGTTCCCTGGGTTGCCCTCTTGTATGAGGTTGATTGAACTTGTGCAGGTCCAGGGGACTAGTAGTGACATTGGAGAGTTTGTAGGTACTTTTAGCATGTCACCTCATCTGCAGCGATACACCAGTGTTGTTAGTTCGAGTTTTTTGCAAGTCTTTCTTCATAGGGGAGGAAGGCCTTTGTACTGCTGGGGAGAGGCTTGGCAGGTTCCCAAGTCGATGCTGGGTCTTATGATGGCTTTACGTTGTCTGAGAAAGACTTTAGAGGACCTGCTTGTGACAGGTCTCTTGAGAGGCATGCTTTGTTACCTTACCAAATAGGTTGGTAAGAAGCTAGTTAGTTTTGATTAACTGGGAAATTGTGGGTCAGACCTAGCTTTGTTTGTGGGTCAGACCTAGCTGACCTGACCGAGGCTATGGCAGAGTTTACCACCTGATGATCTGCTATATATATAACTGAAAATTGTCAGTTTATTAACCGATATGCAAACCTTTTTTCAAGCCATTGCGACCAAATCCAGGGGCTCTGGTCCAAAATCCTTTATAAATTGACAACAAATGAATGTAAACAAAATACAATTCGGAGGATGTTCTTAGTACGTATATATTAGACATATGAGCTCTCTTCAAGATGAAATCTTTTACAATTAAATTTTTTTTTGAACACAATTTGCATGGCAATGAAGAGCTTCAGATATGATCTTATGAAAATTCAACTCCACGCTAGTCTAGACTATTTTTTATACTCGCTAATTTAGGTGATCCAACAAACAGAACGGAGACTGTGAGCAGAGAAGAAATAGAAGAACTTCACGTTTCTTCCTTTCTTCTAGAAATTGAGAAATTGGCTCATTTCTCTCAACTGGCTTTTGATTTCTCACTTAGTCCTCACAGCAGATCAATATGCCTAAGAATAAGGGTAAGATTTGCTCAGTGATTCAAATAATGCCTGTGTGTCGTTGCTGAAGTTCCTTTTCTGCATATCCTGGACTACTGAAGACAAAATGTTGAAAGTTCTTTGCAAGGCTTGGACTACACAACGCCTACTGTAGCATAGCCCTTGGCTTGTGGTACAGTGTTTCACAGTTTGTGCTAATCAAGATTCTTACTTAGTGCTACTAGTCTAAAACTATCTATTTCTTTCTATAGGAAAGGGAGGAAAGAACCGAAGGAGAGGAAAGAATGAAAATGAAACAGAAAAAAGGGAATTGATCTTCAAGGAAGATGGACAGGGTAAGCATAGAACATCAGCTAATTTATCACTTTGCATGTGGACTTTGGTTCTCTTTAGGGTGTGCAGCCCAAAATTTTGTTTTGACAGTCAGCTTTCTCTGTTAAACAGTGTCATACTATTTATTAAAATTTTTACCCTTGCTTGTCTGTAAGTATCAAAACTAGAGGAATGTGTCAAGCAAAGCATAGTGCTTGTTTTTTTTTGGAAATTTGCTGTTCTCTGCCTCAGACTCAGTCTATCATGAACTCCTTTTTTCTTATACCTTATTTTAGTAGTCAGGTATATCTAGCATTTGGCATACCCTACGCCTAAGAATGGATAGGCTACATAATGCCAAATGCTAGATACTCTGACCCAATAAAATATTGATTAAGCTAATGTCAAAGGTTGTTAGCACGAGACACAGTTGAGTCACTCATGTGTTTTGTCATTTACTATTAAAGCCTCCCCCTTATCCCATTTCTCTGTAAATTTGTGAATGAAAATCATAGGCATTCCTCAATTCAAGGATTGCAGCATGTCCGTAAGTTGACTTCAAGTTGGGTCCAGGTTGGGTCTGCAAGCAACAAGGTTACAATCTCTGAAAAAGAAGGGCTGATGTGCAGAGAACTGATAGGTTGAATTTCAGCTTGGAAACTTCATGTGTTTTATTGAACAGTAAGGAGATCTTTCTTATATTTTATTTTCTTCTAGAATATGCTCAGGTTACAAAAATGCTTGGAAATGGACGTCTTGAAGCTATGTGTTTTGATGGCCAGAAGAGATTGTGTCATATCAGAGGGAAGTTGAGGAAAAAGGTAATACTTCCCTTTTATTTGATTTTCAGGAAACTATAATTGCACACAATAATGATGTGGTATCTCAGTGAATAGCTTGCATTTGAAGATCTTGATTGTTTCTGGGTTACAGCTTCAAGGGGGCTAGATCCTTTCTTCATAGGTAGCGTTCCAGTGAAGTTATTACAAGTTACGATGATAAGAGGAGGAGCGAGCGCCGTATTGTCGTGGTTACCACGCTCTCTGGAACGAAAATAATAACAACGCGGACATACGTCATCACTCTTACGGGAGTTCCTGCAGAACCGATAGTTATTATCACTTATGATGCTCGCGACCATCATAAGTAAATTGTAACGATCGTAACAGTCGTGGAACGAAAATAATAAGTGGGAGGAGCCAATTTACTTATTACGGCGTGCTCGGGAACGGCAATAATAACAAGAATAGTAACGATCGTAACTAATAATAAGTTACTGGAACGCTTTCATAGTTGCACACATCTTGATCAAGCCCCTTTCTGAATTTTTCCAGTATCACACTGGTCACTAGAGGCATTACTAGCCAAAACATTTCGGGGGGATGGTCAAGATATTTACCGACTGGCTGGTCCTTTTTACCGACAATTTTTGCAGCAAAAACAGCTGTTTTTAACGAAAAAACTACTATTTATAGGAAAAATCAACTGATTTTATGAAAAACCAACTGTTTCTAAGAAAAATTGCTTATTTTTATAAAAAGAACGATTATTTGAAGAAAAATTGCTTCCCCCCAAAAATGCTGCAACATTGGAGGGGCACCCTCCCCCCCCCCCCCATACATGACCCCCCTGCTGGTGACAGTCTTTTTGGACAGGCCATTCCACAGTGGGACAGCTTGGGTAGCACTGGAGTATTGACACATAACCACATGAAACCGCAAGAGAAGATTGGTAAAGCAACCAGATTTAGGGGAGTCTCCAAGCAAGTCACTAGAAGTGAAAGGCCTCTATCACCCAACCATTATTAAAGTGCATTGTACATTTTTGTTTAGACATTTTTTATAGGTCTGGATTAATACTGGAGATATCATTCTTGTTGGACTAAGAGATTACCAGGATGCCAAAGCTGATGTAATTCAGAAATACAATCCCGACGAAGCTAGGAATTTGAAAACCTATGGTGAAATTCCAGAAAGCGTTAAAGTCACTGATAACGTTACATTCGTGGATGATGGTCTTGATGATGACATTGAATTTGGAGATGATAGCGGTAGTGATTCAGATGTCGCTGATATTGATGACATCTAAATATCGTGAAGTGGTGATTGGGTCCTCCATTGGACAGAAAGCTTGACTTTTAGACATATTTTTTTTTCAATCTAAATTTGGGTTCCAGATTCTTTGAGGAACTACAGTGAAAACCTTCGAAAACCAGGTGTGATCAGGAGACTGCTTCATTTAGGCAACTGAATGAACTTCCGAATATTGCAAAGGGTAACAAGCGGGTCATAATTCTTTAAAACAAATAAAATATCCTTTACAGTTCCCGTATACTGTTGTATTATTTTAAGCATGTCACAACCAGATCCTCTAAACAATGTATGTTCTACTCAATTGTTGTGAATAAATACTAAGCTCATATCAATGGTTGTAAAACTACAGAGGAAATTTCTGGTGGTTCTGGCACCATTCTGGTTGCAGTAGTGTCTAAGTTGAAGGAGTTGCTTTTTGGGAAGCTCTTACAGATAATTGAAGTTTGACAAGAAGGCAGTTGAAAGATGTTAGTTGCATTTTTTTTTATAATCCGGCGGCACGTGAAATCATGTGTATTCCGACTCTGTGGAAACAGTTTTATAAATAAACTTCGTTTCTAACTCTCATCTTTATCTACAGTGTTAAGTCAATCTGTTTGTTTGCAAACTTCAGTCTGGGCTAGGAGGTATCTGCGACAATAACCAACATCAGGAAATTGTAATACTACTGTATTGTAGAACATCGGTCTCTCCCTTCTCACAAATCATCCATGCTCCGACTTCGAATTGTCCCAAACCTCAGCATCCTCACGTCTTTGCAACAGAAGATCACTTTCCCTGTTCACCAGACGGTATACAAGGCCGTGGTTGTAAGCATCTATTCAGTATTTACGGAACTCAATCACGGAGTTGTGCCGGTCGTCCGAATGAATACCGAAGCACTTGCTCTGCAATGCTCCTTGATGGCCACGGTTTCTTAACCTCTAGTGACGTTTTTGTTAGCCTGTGACTTTCGTTCAACCATTTCACTTATTAGTGTTTAGGGATCCCAAACATCACAGTCGAGACGCCAGGAAGTCGGGGTATTTCCTTTTGTTATGCCTGGTCAGATACTGGATCGAGTTGAGTGCGACTAAAAAAGTTATGATAATCGAAACAGACAGTTACAACCATGATTTGAAAAATCCGTGGTAAGTCAGTCCGCGAAACCAAAGCGGTTTTTCCGCAATCAGTGAAGAAAAACAAAAAACATCAAATGGTGTTTCCGCGAGATTCAACTTATTCGTCGAGTGGGCACGATGCACAAAATATAGCGCTAAAAACACCCAGAAAGGAAACGCTGATAGTAGGCTATACCGTTTTTAGCGAGGGGCTGTTCAGTCCATGGCATCGACTGCATAGTAGGACTGATCATCTGAGAAAAAATTCCGGAAGGTTCCCTGAGCAACAATCCGGTAGATTCCCTAAAAATCATCAAGTTCAAGTGAATTTGACAAATTTTAACTGGCGCGGCTTGGTAAAAGTTTACCGGAATTTTTTCCTCAGACCTTCTGGGCGGTGTGGGGGGGGGGGGGGGGGGGTGCTATCACTGTCAGTTCAATTCAGTTTTATTTCAACACCAGTTACGGACTGGCCGAATAGCAGGTGTTAATGTCAAACATAAAAAAGACTAACCAACATAATCAACATTGAGTAGAACGAGGTCAGATTAAATATAAAAACACTGAAGACAAACCATGAACAAAGATAACGATAGAGGTAACAGACAACGGGGAGTACAACAATAACCTATTTGTATTATATTGTTTATATATGATATTACACTTTTATAATGTATGTCATGACACCGACACTGGCATGCCCTCTGCACATGGAAGGTTTGAGTAGCTCATCCAAAGTTTACAGCGGCGCCTATGAATCTTCTCGCAGGCGTGAACGTCTCGAAGTCAGCTCGAATAAACTGAGAGGACACCAGTTCAAAATCGGCGCTTTTATGCCAGTGTTGCCAGCACGCCCAACAGCGGTACAATTGTACCATTTTGGTACATTTCAGCTCTGCTGGTACTATCTGGCACAATCACACATTTTTCGGTACATTTTACCAAGCATGGTATAATGTGGTGCAATTAGACTTTGTACGAGCAAAGAGAGATTTGATTGTGTTTTTAGTGTTACACGTATAAGTAACATACATCAACTTAACTTACGTACTGAATTGCATGAGAAGGGTCTGATAAGGATTTTGAGCAACGCAATGAGTGAAAAGGAAATGTCTAATATAGTATTTTCTTATATTGTACCACTGTCTATCGCAAATGGGACATTGTACAATTTCTTCGTCGCTGGTACATTTTTCGGGCGTTTTTTGGTACGTTTCCTTTCGAAGCGTTGGCAACACTCTTTCAAGCACAAATCGAAGTACATATACTTCATCTTCCGATGTTCCATTCTTTTGAAACTGTGCCTTATTTTTCAGGAAACTGCAACAAAAAACCTATCCCGGCTGTTTTAGCCGCGCGCGGCCCGTTAGCTTTGATGAGAGACACGGATAGAATATTGTACAATTGGTCTTTGTGACCAATGCGCTCCTCGGAAAAAAATAAGCGGGAGTCTAATCCAGTACGAAAAGCGGCAGATGCAAACATCGGTGTAGTGCCGTTAGGGTGGGTGAAAGTCTCAGAAAGGGTGGAAACGATTAGGGGCGTATAGTTGTCAGTAAGTTTGTATGTCTCAGTGAGGTCTCCCCTGTGAAAACAGTTGGATATGCCAGAGTAGGTAGTTCAGAGTCTCTCGAGCCTCTGCCCCGTATGGGAGGTGTCCCAGTTTACGGCTCGGCCATGCGCTCAGGATCGGTGCTCCCGGGCTGGACATCCTGCCCAGATTTTCGTCACCTGCATATCGAAAAGTTTTTTTTTGGGATCCCAAAACGTAAGTGGAGGGATACCTATGACATCGCAAAAGTTGTCCGTCTGTAAGCACGATAACTCTCAGAGGGAACGAGATATTTTGATGAAACTTGGTGTGAGGACTCTTTGGGTCAAGGGAGAGGTCGAGTTCGTAAGTGGGTTCTGTAGCTCAGCATTTAGGGGTGGGGGAGGGGTTTCAAAGTAAGGGCGAACAGTTTTTTTTTTAACAGCTAATGAGATAGTCGTTTTAGGGGTAAGAACACATGCTGAACATGAATAAGAAAATCATTTTCTCGCCGGACGTGTAGCTCGCCCGGAATCCGGCCAAACCGGAAAGTTTGTTAAAAGTAAAAGATGATTAGATGTTCGATTTAGGGGTAAGAAGAACATTTATATGAAAATCATTTTCTTGTCGGACAAGTAGTTCGCCCGGAATCCCTCCGAAACCGAAAAATTTGTAAAAAGTAAGTTTTATTTGGAGTTGATTAGATGTTCTGTTTAGCTAATCCACTTTTGACAATCATTTTCTACCCGGACATACAGTTCATATATATCTACAAGACCAAATTGTCTGTATCAAATATTAAATTTTTAGGATCCCATCGAAACCTTTGGTCTTGTTTTAACTTGGTGATGAAAATCCGGCCGGAAAATCCTGATCGTGTGTTCTCACTTTTAGTAAGCCGCCGCTGAACAGTCTCGAGGGCACCAATGTCTCCATTGTAAAAGGGGCGAACGGAGCCGTGCCCATATTCGAGAATGGGCCTTACTAGGTCTACAGTGTAGTGAACATATGCTCGTTCTGAAACCGAAAAGATCTTCGAAGCAAGCCAGCAACTTCGTTAGCTCGAAATGGCCTTTTTATAGCGGTCATGGAAGCGAATGTGGAGTCGACTATGATACCCAAATCCTGCTCCTCATATCTCCTGCTTAGGAAATTGTCTCCGATTTTGTAAGTTGACGGCCACGTAGTCTGTCCTAGGGCAATGAGGTCTCTTTTCATGACTGCTTACGACAGAAGAATTTGGAAATTGCATTGTGGGTTGACGGAATCAACTTCCCACCTATCCTTGACATATCGACGCTTTTCAGGAAACACTTGGCGAACATCTTCCGACGAGTTATTTTAGTTGCGTTTTTGCAGATACCATGGCATCTGATACCACAGTCTAATGTCGTTTTTGCAGTTATCGTGGTATCTGATATTCAGATACCACGGTCCGACCGTGGTAACTGGTCATGGTATCTGAAAAAGTCATCTCACTTTCTTTATTTTTTGTCAAATTGGTGGGAAAGAAGTTTGGCATTTAGTGAGGTGACTGAATATCAGTTTTTCTTTTGGGATGACTTTGAAAAGCGCAGTTTCGACCATTGTCGTTTTTGCAGAGCAACCATATATCAGATACCACGGTAACTGCAAAAACGACTAATTGCAAATCCAGCTACCGTGGTAACAGATACCACGGTATCTGCAAAAAGGCAACAATATTTTTCTTCCAAAGAACCCTGTAGAGGCTTACATCTGTTTTCTACTATTACAAACGACAAATAATACTGACAGTCAGCCAATGGAGTTGGGACGTTTATTTCTTAAAAAATATACTGATTAAAGCAAAGAACGATTTTTACAACCCAGAAGCTCTTTCAACAAATTATCTACTGGCGTAAATAAGTAATTTTGTAGGCACATGTTCTTTTCTTCATATGCTAACACAGTGGCCTATATAGTACAAAGAATAAATTGCACACAAGCAGGTATAATTAAGGCGCAGTTGCAACAAGGATAAGGAGACGATACAATCCGCTAGAACTATAAGCTAGCTCTGATACCTAGAAAATCATATAATTTTTCGTCGGTATTGGCACCTGACAGGTTTCATATTTAATCCAATAAATCTAGAAATTAAAATAGTATTACTTTTCTCGAACAGGTATGTAGTGTATATCTTCCTGTGTCCCACAGGTAAGTTATATCATGACAATAAGTTTTGTAGAGGTTAATACGATATCGTAACAGCCTCCAGAGAGGTTCTCACCTACTGAAAAGTAGGACCTGACCTCCGAAAAATAAATAAAAGACATCACTTTCAGAAAGAAAAACCGAAAAAACACGGAGAAATTTCTAAATGTTACTTCGGTGTAGTACTTACGAGTTACTACTTTCCAATGCGTAGAGTAGAGCGTTCCGTGCGCAAGGCTGCGCTTCATCTGAGTGGGCAAAGTCATTCTTCCTGGGGGACAAAGTCGGGGGTCGGGGGACAAAGTGGGGGACAAGAGTTGCGTTCGTTGCACTCCAGGCTGTCTCTGGTGTTTTGTCATCAGTGTTTTTGGTTCACCGGTGAGTTGACGAAAACTTGCTAACTCCTCGGCCGGGCTTCCGAGCAGGTTCTGGTTATGTCCGCACCGCTGAGGTAAAACCGGACACCGGATAGTTCAAAAACGGCTTATAAGAAAAACCGGGGAACACCGGTGAGAACTCCCGAGACAGAGAACGCAGCTAAGACGACTTAGCCGCCTCAAAGCGCGGTCTTATCGCTCGGAACGCTCGTCGCCACGCACTGGAAAGCCGCAACTACTTTACCAAAACCAAATTCTAGAAATTTCTCTTTGTTATTCTATTTTAAGTTCTAGATTCAAATGGATTAGATATGCAAGCTGTCAAGTGCCAATACGTACTTTAAACATAAGCACCGAGAGTTTCTCAAGTTCGTACGACAGACTGAGACAAGTAAACCCTCTAGGGTTATGGTTCGGACATTCGATCAAAATCGGGCGGTCGCGGGCTGGTTTTCTGGAATTTTCGTCAGCATCGTCGTTTCTAACTGAAAATTTGGGATTTTTAATTTCGTGATAACACTGCTGAATTTGGTCGGAAAAAACATAATTGTCTCTCCATGCCATTGACCAATTTTCAAAATTTCCCGCCAAACCTGAAGATCCGTCAACTCTTTAGTGCTTTACAAAGTTTTCCGAGGTTTTTGAATTAAATTTTGTACTATAAATAATGCCTACGAGTTAGGAGGTTATCGTACTTTTATATTGAGGACTGATGCCACGTTGTCCAAAAATGATCCATCTTGATCCACAGAGTCATCTATGGGGTTTCCTGGAATGAGTCAAAGTTTCCGCAAATGCAAAGGTGAATCCATTAAATTGGAGATCGGTATCGTCTGTGCATTAAGCGTTCTGGCTTAGATATCATATTTTCATGCCCATGAAACATCTTTATTTTCTGGTATTACTGGATGGCCACATAGCACAATTTACAAAATTATGTTTTCTGACCTATGAGCTCCCCTGAAAAAAACAATCGTAATTTCGAAAAGATCCAACGAATGGCAGCGTAAAATCAGTCAGGCTCTGGGTGAACAGAAATACCGTACTATACCCGAAATCTCGGGAACCGAATGGGTGGGACAATAGTAGACACAGAGATTGTTAGTGGTTAGACGGTTCGTTCAACCGGTAATTTAATTCGCAGACAGGGTTCTGTAGTGTCGATGCTTTCAAAGTGACGTTAGAACTACAACGTACACGAACAGACAAATATTAGGCGCGTTCGTTGCACTCTTAGTAGCTCTTGACTTTTACTCAAAGAGTATCTGGTGTTTCACCTACAATTAATTTGTTGGTCTTACGCGATGGTTTCACAGAACAGTTTATAATATCAGGAAGCAGTCACCACACTGTCAGAAGTTTGATAACAGATAACGCATGTTCAGGGGCGTCGCTATGGTGTGTGTGTGTGGGGGGGGGGGGGAGGGGGTGCCCCCCGCCCTTGACGAAAGAAAAAAGCTAAACTGGGCGCTCGCAGATCGCCCAGTCAAAATAAATTAGCTAAACTGGGCGCTCCCATAGCGCTCACACATAGCCCAGTTAAAATAAGTTAGCTAAACTGGGCGCTCTGTCAAAACAAATAAACTAAGCTGGGCGCTCGCAGTTCAAAAACTGGGCCCTCACCCAGGCCAAAATGGGGGTCTGACAGTGCGTCCGATCAAGAACAAATTTTCTGATAGAACTGCCGTCTCCTTATCTCGGTCATACAAACATGCTGAGTCGAGTAAAATATGGCAGACTCCCGACGCAAACGAGCGGAGGTTACAAGCTTCGCGCCACATCACGTTACGTTACTTCTACAAATAGCTATATCGCTGGTGAGTCGCTGAAGAGGAAATCTAGCAGTCAAAGCTGATTGGTTCTACGGACGCGCTCCAGAGCGGGACGGCGGGTGGAGTACGCCTCCTTCTATATTTCTTGTGCGATAAGCAACGGTGAAGACGGAAGAGGAGTAAACGGGTATCAACTTCAGCTCAAAGCCAGAGTAAATAAGGTCCGCTCAATTGTGTCGAATCATAGTCGCTGCATGCGACTAAAGATAGAAGTTCAATCTGATTATTTGTTCTTGTCCGATAAAGTCAGTAAGGCTAGTTAAGGGCACCAAGAAACTGAGTCGACATCCGACTTGGACATCGGCCGTCTTGGATGCCTCGAAGGTTTGAGACTCGAAGGAATTGCTTTCCAAGTCGCAGGTTTCGAGCTTGCCAGATTGACATAAAGAGGTGGGCTGTTTCTAGTCGTTTGGATACGACGAGACTTTATGTTATACAAAGCACTATGTATTGAGTTTGTTATGAAAACTATGTTATGCAAATTAACGAAAATCTAACACTTACAAGGTCATAAAAAAATATTCAGCAATGGCCTACTTGCAAACAACACCCGCAGTGTTATTTGTCAAAACCGCTCATCTTTTTGTTAAATGTTATCAAACTTCTGACAGTGTGGTATTCTTTCAAGTGCTGTTTTCCCAGCAAAGGTAACATTGCAAACCATGTTGAATTGTATTACCAGTGTTACCTGTGTAACATGTGTTACCAGAAAAGTAACATTAAACGGCTCATAACTTATTTTCTAAAAAACTTGCAATTAAAAATTTTACTGGGCGATATTTCGGCCCTTTAGGCATGCATGGGTTCTCTTTAGACCGTAGCTAAGAATCGTAATTTAATCATAAAGTTCGTTATATTTCGTTTGATATTTATTTTTTCTTGATCGCAAATTATTTTATAATTTGCGGCCGTTTTTAAATTTGTCTAAAATTTTCGACAGGTTTACAGTTCTATCGTGGAGGATAACCTGAGACGGTTAAGTGCACTAAAACCATACCCAAGTCGCGGTCACGTGGCTTCTGATAGTAGTCAACCTCCTGGAGTGGCTCATGAACTATTTTAGAACCTACCCTATAACATATTTATCCCAAAATAGTAGTATGAAGTTGTACGAAAAAGTAGCATGCATTACGAACTGATGCTGCTACATGCAGTCTACCACAAACCCCTGATTTTGGGAAAGCCTATGCCAAACGCTTGGTATATCCAGCGTTTGGTATGCCCTATGCCTAACGCTGCATATACTATGCCAAATGCTGGATACTAGAACCCAATAATACTGATGATTTGAGAGAAGCTCAGAAATGAACCTATCAGAATTCACCTATAGTGAGGCAGGTCACGGTGAAGGTGACAACAGCTATCCAGGGTTTGACATAGGGGTATCCAGCATTAGGCATAGGCTATGCAAAACGCTAGATATATCCAATGTTTGGCACCTAGGGTATCCAAAAATCAGGGGTTTGTGGTTGACTGGCTACATCTTCTATGTCAAGGCTACCGTGTTACTGCATTCTACTGCATGCTACTATTAGCAAGACAGGATGCTACTGGATACTACTGCTTAAGATTGGCCCAGTCTGAGGCACATTAAATGAGTATTCTTTACTATTACATATCAATACATGCAACTTTTTCGTACAACTATCATGCAACTACGCAGGCTACACATTTTTCGTCGGGTAGGACCATCTAGCCTACTTTTCTAAAATGTCAACGGGCACACCACTAGGTATGGTCAATAGTTGGCTTGAATACAGACCTATGTGATTTGATCTCAGAAGACTAAGCCAATGAAATGACGATTAACTATTCTGAGGAAACAGATGAAATACTCGTTGTTAGTAATGATGTTTTGGAAAGTGTCGATGTAGGGGTGATGTCCATATCGGCAGGAGTGAGGAGGGGTATAGATGAGGTGACGTAGCCATAAAATCTGAAAAAAACAAAATAATGCTCAGGAAAGACAGCCGCGTAGACTTACTTTGGCTTAAAGCCGCTTTCACATTGACGCGTCGTTGTGATGCGTTTGTTTCTCGTTGCGTACCTTTCACACCTGCGAGCGAAGCTCTCGCGCTGGAAGCGTCTTTACGTTTTCCTTTCTCGGTTACTTCTGCTGAATTTCTATTTCTTTCGTCATTAGTAAGTTTTTCTTCATCATTAGTCTGCGTCTCCAGTTTTTCTTCAAAAACTTCGGTTTTTCACTGAAAAATCTGATGAACTTGGCCCTGTCTTGCGTTGCGTTTGAATTGTCTGCGTTGTTGTTGTCGTTGTCGCCGCAGCGCAACGCAGAGGTTTGCATCTCAGTGTGAAAGGCTCAACGAGTCAATGTGAAAGGGGCTTAAAGCACAAGAAGCAACTGGGACATTTTATATTCCAACATACGGCAAGTCGAGTAGTCAGTTACAGTGTTCCCGCTGGTTGCAGAATTCTAATGGGCTTAAAGCCCAAGACTTAACTGGGACAGCTATTTATATTCCAATATTCCAACATACATCAAGTCGAGTAAATCAGGTACAGTGTTGCCGCGGGTCAGAATTCTAAGGGGCTTAAAGCACAAGACGCAACTGGGACAGTTTATATTCCAATATTCTAAAATACGTCAAGTCGAGTAGTCAGGTACACTGTTGCCGTTGGTCGCAGAATTCTGCGCCGTTGGGAGCGTAAAAAAAGAAGAAGCAAAAGTATGCGATTATGAAGCTGAAAAAAAACGAGATTTTCTCGTTAATACTTGATAAAAGGACCGAGTTTTGTAGGCACTAGAATGTGATGGGTTTTTGCGGCCACATATCATCATGGTACAGAAATCGGAACCTCATATCTGTTTACAATTTCCCGGATATCGGGTCCAAACTTACGGAGCTTGCTGGGAAACTACCCCAGTCAACTTATAAGTATCTGCCCGCCCACAGTGGCCTTTCTCGTTTGCTTTAGTGTCTTGTTCTTTTTGTTTTGTGAAGTATTTGTTTTGATTCTTTCATGGCAACTCCGCTTTGATTTTTTGTAGCCGGTCAAAAATATATAATCATAGGTTCCGTCTGACACTTAGTCAGGCAGTGTTTGAGTTAAATTCAGTGTGTTGCAAGTTACCTGTTACCTGAGAGAATTAGAATCCGAAAATCAACCAAAGAACAACAGGGAAACAAGCGCAAAACGATACATCAATTAGTTCGACCATACTGTCAAAAAAATCTCTGCTTTTAGATAACACAATCTGCAGTAGTTTGCATTCTAGCGTTTTAATCCTCCATTGGATTTTAACTCTCCGAAATCGGAATATAAATATCCGATTTCGGTGATGCACAGTTTCTAAAGCCCGACACTTTTTCAGTGTTCACTCTAAAAAAAATCTTGCAATATTTGCTACTGGGATTAATCTTGCCTCTAAAAAGATAATCTTATCTCTAATTCGGATTAACCTTATCCCAGTAGAGATAAGATTAATCCCAGTAGCAAATACTGCAGTTAACTTTAATCCTTATTCGGAGAAATTTTTTCAATATATGCGTAAATGAGAGGTTCAAGGTTATCTTTCTTTACCAAAAGAATGTATCGTTAGCACTTTCAGCTGCTGAGAGCAGAGCTCGAGCGCAAAAATTGAAACCAAAATAACTTCAACATGACGAATCATACCCGATGATATCCATCCGCTAAATAATCATAAAGCTAACCGAAAGCAAGGCCAAGGCACAGTCACAATTAAACAAATATAAATATACAAATAAGAGATAAAAGTAGACAAGGATGGGAATATCGATAGCTTACTGTTCCTGCTCGGCTAATTCTCGGCTGAAGCCGTCCTCAAGGTCTTGCTTTCTCGGCGCGCAGGCGGCCTTCCACTCTCGCAGCTCGTTTTGATATTGGTCATCTAACTGTCGGATTCGAGTCGTCTCGTGTTCACTCAAGATCTTTCCTAAAAGTAAGGGCATCCAATAAATGAAAGAACTTGAACTCCATAATATATTTTTTTTTACAAAATTGAAAGTAATGCAGATTATATATACCGCCTATGGGCGCATTGTCCCCAACCGGGGGCACTATAATCGTAAAGCTTTGGGAAATTTGTACAGCAACTTCTGCGCTCCTTCTACACCATTTCGTTCTGGTGTCACTCATGTTCTGCGAAAGAAGGACATTAAAAAGACGAGATCATGTTATTTTAAATATGCAAAGCACCTGCTCCACTTGTCGAAATTATGTCATAGCCATTCATTGACGGAGAAGTTCAAAATTCAAGCTGAAAGTGTTACCCTTTTGGATGTTTCCTCACCGCTTTCAAAAATCATGGACAACAGGCACAACCAGCGAACGACGTTATCCACTGCTTCCTGGCCGAAGATTGAAAATTAAGTGTCTTTTTCTGTGTTAATGTGTTTTATTAAATTCATTTACTCCGCTTTTTCAAAATGGCGGGTTATAAATAAATTTCTTCCTTACTTACTATATTCAAATAATGTATACAACAGATACGTCAGCTACGATTCTTCATCAGCAAAAATTAAGCCGTGTCAAAAATTAAATCTCAGGACTAGTTTTTTTCCCTACAGTGGTATTTGAAAGTAATTTGCCCAAATAAGATATTTATAGTAGGTAGAAGCTTCAGTTATTTATTACAGGTTTGTTTCCTTCCCCGACGTTGACCCTGAAGATCGACAGCCTGACGTTGACCCTTGCCAAGAAGGGCCGAAATATCTTTTTTTTTTGCTGATGAAGCATCGTAGCTGACGCATCCGTTGTATACGTTATTTGAATATATGTTTCAAAGTTAGCTTCGGCTCAAGTAATATTTAATGCAGGTTAGAGGAAGAAGAGGGAAAAAATGTGGCTTCGACAATGTGGTGAACTCCGAAGCTCAAGAAAACGAACCAAAGACAACAAGAGCAAAGGTTTCGACGGGACCCCACAAATGTAATACTTGATCCAAACAATTGTGTCTCGTAGATATCAAGTCTTCGCCAAACCCCTTGAACGTTTTCACTACTGAAATTTAGAAACAGATTAAGGCCAATGGCTAATCATCTGAGAAAACGAAGTACATATATGGATTCAGCATGTGTGTTTACCCCAAAGCGTAATATCAACTTTGACAAAACCGAGCAAATAGTGAAAAATAAAAATAATCCCTTAACACAATCAAATAAGGCAGTGTATTCAATTAAATGGTACAAAAGTAAGTTGGCTTTTCAGTTAAATTTTAAACATTTAGCTATTTATCACTAATCAGCGTTTGAAAATAAACATATATGACACGGCACGGTAGTGGTATTTTCTTGAAAAAGTACGGCCATACGGCTCAACTTCAGACAAAACTGTCACTTTTAGCAAATTTTCTGGGTTTGGCCGGAATTCGGGCGAACTATTTGTCCGGCGAGAAAATGATTTTCATACACGGATTCAGGATGTCTCTTTACCCCTACCCCTACACCTGACCTCCAATCAACTTTAGATAGAACTTTTACTTTCAACAAATTTTTCCGATTTTGGCCGGATTTCGGGCGAACTGTATGTCCGGCGAGAAAATAGTTTGTATACAAGGATTCAGCATGCCTCTTTACCCTGTATCGGACCTCTAATCATCTTCAAGTAAAACCTCTACTTTTGACAAATTTCCGGTTTTGGTCGGATTCCGGACGAACTGAATGTTTCGAGGAGAAAATAATTTGCATGCATATACGGATTCAGCAATGTCTCCTTATCCCTGTATCAAGCCTCTAATCAACTTCAAGTAAAACCTTTACTTTTAACAAATTTCCGGATTCTGCCGGATTCCGGGCGAATTTTATGTCCCGGGAGAAAATAATTTGCATATAAGGATTCAGCATGTCTCCTTGTCCCTGTATCAAGCTTCTAATCAACTTCCAAGTAAAACCTTTACTTTTAACAAATTTCCGGTTTCTGCCGGATTCAGGGCGAACTTTATGTCCGGGGAGAAAATAATTTTCATATACGGATTCAGCATGTTTCCTTACCCCTCTATCGAACCTCTAATGAACTTCAAGTAAAACTTTCACTTTTAACAAATTTTCCGGTTTCTGCCGGATTCCGGGCGAGCTTTTGTCCGGTAAGAAAATAATTATCATATACGGATTCAGCATGTCTGCTTACCACTAAATCAACTATCTCATTAGCTTTTAAAAAATATTTTGTTGGCCCGTTAATCTGAACCCCCAACCCAAATCCATCTACGAACTTGATTCAATTCAATTCAATTCAGTTTTATTTTCAAAACCGATACAACGCTCAAGCCGATTTGGTGGTTCTCGTCAATATTAACACTAATTATATACTTAAGATAATTCTACACTAGTTTGGATATAACAAAGACTTGTCAAACGTAACACAAAAAATTCAAATCTGTATACGATTAATGATGAGAGTTAAAAAGGTTGACGAAAGCGGGAACAAAACTTCTTAGGTAACGAGTCGTTGTATGCTGCAATTTGGGTATTGGCTGAGCTACCACTCTCTCAGGCCTTACTCTTTCCGCTGAAAAATATGGGGGGAGGATATCACGTAGTGCTGGTGTATTCAAGATTTTAGTTCCAAACACTAACGAAAGTTTTTTACGGCGCTTCAGCAGGGTTTCTAAATTATAAGTATTAAGGAGGTCTATATAGGGTACTTTAGGAGACTTGGAAACTACAAGGAGGGCTCTGAACTGTATCCTGTCAAGCCAATTAGACTGTTCACGAGTAATTAGACTGTTCACGAGTAATTAGTAATTAGACCTGTCCTTTGACCCAAAGAACCTTTACACCTTCTCATTCCCTTCGAGAGTTATCGTGCTTACAGAAGGACGGACAGACGGACAACTTTTACGAAGTCATAGGTATATATGTATGGTATGTATGAACTGAACTGAGAATCTGAAATGGAAATTTGCTTTTCAAACAGATTTTTATGGGGGTATCATGACCTTACTGCAGGGCATAGTGCCCCAATGTATGACCACCATGTCCATACGTTGGGGCATGTCCAGACGTTGAGTCAATATGCCCAAAAATTGAGGATTTGTGTATGAATGATACAGCCATGGTCGTTGTTGTTTTTCAAGCAAAAATTTTATTAAACAAGAGCTGTAAGCTCTTATGGCACTTGCAAGCATATGTAGTAAGTAATACCCCAACAAGAAAAAATTAAGTGAGCTGAAAATTCAACCTATGGTTTCACTTAAAAATAAAAATAGGAGACAGAAAGCAAAAGGAAACAAGAAGAAAAACAAAAACTGGCAAGGCTGGGTCAGAGGATGGAAGTGATGGTCAAATTTTTTTTTTTTTACTTTTCGGTTAAGAAGCGCACTTTAAGGGTGCTAAAAATTAATTTCTAAGCAAAATCCTTGGGGAAAAAAGGCTCATGTACTCATGGTGATCTTGAAAAAGTAAATTTTGCTTAAAATTATTTTTTGTATTTTGCGGTTAAGATGAGTTCTTTAAGGAATGGTCGGATCGGAGAAGTGACGATGTCTAACCCAGTGATGTCAAGTTTCTAATGCTCCAGCAAAGTTTGATCGTCCTAGCACATCTGGGAGTACCTTAACTCACGATCATCGGAATTCCGCACACCCCCCTACAGCCCCCCTCCCTCCTCGGTACACGAATCCGGTCCGATTCTGTCACTAATGCACCTAGGACTTGTGCCTGTATTTCCCACCAAGTTTCATCCTGATCGCTCCGCTCTATGCGTATCACAAGATTTCCGGTTCTCCCCTCCCCCCCCCCCCCCCAGTTCATCGGACCCGGTCCGGACTTGAAATGGGACATCTGAGAAATGAGTTCTTTCAAGATATCAAGTTTCATTAAGATCCGGTAACCCGTTCGAAAGTTATGCATGACACTAATTTCCGGATTCCGCCGTCTCCCCCTTCCCCCACGACGGTCGGATCAGGCGGGTGACTGTTTCCAAGTTAATCTGGTCCAGTCTCTGCCTACAAAGTTTCATCGTCCTAGCACATCTGGAAGTACCCTAACTCGCAAACACCGGACTGACCGACCGACCGACAGACCGACGGAAAAGTGATCGGTATATGGCACTTGGCCGGAAGGCAAGTGCCATAAAAAGTCAGAGGCGGCACAGTTATAAAGTTGGCGACTTGCTTTGTCTGAATCATTTTGTACTCGTTTCGATTTTAATGTCTGAAACTCAAGTTAAACGGCGAAGTGTAGGTTTTGCAAGTAAACCAACGGGTATTTTTACGTCCTTTTCTTCAATACCGTCAACTTTGGTTCGGAAGTAGAGGGTTCGATCCGGATCTGGCCAAAATATTTTGGTTTATCTCAGGTACGGTGGCAAAAATGACTGCCAGCGACTCCGGGTAGAAAAGAAATTCAGTGAAAATTATAGGGTTGATGCCTATATATGTAATGTGAATATTTTCAGAGTAGGTTAGTGTATAGGTAGTGGATCCCCAACAAGATAGCTTCACGGGGTCTTGTTTCTTGCCTTATATTTATGTTATGCAGTTTGTGTAGTATGAATAAACGAATGAATGAATGAATGCCTGAAAACACGCAACTGGAGCTCTGAAAAAAAATGAATGATAATAGTACTGACACGGATCCTTTTCAGCTTCGAGAGCTACTTTTTGGGATCCCAAAACGTAAGTGGAGGGATACCTATGACATCGCAAAAGTTGTCCGTCTGTCTGTGAGCACGATAACTCTCGAAGGGAATGAGATATTTTGACGAGACTTGGTGTGAGGATTCTTTGGGTCAAGTGTAAGTTCAAGTTCGTAGATGGGCTCTGCAGCCCTACATTTAGGGGTGGGGGAGGGTTTCAAATTAAGGGTTAAGAAAAATATTTTTTAAAAGCTACTGAGATAGTTGATTTAGGGGTAAGGAGACATACTCAATCCGAATATGAAAGTTATTTTCTTGCCGGACAAGTAGTTCACCCTGAAATCGGACACAAAATTTGTCGACCAATTTTCGGCTATAGCAGTCCCTACCCCTTTATTCTCGAAACTGTATAGCTCTGTGCATTTGTTTATTCTGTGGACATAGGAGAGACCTAGTGTAATCGAAGGTCGAACGGGTTGATATAAAATGTTCAAACGAGGAAATACGTTTTCTAGCGAGGATGTTATTCAATGAGGATTCCCTGGTAGGGTCAAGTACAGGTCAAGTTCGTGGATGGGTCCTTAAGTCCTATCTTTAGAGGCTGAGGATGGGTTTGGAATTTACGGTAAAAACATGTATGTTTTATAAGCTAATAAGATATTTATTGAGGAGGTAAGGAGGTACGCTGAATCCATATCTGAACTTAGTGTTCTTGCAGGACAAATGGTTCATCACGAATTCGGCTGAAACTGAAAATTTGCTTGAAGCTCAAAGTTGTTTCTGAAATCGGTAAGGAGGTATAGGTAAGGAGGTACGCTGAATCCATATCTGAGCTTAGTTTTCTTGCAGGACAAATGGTTCATCACGAATCCGGCTGAAACTGAAAATTTGCTTGAAGCTCAAAGTTGTTTCTGAAATCGATTAGAGATTTGGTCTCGGGGCAAGGAGACTTGCTGAATCCATTTATTTTTGCAGTAAAAATATTCAAGGAATCTGACGAAGACTGAATGGCGAAGACATGACCCAATTGTTTGAATCAAATGTTAGATTTTTGGGATCCCATCGAAACCTTTGGTCTTATTTCGTTTGAACGTTTACCTGCAGCATCTTCCGTGCCTAAATCATGGTCCAATCCGGGTTACTGAATTCTTGTATCGGGACTATTAGAGTCTGGAAAATCCTGGAATCAAGGCTATTAAATTCCGCAAAATCTCGGAATCCGGGCTACCAAATTCCGGAAAACTTGTGCACATTCATTTCAAAGAGGGAACTTACTCTTTTCGTTCTGGAAGTTTTCTTGGTCCTTCAAAATTGCCTCATTGGTGGCTCTCAACTCTTCCATCTGCCGTCTGTGCTTCTGCTCTATTCGCATCTCCTCAGCCTTATACCTAGAAAAAGAAAAGAAATAAGAACAAGAAAGATTTCCCCAGAAAGATGGACATGACACGAGGCTCTAATAGAGTGCCAGGTTCATAAACAGGACCTAACACGCATCTTTACTTCAGAAGTGTTCTGACCGGGCCCCACTACAGTCAAACCTTAATATAGTCGGGATGGAAAATCTATCTACGCCATTCTGAAACGTAACGCCGGACCATCACAGACTAAATGCCCTTGGCCATTTCTCCGTATTCCATCTAGGAAGAAGATTTTTTTAGACCCGATTAGTCTCTTATCTTTTTTTTAAAGCGGGCCACAAAAAATGGTCTTTCTACCACACACACAATGCTAGCCATCCCTACTGTCACTATGAATGTCCAAAACCACTAAAAACACCGTCAAACAATGAGCAAATTAAAAAAAAACACCAAATTTCCTAGGTTTGAAATAACTCTGTCTGGACTAAATCTCAGCCGATTATCCAGGACAGCTGTTATGGCACGTAGGGAGCCAAGGGTCAAAATAATCATTTCCATCTAATGCTCCAACTGTTTATTACAAATAAAAATAAATTATAAAACCAAGACCAGTGTGGTACCTCTGAAGACATACAAAAATTATCAGTTAGGTCTTATAATTCTTTGCCAATCAATCCTGGAAAATTCCGCCATCTACAAAAAGAAGATGCTGTGCGTGGGTTTTTTCTTGAGCCAAAACAGCAACTCGGCAATCGAGTTCAAATCTAAACAAACCCGTGGCATGCGATCACTAAGAGAAGGTAAACGGAATGTTTGGATTAGGTCTTTAATGTTTATTTTTTGTTCTTGTGTATTTACTACATTATTGAAAGCTCAGTGTATTTTTTCCTTTTCTTTGTCTGTACTGCGTTATTTCCCTCTTCTTAAGTACGTAAATACAATTTGATCAACATCATCATCAACTTTCGCTAGTTCTTGAGTGATGAAGATGGTAATATATATCTTTAATTTCTTCGTTCCAAGTGTGACCAGCATGAAACGTAAAGAGTGGGTAATAACCAAATTACGTACAGATATGACTGGACGTGGCCCGGACATTCAATCCCCTGAGATCACTTAAAAAAAAAAAAAAAAAATTGTATTCAGTTTTCTGCGATCACTCTGTACTCTATCATTCTGGCACTTTTGTTCTATTGAAAAAGAGGGACATACGTAAACTACGTACATGTTACTACAAATACTGTAAATACCTACTTTATTTGCCTACATCGTATCGAAATCGGAGAATAACCCGAAAATACAAAGCTCCCGATATAACGACAAAACTCCAGGAGTTTCATAATAATTTATCTGGACAAGCATATAAACGGCTTACTCGATCTCACGGGCTCATCCGTTTGTTCTGTTTATTTTTGTTGTATTAAGGCGTATTCTCGCCGTTCCCCGAGGACTCCACTTGAGGAGTCCCCGCGTTTTTGTTTGTCCCCGGGACTCACTCCCCGTATTCTCGCGAGTCCCCACGGAAGTGGAATGCTCCGATTATCATCACCATCATCAAAAGACTCCCTTTCATATTCGGAGGAGATTAAATTTTTGCTGGTGTTTTTGAAATGAAAAAATAATTAAAAAGAATCAGAATAAAGAAAACCAAAAATAAAGTGGATCCAGACTAATTTCGTGAACTGCATTTTTTTCCCAACAAAATCCGTTTTAGAAGCATTCCCCGTGTTCTCGCTGTTTCTGTACGCGGAGTCCGCAAGGAGTGACTCCTCTATTCTTGCCGTTCCCTTCGATTCCCCAAGGAGTCCTCGGGAAACGGCGAGAATACGCATAGTCTTTCTTTCAGTTGTTTATTTGTTTCTTTCTTTTCTTTACTCCATAATCTTCACATTATTTTTGTGCTGTGGGTTACAAATAAATTATATTATTATAATTTTAATACTTTTCTCGTGAAGATGGAAACTACATAGGAGGCACAAAGAAGTCGTAAGACTTCTGAATTTAACCAATAATAATTCAAGGTTTACTTGTCACCTCAAGTCCCTTGTATATTTCCATCTTTACGTAAAACCATGTTAAATCCGTGACAGGGGGAAGTTAACCGTTTAGCTAAACCTGCTTCGGGCGGGACCAATGACTCAGCATCCCCCCTCTATCATTGCGACTGTAGTGGTTTGTGAACAGTGTTCACTAGCTGCAAGAACAAATGATCAGATAGAACTTCCGTCTCCCTATCTCTGTAATATGGCCATGCGGGGTCGAATATTTCTCCGTATCCTCCCCGATGAGAACGAGTGGAGGTTAGGAGCTACGCGGCACATTACGTTTCGCTACCTCCACAAATCGCTATTCTGCTATGAAGCCGCGTAGAGGAAACTTTCAAAGTGAAAGCCGATTGGTTCTCTGGACGCGCTCCAAAGCGGGTCAGCTTGCCTCCTGCACTTATTGCTCTGCGATGAGCAACGGCGAAGACGGGTATCAACTCAAAGCTAGAGCAAGTACCTCTAGCTCCGCTGAATTCCAAAAAAAAAAATCGAAAAACGGAAAAAAGGCACGAAAAGCCAAAAAACGCTTATTTTGCGTCTAGCCAGGATATGCAACTTTGGATATGTTTTTCAGTTTTTTTGTTCTCAAGATGGTGTAAAAATCATTTCTGTTGCAATTTGTTTCGGGTCGACCTCTTTTTGGAGCTCATTTTCCTGTACTATTAGTCCATAATCCATTTTCTCTCTGATGTATTGCTTGTAGTTTGTCGGATGATCCTCATCTTGTACCTACCAGGCTTTGCATGATTGTGAATCGTCGGTAAAAGATTCGTGTGAGGTGTTCGATGTCTGCTCTGAAGGTCAGTTTTTGGTCAATCACGATGGTTACCCCACGGAGTCAAACTGTTGTTTGAGCTAGTAGGGCATTTTGTTCTAGGTATAGGGGCGGATGGCTAGTTTTCTTTAAGGGTGAAAGGTAATAATCATTGTTTTAGGTAGAGGTACAAGTAAATAGAGGTATCACAAGTCCGAAAGAAAAAGTTCATTCGATGAAAATCGATTATTTGAACAGCGGAGCAACGAAGTAACGCATTTTCGTCGGGTCATCAAGTTTATTTAAGAAAATAAGGGATAGGAATAGACTGGGGATAGAGATAGGGATATACTGTCGTTTCTAAGCCCTATTCGGCCAATTTCAATATCAAGAGTCCATCTTTTTGTTCTAAATTCGGGATCGGGCAGCAATAATACAAGATGTAGAAGCACTGATATTCGACGATGCCCAACGACTGGTTGAATTCAGTGGCAAAACCGCATTCTTTCGGTACCTTAAATGTCGATTAAAAAGCAAAATAAGCGCAGGGAAAAATCCGTTATCCCCCAGAAGGTACATAAGTGTTGTGTAGCTGAACATCACTTTATGATCAATTTCCAGCTTAAAACTCGTAAACACCGCAATTTCCAGACTGCGACGAAAAGCAGCAAACGCGAAATACACAAGAACTACTGCAAGTGGCATTCCTACATAAAGTTTAACGGCAACAGCAACGCCCAGCTGAGGCTGAAATCTTCTCGCTTCCAAAATAGTTATATACAGACTTAAAATTGCACCGGCAAGTAATATTACAGTGATAAGCATGTACACCCGAGCTATAGCTCCAGCTTCACAGAGATATGGTACCTGCCCTACACATATGCAGTAAACATACCCTCGGGGGTTCCACATACGTAGCATAAACGGAAAGCCACATACAAACAGTACAAAATAACAGGAAATGCGAGCAAAAAAGCTCCTGGGCCTTGAGTAGACTTCGGTCAAAACTGAAGTCAAAAGCAGACCAAACAAAGCATAGAACGTGAGTAACAACATCAGTTCGTTGCCTGCAACTGTAATCCTGCAACTGTACTGCTTAACAACACAAAAAGGAAGACAATAACGAATGTTGCCAGCAATTGCAGTAGATCTTAAAACGCAACGAAGAGGAGCCAATACGGGATCCGTAACTGCGACCCGGTTTAAAAGTCGCCCGGCAAAAAAATTTAGTAAGTTTGTAGTCGTTATAACAGCAACAAACAATGTAACAGGTATCCAATAGTTTCCCTCCATCAAAGTAAGACTATTTCTGTGTTTAGGAAACTAAGGAGAAACCTGTTTGAACCACGTCACGTCAACACCCGACAAAATTAAACAAGAAAGAACCTGAAACTGCTATACCGCTACCCCTCTAGAATAAAAGTCTCGCTCTGCTTTGGAAATATAAACAATTCGTGAACAAAACTCATCATATCGATCAATAACGCAGTCCTTCGAGTTCCGACGTTATGAACTAGAGCTATGCGTTTCATCGCTCTCAAGATCTTTAACGACGGTAAGATGGCACAGTCAGTCCGTACGAATTTTCATCCAGCTTGACAGAGAAATTAAACTAATATGTCTGTAGGCTCTTATGGAAAATACTTTGTGTGTCGATTATTTTATTTTTCTCTATAGTTAACCTCGATAACAAGTAAATGGAAAAATTAAATAATTCTTCCGTGTTTTTGTCTATTACTTCTTTCCGTTTCTCTTTTTGTCTTTTCCATGTATATTTTTTTTCTTTTTTGCCGTTAATATTTGTCTGTATGTGTAGTTTATTTATGTTTGTAATGTGATGTAATTATTGTAATGTGAATTTTGCAGTGTAGGTTAGTGTATAGGTAGTGGACCCCCAACAAGATAGCTTCAGGGGGTCTTGTTCTTGCTTTATATTTATGTTATGTAGTCCAACTACGAATAAATGAATGAATGAATGAATCCCGAGTGTGCGAAGGGTTTACAAACCCCTTTATAGTCCCGCTATAGCTCAAGGAGAACTTAGACGGCGTTCGTAAAGTGCGTATAGCCGTTCGCGTTTAGTTGTCCGTAACACTTTCCGACATCATTAGACCAGGAGTTCAACTTTGGTATTTGTTCGTAAAGATTCACCAAAAGGAGAAGAGATTCAAAGCAAAATCTTATAAGAAATTTCAAAATGTGGAGTCATAAACCAAAATAATGCTAATATGATGGCATGACATATTTATGATGATGAAGTCAAGCAATTTGACGAGCTGTTTAAAGAACAATGTGCCAGAAAAAATCTTCGTAACTTCAACAAGGTTAATGTCTCGTCTAAGCACCGACACACTTTACGGAACAAACTTTTCGAAAACTTTGTGAACCTTACGGGCTGTTTAGCCGTTAAATATGTCAATAGGAATCGTCTTCCCGTGTTGTACACCGGTTACACAACTGTGAATCTGAATTGTAGTTCACATACGGAGAACTTAGAATAACTTGTCGCTAGAACCACCATTTTCATAATCAAGACACCTCACACATCGCTTCACCCTTTAACAAAGAGCCCAAAGTCACCAAACTTGAAGAAAGTTCAGTTTTCCTTATGCATTTGCCGTGTACATTTTACAAACCATGGTAACCTCTGAATATTGTAAATTAAGCCGAGGAAAAGTCGCGAAGACCAACAGAGTTTTTATGTGATCTGTAGTGACAATTTGCAGACGCGGCAGACGATAATAGTTCTACCATGACAACACATATTCTGATCGAAGTTCTGTTGGGCGATCGTTTAATTTCCTTCAACCGCCGTCAAAGTTTACCGTTTGCTTCACTAGCGTTTTTTTCAACTTCGGCGATGCTGCTGTTGTGACTTGATGCCCCTTTCGTTGTTTTATCAGCTCCAACCTAAAGCATTGTCCTAATAGGTGTAATAAGGTGTATTACCGCGTATAAGACTTATTACAGATTCCTCTTTTCCTCAGTGCGCGCTGTAATAACGTGAATAAGGAGAATAGACTAGCGTTCCATTCTGGCTTATGCAGGGCCAATCAGATCGCTTGGTTGGTTCCGCCAGCGGGCCGAGGAAAGGAGCAGCGGCGTCAGGGTTGCCACAGGAAGCAGTAAAGTTTTACTTTGTTGGAAGCTGAAGAAACAACTTTTCTTCAAAATAACACGTTTTGTTCTGCTGCGACTGCTTAATGCTACTTCGAAGACCAATGCTGGCCATCCGCATATTTAACTGCTTTTTACAATGTATTGGGCGTCAAATTGTACTGGCGTACTTCAAGTAACACTAAGAACACTTTTCTGATCTTTAGAAACTCGAAACACTGTATGACCTTGGCAACACTGCTCGCTGCACTGATAAGAGCCTCTCGGGTTCGTATTTGAACGGGCGTGTGTATCAAGACGTAAACATCGCGTATAGCGTTATTCAGCTTATTACACCTATTAGGACAATGCTTAAGCGGACAGATATTACGGTTTGGAGCGCTGACGCCATCTAGGTAGTCAGCGTTAATTAGCCAGCGTGATCCGACGTAAGCCATACGTCGGACGCGATGGTTCAAGGATTTTGGCCCAATACAATCTTAATCATGTTCTGGGTCTTTTAAGCATTGCCCAAATAGGTGTAAGGTGTATTACCGCGTATAAGGCTTATTACAGATTCCTTTTTTCCTCGGGGCGCGCTGTAATAACGCGAATAAGGAAAATAGAGCTTGGCTCTATTCTTCCTTATGCAGAGCCAATCAGATCGCTTGGTTGGTTCCGCCAGCGGGCCGAGGAGAGGCGCAGCGTCGTCAGGGTTGCCAAAGAAAGCACAAGAGTTCTACTTTGTTGGAAACTAAAGAAACAACTTTTCTTAAAAAACACGTTTTTGTTCTATTACGACTGCTTTTCGTCAGTTCGAGGATCAATGCTGTCCATCCCTTATTTTAACAGCTATTTTACAGTATACTTTGCGTTGTATTGCACTCCTGTACTTCAAGTAGTACTAAGAACCTTTTCGGATATTTTTAGAGCTCGAAAAATTCTATTACCTTGTCAACACCGAACGCCGCATTGATAAGAACCTCTTGGGTTGTATTTGAACAGGCGTGTGTATTAAGACGTAAACATCGCGTATAACGCTATTCACCTTATTATACCTATTAGGACAATGCTTTACTTGCTTTGAGAAGCAGGGAGAGAAAGAGGAACGTGAGTTGAGCCATAGGCTGAGTAGGATAGGACATTTCCTTCCCCTCAAATTGCTGATTGGTGAGAAAGTGGAGAATAAGGTCAGGCCCGCCGGTCTTAAGACAGTTTTGTCCTCCACAGTTTTAACGCTTTATACGGAATCCTCGCCACAGTGACGCGAATCTCGCATTCGAAATCTTATCCAACTATATTTGAAAGTTGCTTTAGTCCTTCATATAGTTAAAAAGTATATTATGTATGCCCTTTGCACGGCCATTTTATCATTCGTGTTGTGCCCCTATATCTACACCGCGAAGTTTATGAGTATTGCCCAGTGTCTATGTTTTGGGATTCCATACTAGCCAGCATCCCGGAATAATAATTTGTGTCCGTTCGCTCATTCGTATGTGGCTTGCCAAGGCTTTGGCTTGCCAAGAAGGGCCGAAATATCGCTGCCAAAGCACCGCAAATGACATATCCGTTATAGCATTGTCATCGTCCTAGCTTGTGTGGAACTGCCCGAACTAGAAAAACCTGGACCGACCGCCAGACCGACGGACGGACAGAAATTGCGATCGCTATATGGCACTTGACAGGAGGGCAAGTGCCATACAAATCTAAAACAATCTAATCCCTACAAAATCACATAGGCTATAGACGCTACGCAAAATAGTTACCTATAGAAAGATTTGTTGCAGACAACAAAAAAAGAGCAAGAATAAGTTTATTACCTAGGACTTGTGAGAGAAAAACAATAAGTTGCTTTCAACAGAAAAATTTGAAAAAAGGGAATTTCCGCAATCTTATTCTTACGGAAAGCTGACGGGGTCGCTGCAGGTCTGAAAAAATCGATCTAACGCAATGTAATGCAAAATCATAACGTAAGTTTTTTCGTCAGAACAAACACAAATAAGAAGTAGAACCTCCGTCTCCCAATCTCTGTCCTACAACCATGCGGATTCGACAAGATTCCCGATGAAAACGAGCGGAGAGAGAGAAAGAGAGATAGGTTTATTTAAACAACATCATAGCTAACAGCTAATTTGCGTTGCTTCACTATGCTAAGTAACAAACTGACATAAAATCCCTCGGCTTTGTTTAGCAAATCCGTAAAAAAAAGGTACAAACGAATTTGCGTGGCGGTTCGTTCGCGAAGCTACTGGAACCAGTTTATTTTGGTGACGAGTATGGTTGTTGGGCGGTGCAGTGAGTAGTAAGATGTCCCGATGCTGGGGTTTTGAGAGAAACAACTTCCCAAACCTCAGGATAATCTGCTCGTATCTTTGGGCCAACGTGGGGAGGTCGAGTGAAAGCATGTCAGGATGCTAAGTTTTGGTTCTCAGTGTGGAGGGAAAGCGGTCTCCCTAAATCCGGTGTGCTGAATTGTCTCCGTGTACACACAAAACGTAAATATGAGAAAGCCCTCAAGCAGCACCGCACAAATGTGAAAAATTAATATACAAAGAAAATAATCAACGATCCAAGTCGCTTACGGAAAGACCGCGTGAAAGATCGCCAAAACACGCCTAAGTCCATGCCTTGTGATCCCAACGACTGGCGAGCCTACTTTACGAGCGAATTAGTGCCCCTGATCCCAGTGTAGCTACACCTTATACCGAGCAACTTGAATCTGTGCTATCAAATTCGAGTTTTCCGGACTTCACCGTATCTGTTTCGGATGTAACTGCAAATGTCTTTAAGCTGAAAAAGAAAAAATCGCACGGAGTTGACGGTTTGTGTGCACTTCACCTTGTGAATGGTAATCGTCTTTTGTATGAAATGTTAACGTTATTGTATCAGATCATATTCGTTGTCGGTATTGTACCCGACGTTTTCTGCACAGGACAGCTTACGCCCATGCTGAAAAAAGGGAATTGAGCTAACATTTGCTCCTCGTATCGCCCAATTACCGTGTCGCTAGTTTTATGCAAGCTTCTTGAAATGATTATATTGTCGAATGTTAGACACTGTTACCAAGTGCGAAACCACCAGTTTGGTTTTACAGTAGGTCTTGGTTGCGCTGACGCTCTTTTCGCCCTTGCTGCTATTTTGCCTGATTCTGAGGCAACGGGTGTGACCCACTAGTTATTGGTTCTTTTGATGTAAGCCGGGCTTTTAACTCGTCGGCGCATGCGCAGATCCTTCTAGAAGCGTGTAAACAAGGGCTAAATCTGTGTATTGTTAGAGTTTTATATTATATGTACAATAACCTTAGAGCGCAAATAAAAATACCTTCAAGTCCGGCCGAATCCGTTGTTGTACCGGTTCGTAAAGGGGTCAGGCAAGGCTCAGTTGTGTCTCCGAGTTTGTATAACAATAGTGTTTTGGCAGCACAAGCCCAGGTAGCTACGTCTTGTGTTTCAAAAGGGATCGATGTTTCGTTGGTGACGTATGCAGACGGCCTGCTTAATTTGAACAGGTCTGCCAATCGACTATCGAAGAATTTTGACGTGTTGAATAGGGAATACAATAACGTAGGTGTATCCTTTAATGTGTCGAAATCGGCTGTATTGTTTTTCAACGCGGAATATTGCGAAGAAGAAATTTCTTTAGGCGATTCAGTTGTTAAACAATCTGAGAGTATTACTTACCTTGGTTTATGAATCGGTCGAAGCCTCCACTCGACCGCAACGCTGCTTGTACGACACGTAGAGGCGAAAATCCGGGTTGCGTACGGGTCAATTGTTGGTAACAGACATCGGTTCTGCCGTAGATACCTCGCGTCGCTCTATAATGCCATTGCTCTTCCACATGTACTGTATATAGCACCTTTTTGGAAATACTTGTCGTCCGCCCAGTGTGCAAAAGTAAGAGTTCTGTTTTTTCGATTCGCGAAGTTCCTTCTGAGACTTCCCCATGGACGAGGAACTCCTATATCATGCGTACGTACGGTGTATCCGACCCAACAGTTTGTGTTAACCGTGTCGGTTAGGAATTTTCTGGAAAAGGCTAAGGGAAGAACGAACCTGTGGCTAGCCATCCTGTGCCAGTGGTTTTGTTAATGTATATAGTGTGTAAATAATGTTGATGATGTTCTGTAGTGTGATTTTTCTTTTCTTTTTCATTTCCATACTCCGTCCTAATTCCATGTGAATTTTCGGGTAATAAAATTACTTACTTACTTACTTACAAGCGCTTCACCATAAGATAGCTGTCGATCGCCAATAATAATGAACACTGCCCGCTTTTGCACCGACTCAAGTTCTTGGATGAGGTACACAGTACGCGGAGCGGAGGTAGGAGCTACGCGGAAGATTCGACAGTTCGTTCGACAGCCTGACGAGGACCCTTGCCAAAGAAGGGCCGAAATATCGCTGCCGAAGCATCATATCCGTGTTATGTATCGTTCAAATATATGTTTCCCAGTCAGCTAGGGCAGTGGTTCCCAACCGGTGGTACGCGTACCCCTTTGGGTACGCGAGACCCTTGCAAGGGGTATGCGAAGGTAACAAAATCGATTTAGTCTGTAGCTTCAATATCTTGCCTCGCTCATTTTGATTGCCGAACGCCTAAAGCTAACAGCAGAGGCATCACTAGCCAAAATGTTGCTTGGGGGTATTTTTTCCGACTGTTAAAAAAAAACTGTTTTTACGAAAAATAGTAAATATCCTTTATGATAGTAAATATCGTCTTTTTCACATTATAAAAATAATGTACGCACCCTTTTCGAACCTTCATTAGGGGTACGCGGTAAGGAGGAGGTTGGGAATCACTGAGCTAGGGCACAAAGGTTATTTATATTATTTATAATGATAAGAGGATAACAAAGCGATCTTCTGACGGAGATCGAGGACAGCTAGGACCTCATTCGGGGTCTAGGCGAAAAGACCCCCCCCCCCCCCCCCTGGTACTAGTTCCAATATACTTCTCACCATGATATTTTTTATTATTTTTAAGAATTTTATCAGCACGTCTACACATTTTCGATAAGGAGCTAGTGACTGGGGGGGGGGGGGGGGAGAGGGGAGGAGACCCCTTCATTAGTTCCTGAATTGGAGGACGTCACCAATGCAGCATCGTTTCGGAACGAAATGGGCCTGAATGGTAGTAATTAATAATAACGGTTTACCTTTTTCTTTCGTTGTCCTGGAACTTCCTCAATCGCTCACGCTCACTCTCTGCAGAGTCGGTCATTGTGAAGACACTTATCCGCATGGATTCCCTGAAAAGTATAATATAATATATATATAATATAATAATTTTTCTCGAACAGGTATATAGTGTATAACTTCGTATGTCCCACAGGTAGTTATATCATGACAATGAGTTTTGTATTGGTTGTTACGATATCGTATCAGCCAGAGAGGATGATACGAAGCCGTATCAACCTCCGCAGAAGTTCATCGAGCACTTTTCCTCAACTACTGAAAAGTAGAACCTGACCTCCAAAAATGAAGTAAAAGACATCACTTTCAGAAAGAAAAGCAAAACAAAAATAAAAAATAATCCAGATAAAATTCTGAAAAACATTAGAGAAAAAATGTTCAAAACTGAAGAAAATGTTGCTTTCCTAGCCAACCACCCTGGGACATACCTTGTTACAATCACATTCCTAATGAAAATGCAACTTGTCAACTAAAACAACATTACTTCCAGCTTATCTCTTCTACTCTCCACAAGGCAGCTATTGAGCAATTACCAGTCTTTTTTTTATTGATGTTACTCTGAATAAACAGTCCATTAATAACAAGACCAAAGGTGTCGATGGGATCCCAAAAATTCAATATTTGATCCAGACAATTGGGTCTTGTCTACTCCTTGAACATTTTTACTATTAAAATTCAGAAACAGATTAAGGCCAAAAGCTAATTATCTGAGAAAACCAAGTTCAGATATGGATTCAGCATGTTTGTGTTCACCCCTACAAGTTATATCTGTTTGTACGAAAACTTCCTGCCTTACTTCTGCGAATTTCCCAGTTTCGGCCGAATTCCGGAACTACGGAAAAAAGAAGCTAAAATCGAACTCAGCGTATCTTCTTTCCCCTATATCGAACATCTAATCAACTTCAAACTAAAATTTAACTGAAAACAAATTTTCCGGCTCCAGCCGATTCCGGGCGAACTATATGTCCGGGTACAAAATGTCTGTCATACACGGATTCAGCATCTCTTCTTACCTCTAAATCGGATATCTAATCAACTACGAAGACTTTTAACAATTTTCCGGTTTTGGCCAGATTCCGGGCGGACTACTTGCCCGGCGAGAAAATGATTTTCACCATCGTGTCCAGCATGTCTTATTACCCCTAAACCGAACATATAAATTAACTTCAAATAAAACTTTTACTTTTAATAGATTTTCCGGTTCTGGCCGGATTCCGGGCTAACTACTTGTCCGGCGAGAAAATGGTTTTCACCATCGTGTTCAGCATGTCTTATTACACCTAAATCGAACATCCAATCAACTTCAAATAAAACTTTTACTTTTAACAAACTTTCCGGTTTTGGCCGGATTCCGGGCGAACTACTTGTTCGGCAAGAAAATGGTTTCCACCATTGTGTTCAGCATGTCTTCTTACCCCATAATCGACTGTCCCATTAGCTGTTTAAAAATACTTTGCTTACCCCTTAATTTAAACCCCCTCCCCCACCCCTAAATGTAGGGCTACAAAGCCCATCTACGAACTCGACCTTACTCTTGACCCAAACAATCCTCACACCAAGTTTCATCAAAATATCTCATTCCCTTCGAGAGTTATCGTGCTTACAGACGGACGGACGGACGGACAACTTTTGCGATGTCATAGTATCCCTCCACTTACGTTTTGGGATCCCAAAAACAGTGTTGCCACTTTTTCTGATCGAACCTGTGACTTTTGGCTGGAAAAAACAATGACATTCTGGCACCTATGAAACTTGGTCCTTTTCACCAACTATCAACAAGAAATCTCGCTTTATCATCTTCATAATTATACGCCTCAAGTTTTATGCTTCATTATTGAAACAATGTTTACAACGGGTACGTCAGCGTCAGCCTGACGAGGACCCTTGCCAAAAAGGGCCGAAATATCGCTGATGAAGAATCGTAGCTGACGTACCCGTTGTAAACATTGTTTGAATAAATGTTTCAAAGTCAGCTTGGGCTCAAAGAATATTTATCTTGATTATTGCATTTACTGGTAAGGAACCGGTCACAAAGTTCTTGATCGCTTTGTCGAAGAAAAGAAAATGTATGACAAATCACAGAATTCTGCAACCGGTGGCAACACCGGTTTAAGGTTGATTAATTCTATATCTCTAAGAGAACGCCTTGATAAATTCTATCGATCGAGTCCGCCGCTAGATGGCATCTGCTTCGGCACAAATGAAAAAGATCGTGTTCGATAAGGATTGTATCGTTATAAACTGAAATGCACGGGTCACAACAGTAGTCATTTTCACATTTCTGTAGTAGGCTAGAGTTGCCAAATTCCCTACAAAGTAGCAAATAAGTACTACCAAGCAAAGAAGATTGAGTAGGCTACCACCTAAACAAAAATTCTGTCCGAAAAGTTATAATAGTTAACATACCTCCGTCTCGGCTCACATCAGAATAACAACCTCGACGGCCATTTAAAAATATCAAACTCGCCTTCGGCTCGGTAGATATTTTTCATAACCTACCTCGCCTTCGGCTCGGATAGGTTATTTTCAATGACCGTCTCGGTGTTATTTTCCGATATCAACCTCGATGTCTGAAGTTAACCTTTAATATACTAGTTTATTCGATACTCACAGCCCGACGAGAAACATAAACAAACAAAAGTGTGGTATATTTTTGGCGGTGTTTCGGGTTCTGATCTTGAATATTCTTTGATCCCAAGCTGACTTTGAAACATATGTTCAAATAATGTATAAAACGGATACGTCAGCTACGATGCTTTAGCAGCGATATTTCGGCCCTTCTTGGCCAGGGTCCTCGTCAGGACCCTGGCAGCGGCAAGACCTGACAAAACTGACACACACTGGAATAGCAGCGATACTAGCACCACTGGCGATAGAGAACTTCCCTACTGAAACTCATTCAGTCGTTCACCAGCGCTGGCTCCAATAACTTCATATTCTGAACAGTGCAAACAATTATACAGCCTCCATTGTTTCCTTGGTGTGTGCAGACCGCACCATTTCTTTCCTAGAGATTTCTAAACCCGCTAGTCTGTCTCGCTTTAAATGCCGTACTGGGCGGCGCTACGAGTATGGCCCGTTTGCAAAGTGAGGAAAGTATAGGTCTTGGCGCTACTCTCTACTGTTATTTTGCTCTGTATCAGACACCTCTCATGTAAGTCGGAGCTCAAGACCTTACCCAGAGCAAAATAATACTAGCGAGTAGCGCCAAGCCTTGACCAAATTGACACACACTCGAATAACAGCGATACTAGCCCCACTGGCGATAGAGAACTTCCCTTATGAAACTCATTCAGTCGTTCACTAACGCTGGCGCCGATAACTTAATATTCTGAACACTGCAAAAAAATTATACAGCCTCCATTGTTTCCTTGGTATGTGCACACCGCGTCTTTTCTTTCCCAGAAATTTCTAAACCCGCAAGTTTGTCTCGCTTTAAATGCGGCGGGCGTAATGGGCGGCGCTATGAGTAAATTCTCATGTAAGTGGGAGCTTAAGGCCTTACCTGAACATGGCTTCTCTCGCCTTCATCTCAGCTCTGATCCTCTTTGGTAATGCTCGCTTCTCCACTTGATGCTGCTTGACCAATTCTTCCTCCTTCCGCGCGTTCATCCGCTTCATTTGGTCCAGCTCTTTTTCATGCCGCACAATCATCTTGAAGTAAAAAGAAAATAAGTATATGGATAAATGAATCTTTTTATTAGATGATGCCTGGACTGAACACGGAGCCTATAGGCAAATTCAGACAGTTTGTAGAATGTTTATAGGTAATTTTTATTATTACTATTTGCTACTTGAAGGAGACAAGGTCCAATTAAATGTAATGTGATACAAAGTAGGGTCAACTTACCAGTCATGCTCTTGCTAGACCCCTTGTTGATGATTTCACAAATTGATAACCATGTATTATTAATGAAAGTCTTGTTGTGATAGTCAGGGACCCTTTTCCATTTCAATGAAAAACAAATTGAAAAATCTGATGCGTACGCGTTGGACGCAACGTAAAAATAGAGGGGTCCCGTCAGTACCGCAACACGTCAGTTGACATAAACGTCAGTTCGCCACAGAATTCCGTCAGTACGCCAACATTTTCCGACAGTTCGCCTACACGTCAGTTGACACTCAAAAATCCGTCAGTAGACCAACACGTCAGTTGACCAACACGTCAGTAGATCAACACGTCAGTAGACCAACACGTCAGTTGACCAACACGTCAGTTGACCAACACGTCAGTAGACCAACACGTCAGTTGACCAACACGTCAGTAGTCCAACACGTCAGTAGACCTACACGTCAGTTCACCTAATCCTAAAATCCGACAGTTCACCTACACGTCAGTACGTCAACCGTCAGTTTGCCTACCGTCACTTCACAAAAGTGTCAGTTGGAAAAAACGTCAGTAGACATAAACGTCAGTTGGCATAAACGTCAGTTGGCATAAACGTCAGTTCGCATAAACCTCAGATCACTGAAATTTTCCGACAGTTCGCTCACATATTGTTCTCGATGGGATAATTACGGAAGCTCGCCCAGGGGATTGATAAGAGGAGCCGACAATTTCCATTTCAATGAGGGCAAAAATTAAGTCAGGAGTCTCTCGTCAGATCTGATAGTTTTGATTTGCGTTACGAAAGAAAAAAGATGGTTGGAAGGCACCAGGGAAGTGAATGAAGACACTCGGTTCTGATAAATGTATTTTGAAGAGAGCTAGTTTACAACTTCAAGAGAAAAATACCAATTGCTGGGCAACTAAAACACAATAATATATTAAAAAATGCTTCGATTATTTATAGTCAGGTATGAGTACTCCACATTTCCAAATAGCAAACGAATACAAATTTTCAAATATATTTATATGGACAATCGATGACTAGAAATTTATGAACATGGAAAATAAAGACACGGAACACAATCATCTTCAAAGAACGGAGGAATTAAGGATACGCACTAATTACTATAGGTGCAAAAAGGGTTTCTGCCGATCAAGTGTGGCCCGGCAGAGTGGGTTTCAGACCCACGTCTTTGAAGGGCATCGGCACATCCAGCGCATAGTCTATGCCCGCAAATGAAAGAATGATTCGACGATGAGAGGGTAGTTGACGCCAAGGACGAGATCGACACTGAAGAAGGAATTGATGCTAATAAGATACCAGACACTATGGACGGAGTCAATACTGAAGAGGTTGAGTAGGCAGCCGACGAGGACGTAGTAAAGGCTGAGGACTGACTAGATGCTGGTGTCAATGCGACGAATGGTACTTCAGACGGAGTTTCTGGTACATGAACCCTCTACGCATAATCCATGCACCACATTTTAATCGGCTTTGAGGTTTCAGTATCGAAAAGGGCTTACATTTTTACTATGATTCACGACCGCGTAAGTCCCAAGAGGTTTCTTTCCGCCATCCCGTGTGGATTACACTTATAGCTGAGGCCTATCGCCGCTAACTTTGTTTTATCTGTCCCAGCTTCTGTATTTTCGTCTTCCTCGACTCACAAAACTATATGATAGATAGTACTTCATTCAGGTGGGCTCTAAGCTTAAGGGATTCGGTGAAATAGAAAGCTAAAAATTTCCTTGTGATGTTGTCTGACATGACCTAGCGATCCTTCTTACAGATCTGTTGCCAGAATGTTCATCAATTTTACACAATACAGGGAAGAACAAGCATAAGCATTAGATACCTTCTTGACAGAACCAGATCATATCAGGGCTCTTTGGAGGGAGTTGGAGGGGGGGGGGTCCCGGAATTCCGGTGATCGCGAGTTCGCGATCACCCATTACAAATTGTCTTAAAGAACCCCTCTTGCTTATTCTGCCTTTTGTAATATACCTAGCTCCCATACAGAATTATAAGCTTCTAAAATCCCACCTTTCTCCGTTGTGTCGTTTTGTGTCTACGAAATTTAGCACTTCTTTGGGCTTGCCGAGTTTTGACCGGACCACAATGAAACGTTTGCCGGGATCTTCAACCTCTGCTCACAACTCTTTCACACATAAGGATCTGAGAAGCTCTTGTTTCTTGCTTTTTTATTTGCTTAGTTTTCACACTTTTTAACCACGGCGCGATCAATTTTCAAATGTTCTGCGCCCAGCCGCCGCGTCGGAGGCCAGGAAGGCTGGACATAGTCGACAAGCGCTAACAAGAAAATCGCTGATTTCAGGTGGAAGTAAGAGTACATTCGAAAATATTCTTCTCTGGTCCATTTCATAGGAAAAAAAATCATTTCTAGTAAGAGTTGTGCTTTAAGAACCCGAGAGTAATGCTCTAGGAAGACTTCGGTCCATTTTTCGGGGAGTTGAGGGAGGGGGAATCCGGAAATGACTTCCGTCGGTTGCGAACGGATGGTCCGATTCAAATGAAACTTTATGGGTGATACGAACCTAGATTTGCAAAGAATGTGTCCGAACCTCATGCGGCCATGGTTGGGGGGGGGGGGGGGGGGGGCGGAAACTTTGTGACATGCACAAAAACTAAACGTATGGGCCGAATGGAATGCAAGCTTGGACATGCAGTACCAAGTTTATGCGGACTAGATTTGTCATTTGGCGTCCGAACCAGATCCGACCAAGATAGGAGGAGGATGAAGCTGGAACTGGAAATTTGCAGATATGCTCCGATTCGAGCTAAACTTGGTGGACGGGAAGAGGAGATGTTAAAGATGCGAAGTTTATGGGTCCAAGTCGTATTCGGCCACAGTGGGGGACTTGGGGAGGGAGCCCCGGAAATGTTGTGGCTCGCATAGGGGTTAAACGAGTGGAGTGATTTGAATGAAACTTGGGAAGTAGAGAGATCGTATGCCTTACATGAAATATTTTAGGGTCCGGACCGGATCCGAGCAAGGTGAGGAGGGTTAGCGGAATATCCGGAAAAAACGCTAAAGAGTTTTTTTCTCGTTTCTCACACCACCTATTCGTAACAAGTGCCATAAGAGCTCGTAGCTCTTGTTTTAAGAGGATTAAGTGGGAGCACTGGCCAAGAGAGAAGTAATTCGTCCCTCACTGTTTCCGGTACCCTTTCGACAAAGATTGAGATTCACTGGCACTTTTTGGTCCTTCCCCTTGGGATGGTTGTTAAGCCCTTAAATGCGTTTAATTATACGTTTCACCTTACATTTTTCAGTTTCCGTATGACTAGCCCCGGTAAAAACCTTCGCAACAGCTTGTACTGATGGGATTACCTTGCATCTGTTCTTTCTTTAGTGACTTTACCTTCCGCGTCTGATTGCGAGCTCCCGGCCATTCTGAACTATTTTTATATGTGCAAATGTCGGCTTCCTTTTACTAATCCCCTGTGTTTTCGTCCCTCTGCTTAATTGCTTTCGGTGCCCTAGTCGGCTTTGAACAATATCCCGATATGAATCTTTAGGCGGAGTGACGGATTATGTAGGCGAACTGACGTTTATGTCAACTGACGTTTATGCCAACTGACGTTTATGTCAACTGACGCTTATGTCAACTGACGGTAGGAGAACTCACGTGTAGGGGAACTGACGTGTAGCTGAACTGACGTGTAGCTGAACTGTCGGATTTTAGGATTAGGTGAACTGACGTATAGTTCTACTGACGTGTAGGTCTACTGACGTGTTGGTCAACTGACGTGTTGGTCTACTGACGTGTTGAACAACTGACGTATTGGTCTACTGAAGTGTAGGGGAACTGACGTGTAGCGTAACTGACGTGTGGGCGAACTGTCGGATTTTTGGTTTATGCGAACTGACGTTTATGCGAACTGACGTGTTGCGGTAGTGACAGCAACCCAAAATAGAGCTTAGTTCTATTCTTGCGTTGCGTCAATTTTTTTAAGCGCATGCTCCGCGTTGCGTCGTCGCAAGCGCAACGCAAGGCTTGCGTAGCTCAGTGTGAAAGGCAAACGCGTCACTGTGAAAGCAGCTTAACAGTTTTATTTGTTACAGAAAATTTCTTTATAAATTTTCGTTTTTTTTACGCCAAATTGGCAAGTAGAGGAGAAATTTACAGTAGCGGAAGTCTGCGATTCGAATAGCAGCTATATCCTTTTTCTTCAGCAGGGGGTAAAGTCCAGGAAAGGTAAACGAACGAGTGGTCGCAGTAAGTGGCGTAGAGCTTGGCAAGAGCTTCCGCGGTTGGCAACGATTTTACCATATCCAGACTGAATTTTGTTTTTAGTATCAAGGTCGAAAATTTGACATTTTTTCTGTAACAGAAATACCGAGCCAACGGATTTTTGTCACACAAGGAATAGAAAAATTAAAACAATTTAGTAGTTTGTTGTTAGAAGAAGACGAATTAAAACGGATTAATTCACATTTATCAACGTTCAGAGACAGATCGATTTGAGAGAAAGACAATGAAACTTTTGAAACCATCCGAGAAAGAGTGAGTAACTCCACTAGAAATCCCTAAATTTGGGATAGTCTATGCCTAACGCAGATTGCGCTATGCCAAACGCTGGGTATCCTAACATAATAAAATGTTGATGATTTGAGAAAATTTCAGAAATCAACCAATCAGAATTCCTTCGTAGTGGAGTAGGTCAGGATAAGGATACGAACAGGTACCCAGCATCTGGCATACGGTAACCAGCGTCAGGCATGGGCTATCCCGTGCGGTGGATGTACCCAGCGTTAGACACATGCTACAGTAGAGGTATGCTTATGTGAACGTTGGTTGACAGTGACCTTTTCCATTTTCATGCACTTGCTGTGTCTACAGCTAAATACCAGTTAGTCAAAGTAGGTAATTAAGGGCATCTGAAAACACCTGTATAGGTGTTTTGGATCTTCATTCTACCATTTAGCCCAAAACTGCACTGTTCACGTTAAAGTAACTGTTCACATAAGAATACCTCTACTGTATACCGAACGGTGGATGAACCCAGCGCTAGGCATATGCAATACCGACGCTGGATGTAATAAGCGTTAGACATAGGCTATATCGGAAATCAGGATTTGTGCTAGGCTGACTTTAACCACATCGCTTGATTAACACAATTCAGTATAAAAATAGTGCATACCTGTTGTCGCTTCATCAAAAATTCCTCCTTCTTCTGTCGTTTGATGAGCTGATGCTTGTCCTTCATGTGCCTTTCTTCCTGTTCCCAGAGTGCCGCTTCCTTTGCCCTGAAATGTAAAAGTATTGCTAAAGGAGGATTATGTGCCGGACACTTTCACGACGACTGAATCTCTACCTACTTCCGTAGATTAGTAAACAAGGTGAAGTACGTATTGACGGGTTCAGACAGGGATTAGGAACGAAATGTGTTGGTTTAGACGGTTGAGGAAGTCATACACACATCTTAATCTTTGGGCACGGTGCTCATATGTTGGGCAATAGTGACCTGGGGCAAGGGCACAGTAGCATACCTCCCATGATAATTTGTAAAATTCCTCTCACCTTCATCATCAACAATATAGGTGCCTGGGTTTTTGTCAAATTGGTATAGTCTGGCAGTTTTGATGTGAGTGGATATTAGCTTTTTTCTTTTTGGATGACTTCTAAAAGCGCAAGTTCGACAATTGCCCTTTTTGCGAAGCAACCGTAGTATCAGATACCACGGTAACTGCAAAAACGACAAAATGCAAATCCAGTTACCGTGTTATCAGATAACATGGGGTCTGCAAAAACACAACTTTTGTCAAACTGAAGTATGTCCAGAGCAAAATAACACTAGGGAGTAGCGCCAAGACTTGCAAAAAGTGACACACACTCGATTAGAAGTGACACTAGTAGCACTGCTTAATCTTTCGTGCACCATCTCTGGCTCAAATAACTTCATATTACTGAACACAGCAAAAACAAGACCAAAGGTTTCGATGGGATACCAAAAATCTAATGTCTGATCTAGACAATTGGGTCTTGTCTTCGCCAGACTAATCATCAGAGAAAAACAAGTTCAGATACACCTCTGTAAGCCATATCTATTTTGACAATACTGACCGAAACTTCCTGCTTTACTTCTGCCAAATTTCCGGTTTCGGCCGAATTCCGAGCGAATTAATTGTCCAGTAAAAAAAGAAATTCAGAAATGAATTCAGCGTATCTCCTTATCTCTATAAAGAACATCTAATGAACTTCAAATAAAACTTTAACTTATAAAAAAAAAATTCCGGTTGCAACCGGATTCCGTACGAATTATATGTCTGGGTCTGTGTCGGAGATGACTGTCTCAGTTATGCAGCCAAGCTTCCGTTTTTTCTAAACCATATTTTGGTGGCGTTTGGAAAACTCCGTTCTCGCAGGTAGGCAACAATTTCAAAGTAAAGACTAAAGACGGACTAAAATCTAAATGTGTCCCCCTGTCCTTCAAATAACAAAAATACAAACTAAAAGTAGCATTTTTCCCATGGGTCCGAAAGTGCTGCACCTACAAGAACGAACCTGTAGATGCGGACTGGATTGCAGCTTCGTTTCATTCAGCTTCAGCCTGATGAAGAACCTTGCCAAGAAGGGTCATAACATCGCTGAAGAAAATCTTAGCTGACTTATCCGTATTGCGTCATCTTAATGTGTTATCTCATGCCTGCTGAACTTGCGATTCCTTAGGAAAGGGTGATGCCCCCCATCACCCAACTTACATTTTATTGATGCTTGGCCCTATAAGTCCCGGCCATCAGTCCCCCTAGCCAGGTCGGTATCCAGGAATTTATTTGGGGGGGGGGGAGGGGGGAAGGCTACAAAAAGATAGATCAGGGATTAAAGTCTACAAAAACGATTATTTTTTTTATATTTCGGGAGGGGGGGGGCCTCCTCCTGAATACGGCACTTCCCCTAGTTCATCTTTGATAGTGCAAAACGGGTACGTCAGCTGAATATTATTAGAGCTATATTTCTGTATAATTTTTCCCACAAGTTTTTATTTCCAACTTGAGCGGCTTTGAGCCTGAAGAGGACCCTTGCCAAGAAGGGCCGAAATATAGCTCTAATAAAATTCAGCTGACGTATCCGTTTTGCACTATCAAATATGATTCGCAGTCAGCTTGGGCTGAAGGAATATTTACCCTAGCTCATCTGTTTGGTGGGTTGTTGGATTGATTTTTTCCGGGTGTCAGAGGGTTCGTGGGGTGATTGCATGCAATCTCAGTACTTTCATAACATCTGCATAAGGAATCGCAAGTTCAGCAGGCATGAGATAACACATATTAATGACGCAATACGGATAAGTCAGCTAAGCCCGATGAAAAACTTATCTCAAAATAGTACTATGAAGTAGTACGAAAAAGTTGCATGCAGTACTAACGATGCTACTACATGCTTCTACTTCAAGGCTACCGTGTTACTGCATACTACTATATGGTACTATTAGCAAGATTGGATGTTACTATGGAAAGACAGGATGCTACTGGATACTACTACATAAGACTGGATCAGGCTGAGGCACATTAAATGATAGTATTCTTTGCTATTACATAGTATTACATGCAACGTTTTCGTACTACTACCATGCTACTACGCAGGCTACAAATTTTTCATCGGGAGATTTTCTTCAGCGATGTTTTGACACTTCTTGGCAAAGGTCCTCATCAGGCTGTCCGCAATTGCAGGTTCGTTTTTTGTAGGTGCAGCACTTCGGAGTTCGGACCCATGTGAAAAATGTTTGTACTTTTGTTATTTGAAGGACAGGGAGCTTTCATACATCTTGAGCAATTTAGATTTTAGTCTGTCTTTAGTTTGAAACTGCTGCCTACCTGCGAGAACGGAGTTTTCCAAACGCCAGCAGAAATATGATTTAAAAACAAGAGCTGTAAGCTTTTATGGCACTTGCATGGGTCAAGATGATTTGACTGTTGAAAAGTAAGTTTCGACTTTGCGGTTGAGATGCGCACTCTAAGGGAGCTGGAACTTCATTTGTAAGCAAAACCCTTGAGGCAAAACTTCTAATGGGCTGATGGGCATCACGAAAATGCATATATTGCTTAAAAGTATTTTTTTTACTTTGCGGTCAAGATCGGTACTTTAAGGAATGATCGGATTTGGGAAGTAGCAATTTCTAAGTAAATGTTGTTGAGTCTCCAATATTCCAGCGAAGTTTCATCGTCCTAGCACATCTGGAAGTACCTTAACGCGCGATCACCGGAATCCCAGACCCCCCCCCCCCCCCCCTCCTCCAACTCCACCCACAATAACCGGAGCCAATCCGGTTCTGTAAATGATTAATCCAGAGCATCTGTTTGTCATTCCCACGAAGTTCGATCCAGATCACACCAGTCTGAGCGGGTCAAGTATTTTCCGCCCTCCCCCCAATAATTGCCGGATTCGATCCGGAAATGAAAAAGGTCACCAGGGAAAAATGTCCTCTGTTTAATTATTAAATTTCACTCGAATCCGATCACCCATTCCAAAGTTACGCATGACTCAATATTCCGGATTCCCCTCCCTCAACTCCCCCCCCAAGATTATCATATCGAGGATTTTTTTTTATTCCAAGTCAGTTTGACCGGGTCCCTGATATGCCTTCCAAGTTTCGTCGTGAAAATCCCCCCAAAAACGGAATTCCGGGATACCCCCTCCTCCCCCCCCCCCTCAAGTGTCCGGATCCAGTCAAATTATGTAAAAGATTTACATGGACAAGATGTTTTTTCTTCCCAGCAAGTTTCACTCCGATACCATCATTCTAACCTTTTCTCGAGATTTTCGGTCCATCCACCCCCCCCCCCCCAGCTCGCCCGCGGTGCCCGTAGCAAATCCGATTCAGCAAATGACTTACCTAGAGCATCTGTTTGTTCTTCCCACAAAGTTCCATCCCGATCCCTCCATTCTAAACGGGTCACGTATTTCCCCCCCCCCCCCAATAGTTGCCGGATCCGGTCCGGATATGAAAAGTCATCGGAGAAATGTACTCATTTCAATTCTTAAATTTCACTCGAATCCGATCACCCATTCCAAAATTACGCATGACTGAAAATTTCGGATTCCCCTCCCTCCACTCCCCCCAACATTATCTGATCGACAAAATTTTTATTTCGAAGTAAGTTTGATTGGATCCCTAATATTCCTGCCAAGTTTCATCGTGAAAATCCCCAAAACCACCATCACCGGAATTCCGGGACCCCCCCCCCCCCCCCCATAAGTGTCCGGATCTAGTACAATGGTCTAAAGGACTTATCTAGAGCAGATGCTTGTTCTTCCCAGCAAGATTCATTCCGATCCCTCCATTCTAACCGTTTCTTAAAATTTCCGGTCTCCCCCACCCAACTCCCCCCTGGCTACCGAATCCGGTCAAGACTTTAAACGGGACATTACAGATATGTATTCTATTCAGTCATGAAGCTTCATTACAATCCGATCACCCGTTCGAAAATTACACACTTCTCAATTTCCCGGATTCCCCTGCCCTACACTCCCCCCCAAAATGGTCGGATCAGAAAACTGATTATTTCTAAGTTTGTTTGGTCGGGTCTCTGATATGCCTGCCAAGTTTCATGGTCCTAGCACAACTGGAAGTACCCTAACTCGAAAAAGTGTGACAAAATGCCCTAAATTTTCAAGTTTCAAGCGCCCCAACTCCCCCGCATATGGTAGGATCGGGAAACTTATTATTTCCAGGTTACTTTGGTCAGGTCCCTGATATTCCCGCCAAGTTTCATTGTCCTAGCTCATCTGGAAGTACCCTAACTCGAAAAAGTGTGACAAAATGCCCTAAATTTTCAAGTTTCGAGCGCCCCCACTCCCCCGCATATGGTCGGATCGGAAAACTGATTATTTCCAGGTTCGTTTGGTCGGGTCCCTGATATTCCTGCCAAGTTTCATTGTCCTAGCTCATCTAGAAGTACCCTAACTCGGAAAAAAGTGACAAAATGCCCTAAATGTTCAAGTTTCCAGCGCCCCGCACTCCCCCGCATATGGTCGGATCGGGAAACTGATTATTTCCAGGTTAGTTTGGTCGGGTTCCTGATATGCCTGCCAAGTTTCATTGTCCTAGCACATCTGGAAGTACCTTAACTCGGATAAGTGGGACAAAAAACTCGGACCGACCGACAGACCGACAGACGGAATTGTGATCGGTATATGGCACTTGAGCCAGAGGCTGCAAGTGCCATAAAAACGGAAGCTTGGCTGGATAACTGAGACGGTCATCTCTGACACAAGAGGATGAAATTCCACGTCACACATTGTAAGCTCTGCATCTTCCACAATCAAAACCTTCCTTTTCGGCCCTAGATTATATAGTTCTGCGAAGCTTTCTTACAGGACACCTGAACAATGAAACCATACTTGAACACACCATGGAGAATGCATTTACAGACATGGCCACGGAGAGCATTCTTCTCCTGAGCATGACGTTTTCAAAATAGGGATGTTCGTTTCTGGAGGTTTGCACATGCAGACTCCAAGACAAAAAGCGCAATTCGTTCAAATCTTGTACAGCACTGACTGAATCGTATTGGAATTTCTTCTAGATATACGTTTGGGCTTAACTGGTTAAGAAATATTCCAGAAGAAGGGTTGATTGGAGACATTTGTTCATTTCTAAAATTGTTCGGTACTGAAATAAGGACAGATGCAAAATGGAGCAAAAATCATAGCTTGGAAACACTATTTCGTATTTCGGTTGGGTTTTCTTCAGGCAATGTTAACGGAAGTCATACAGATAGGGATGATACTTGGTACTATTCATTCAGGTGTCCTTTAAATGTACTATCACATTCCAATATTTCCGTGAAAACCACCGAGGATAGATCCGTCCTGTTTTCTAGAACACAGCAAAAATTTGTAGACCAGGAAAAAAACTATCCAAAACCAGTGTTTCTCCAAAGCCCTTTATTTTTAATATTTTGCTAATTTTTGGTCTGTTGCTTTTGCACCTTCTAACGGCAGAATTACGGCGTCGGAAATTTTGTAAATGTTCTGCGTTACTTTCCATATCGTCCAAGTATCATGAACTGAACCAGTTGAACAAAGGTGATTTCATTATTTGCCATTGGCACTTCAGTCTTCGTAGATATTTAATTTTTAATCCATCATTCCCATTTGACCGTTTTAGAAACGAAAGAACGAAACCAAGGTAGTCCAAACTGTGTCTTAGCGTTCAAAGAATCATACCTCTACTGTACTACTTAAAGTTCAACCGAAAAGGGCAGAGATGGAACAGTCTTGTTACCCCTCACTTATTCACTTAAAGCACAACTCTTACTAGAAATGATCTTTTCCCTATAAAATGGATCAGAAAAAACGTTTTCGAAAATATCATTACTTTCCACCTGAAACTAGCGATTCTCTTGTAAGCGCTTGCCGATTATATCCAGTCTTCCTGCTCTCCGACGTGGCGACTGGGCGCAAAAGATTTGAAAACTGAACGTGCCTTGGTTAAAAAGTGGGAAAACTACGCAGATAAAAGAAGTAATAAACAGAAGATTATCACATCCTTATGTTTGAAAGAGTTGTCAGCGGACAATGAAGATTCCGGAAAAATTTTCGTTGGGTAACGGGAAAACTCGGCAAGGCCGGAAAAGCGCTAAAAATTCGTAGTTACGGAACGAAACAACGGAGAAAGGTGGGGATTTTAGAAGCTTATAATTCCGTATGGGAGCTAAGTATATTATAAAAGGCAGAATAAGCAAGAGGGGTCCTTTAAAGAGGCTTGAAGACCCGATGAAAATGCGCTACTTCGTTGCTACTTCTAGGGCCAAGCATAAAAAAAATGTGAGGGGGTGATGCCCCCAATGGAGAACAAGAGCAAAGGTTTCGATGGGATCCCAAAAATCTAATATTTGATCCGGAGAATTGGGTCTTGTCTTCGCCAGATACAGTCTTAGCTCCGCCAATCGCCAGGCTAATCGTCAGAGAAAACCAAGTTCAGATATACCTCTATAAGTCATATCTATTTTAACGATACTGACCGAAACTTCCTGCTTTACTTCTGCCAAATTTCGGTTTCCGCCGAATTCCGAGCAAAAAAAGAAAATTCAGAAACGAAATCAGCGTTTATCCTTATCTCTATAAAGAACTTCTAATCAACTTCAAATAAAACTTTTCCTTTTAACAAATTTTCCGGTTTTTGCCGGATTCCAGGTGGACTAATTGTCCGGGTAGAAAATGCTTTTCACATAAGTGTTCACCATGTCTTCTAACCCCTAAATCGAACATTTAATCAACTTCAAATGAAACGTTGACTTTTAACTAACTTTCCGGTTTGTGCCGGATTCCGGACGAACTACTTGTCCGGCGAGAAAATGGTTTTCACTATCATGCTCAGCATGCCTTCTTACCCCCTAATCGACTATCACATTAGCTGTCTAAAAATATTTGTTTGCACCTTAATTCGAACCACCTCCCCCACCCCTAAATATAGGGCTACAAAGCCCATCTACGAACATGACCTTACCCTTGACCCAAAGAATCCTCACACCAAGTTTCATCAAAATATCTCAGTCCCTTCGAGAGTTATCGTGCTAACAGACGGACAACTTTTGCGATGTCATGGGTATCCCTCCACTTGCGTTCTGGGATCCCAAAATCATTGTCGACGTCACTTACCTCTGCAGCGCATGTTTCTCAAACAAGAATCGTCTCTCCTTCTCAGCTACGCTCTTCCTGTGCAGATCGTTCAGCCTTTGCATGCAGGAATCATGGTCTTCGTGAAGTTTTGTAATGAAGTTTGACTCCTGTAGGGAAAGAGACATTAGTTCCCGATGAAAAATTTGTAGCCTGCGTAGTAGTATGGTAGTATTACGAAAAAGTTGCATGTAATACTATGTAATAGCAAAAAATACTATCATTTAATGTGCCTTAGACTGGTCCAATCTTATGTAGCAGCAATCCCCTTCTTGCCATGGGAGTATCCAGTCTTGCTAATAGCAGTATATAGTAGTATGCAGTTACACGGTAGCCTTGAAGTAGAAGCATGTAGTAGCATCATTCGTACTGCATGCTACTTTTTTGTACTACTTCATAGTACTATTTTGAGATAAATTTTTCATCGGGTTGCGTTTTTGCAGATATATTAACTGGGGTGCCCAGGGTTAACTGGAGCGGTTCCCAGCTAGGTGAACGTAAACCTCCGCCGGGGTCAGAGACCTAATATGGTAGCGTAGGCGGACGAGCGGATGTTCGAATGCGGGATACATCCCTAATGTGTGGCATAGGACGGGATAAGACGAACACAACTAACTCTACTGAAGATAACATTAACTCTACATACTTACTGCTTAAACACTTGTACATAAAATATAAACTTATCTTTTGATCTGCTCTGGATCACGGCAACGAAGGAAGAGAGTGGATATCGGTTTTCTCTGGTCTATATCCTTCTGTCGCGCGCCCCGAAAACCTCCGCGCCGCCCCGGAAATAAGGATGTTCCTTTGTCCAGCGGAACCCCAAAACCTGCTGGACGCGCGCTGGAACATACGTCCTTCCGGAGAAACCAAACCCTTGTATAGCATAGCAACCTAAGCAACCTAAGAAGCTTCATAACAGATAACACGAGGATGCGCAGTTTCAATAGATAATGCGTAACAGATAACACTTCGGATGTTATCTGTTGTGTTTGGAAACATTATGTATGAAATATTATGCATAACAAGCTTTGTCAGGAAGAGCAAAAACGCATCTACTGACTTTAGTTGCGTTGTGCAGATACCATGGTATCTGATACCACGGTCTAAAGTCGTTTTTGCAGTTATCGTGGTATCTGGCCAGTTATCGTGGTATCAAATATTCAGATACTATGGTCCGACCGTTGTAACTGGTCGTGGTATCTGAAAAGTCTTCTCACTTTCGTCAAATTTTGTCAGATCGGTGAGAAAGAAGTTTAGCACTTAGTGATGTAACTGGATATCTGTTTTTCTTTTGGGATGACTTCAAAAAGTGCAATTTCGGCCATAGTCGTTTTTGCAGAGCACCGTGTATCAGATACCACATATAACTGCAAAAACGACTAATTGTAGATCCACATACCGTGGTAACAGATACCATGGTATCTGCAAAAACGCAACTTTTATTCCTTATCGTCATGATCTCGGAAAAAAATACTTTTTAGCGGTTTTTCGGTTCTTCCTGATGGTAACGCTTATTATGCATAGCGTTTCGAAACACAACAGATAACATCCGAAGTGTTATCTGTTACGCACTAATCTGTTGAAACCGCGCATTCTCGTGTTATCAGATATGATACCTGATACCACGGTCTGAAGTCGTTTTTGCAGTTATCGTGGTATCTGATACCACGGTCAAAAGGCGTTTTGGCAGTTATCGGTGTATCTGGCCAGATATCGTGGTATCTGATTCCCTTCCTGCCAGGTTTTTTTCGATCGTTTTAACAGGAATACGCACATTACTACTGAAAATTGCTTTGCCCTGTAACCTGGTCTGGCTCTGACACGAGTCAATTCAATTCAGTCTTATTTCAACACCAATTACGGACTAGCCGAATAGCAGGTGGTAGAGTCAAACATACATTAAAAAATAGCCAAAATTATCAACATATTCTAGAAAGTGGTCAAATTAACTATACAATACTGAGAACAAGTAATATAAAAAGTAACGATTGGGGAAATAGACAACGGGGAGTAAAATAATGACCTACTAATTTCTGTTACGTAGGGAAACAAAGGAGGGGACAAAACTATTCTTGTATCTCACGTGTCGGCAAAACACTGGTTGAAAGGTAGGGACTGGTTCGGAAGCTTGTCTTTGAGGCCTCTCCCTTTCTGTTGCAAAGTGGGAGGGGGGGATGTCGCGAAGGACTGGGTTAGTAGAGTCTGCCCTCCAAATTTGAAGCACAAATTTTCAGACAGCGTTGTCAGATTAAATTTTTTTGACGAGTCAGAAGATCTAGGCCTAAACGATCCTATCGATGGTAAAGGCATATCAGAAGGGTGTGCAATTACACTCTACACAAGACAAATTTGAGGAAAGCTCAACGTGGTCGAAAAGACTTGAAACATTATTACAAGCCCTTGAAATAACTCTCGGCATACATGTAAAAATCTACAGCGTTCTCTGTTGCATTTGTTCAGAGGCGTTACTAGCCAAATGTTTTTTTTTTTGGGGGGGGGGGGGCAAGGCATTTACCGACTGGTTGGATAATAAACGACTGTTTTCATGAAAACAATTACATTTTTGAAAAAAAACGTCGACTAATTTTTAGAAAAAAAAACGACTGTTTTGAGAAGAAAAACCGGCAGGTTTTCATGAAAAAAATCAACTGTTTTGACGAAAAATCGCGGAGCTTCGCGCCGACTAGTTTTTTTTTTACCGACTGGTCGTCAAGATTGTGGGGGGGGGCGTCCCCCCCCCCCCAGTAGTGACGCCCCTACATTTGTTCACATGTAAAATCGGCATACACTATAACAACCTGCTTTTTTGTTATATTTCTCCGTCTGTGTTCACTTGAGCTGCTGTGTTGCTTCCAGGCCATGCTCTACAAGTATGATCACTGACCGTAACAACAGGGCTGACATCATTAGCAATAACTGACGCGTCCTTATAAGTAGATTCCCTTAGTACTCTATTATAGTACTCTAGTACTCTACTCTACTCCTAGTGCTCTATCTATTACAGAAAATGATCAAATGTGTCAATTTTGTCGCAGGGATTCCGACCAGAAGTAACTATTTCAAGTTTTTTTTCACGAATGTAAAATTAAGATGTGTCAGTTTACAGCGGCGATTCCGACCAAAAGTGAACATTTCATGAAAATAGAGTCCCAATTGACTCTCTGTTTTGGGCCAAAGGTCACTCTCTAAAGATTTCTGATGTGGCAACCCTGGCCACATTCAGCTGAGGCGCTCTTCTCGGTAATTTCTGCTTCACAGTTTAAAGGGATAACTGGTGCCAAAACGGATTTGTAAGTACCGGCGGCTACGTCAACCCTGGACTGATGCGGCACTGTTGTCATTTTATCCATGTATTACACGGTGTGTGTTCTTGTTTTTTCTTTCTTTTTTTCATACTCCCTTTGTCACTTTTGTCTTAAAAATGGGTAATAAATTTTATTCATTCATCATTCAACAGGCCAAAATATACATACACAATTTAACAGTTAACATTTCTAAAATAATTTCCGAACTAAACTGAACTAAATACCGTCGTCCCGGGTACCAAAAGTAAAACCGAGTGGGAATTTATTCATCATCACCAAAAGTGGTAAGTAATTTAATAATAGTAATAATTTATTTGTAGCCCATTGCAAAAAAACAATGTGAAGACAGTGGAGTAAAGAAGAGAAAGAAACAAATAAACAACAGAAGAAACACTAGTACAACAAACGGATGATCCCGTGATATGGAGTAAGCCGTTTATATGCTTGTCCATATGAATTATAATAAAGCTCCTTGAGTTTTGCCGTTATATTGGGAGCTTTGTATTTTCGGATTATTCTCCGATTCCGATACCGATTAGATTTAGATTTGTCATTACTATAGGTTGAGGTGCCTAGGTGTTAAATACAATGGACTCACCCTTTCTTGATGTTCCAGTTCCATCATTTCCTTTCTTTGCTGATACGACCGTTTTCGTTGGTCCTTTGGCAGCATTTCAGCTTCCTGTTTCGCTAGTTTCAACTCCTGCTTTAAGCCTTCCCGGAACATTTTCACGTCTTTCTCCTGGAATAGTTATTATATTATATAACATATTTTAAAAGAATTGTGTACCCCTGGAACAGCCTTACCGTTGATGCGGTTGAGCAAGTTCATTTTCCAGCTCGAGCGGCTTGAGCCTGAAGAGGACCCTTGCCAAGAAGGGCCACAATATAGCTCTAATAAAATGTAGCTGACTTATCCGTTTTGCACCGTCAAATAGGTAGGTAGGTAGGTTTTTATAGATGGATAGATAGATAGATAGATCAGTGTATTTCAAAAGCCCAAGGGCCATATACACAAAAAAAAAACAGAAAAAAAATATAACTTTAACAATCAGACTCCTTTTTAATTCTAAACATTTATCTATACACACGCCCACTCGAGTAATAACAGTAGGGTTAGTATTACTCAAAATTTCGGGAAGTGACAAAATTACACCATCTAGATAAATTTTTCTTAAATCAGAAAGCTTCGGGCATCTACGGAGGAAATGGTCCAAATTGTCTTCCTCCTTCTCACAAAGTGGGCAAGCATACCTCCCGTCAGGAACCACACTACCTCTCTCAAAAACCTTCTGCCTGCCTTTACCAAAACACTGAAAATAAAATAAAATAACATGACTAATATTCTATTGCAGCAAAAAGAAAGTCCTAAGGACTTGTGCTGCAATTATAAATAAATAACTAAATACAACAAAAAATACAACTAAATACAACACGTTTGCAACAATTCAATTTAATTATGTTCGACTAGTTTGAACTATCATGATCTTATGTTCAGCGTGCCAGGAATTAGCCCAAGTTATTTGGGGGGAAAGATAAAGAGTTTCCAAATGTCAAACTTCAATCAGTCGCATGTATTTCATATCGTATTTTTTGTTCTCTACTGAGAAATAATAAAGGAGCATCGTGGCCGAATCGCAATTCCGTCGGTCGATCCACATTTGCAAGTTAGGGTACTTTCAGATGCGCTAGGACGATGGAACTTGGCAGGCGTATCAGGGACCCGACCAGATTAACCTGAGAATAGTTACTTGCCCGATCCGAACATCTTGGGGGAGGGGGGAAGGCGGAATCTGGAATTTAGTGCCGTGCAAAACTATCGAACGGGTGATCGGATCATAATGAAACTTGATACCGGAAAGACCTTGTGTCTCAGATGTTTAAAATTAAAACCTTTTCAAAAAAAATTATAACATTTGGCGTACCTGTGGGTGGGTTATATATAGTGAAGAATTCGGTAGTCAGGAATGTACAGCAACTGTTCCCGTGCTACCTGCTGGCGTTCTGGCTAGTTCTCACCATTTCTGTTCGAGGCAATTTTGAGAGAAAAAAAATGCATGGTTCACGTAAGTTGATCTTAGGTACCTGGAATTGTTCTGGACAGCGTCACTTATAGGTTCAAAGCCTCCTCGAACTGTACATGCCTGTGACAGCCGGCTTTCCAATTGACATTGTCGGGAAAGACCCCCCCCCCCCCCCCCTCCTTAGCCTCTGACCCAATGCTCTCGTCGACCGATACCAAACCTGATCTAATGTTATTGACTAATTAGCCGAATATCTTCGGCCCGTGACGTTTTCATGACGTCATGAAGAAATAAGAAAATTCGATTAAACTAATGCTGCAGAATATATATTTGTATCTATATGTATAGAGCCGATCGGCCAGCGATGCGCCGGATGCGTTTACATTTATAAACCTTTCTAGGGACAATCAGTTCCGCAAGTACCCGATGAAAAATTTATCTCAAAATAGTAGTACGAAGTTGTACGAAAAAGTAGCATGCAGTACTAACTGATGCTACTACATGCTTCTACTTCAAGGCTACCGTGTTACTGCATACTACTGCATGCTATTATTAGCAAGACTGGATGCTACTATGGCAAGACAGGATGCTACTGGATGCTACTACTTAAGATTGGACCAGTCTGAGGCACACTAAATGATAGTATTCTTTGCTATTACATAGTATTACACGCAACTTTTTCGTACAAGTCCCATACAACTACACAGGCGACAAATTTTTCATCGGGTAAATGACTTCCGTAAGTACAGACTTCTCGTGTGACGTCACGACCCGTAGATAATCGGCTAAAGTTTAGTCAATACCGATCTAATTAATTGGTCAAAAGGGAAAATACATTTGAACAAGATAGAAAAATTACCTGATTAAGCCGAATCTGTTTGGACTGCATCTTCCAGCTGGCATCGTGTAGTTGTTCATCCCTTTCTATTTGTGCTTTCTGATTTTTTAGCATAAAATCTTCCTCCACCTCATAGTGCCTTAAGGTGTGATGTCTTTCTTGTTCGAATTTCTTCTCCTAAAAAAGCTCTAATTTAATTAAATATTCCTTGATCCCAAGCTGACTTTGAAACATATATTCAAATATTGTTTTCAAATACATATATATTCAAAAATATATTCAAATGTATATATATATTCAAATAATCATTAGTTGAATGTATCTAATTTAATTCCTAGACTGGTGAATGATGGATGCCTAACGGACCGCGGGGGTCGTATTTGTGTGGCGTCGGAATGTACCGTAGTGTAGGCAGGGGCGTCACTAGCCTTTTACCTTTGGGGGGGGGGGGACGTCCGGTTGTGCCGACGGACTAAAAAATGTGCCATTTCTGCCAGCACAGAATAGAACCGGGGTAAAACTAACTGTAATGCACCAATTGAGATTATTCCTTTCATTTAATTTAGCATATTAAAGTTCACATATTTGGCTTTTCATTTTGGCTTTCGCTAAAAAGCGAAGCTTCCAACGACTGTACCAAGAACAAGTAACTAATCGCCACAGGCGCAATTTTTTCAATCTGCCATTTTTCCGGAAAAATTTAGCTGCCTTTTTCGGGAAAAATTTAGCTGTACCTACCATACAAGTTCTAGCTTTTAACGTGTTTCAGGCCCCCACGAATTTCAATCCTAAAACGCCAACTAAATAAAACAGCGTTCTTCCATAAAGAATAGTACAAAATGCGCCACGGGCGAAATTTTGTGTAAACTAACTGTAATGTACCAGTTGAGATTATCCTTTCATTTAATTTCGCATATTAAAGTTCACATATTTTGCTTTTCATTTTGGCTTTCGCTAAAAAACGAAGGTTCCAACGACTGTACCAAGCACAAGTAACTAAGCGCCGCATGTGAAACTTTTTAAATCTGCCTTTTTCCGGAAAATTTAGCTGTACCTACCATACAAGTTCTAGCTTTTAACGTGATTCAGACCCCCACGAATTCCAACCCTAAAACGCCAACTAAATAAAACAGCGTTCTTCCATAAAGAATATTACAAAATGCGCCGCAGGCGAAATTTTGTGTAAACTAACTGTAATGCACCAGTTGAGATTATTCCTTTGGTATAATTTCGTATATTAAAGTTCACACATTTTGCTTTTCATTTTGGCTTTCGCTAAAAAGCGAAGGTTCCAACGACTGTACCAAGAACAAGTAACTTAGCGCCGCATGCGAAAATTTTTAAATCTGCCTTTTTCCGGAAAAATTTAGCTGTACCTACCATACAAGTTCTAGCTTTTAACGTGATTCAGACCCCCACGAATTCTTCCAACTAAACAGCGTTCTTCCATAAAGAATAGTACAAAGTGCGCCACAGGCGAAATTTTGTGTAAACTAACTGTAATGCACCAGTTGAGATTATTCCTTTGGATAATTTCGTATATTAAAGTTCACATATTCGGCTTTTCATTTTAGCTTTCGCTAAAACGCGAAGCTTCCAACGACTGTACCAAGACAAGCTAAACCAAGCGCCGCAGGCGAAATTTTTTAAATCTGCCTGTTTTCCGGAAAAATTTAGCTAGAGTATACCATACAATTTCCGGCTTGTAACGTGTTTTAAACCCCAACAATTTCTATCCTAAAATGAAAATTAAATGATACACCGGTCTTCCAAATAGAGAATACTACAAAATGCGCCGCAGGCGAAATTTTTGTAAAACTAACTGTAATGCATCAGTTGAGATTGTTGCTTCGATGTAAATTCATAAATTTAAATTCACATATTCGGCTTTTCGTTTCAACTTTTGCTAAAAAGCGAAGCTTCCAGCGACTGTACCCAGAACAAGTTGAACTAAGAAATGCCTGCGAATTTTTTTTAAATCTTTATTTTTTCCGGAAAAATTTGGGCCCGACAAATGTTTGCAGGATTTGATTTCTTACGTATAAAAAGACCCGATGTGCCGACAAGAAATACCGACGTCCAGAATTCGATTTCTTCTGTGTTTTGCCCGACAAGACTGTAAAGAGCGTTTTTTTTTCGTGTATATAGAAGCCGATGTACCGACGAGACTTGAACTTTCGTCATGCACCCGATACAAAATTTACAGAATTTGTTTTTTTCGTGTAAAAAGAACCCGATGTGCCGATGAGAATACCGACGCCCGACAAAACCATCGAGCATTTGAATTTTTTTCTGTGTTTTGCTCGACTAGACTGTACAGAACTTGATTTCTTACGTGTAAAAATAACCCCTTGTGCCGATGGGACTTGAACTTCCCGGGTGCGCCCGACAGAGTTTGCAGAATTTGATTTCTTGTGTATAAGCAGAAACCGATGTGCCGACGAGTCGACCGACGCCCGACAAAAGCATAAAAAATGTATTTCTTCTGGATTCCTTATGTATAAAAAGAACCCGATGTGCCGGCACGAATACCGAGGGACGAAAAAAGCATGCAGAATTCGATTTCTTCAGTGTTTTGCCCGACAAATGTTAGCATGATTTTATTTCTTGCGTAGAAAAAAAAACCGATGTGCCGACGAGTCGACCGACGCCTGACAAAAGCATACAATTTTTATTTCTTCTGTGTTTGAACTTTCGCCGGGCTCCGCCCGACGAAAGTACTTTTTCAAGACCTTTGGGGGGGGGGGAGGGGAAGTCCCCCCGCCCCATAGTGACGCCCCTGAGTGTAGGTACAGGTAGGGACGTAGCGTCGTGGCAGTGATTGCCGGATGCAGCGATTCATGTGTACCCATGTCGGAGTAGTGTCTAAGAGCGTGTTCCACACTTCTAACAATAGTAACTACTAGTTACTATTTTCGTTGCAACCTCGTAAAAATTTACTACTCTGACCGTTCCAACCTTCTCGAAATAGCAATTAACAGTAACTATTTGCTTACCACGCTCTGGAACGTAGCAAGCGTGGTAACTACGAATCTCTGTGATGTGATTGGCCGGATTAGCCCGTGGCACGATACTGGTGAAAATAGAAAAATGCGTTCCAGCCTTGACGCCAAAAAGGCAGAATTACGTCTGCGTAGAAACTACGGTTAGTAGGGTGGAACACGCTCTAATGTACCATCATGTTAGGGAGCCTGGTGTGGTTCCAGTGCTATATTTGATAGTGCAAAACGGATACGTCACTTTGAGCCTGAACAGGACCCTTGCCAAGAAAGGTCGAAATATAGCTCTAATAAAATTCAGCTGACGTATAAGTTTTGCACTATCAAATATGATTCGCAGTCAGCTTGGGCTGAAGGAATATTTAAGTTCCAGTAATGTGATGCAGCTTAATTCGTATGGGGTGTAAAGTAAAGTCGTGTTGATGTAGTAGCTTTACGGTGCAATTCCTGTCAAAGTAGTCCAGTCGGTCTCCTTTCCTGTTGGATACATCCGCGATCAGTTTCTTCGGCGTCCCTCATGCCGTAGTCAGACTAAACACCGTCAGAAGTTTTATAACAGATACTACAGGGATGCGCGGTTTCAACAGATAATACGTAACAGATAACACTTCGGATGTTGTCTGTTGTGTTTAATTTAATTTTTAATTTCAAAATAAATGCGGCACAACATTTCATGCGCGAGCAAATTAATTGGCACTTGTCATTAACCTACAACTAAAACATATATACAATCGTCATAAAATAAATAAATACAAAATGTTATGCATAATAAGCGTCACCACAGGAAGAGCCGAAAAACTGCCAAAAAGCATCTGCTGAGTTTTCCGACATCATGACGATAAAGAATAAAGTCAGTAGATACTTTTTTGGCTCTTTCTAGCAAAGATTATTTCATGCGTAACGTTTTCAAACACAACAGATAACATCCCTAGTATTATCTGTTACACATTGTCTGTTGAAACCGCGCATCCTTGTGTTATTTGTTACGAAACTTCTGACAGTGTAGTCATAAGGTGCGTTTTTTTATGTAGTTTCGGTGCAGTTTGACGTACTTTTGTTTCAGTTATGAAAGTAGGCTACAGTTTGTGTTCCATTTAATTTTGTCCACTCCACATACTGTACTTTCATAACTAAAACACAAGTACTTCAAACTACAGGGAAACTACACCGAAACTACATAAAAAAAAAACACATCTACACTGTAAAAAAAAATCTTGCAGTATTTGCTAATCCGACTAATCTTGTCTCCAAAAAGATAATCATATCTCCAACTCTGATTAATCTTATCTCAGTAAATATTACAGTAACCCCAGTAGCAAATACTGCAGTTAACTTTAATCCTTACTCGGAGAAACTTTTTACAGTGTCTAATTTCCTAATACCAAAATTCCTAAAATAAGTCTCAACAAAGTCACCGACCTGTTGTGCTCTAAGAACAGCAGACTGCGCCTCTAAATCCTGCATTTGCTTCTGTTCGATTTTCTGCAGCAGTTTGAGTTCTCGCAGCTCCTGCTTGCGCAGCAACTGATCATCGTGAACCCTTTCACCGGACTCATCAGTGTAGATCACCTGTTAACAAAAATACAATAAATTGTTTTAACATTTTTACGCAAGGGAAATTTACATTCAAATAATGTATACAGCGGCTGCGTCAGCTACGATGCTTCATCAGCGATATTTCGGCCCTTGTTTCTGATTACAGGTTGTGATTACAAGTTGGTTTCCTTCCCCGATGTTGACCCTGAAGATCGACAGCCTGACGAGGACCCTTGCCAAGAAGGGCCGGAATATCGCTGATGAAGCATCGTAGCTGACGTATCCGTTGTATCCGTTATGCAAATAGATGTTTCAAAGTCAGCTTGGGCTCAAGGAATATTTGGACAATTTATGTTTATCTTTGAACGGTATGGAAGCAAAAACAATTTCAATTACACGTAGACCAAAGTATCAGTATTCCGCCTTAAAGTTTAACTGAAAAGGCAACTTATTTTTGTGTCATTTAACTGAATGCGCTGAATTATCTGGATTCTGCAAAGGAATGTTTTTTAAGTTTCCACTATCGACACTAGTTACGACGTTCAGAATATCTGCAGCCGTCCCCACAACGAAAATTCTACTATGACGCGGGAAATTTTAATCTCAACACCAACGCGGCTTTTCAGTGGGCAGTGGTGAAACTGGTGAAGATTGCTTAGTGCCTAAACAAACAAAAAAATCATAGATCTTTTTCGTAAGGCATACAACACAAATACAAGCGCATAGAGGTAGCACAAATCACACGGAAATTCCACTATTTGAAAATCGATTAATGGTGAATAGCGGAACAACGAAGTAACGCATTTTCAGCGGGTCTTCAATCCGATTTTAGTGAATAAGTGATGAGTAACTAGATTGTCCTATCCAAGCCCATTTAGGTTAAACTTTGAGGTGGACAAGAAGTAACCTAAAACGCAAGAAAGAAACAATAAAATTGTCAAGAGAAAACATGTTTATAACCAATAACTACTTTTCGTTTATTTATTTATCATCCGATATTTAGACAAAGCAACAAGGACCGGGTGCAAAGAAAAAAGGTAAACATTATTCACTCACTGCCGAACAATATAAACGAATTAGTAAAAGAATATGCCAATTACAAGGCGCAACGAGAAGGCTTTCACTTCTCCACGTTTGGAAAAAAATCTACTTAAATAAAATAAATGTAACACTGATAAAGGGTTCCACGCCTCTTACTTAACAAAGAAGAGCTAGAAAAATATTCTTTAAATAATTTATTTTTTAAATTTATTCAAACAATGTTTACAACGGATAGGTCAGCTACGATTCTTCATCAGCGATATTTCGGCCCTTCTTCGCAAGGGTCCTCGTCAGGCTGTCAATCCTCTGGGTCTTTTTTTATAGAATTTCTTTATAGAAAAATTACTAGGATTAGATACCCTACTATTCTATTCAGTATTCTTAGGTAGTATACTAAAAACCTAAAGGTTTTGGCGGTTCTTAAACTTTCTAGAGGAATCTGTCCTATACAGGTTGGTTTCCTTCCCCGACGTTGACCCAGAGGATTGACAGCCTGACGAGGACCCTTGCCACGAAGGGCCGAAATATCGCTGATGAAGAACCGTAGCTGACGTATCCGTTGTAAACATTGTTTAAATAAACAAGAGCTAGAAGCTCATATGGCACTTGCAAGGGTTGTTCAGAACATGAAATATGGAATCTTTCTTTTCGTGGGTTTGTTCTGATCCCGTGATCATGGACTTGGAAATCACTAGAATGTATCGTTTGGTAAAAAGTATTTTATTCTTGAACTTTAGCCGTAATGATGCGCACTTTAAAGTCGCTAGAAATTCATCTGTCAGCAAACTCCTTGAGGCAAAAACGGTAACAGGCCCTTGGGGACCATTGTATATACCATTTGGTCAAAAGTTTTTTTTTTTTTACTTTTCGCTTAAGATATGCACTTTAAGAGTGCTAGAAACAAATTTTTAACAAACAACCTTGTGGCACAAAAGATCATGGGTTAAATGTACCGATTGATCAAAAGCACTTTTCGACTTTGCGGCTAAGATGCGCACTTTAAGGGTGCTAGAACTTAATACGTCAGCAAAGCCCTTGAGGCAAAAATGATAATGGGCTCATGGGTATCATGAAAATGTATATTTAGCTTAAAAGTATTTTTCTTACTTTGCGGTCAAGGTTGGTACTTTAAGGAATATTCGGATTTGGAAAATGACGATTTCTAAGCCAACCCTTGTCGAATCTCTAATGTTTCAGCCAAGTTTCATCGTCCTTGCAAATCTGGAAGTACCTTAATTCGCAATCAGCGGAATTCCGGACCCCCCCCCCCCCCCTCCAACTCCCCCCACAGTGCCCGGATCTGTAAATGATTTATCCAAGCATCTGTTTGTTATTCCCACAAAGTTCCATCCCGATCTCTCCAGTCTAAGCCGGTAACGTAATAACCCCCCCCCCCCACTCCAATAGTTGCCGGATCCGGTCCGGACATGAAAAAGATCACCAGAGACATCCTCTGTTCAATTACTAAATTTCACTCGAATCCGATCACCCGTTCCAAAGTTACGCACGACTCAATATTTCGGATTCCCCCGCCCTCCATTCCCCCCACGATTATCGGATCGAGAAATTTTTATTTCTAAGTCAGTCAGATCAGGTCCCTGCTATGCCTACCAAGTTTCGTCATGAAAATCCCTAAAACCGCCATCACCGGAATCCCGTTTTACCCCCGCTCCCCCCCCCCCCAAGTGTCCGGATGCAGTCCAATTGTGTAAACGGTTTATCTAGAGCAGATGCTTATTCTTCCCAGCAAGTTTCACTCCGATCCCTCCATTCATAACATTCAAATCTTCATTGTCAAAATTTTGCTCTTCGGTTGTTCAAGAAGTTTATAAGTCGATCCGTAGCGCCTATGGGCGCATCGTCCCCAACCGGGGGCGCTATAATCGTAAAGCTTTGGGAAATTTGTACAGCACCTTCTGCGCTCCTTCTATACTATTTCGTTCTGGCGTCACTCATGTTCTGCGAAAGAAGGAGATTAAAAAGATGAGATCATGTTATTTGAAATATGCAAAGCACCTGCTCCACTTGTCGAAATTATGTCATAACCATACATTGACGGAGAAATTCAAAATTCAAGACGCAAGTGTTACCCTCTTGGATGTTTCGTCATCACTTTCAAAACTCATGGACAACAAGGCCCAACCAGCACACGATGTCGTCCACTGCTTCCTGACCGAAGATTAAAAATTAAGTGTCTTTTTCTGTGTGTATATATGTGTTTTGTTTATTTTCTTTATTTTCGTCATCTACTCCGCCTTTTCAAAATGGCGGGTCATAAATAAATTACTTACTTATTACTTACTTACTATTCTAACCGTGTCTCGTGATTTCCGCCCCCCCCCCCCCAACTGACGCCATGCGCAGTAACTACTATACGGTAAGTAGGGTGGAAGACGCTCATCATGTTACCTGCCAAAGACTGCGAATCCACCTGCTAACCCGTTCAGCCAATGGAGCAAACACACGACCAGGATTTCCTGAACGGAATACGGGATCCCAAAACGTTAGCGGAGGGATTGCCTATGACTTCGTAAAAGTTGTCCGTCTGTGAGCACGATAACTCTCGAAGGGAATGAGATATACTGATGAAACATGGTGTGAGGATTCTTTGTGCCAATGGACACTTTCCAAACGTTTAAAATGTTAAAAAAAAGTTTTCCATACGGAATGATGATTGTTTTGAAAATCCTGGCAGGAATTCCAGATCGCCTGATCGTCTGTCAACGGAATAACCATTAAAGCTTCACCTGTGATGTTGTTGTTGTGACTGCCACGCCATCTATGACGAAACGTCGCGTCCTCCGTCGTGTTTTCCGCAGACGCTTCTTTTCTTCCGCCGCCGCAGTGGAGGCGTCGGAATCCTTCCTCGTCGCTGGCTACAAGAAAAAAACTGTTTGAATAACAGGATATTAACAAGAATCAACTACTTCTATAAGGACGGTAAGAAATTCCGAAAAGACATTGGAAAATGGGGCTTTAGAAACCGAATAGTAGAATACTGGAATAATCTCCCAGAAAGTGTTGAAAATGCCGAAAATATCAACCAATTCAAAGCAGGTGTGGACTACCACGTGGCTGAAATTCAATTTAGTGTGTAAAGTGTCCCGAGAAATTTATAGTATTATTATATTATATTATTATAATGTAGGCGCTTTTTGGCAGTTATTCATTTGATGACAAACAGAGTCGATCAACAACACTTCCAGTTGTTGATCAATTTGACCAGCAGTGTTTATAGCCCGCTAAACAACAAAAGAGGAATGGGCGGAGTAAATAAACAACGAGAAGAAAAAAAAGTAAACTAACAAGAAAACTTCATATTAACATATATACAAAACACGAAAAATCGAACATTCAGCAAACGGCACAGTAGATCAAATATGTGCATACACATTCAGAAAGACCGCTTAGAGCTTTTGAGCGAGCATGGTCTTCAAGCTCGAGAAGCTGAGTCAAGATATTGCATAACTTATACTCATTCTCCAGGTATGTATTTCTGGTGTAAAGAGGGAGTCGGAGGAGAAACTTCAGGTACTTGAAGAAAGCTGATCTAATCTTTAGTTTCTCTGTATTGGATAGCCCATTCCACATTGGCGAAACATAATAAATAACTGGTAAAGCAACTGCTGAATAAAGACCTGACAAAACTTTTCTATTTAGACTGAATTTCAGTGAAGCCACTTTGGCGTAACTTATCCTTAAACCCGTTGTAACGCTATCAACTATCACTGTTCGGCTGTTTTTTATGTTAGTTCCATATGTTACACCAAGGTACTTCAGAGATTGACTTGGTCGTACAACATGGCCGTCTACAATTACAACAACACTACTGTGTAACCCATGCATACGAGACGGCTCGTAAATGAACTCCGTCTTTAAAGCATTGACCGACAACCCAACAGATTTGTACCCTTCTACAAGTAACTCAAGATTCATTTGAAGCGTGTGTCCATCACTGCTTGTCATAAGTAAGTCATCGGCATAGTTACTACAGTCAATCTAGCGTCAAATATGACTTGACCGCAAACAAATTGCAACAGAAATAATTTTTACATCATCTTGTAGACAAAAAAAATAGTACAACACATAAAAAGTTGAGAAACCTAGCGGTGTGGAAAATTCGTCTTTTTAGCGTTTTTTTCCCGTAGCATTTTTTGTACTTTGACTTATTTTTACAAAAAAAAACTAAGAAATCACTCTTCGTACTTTTTGTGGATACTCCTCAATCCTTCAGTGACGTTAATTTCCATTTTTTTTTTACCCACTTTTAACAATTCATGTCACCTAACTTTTGAAAATAAAACCATATTTTAATTTATAATAATACATAGATGGCACAGACAATAATACATAGATGGCACGGTAGCTCAGATGGTAGAGCGACTGCCTTGTAAGCAGAGGGTCCTGGGTTCAAATACCGGCTGAGGAGCATTTTTGTCTATCAGTTCACTACTTATAAAATGTTTCCATCTCAAGGGCGTCTTCCCCATTAAAAATATTCCTATATCACTGTTCCTATGGCCGGCTTTTACCAGACTATTGTAGTGGTTTGCGAACTCTGTTCACAAGCCCCTCTGTAGCTCAAATGGTAGAGCGACTGCCCTGTAAGCAGAGGGTCCTGGGTTCAAATCCCGGCTGAGGAGCATTTTTGTCTATCAGTTCACTACTTACAGAACATATTTTAATTACTATTCCCCCCCAACTTATATAGTTGGAAATTTATTCTCTCATTTTAATTTTTTAACATAATTTTTTTTAACAAGATTTTCTTTAAACAACTAATATAAACTCTTTAAACTTTTATGCACTTAAAATCATTTCTGTCAATTTTTTCGAAGTCTCATAAATATTTTAATAAAAACAAATCAATTTAGTACTATCTATTTTTTAATCTGAGGTCACGTTCAAGTTCAGCACAAAAATACAACAGAAATGAGTATCTTTAAAGGACATGTCTTACCTATAATACTAACACAACCTACTCCCATCATCACTCCATATATTTCTCATAATTTTCCCATAATTTTTCCCATAAAAGTCATAGTTAGTTACTATTGACAGAAGACTTGGACCCTTAAAGGACCTGTGTTACCTATAATACTAACGCAACCTACTTCCATAATCACTCCATATATTTCTAAACCCGGAGACCCCAATTTTTTACGGTACATTCTAACCCTCTAACAAAACCACGCTGATTTTCTCACTTGCCGTGCTTTGCTACCCTCGATGTGTATCACGCTGTCGACGGTTGTCTGCGAGAGGTTTTTGCATCAGAAAAACCAGTTATGTAAATTGTTAATGTAAACAATTCTTTAATAATTGTTTATGTAAACTGTTTAACCCCTCTAACAAAACACGCTGTAGGTATTGGCGTGCCAGAGAGGGTATTAATATAATTATGATATATAATTATCCGTGATATTAAAATTATCCGTGGATCTTTCACTTCAACCAAGCGCATCTTCAGACTGACGGAAATGGAAAATCCAACCTACCTTTCTAACATTTTCTGGCGTCTCAGAACGATGTTTACTCCTGATAATCACCGGCTCTTCTTCTGGCTGCTGGAGGGACAGTCCACTAGAAACACTACCCGCGGATATACCCGAACTATCACCATCAGATCTGCAAAAATATAAAACGTCGGATTCAACATAGGTTGCGTTTTTTTGGACGTAGTTTCGGTGTAGTTTCACTTTAGTTTGACTTACTTTTGTTTTAGTTATGAAAGTACTGTATCAACCAATCAATCAAGTTTAATATCCAAATAGCTTAAAGCTAGAAGAGGAATAAGATATTTTCAAAATACACAGACACTATGCGCCTCTGGACAGCCAAAAGGTCGTATCTGACATATTTTCGGAAATGCATTTTATTTCATTTCTGTATATCCGAAGGAAAGACGCATCTTTTGGTCTAAGTGTCGTATTTGTACGACACATAGAAGTTGAGACATGAGTATGGCCCAGTCGTCGTGTCTGCACTTGTGACACGGTCTTAAAACACGTTTTTTTGCTCTCCTGAACAATTTTTAAAATAGCAGATAAGACCTTTTGGCTGTCCAGAGTCGCTATGTAAAAACTGGGGAGAAGAATTAACACGATATCGAGAAAACTGACTGCCAGTATGTGGAAGGAACAAATAAAACGGTACGCATACCGTACTTTCATAACTAAACAGAAGTACGTCAAACTACAGTGAAACAAAACCGAAACTAAATAAAAGAAACACGACTTTAATCTGATTACTGTAGTGGTGGTGGTGTGGTGGCTGTGGGACAGATAGTCCATCTAGATCGACTCGTCTTAGGTGACGTCAGTAACCAGATTATTCCTTATCGCTAATGAGAGTATTAGTTTAGTTTCGAGCGAGGGGATGGGAGGGTGTACATTACGGTACTGGGACCCCCCGGCCCTGATGAAGCGACGTTAGGTGCCCTTAATCGAAGCGGCTGGGACAAAGCCCCAGCGCGCGTATAATAATAATGTAGCCAAGGTAATACTTTCCCCAGGGAGCTGGTAAGGTAAGGCAAGGTACAATTTTAATGGCAAATATGAATAAACCTGGAGTTTCTCAAAAACATGCCAGTGGCATAAAAAACGACGCTTCACTAATTCTGATGGCTAAACCTTTGGTATAAATATTGTGTTTGTGACTGTTATTTTGTTTTCCTGCCATGGCCCCACGGGCTTTTTGGAATTAAATTCATTCATTCATTCAGGTTCCTGGCGATGACTAATCTCAGTCCTTCAAGTTTGAATGAATTAAGAGAAGTTTAATTCAGTTCGTTTTGAGTTGGACTATTGGAAGGTCGTTGCCGGAGAGCACGGAAAGTTAAGTGCTGTATACATAATCTTTTGAACCTTTATTCTGATTAAGTGTAAATACACATCTAAATTTCCTATAACTGATTAATGAGGTAGACAATAGTATGTTTGCACGTTACTTTGTACCGTTAAGCATGGCCCACACCGCTCGGGGCCATGTACAGAGCAGCGTTGCATAAACAGTGGGTTAATGTTTAACGGCCTATAACTGTCGTAAATGAAGGCTCCATCACAGTCCATTACAAATATCACAAATTAACAAATATACTGATTAGAGTTACACGAAATCATGGGATTAAAAATCCGATTGACGCTGTTTTAGAGCGTCGTGCTCGATTTCTGGAATCCCTTTACCCTCTAAACAGCCTCTATCCAGCAATTAAAAAATAGTTAAGAAATAGTAAATTATTATATTTAAAGTCGTCAATAAATTATGTGTATATAATTTAATTCTGTAAGTGATTTAAACAGTTCTTGACTTCCGCTGTTATTTTTGTCATCGATAAGAATATTATGGTAAAATAAAGTGAATTTGAATTTGAATAAAAAAAAAATTCTCATTATTGAATTATGTATTGCCAAGTTAAAATTGTATCTTGTGTGCTGTTCATTGTTCCACTTTCTTTATTTCTTTTTTTATACTCCATCAGTGACATTTTATGTAAAGATGGGTTCATTCATTCATTCAAGAATAACCTTTTTCGAACAGGTATGTAATGCATTTCCTCCCATGACCCACGGTCAGTTATTTTCCGATACCAACCTCGATGTCTGAAGTTAACCTTTAATATATTGCAAAACAAAAAAAGCCTCTACAAAGTTCCATTAAACATTTAGGGTCATACATTTGGGAAAGAAACATTTCATCAATTCCTTTCTTCAACCGACTCGGTGATGGAGAGTTTGCTGTTTCTTCGGGCAGTTGATTCGAATGGGCCGGCACGCGGTTTTTGAAACTCCATCGACCAATATCTTTGCAGAACCTCTCTGCGGTGAGTTTGAGGCTATGACCGCGTAAGTTGTTAAAATACTCTTGATGACTATCTCTCCTTGCCGATCCAAAATCTCCGGCCTCTCCGGGTACCTAGCGGAAGAAAGGCAGAAGTGGTGTCACATCTGCTCCCAAGATCGGCGTGATTGGTTGACACAGGATTTGAGTCGTTTGAGTCGTTACGGAGACGTTTACTCCTTCTTCCTGAGGATCACTGGCGTGTTTTGGACTTAGTCATATAGAGTATTGAAGTTGAGGATGTCGTCAGCTTCAACGTTTTCATACATGTCGTGGCATAGCTTGTATGTCTCAATGAGGTCCCCCCTGTGGAAATGGTATGCCAGCGTAGGGAGTTTAAGTCTTTCAAGCCTTTGCTGGTATGGGAGATGTCTGAGTACCTGTGGTCGCAACATTAAATGGGGTATCTTCCAGGCGGCCGACAACTCTTTCACACAATAATAGCTCCGATCTAACAGTCTGCCAATCCTCAGCAAAACTAAACTTTCGAACAGGAGGAAAGCTGGCACGGGAGAGACTTACCTTTGCCCTCTTTGCAAGTTGCAGGAGGAGGATTGGAACCACTTCCTCAAAGCGCTTTCGCATTTGAGGGTTAAATTTGCTGGGGGTGGGTTGGTATCGCTTCCCGGTATCCTGAAATCTACGAACACCATATGCATCGTAGAAGTATGTATATGTGTTATTAAAGCGTTTAAGACTCGGGGAAGAAATTTTAGCCTAGTTCGTGTACCATAAAAGCTGCAGAGGTGTAACAGTTTAATCATGAAGTGAAACATGTATTGAATCTTGTACGGCCTTTTGGCTTAACAAACGTTAACAAACGCGATTGATGAGAAGCTTCAAATTAACATTTTCATTATTTCGTTTTCATTTAAGATTTTCATTTGCTGTGTTTCGTAAATATTGTATTCCACTTCTAGCTCTAAGCTATTTGGATAATAAACTTGATTGATTGATTGATGAGAAGCTTCAAATTAACGTTTTCATTTAAGATTTTCATTTTTTCGTTTTCATTTTGCCGTCAAGGCTGGAACGATTTTTCTATTTTCCAGCAGAACATCGTGCCACAGGCGAATCCAACCTATTACGTTACAGAGATGCGTAGTTACCACGCTTACTACGCTCCCGGGCATGGTAAGCAAATAGTTACTATTAGTTAGGCTACTATTTTGAGAAGTTTGGAACGGCCAGCGTAGTAACTTTTTACGAGGCTGGAACGAAAATAGTAACTAATAGTTACTATTGTTAGAAGGGTGGAGAAGCGCTAACAAGAAAATCTGTAATTTCGCGTATTTTCGAAAACGATAGTCACGGGTCGTTTCATCGTGAAAATTGTACACATCTTCTTGCTCCCTGGAGAATTATTATTCCCACAAATAATTTATTTCTTTTCTTTCATTACTCCACTATCTTAAATCTGTACAGTGGGTCACAAATAAATATTATATTATTATTGTTTTTATTTTATATTGTTATTATTATTATTTTATATTATTAGTATTATTATTTTATATTATTATTAGCTTCTGCCTTTCGCCACTGTTTTGTTTTGTAACTACGACCTTTTGATACATTTTCCACTTATCCGAGTTTTGCCAGTCATTTAAATCTTTCTTAACTTCGAATTTTAAAGTGAAGGATCCTTTGGAAACTTTAAATGGTAAAATCCAGAACTTTCATAAAAAGGCTGACAACATTCTTCTTCATCACAACCGTTTTCCTTTTTTCACAAAAAATCGACCTGATTAGTTGGTTTATTTTGAGCTTTGTTTTTTTCCATGTACTTCGTTGTATATTTAGTAGGCTAATTTGTCTTTAATGGTCAGCTGTTTATTAGTATGTAAGTGTGTGTGAGTTTGACTGACATGTTGTTGTTCCTTTTTATACATTATTCTTCAGTTTTGAAGGATTCAAATAAATAATAATAATAATAATTCAACGCAAACGTTCGCGCATAAGGACATGATAAGCTTCAATGTGCTGTTTTGCATTTTGGAAGACATGGTAAGCCATTACGTCTATCTTCTGTTTTGGACTTCTTTGTTCCGCCTGATTTCCCCACTTTTTAACCACGGCGCATTCAGTTCTCAAATATTCTGCGTCTATCCGCCGCGTCTTAAGAGCAGGAAGGTTAAATTTTCAATTTCAATTTATTTAATAATAAAGCAAAACATATCTCTCGTGGGCAGAGCCTAAATACGATGTTTGTTGTAGTCATAAATAGAGATAAAATAAGTTGTCAACAGATAATTTAAAAGAAAAAAAAATAACAAGGCATATAAATGCTAAAGATCATTGTACTGCATTACGAAGCTCGGAACAAAGCTTCTACTGTAGCGCAAAGCGTTACAGTAGATTGGGGTCAATTTGGGAACCTTTTCACCCACTTCTCGGGGGGGGGGGGGGGGGGAGGGGACGAGATCTTACAGGAACAAAGGGTGGGGGAAGGAATGAACGGTACATGGGGTGCTGGAGAAGGGAGGAGCCAAAGTTGCGGCATGGTTTTTGGATAGAGTTCGTTTTTGGGTTGAGCGGCATAGTATTTGGATAGAGTCGACAAGCGCCAACAAGAAAATCGCTAATTTCACGCGGAAAGTACTGATGTTTTCGAAAAACAAAATCTCTAAACTACTTCATCGTGGAACGATCATTTCTAGTAAGAGTTGTGCTTTAAGGAGTACGTAAGACTTACTTGTTCGAAATTCGTCTGACTAGAGGAGATTGCGGCTTAAGTTTATCGCTGTCGAAGGACTCGCTGCGCGAGGTCGTAGTAGTAGGCAGTTCACGAAGCTGACCAGGGGTATGATTTGAAACATCCTGAAAAGTAACATATCGTATAAACAATTTTGCTCTTTCACTACAAAATTATGGGGTGAAGACTATTTTCCAGTACTCATTCCCACACTGTCACAAGTTTCATAACATCTAATAAAACGAGGATGCGCAATAGCAACCGTTGGTGTTGCACAATTCGATCCAATCCAATTTTATTGCAACAGTAATTACGGACTGGCCGAATGGCAGGTGGTAAAGTCAAACAAAAACTAAACACTAACCAAAATAATCAACACAGAGCAGAACGCGGTCACATTACCTATAAAAAATACTGAAGACAAACCACTGTTGTAACACTGTTGACAAGTAATAGCAGGTTGTCTTTAAAGTGTGGCGTAGCAAGACCTCTTTCTGTTATTCGGGAAAGGCGAGAGCGCTTCAAGCGCAGCCTTAATGCAGCTCAGCAGATGCTTTACTCAGCGTAAATTCTATCAGTGTGTGTGGTTTTCTTTTTAAGTTTCGTGTGTTCTTTCCATAATTTCTGTTGACAGTATTGTTCTTTTCTTTCACTTCTTTCTTTCTTGATTTTTTCTTCTTCCTCATTTAATTAGCCGTCTTTTTGTACGTCTGTGCATCATGATGGGAAATAAATCTATTATTATAAAACTAAGCGGCGATCCCAGTTGAGGTGCCATAGACCGCCCCATCAACAACCTTGAAGGACCTAAAAGGGTCGCATTTCTCAGCTGTCCCGATGCCACAAAGAATAGAAGAAGAAGATAGGCGTGTTTCCGCAATCCTACAAAGCGATGTGGCTCGAAAAGTGTTGTCGCGGTCTTTGAGTGGCCCACAAGTCTATTTCCGCAACCAACGAGCTTTTTTGTTGCTCGTCCAGTGTCTTCAATACTCTATATGACTAAGTCCAAAACACGCCAGTGATCCTCAAGAAGAGCTAACGACTTAAACACAACAACTCAAATCCTGTATCAGTCAATCACGGCGATCGCCGAGGACAACTGTGGTGCCGCTTCCCGCTCTTCGGCTAGGTACACGGCGATTTTGGATCGGCAAGGAGAGTTAGTCTTCAAGAGTATCTTATAATCAACTCTTGAGATGACTTTCAATTTCGTGGCGCGAAATTCTGCGGTAAATTCTAAATTCTAGTCCAATGAGCTATTTGTTAAAGTTTAACTTAAAAGCCAGCTTATTTTTATGTCTAATTTGAATACACTGAACTATTTTACTCTGATAAGGGATTTTCAATGTCTTCACCTTGGACTATGGTAGCGACGGTCAGAATATGCGCTTCTAGCTCAACAAGTCAAAGTTCTTCCAGACGCGGAGTTTTTGAATTTCAAGACATGAGTTCAACGGCTACTGAAGCTAATCTCCAGGAAATGTTCAGTTCCAGATAGTAGGATTACTGCTTAAGAAGGCCCGATATTGTGTGTGACCCGAAAACCGCAAATCCTAAAGAAGAGCGCCTTATCGTATTTCACTACCTACGCTTGAATAAAGTGATTTACTCACAATGTCCAAATTTAATTTCTGATGAAAAAAACAATGTATAGGCAGCCAGAGCCTTTCTTAATTCTCCGACCGTGTTAAAGCACCGCATGCATGCCCTTTATCAACATGCCTACCCCCCCCCCCACATGCAACCGGGTCGGGTCATAGTTTGTTAATGTTCTCGGTGACTGTCAAAATTACGCATTTACGACAACGGGTCAAGTTAAGGTTCTTACCTATAAAAAGAACAACATGTGCCGCCGAGTCGACCGACACCCGACAAACGCATACAAAAAAATTTTTCTTCTGTTTTTCTTTAGTATGAAAAGAACCTGATGTGCCGACAAGAATACCGACACCCGACAAAAGCACACAGAACTTGATTTCTTACGTATAAAAAGAACCCTAAGGGCCGACAAGGCTTGAACTTTCCGGGTGCACCCGACAAATATTTGCAAAATTTGGTTTCTCACGTATAAAAAGAGCCCGATGTGCCGACCAGTCGACCGAAAAAAGCATACAAATTATTATTCCTTCTGTTTTGTTTTTTGCGAAGTTAAGCACCATATTAGTGTTTTTTTTCTTTCGTTTCCGATTTTGTTTTCACTATTGTTTTGTTCTAGGTTTGTTGGTGGCTTAGTTGGCCCTTCAACAACAACAAGAGCTGTAAGCTCATATGGCACTTGCATGGGTCAAGATGATTTGATTGATCAAAAGTAAGTTTCGACTTTGCGGTTGAGATGCGCGCTTCATTTGTAAGCAAAACCCTTGAGGAAAAACTGCTAATGGGCTGATGGGCATCACGAAAATGCATATATTGCTTAAAAGTATTTTTTTTACTTTGCGGTCAAGATTGGTACTTTAAGGAATAATCGGATTTGGGACGTAGCAATTTCTAAGCAAATGTTGTCGAGTCTCCAATATTCCAGCGAAGTTTCATCGTCCTAGCACATCTGGAAGTACCTTAACGCGCGATCACCGGAATCCCGGACCCCCCCCCCCCCCCCCCCTCCTCCAACTCCACTCACAATAACCGGAGCCAATCCGGTTCTGTAAATGATTAATCCAGAGCATCTGTTTGTCATTCCCACGAAGTTCGATCCAGATCACACCAGTCTAAGCGGGTCAAGTATTTTCCGCCCGCCCCCCAATTATTGCCGGATTCGGTCCGGAAATGAAAAAGGTCATAAGAGAAAAATGTCCTCTGTTTCATTATTAATTTCACTCGAATCCGATCACCCGTTCCAAAGTTACGCATGACTCAATATTCCGGATTCCCCTCCCTCAACTCCCCCCCCCCCAAGATTATCATATCGAGGATCTTTTTTTATTCCAAGTCAGTTTGACCGGGTCCCTGATATGCCTTCCAAGTTTCGTCGTGAAAATCCCCCAAAAAATGGGATTCCGGGAAACCCCCTCCTCCCCCCCTCAAGTTTCCGGATCCAGTCAAATTATGTAAAAGATTTACATGGACCAGATGTTTGTTCTTCCCAGCAAGTTTCACTCCGATACCATCATTCTAACCGTTTCCCGAGATTTCCGGTCCACCCCCCCCCCCCCAGCTCCCCCGCGGTGCACGTAGCCAATCCGATTCAGCAAATGACTTACCTAGAGCATCTGTTTGTTCTTCCCATAAAGTTCCATCCCGATCCCTCCGGATATGAAAAAAATCATCGGAGAAATGTCCTCTGTTCAATTCTTAAATTTCACTCGAATCCGATCACCCATTCCAAAATTACGCATGACTGAAAATTTCGGATTCCCCTCCCTCCGCTCCCCCCACCATTATCTGATCGACAAAATTTTTATTTTGAAGTCAGTTTGATTGGGTCCCTGATATGCCTGCCAAGTTTCATCGTGAAAATCCCCAAAACCACCATCACCGGAATTCCGGGACCCCCCCCCCCCCCCATAAGTGTCCGGATCCAGTACAATGGTCTAAAGGACTTATCTAGAGCAGATGCTTGTTCTTCCCAGCAAGTTCCACTCCGATCCCTCCATTCTAACCGTTTCTTTCAATTTCCGGTCTCCCCCTCCCAACTCCCCCCTGGCTACCGAATCCGGTCAAGACTTTAAACGGGACATTACAGATATATATTCTATTCAGTTATGAAGTTTCATTACAATCCGATCATCCGTTCGAAAGTTACACACTTCTCAATTTCCCGGATTCCCCTGCTCTCCCCCCCCCCCCCCCCAAATGGTCGGATCAGAAAACTGATTATTTATAAGTTTGTTTGGTCGGGTCTCTGATAGCCTGCCAAGTTTGATGGTCCTAGCACAACTGGAAGTACCCTAACTCGAAAAAGTGTGACAAAATGCCCTAAATTTCAAGTTTCCAGCGCCCCAACTCCCCCGCATATGGTCGGATCGGGAAACTTATTATTTCCAGGTTACTTTGGTCAGGTCCCTGATATTCCTGCCAAGTTTCATTGTCCTAGCTCATCTGGAAGTACCCTAACTCGAAAAAGTGTGACAAAATGCCCTAAATTTTCAAGTTTCGAGCGCCCCCACTCCCCCGCATATGGTCGGATCGGGAAACTGATTATTTCCAGGTTCGTTTGGTCGGGTCCCTGATATTCCTGCCAAGTTTCATTGTCCTAGCTCATCTAGAAGTACCTTAACTCGGAAAAAAGTGACAAAATGCCCTAAATTTTCAAGTTTCCAGCGCCCCGCACTCCCCCGCATATGGTCGGATCGGGAAACTGATTATTTCCAGGTTAGTTTGGTCGGGTCCCTGATATGCCTGCCAAGTTTCATTGTCCTAGCACATCTGGAAGTACCCTAACTCGGATATGTGGGACAAAAAACTCGGACCGACCGACAGACGGAATTGTTATCGGTATATGGCACTTGAGCCAGAGGCTACAAGTGCCATAAAAACCTACAACTTAAAGGACTTAGAAAACCCGGAGGGCATTCCAAATAGCTCAGGGACTGAACAGCAACAACCAACAACTAGACAAACAATCTATCCCAATCCACAACCCTATATACGCTTAAACACAGATAAACGACGCTGTACGACACTGTACGACGCTGTACGACACTGTACGACGCTGTACGACACTGTACGACTCAGTATGCTATTAAATCAGGATCATACGAACAAACGGAAGAATGCACAGAGAACGAGCGTGTTCCATCCTACTAATACTAGCAACTATTGGTTACTATTTTCGTTCCAACCTCGTAGAAATTTACTACGCTAACCGTTCATTAAACCGTAAACGTAACCGTAAAATTAAAAAAGCGTTCCAGGCTTGACGCCGAGAAGCCAAAATTCGTGGCGTCATGGGTAGTAACTGCGGTAAGTAGGGCGGAACACGCTCAACGTCTTTCCATGCTGGGTTAGTGGCTGCAACAGGGAAACATAAATTATCTTACTGAAGGTTCTAAAACTTTGACAAGGGATTTGTTTTTGTATTTGGGTGTTTACTAATGACATAAATTAGAAATCTGAACAAATTTGAAAAACTGCAGGTATAACTGGAAGGGATTGATTGTAAGTCGAAGAGCGTGTTCCACCCTACTTACCGTAGTTACTACGCATGAAATCAGGAATTCTGGCTTTTTGCCGTCAAGGCTGGAACAACTTTTCTATTTTCCAGCAGAACATCATGCCACGGTCGAATCTGACCGATCACGTTACAGAGATGCGCAGTTACCACGTTTACTACGCTCCCGAGCATGGTATGCAAATAGTTTCTATTTCGAGAAGGTTCAAACGGTCAGCGTAGTAACTTTTTACGAGGTTGGAACGAAAATAGTAACTAATAGTTACTACTGTTATAAGGGTGGAACACGCTCTATGTACTCGGCCTAAAAATATATCTGGACTGAGTTGCTGACTAAAATTTCGTCTTGTAAAACATAACGGTATGCAGAGAAGGTTAAGTTAAGTTTTCGTCCTTACTTGTGCGTCTTTTTTTTCGTCGATTTGTTTCATTTTTTCAAATAATGCATAAAACAGATAGGGATTTTATGCATTATTTGGATACAAATATTCCTTCACCCCAAACTGACTGCGAATCATATTTGATAGTGCAAAACGAATATGTCAGCTGAATTTATTGGAGCTATATTTCGGCCCTTCTTTCCTTGCCAAGAAGGGCCGAAATATAGCTCTGATAAAATTCAGCTGACGTATCCGTTTCGCACTCTCAAATATTTGGATATATGTTTCCAAGTCAGCTAGGACTCATGGAATATTTAAGATTTTTTCATTTAGTGCGTCACCGCGCCGAACTAGCAGATTTGAGAACATTTTGGGCGAAAAAAGGTAAATCTTATGGTGAAGCAGATTTTTGCTGACCTTCGTTGACTCAGGAGGTTCCTCAGTCAGGCTATGACGCCTCGTGAGATTTTTTTTTTAGTAAGGATTTTCTCCTTTTGGTGTTTAAATTGAGTTCTTAGAGTGTTAATTTACTATTTTTTCCCGGCATGGCCCCATGGTCTTTTGGGGATAATGATTCGCAGAACACTTCTCGCACATTCCTCTATACCGTGTTATAAATTGCCTGAACTGCCTCAAAAAATTAGTGTCAAGCAACCATCACCTCCAAACCATCCAGAAACACCGTGCTCCCATTGGCTACGACAGAAACCTCATCTGAAGTCCTATTGGGCGTCTTCAAAGGCGTATCACTCTGACCGGTGGAGCTGGATTTCAAAGGTGAATCATCCCAGCTATGATTGGAGGAAGCATTGGAAGATCGTCTGTGATTAGCCGAAGGAGCCAATGGCGTAGCTTCATGAACTGGCTCATCACTTGATTGGATGGCATACTTTAAGGAGGGTGAATCTGTATCGGTGGCTTCGACGGTAGAGCCGGTAAGCGTGATCACGCCATCGCTAACGAAAAGACGTCCGTCGTCGAATTTACCATCTGCGAAGAGAAAAACTTAAAGGAGAACTGAAGGGATCAATTTTACCGTATGAGGCACTATTACACTGTAAGAAAAAACTTGCAGTATTTGCTACTGGGATTATTCTCGCCCCTACTGAGATAAGATTATCTCTAATTCGGATTAATCTTATCCCATCAGAGATGAGATTAATCTCAGTAGCAAATACTGCAGTTAACTTTAATCCTTACTCGGAGAAACTTTTTACAGTGTAACAAAGACCTTGTACCCCAGAATTCCACAAGGGAAAAAAAATGCACTGTCAGAATGTGATAGCAGAAATCACAGGGTTGCACATCCTTTGTGTCAAAAGTTATGTTGTATGCCCAAAATTTGTCTGTTCTAATCTTTTTAAATGTTATATTTCGCGAAGGGATAGCATTTAAATGAGTCATAACAGACATATCCACTTAAAGTTTAACTGAAAAGCCAACTTATTTGTGTAGCATTTAACTGACACTTCATTGTTTGGATTGTGTTAAGGGATTTTTTCATTTTTCACTGTTCGCCTCTAGAATGACGTTAAGAATATCTACGGTCGTCCTCACAACGCGAATTTCTACTATGACGCAGAAAAAATTAATCTCAATACATTCGCGCCGTTTCAGTGGCCAGTGATCAGCTGACGGAAGGTAGCTCACTGCCTAAACACTTATTTTTCGTAAATCTTTTCGTTGGGCATACATCACAGATACAAGCGCATAGAGCATACAAATCATACAAGGAATTTCCACTATTTTGAAAATCGATTGTTCGTTAATAGCGGAGCAACGAAGTAGCGCATTTTCGCCTGGTTTTCAAGCTTTTTTAAGTGAATAAATGATGGGTAACTAGATCGTCCTATCTAAGACCTTTTCAGTTAAACTTTAATGGTTAACGCAAGGATGCACAAACATGAGTTAAACGTTACCAAACTTCTGGCACTGTGTGGTACGGTACAAAGAAAACGAAAAAGACTTTCAAATAATCATACGCAGAACAACAAGAGCTGAAAGCCCATATGGCACTTGTAAGAACAGTTAGCATGTTTGTCCAATACGGTTTGCAGTTGTCAAGGCTGGATCTCTCTCCCGATATTCCTTTGATCAGAAGACAGGTTTGATCTAGTAAATCTGAAGTGGTTAAACCATTCAGAGCGTGTTCCATCCTACTTACCGTAGTTACCACGCATGACGTCACAAATTCTGCCTTTTTGTCGTCAAGGCTGGAACGATTTTTGTATTTTCCAGCGAAATATCATATCACGGGTGAATCTGACCAATCACGTGACAGAGCTTCGTGGTTACTACGCTTACCACGCTCCCGAGCGTGGTAAGCAAATAGTTACTATTGGTTACTATTTCGACAAGGCTGGAACGGTCAGCGTAGTAACTTTTCGTGAGGCTGGAACGGGTTTAGTGACTAATAGTTACTATTGGTACGAGGGTGGAACACGCTCTCAATGACAACTGTTTCAGAATAGAAGTTTTGTTGTACTCTGGTTCCGATTCGCGTATAACTCAATCGAAGGTAGAAGCAAATACTCTAGCTGTGATAATTCTGTGCCCGAACAGGATCTGACAAAAGTATGAAGGGGGTATACTGAAAAGTATGAGATTTCCAGCGGCCTAATTCGAGCTCCGCACATCGTTATTGGAATTGTTCCGGACTTGAAATGGGAGATCTGAGACATTAGATTTTGACACTTGTCAAGTTCTATTCACATCCGATAACCCATTTGAAAGTTCCCTACATCCCCCACGATGATCGAGTCGGGGAATGTGACTATTTCCAAGTCAATGTGGTCCGGTCCCTGATAGGCTACGACTTCAAAGTTTCCTCATAGATAATCTGGAAGTACCCCAAGTCGTGATCACCGGCATTCCGGGATACCCCCTCCAGCTCCGCCCACAATGCCCCCGTCCGGTCCTGTTCCGTCAATAATGTATCTAGGATTTATGCTTATTGTCCCCACCAAGTTCCATCCCGATTCATCGGCTCGAAATGTTTCACGAGATTTCCGGTACCCTCCTGCAGCTTTCCCCGCCAGTTACTGGATCCGGTCCAGACTTGAAACTGAAAATCTGAGACAATTTTTCTAGAGTTTGTCAAGTTTCATTTACATACCATCACAAGTTCCAAAGTTATGGATTTCACTAGATTCCGGATTCCCCATCCTTCCACTTCCTCCATGACGAACGAGTCGGGGAAGGGACTATTTCCAAGTAAGTCTGATCGGGTCCCTAATATGCGTGCAAGGTTTCGTCGTCTTAGCACATCTGAAAGTGCCTTAACTCGCGATCACCGGAATTCCGGGAAACCCTCTCGAATTCCCCCCACTGTGACACGATCCGGTCCTGTTTTGTCAATGATGTATCTAGGGTTTATGCATGGTCTTCCAACCAAGCCCCATTCCGATCCCTCGACTCTAAGCGTTTCATGAGATTTCCGGTGCCCCCTCCAGCCCCCCACAATTACGGGATCCGGTTCAAATTTGAACTGGACATCTGAGACACTTGCTCTAGACGCTTGCCAAGTCTCATGCATGACCGATTACCCGTTCCAAAGTCATGCATGTCACTTTTTCCGGATTACCCATCCCTTCACTCCCCTCACGATCATCGGATCGGGGAAGGGACTATTTTCAAGTCAGTCTGGTAGAGTACCTAATACGCCTGCCAAGTTTCATGGTCCTAGCACATCTGTGAACTAGTGATCACGAATTCCCAGAAACCCCCTCCAACTCCCCCACTGTGACACGATCCGGTCCTGTTTTGTCAGAAATGTATCCGATCAATAATGTATCTAGGATTTTATTTTATTATAATCTATTTTATTTTATTATAAAGATAACTGTTCTCCAACCAACAGGCCATAGAGTCAAAGAGCCATACTCACTACCAGAAACACGGAACGGCATCATCAGCGACAGAAAAATTCAGACCACAAGCTCTTCTCTACAACAAAACCAAAGTCAACCGAAATGCAGAAAGATCCCTACCCGATCAACGACCCAATCGAGCAGCAAAAACAGCAGCCATGTCCAAAATGAAATCACAGCCACCTTTTTAACTCCAAGCAACTCTCACAAAGGAACTCACGAAGTCAAATATTTAACGCTAAGCTAGAATCTTTAGTTTTCCACAAGTTCGTTTTTCCAAGTTGAGCGGCTTTGAGCTTGAAGAGGAACCTTGACGTTAAAGTAGGGTAAACTGTTACATAAATTTTGTATTAACGACACTGAGTTGGAGGTGGAGACGAAGCCACTTGTTTAGTTCAATCTAAAGCAAGAACAAATGAAAAAGAAGCTACGCGGGTTGAAAAAAAAGAAAGAAAAAAAAAGAGGACCCTTGCCAAGAAGGGCCAAAATACAGCTCTAATAAAATTCAGCTGACGTATCCGTTTTGCACTATCAAATATGATTCGCAGTCAGCTTGGGCTGAAAGAATATTTATTTGGCCATAGAGCCCTTGGGATTTTGTTTGAATGAATAGATTTTGTTTTTATTTATAATAGTACTACGTTAGTTGTGTCATATGTATCAATAAAACAGAGCAAAATAACACGAAGGAGTAGCGCCAAGACTTGAAAAAAGCGACACATACTTAAATAGTAGCGACACTAGCATCACTAGCGATACAGAACGTCCCTTCTGAATCAGCCGTGCACCAGCGCCGGCTCCAATAACTTCATATTCTAAGCACAGCAAAAAAATAAATACAACCTCCCCTGTTGCCTTGATGTCTGCAGACCGCATCTTATCTTTACCAGAAATTTCTAAACCCGCAAGTTTGTCTCGCTTTAAAAACCGCAAGCATGTTGGGCGGCGCTGTGAGTACAGTCCGTTTGCGAAGCATGGAAAGAATAGGTCTTGGCGCTACTTCCTAGTGTTATTTTGCTCTGCAATAAAAAAAAAACTTGAAAAGAAAAATTACCTGTACTGCTTGCCACACTTTGCCTCTCGCAACTGATATTCGAAAAATTCGAAATGTCACTCCGGGTGTCAATTCCATTAATCCGATCATCCTCTTCTTCCCCATGGCTAACGGCGATAACACTAATCCGAGATCCTCCATTCTCATCGAACGGCTCTATTACACTATTACTCAAAATCACTACTTCTGAATCGTCTAGTTTCTGCGCTTTCAACCCCGGCACTGGCGCAACTTCCGTTGACACGACCGTTACATTCGGTTGTGTAACGGTAACGTCTCTGTTAGCGTCAATTGTCTTAACGTCCTCTTGGAGCTCTGAGGGTTCATAACTTCCCAGATCGTCAGTAGATGACTCGCTAGGATCATACCCACCCAGTTTCATCTCATTATCACTTAGCAGGATAACTGACCGGTTGTTCTGCTTGTCCATTATTTCTTCCGTTCGGATAAGAGAAGACCGGTTATGACCGTTACCACTTTCTGTTACGTTTGGAATGTTCGAAGTTTCATGTGCTTTGGCAGTTTCAATCTCCTTTCGCGTTTTATTCAACTCTTGCTCTGTTATCTCAGCCTGTGTAGCTGGTTTTAGTTCAATTGCATTCTCGACCTGTAATGCTAGTTCACTATTGAGTTTCTTACTCGGTGCCTGGGTTGCTTCGGAGTTCAATTGCACCACCCCTGATTGCACGTTCTGGTCCTTGATTCCCTCCTCAACTAATACTCTGCTCTCTCCGTTAACATTTTCACTTCTGGGCTGCTTCTCTTCCACCCTTTGCTCACTTTCAACCTTCACCTTCTCCGCAATGTCAGGTTTGCTTTCCACTGTGTCAGTTTCCACTTTTGTCCTTTGCTCATTTGGCTCTGTCAATTTTTCCAGGTTGTCACTTCCGTTGTCAACCGTTCCTTCTCCAATCCTTGGCACATTTGTTCTCACCTTTTTTTCTTCTTCTACTTTCTCTAGTGGTTCAGTACCCTCGCTAATTCGGTGAAGTTCCGTGGGTGTTCTGGTTTCAGGGCGGTCCATTTTCGTCGGGGTGGCAGGGGTGATTGGGGGTGGAGGGGCAGGCCCCTTCTTCCTCTCACCCTCGTGGTAGGATTTCGGACGCGGGGCAACCTAGGAAAGAGAGTAATCAGTTGTAGATAAAAGTTACATTTTTGCAGAAAAACAAACAACAACTCAACGTTAGTCACTGCGCAATCGGGGATCGGTTGCCCCTGAACATGGTAGCTGTAGGTGGTCGAACACCCGAAGGGCATAACTGGACCTCAATGCCAACAAGTATACCCAGTTTCGCCTTGATGGTTTGCAAGATACAAAGTGGGCACATTCCAGATGCTCCGGGTGGGGGGGGGGGGCGGGGTCGAAACCCTTCAAAACGCATGTCTATAAGTATACCAGATTGGAATTCAAGATTTGTCACGGTCCACGAACTAAACTCATGGGCAATCTGCGCCCAGTTGCCCACAAATGAAGAGGGTCAGGAAGGTGCAGCGCCAAAAGTATCTTTCTAACCCTAGAATCTACTAGTAAAAGGAATTTTATTGTCCTATCTCCAGCTGTTGTCAAACTACGAATATCAGTCACTGGGCAATCTGGTCCCACCGGAATCGGGTGGCTGTGCAGGGTGGGACCCTCCAAAAGGCACAACTAGACCCCAATGCCAACCAGTATACAAAGCTTCAGCTTCACACCTGTCATGGTTCACCTCCATAAAAAGAGCTAGAAGCTCATATGGCACTTGCTAGGGTCAGAGGATGAAAGTAGAAATTCGTCCTTTCGTGGGTTTGTTGTGACCGTTTTTAAGCAAAACCTTTGAGATAAGAATGATCATGGGCTCTTGGAAACCACAAGAATGTATCGTTCGTAAAGACTATTTTATTTTTGAATTGGCTGCACAGTTTGAGGGCGCAAGAGATTCATCCGTAATGAAAATTCTTGAAGTAAAAATGATGATAAGCTCATCGGGATCGTTAAAATGTACATTTTGCTCAAAATTTTTGATTGTACTTTAAGGAATTCACTTGTAAGCAAAACCTGAGGCAAAAATGATTATGGGCCCATGGGGATCATGAATATATATCGTTTGTAAATCGTCAAAGCAAAAAAAAAAAAATTTTTTTTTTACTTTTTGGTTAAGATGAACACTTTAAGGGCGCTAGAAATTAATTTTCAAGCAAAAACCTTGAACCACTCATGGTGGTCATACATTTTGCATAAAAGTATTTTTTGTACTTCCGGCTAGGATTAGTACTTTAAGGGATGGTCGGGTCTGAAAAGTGACAATTTCTAAGCCCATCTTGTCATGTCTCTAATGTCTAAGCCAAGTTCCATCGTCCTAGAACATCTATTCGCGGTCAACGGAATTCCGGACGCCGCCCCCAACTCCCCCCACAGTGCCGAACCCGGTCCGGTTCTGTCACCGTATGCATCTAGGGCTTGTGCTTGTTCTTCCAACCATGTTTCATCCCGATCGCTCCACTCTGAGCGTGTCACAAGATTTCCGGTTCTCCCTCCCCCCCCCCCTCCATTAACTGGATCACGTCTGGACTTTAAATAGGACATTTGAAACACGAGTCCTTCCCAAACCTCAAGTTTCATTAAGATCCGGCCACCCGTTCAAAACTTACGTGTACATCAAAATTCAGGATTCCCCCTCCCTCCACTCCCCCCACGATGGTCGGATCGGGGAACTGACTATTTCTAAGCCAATTATATCAAGTCTCTAATGTTCAAGCCAAGTTTCATCGTCCTAGCACATCTGGAAGTACCTTAACAAGCGAACACCGGGATTTCGCCCCCCCCCCCCCCTCTAACTCCCCCCACAGTGCCCGAATCCGGTCCAGTTCTGTCACTGATGTATCTAGGGATTGTGTTTGTTCTTCCCACCAAGTCTCATCCCAATCGCTCTACTCTAAGCGTTTCACAAGGTTTCCGGTTCCCCCCTCCGACCCCCCCCCCCCGCCCGCCCCCACCACATTCATCTGATCCGGTCCGCCCTTGAAATTGTACATTTGAGACACGAGATATTTCCAAAATATAAAGTTTCATTAAGATCCGATCACCCGTTCCTAAGTTATACATACCTCAAGATTCCGGATTCCCCTTCCCGCCACTCCCCCACGGTGGTCGGATCGGGGAAGTGACTATTTCCAAGTTAGTTTGGTCGGGTCCCTGATACGCCTGCCAAGTTTCATCGTCCTAGCACTCCTAGCCCGAATTACCCTGACTCGAAAACAGTACCCTAACTCGACCGACCGAAAGACCGAAAAGTGATCGGTGCACTTGAGCGAAGCTGCAAGTGCCATAAAAAACGGTGAAAGCCGAAAAACGGCTGCAGCGGCCGCATGAGCGGATTCAACTCTCGACTTGCAACTAAAGTAGTCGGTTTTACTAAGCAACGAGTAGGTTAGAATAGCCTCGTTCATCGACCAAGTTACCATTATGAAAACATTTCCCTTTTTTTAAGCGCCATCTAGGGGAAGTCAGAATTTTTACTTGTGAAGCATTTTATGAAAAATAAAGCATAACTGGTGCCCGTTCACAAAAAAAATAAAATAAAACATTTCCAAGGTCCGAAAGCCGGAGACTTATTCGTCGGTTAACGTAACTTTAAAAAAAAAGAATTGTCTGAAAAAATTCACTTCCTCATTGGTCAGAAATAACGGTTCTCAAGTTCTTCCGTGTCTCTCATCAAAACCAAGTGGCCAGCGCGAGGCTGAAAACAGCCGCAACGGAATTTGTAATCTTTGAAAAAACCATCAGAGTTTCAAAGGACTGTGTTAGAATATATAATTTAGTGTTGATATACAGGGATTTATTGAGACTTGTAGGACCCCTCTTACTTATTCTTCCTTTTATAATATACCTAGCTCCCTTATGGAATTATAAACTTCTGAAATTCCCACCTTTCTCCATGGTTTCGTTTTGTATCTACAAATTTTTAGCGCTTTTTCGGCCGTGCTGAGTTTTGCCGGTTACACAACGCAAATCTTGCCAGAATCTTGAATGTCCGCTGGCAACTCTTTCACACACAAAGATATGAGAATCTTCTGTTTTTGACTTCTTTTATTTGCTTAGTTTTCCTACTTTTTAACCCCGATGCGTTCAGTTTTCAAATGTTTTGCGCCCAGCCGCCGCGTCGGAGAGCAGGAAGGCTGGATAAAATCGACAAGCGCTAACAAGAAAATTGCTAAATTCAGATGGAAAGCAATAGTATTTTCGAGAAACGTTGTTTTTCTGATCCGTTTTATAGTGAAAAGATCATTTCTAGTAAGAGTTGTGCTTTAAGGATAATATGTCATCTAAGACTGAACGACTTTTCCTCGGCTAAGACTTACCTCTGTCTGGACTGGTTTGTCTCCATCGCTGACCTCTGTTGTCCTCTTGTCTCTGGTTACACTGGGCGGGTAGGCTGGCACCGGGATCTCGACTGCAAGAATACAAAAGGTTAACTTCAGACATCGAGGATGATATCGGAAAATATACCGAGACGGTCACTGAAAATAACCTACCCAAGCCGAAGGCGAGGTAGGTTCTGAAAAATATCTACCGAGCCAATGGCGAGGTTGATATTTAGATGGCCATCGAGGTTGTTATTCCGACATCAACAGAGATGGAGGTGTGTTAACTGTTATAACTTTTTCGGGCAGGAATCATCTCTCCGGTGGCTGAAATGACTTGTATCATCCTCTCATATCTACTGCTAACTTTCTGTGTGAAGATTATTGTAATATAAGAGATCGTGGGTCATAGGAGGATATGCATTACATACCTGTTCGGAAAAGTTATAATTAAGTAACTCTACGACAAATTAATTTTAAATAACACCGGATAGACACAGGAAGCCAGAATTAAACCGAACACTCTGATTAGGATGTGCTAAGGCCAGCTGAAGACCGCGCTTTATGCCCATTGGCTTAAATGTAGTTAAAGAACCCCTCGCACTATTTACTCTTCAACTTCTAGTATTTTAAAATAGTTGATTACCCACGGCTTTGGCTGTTTTAAGCCTTTTTCGAAACCTGTTGACTTATAGCGAAATCAGGGGAAAATTTGCATAGCTGTTTTTTCCGATGGAAAAACTTCTCACAGACAACCGTCGAAAGGGTGAAACGCATCGGAAGTAGCAGAAAACGGCAAGTGAAAAATCAGCGAGGTTTTGTTACCGGGGTTAGAATCTACCGTCCGATATTCGGGTAAAAAGGCTTAGAAACGGATGGAGTGATTACGGAAGTAGGTTGTGTTAGTATTAGTAGAGAAGACTCGAACTGTATACAAAAAGGTTCATAAATATGGGTTACACTGATGGGACTGTGCAAAGCTAGTGTATTATCCAGGTATTATCGTATTACCATATATATCTTAAGTACAAGGTTCAAGGTTTATTTATTATTAACAGCAAATTGCTATACAAAACTTAACATTATCAACACAGTACCCTGCACGCAAAACTAGTTCAGGGTTTGAACCGGAGACAAAGAGTTATGTGACATTATTATTTGTGCATTGTCAATCCCTTCGAAATTTTAAAGTCCATAACCGACAAAATTGCAATGTCGTATATCTGCTAACTAGTGCCAAGCCTATGCAGGTAAAGCCTCCATTTTCTCTGCAGTGTCCGGTAAATCCGGGCTTGGCTTGACAGTAACAGCTTATTGCTTCTAAATAGCCGACGGTATTTCTTTCTGTAGGGAAATAGCACTTGACATATTAATACGTGGACGTTAACGTTAAACATTAACGTTGAACGTTAAATGTCAATATGTGAACGAGGAGAAAAAAAAAGTGGAGTGCAAAAGTAAAAAGTGGAGTGCTAGTGCAAGAGCATTGTACGTTAATGATACTACGCACAGAAAGTGGATTGCAAATGTATAAAATACTGTCGCAAAATACAGAAATTAAATACTACTGATAAGTGTAAAATATTATTTCAAGTTCACTTTTTGGGGGCCTTTCACAAGGAAACTTGCATTCAAAATAAACATGTGGGCAGCCCGTACGCTTACCAGATGTGTTGTTATATATTTTCTTAAAGAATCATCACTAAATTGGAGCGACTTGAAGTTAAGTTTAAAAAAAAATGAAAAAAAAAATCCTTGATAAATGGTTTTTGGTAATTTGTTGTCCGTCTTGCGCATGTGACCTGTTGTCACATATTAAGACATATTAAGTTGGTATAGGAATATTTTGAAGAGTAAAACTGAACTGAACTGAAATAATAATTTTTTAATTTTTTTTTGCCGCGTAGTATCTTATCATAAGTTATAGTAGTTTGTAACTGTCGGAACCTACGCACAGATCTCCACTTGTCGGGCTTTTATGTTTTTCTGATGTCACACTTAGTATGTACCGCAAGTTGCCCGAAGCCGACATGCATTCCAGTTTTGTGGTAATGATGTAAGCTTGTTTCGGATGTACAGTCCGAATATGCGATAACTGGAGATAAAAGATATATGTGTAAAGACATGATGCTAAGCGACAACAACATCCTGTCATCTACACAAATTCTGTTGCGAGTGTCAGGGAACCATTACTCCTTTAGTCCAAAACAATAGCTGCATTTTTTGCTAATTCTCCGTCATCCGGTTAACCGACCTATTTAACACTATAAGCCGTTTTTAGTGGAGTGTTCCTTGGAACAATCCACTATTGCGAGCGCTGTAGCAGCTTTCGGTTTTCGCCGTATTCTGTGGAGCTCATAACTCGTGAACCAGTGCAAGTATCAAGTTCAAACTTGGTGCACTTGTGGGTATTGGGGTCTAGTTGTGCCTTTTGGGGACCCCCCCCCCCCGAACATTGTCAGGCTGTCAATCCTCTGGTTCAACTTCGGGGAAGGAAACAAACCTGTAACAAATAACTGAAGATTCTACCGACTATAAATATCTTATTAAAGTAAGTTATCTTCAAATACCACTATAATGAAAAAACTAGTCCAGAGATTTAATTTTTGACACGGACGCTGTTTTTGCTGGACGATTGGGGCGATGACAGGAAAGGGTTTTTTCTGCATTTTGGTCAACTTCGGTTTTTTTTATTAATAAGGGACTGAAAACTTAAATATTATTTTATTAATAACCTCGTTCTACGTTTCTATTATCGAGTACTCGTCTGTATCTATTACTTTGAATAGTAGTTGCGTTTTTGCTGATACCATGGTATCTGTTACCACGGTCTAAAGTCGATTTTGCAGTTATCGTGGTATCTGATACCACGGTCAAAAGGCGTTTTTGCAGTTATCGTGGTATCTGGCCAGTTATCGTGGTATCAGATATTCAGATACTACGGTCCGACCGTGGTAACTGGTCGTGGTATCTGAAAAGTCATCTCACTTTCATCAAATTTTGTCAGATTGGTGAGAAAGAAGTTTAGCACTTAGTGATGTAACTAGATATCTGTTTTTCTTTTGGGATGACTTCGAAGAGTGCAATTTCGGCAATAGTCGTTTTTGCAGAGCACCGTGTATCAGATACCACGATAACTGCAAAAACGACTAATAGCAGATCCAGTTACCGTGGTAACAGATATCATGGTATCAGCGAAAACGCAACTATAGTTATCTTAAAGTTTAACTGAAAAGCAAACTTATTTTTCTATCATCTTCTGCTAAGAGATTTTTTATTTTCCACTATCTGCTCTCGTAGTGAGGTTCAGAATACCTACGGGTGTCCGCACAGCGGAAATTCTACTATGACGCGGAAAATCTGAATCTGAACACAAACGCGGCTTTTCAGTGGGCGGTAATAAGCTTGGTGAACACTGCATAGTGCCTGAACAAAAAATTTTCGTAAATCTTGTTCGTCAAGCATGCGACACAGGTAGTACCACAAATATGACAGGGAAGTTCTCTATTTGAAAAATGATTGTTTGTGAATAGTGGAGCAACGAAGTAGCGCATTTTCATCGGGTCTTCAAGCCTCATTAAGTGAATAAGTGAGGGGTAGCAAGACTGTTCCATCTCTGCCCTTTTCAGTTGAACTCTAAGTAGTACAGTAGAGGTATGATTCTTTGAACGCTAATACACAGTTTGGACTACCTTGGTTTCGTTCTTTCGTTTCTAAATCGGTCAAATGGGAATGATGGATTAAAAATTAAATATCTACGAAGACTGAAGTGCCAATGGCAAATAATGAAATCACCTTTGTTCAACTGGTTCAGTTCAGGATACTTGGACGATATGGAAAGTAACGCAGAACATTTACAAAACTTACGACGCCGTAATTCTGCCGTTAGAAGGTGCAAAAGCAACAGACCAAAAATTAGCAAAATATTAAAAATAAAGGGCTTTGGAGAAACACTGGTGTTGGATAGTTTTTTTTCCTGGTCTACAAATTTTTGCTGAGTTCTAGAAAACAGGACGGATCTATCCTCGGTGGTTTTCACGGAAATATTGGAATATGATAGTACATTTAAAGGACACCTGAATGAAGAGTACCAAGTATCATCCCTATCTGTATGACTTCCGTTAACATTGCCTGAAGAAAACCCAACCGAAATACGAAATAGTGTTTCCAAGCTATGATTTTTGCTCCATTTTGCTTATGTCCTTATTTCAGTACCGAACAATTTTAGAAATGAACAAATATCTCCAATCAACCCTTCTTCTGGAATATTTCTTAACCAGTTAAGCCCAAACGTATATCTAGAAGAAATTCCAATACGATCCGGTCAGCGCTGTACAAGATTTGAACGAATTGCGCTTTTTGTCTTGGAGTCTGCATGTGCAAACCTCCAGAAACGAACATCCCTATTTTGAAACGTCACGCTCAGGAGAAGAATGCTCTCCGTGGCCATGTCTGTAAATGCATTCTCCATGGTGTATTCAAGTATGGTTTCATTGTTCAGGTGTCCTGTAAGAAAGCTTGGCGGAACTATATAATCTAGGGCCAAAAAGGAAGGTTTTGATTGTGGAAGATGCAGAGCCTACAATGTGTGACGTGGAGTTTTATCCTCTGTGTCAGAGATGACCGTCTCAGTTATCCAGCCAAGCTTCCGTGTTTTTTAAACCATATTTCTGCTGGCGTTTGAAAAACGCCGTTCTCGCAGGTAGGCAGCAGTTTCAAAGTAAAGACAGACTAAAATCTAAACTGCTCAAGATGTATGAAAGCTCCCTGTCCTTCAAATAAAAAAAGTACAAACATTTTTCCCATGGGTCCGAACTCCGAAGTGCTGCACCTACAAAAAACGAACCTGCAAATGCGGACTGCAATTTGGATTGCAGCTTTGTTTCATTCAGCTTCAGCCTGATGAGGACCATTGCCAAGAAGTGTAAAAACATCGCTGAAGAAAATCTTAGCTGACTTATCCGTATTGCGTCATCTAACTTTCTAGTATCTAAATTGAGGCAGAAGGGTCTAATAATTAGTTCTGAAAAGTGTAATTATTTTGTGATTAGTAGTTTGCCGACACTGAATTCCCCTCTGGATTGTGGTGGGGGGATTGTTTTCAGCCCTGTTGAGAAAGTTATGTATCTTGGAATCCCTTACTCATCCAATACCAGGGATTGGAAACTTATCCTTATTCAACATGTGCAAGATAAAATAAGAAGAGCATTTGGTGCTGTTATTCGTTTACGAGGGATGTATCGCAGAGATGTTCTTGGTTCTATTTATACGGCTGTTGCACTTCCTCACATTCTTTTTCCGTCTGCTTTCTTTTCTTCTTTCCGTCCTTCTGAACTTTCTGCGTTAAAAGTTACTTATTATAAATTCTCTAAATTCCTTCTTGGTTTCCCGATTTCTGCGAGTAACTCTTTCTTAACTTCGAATTTTAAAGTGAAGAATCCTTTGGAAACTTTAAATGGTAAAATCCAGAACTTTCATAAAAAGGCTGACAACATTCTTCTTCATCACAACCTTTTTCCTTTTTTCACAAAAAAGCGTCCTGATTAGTTGGTTTATTTTGAGCTTTTTTTTTTTTTTTTTTTTTTTTTTTTTTTTTTTTTTTTTTGCATGTACTTCGTTGTATATTTAGTAGGCTAATTTGTCTTTAACGGTCAGTTGTTTATTAGTATGTAAGTGTGTGTGAGTCTGACTGACATGTTGTTCTTCCTTTTTATACATTACTCTTCAGTTTTGAAGGATTCAAATAAATAATAAGAATAATAATAATATGTGTTATCTCAGGCCTGCTGAACTTGCGATTCCTTATGCAGATGTTATGAAAGTACTGAGATTGCATATAATCACCCCACGAACCCGCGGACACCCGGAAAAAATCAATCCAACAACCCACCAAACAGATGAGCTAGGGTAAATATTCCTTCAGCACTAGCGACATTACGTTATGTGAAAAAAGGCCGGCCAAGTTACTGGCCAAATTTCACTTCTCCTGAATTCCCCCTTACTAAACGTTCGCCCAATCTTAGTACTTTCACTGATGAATCATTAGTAGACATTTAGGCCATTCGACAGTTGCAGAAATCCATGCGTCAACTTTTCATCTAAATAGAAAGGCATTGAAAAATACCCTTTATAGTCGATGGTTTGAAGAATTTAAGAACAAAGTTAGTTCTTGGTCAATTCGCTTTTTTAGTTCTAAAGAAGATTTATTAGCGGCTTCAAAAGTTCAGCCTTCATACCACTTAACGCAGATTATCACGGGTCATTGTAGGTTAAATTTTTTCCTTCACCGAATAAACAACATTGATACGGAGTTGTGCCTTTGTGGTGAAAACGAAACATGCTGTCATTTTCTTTTTGAGTGCCCCCTATTTTTGCTCGTGAACGCTTAGATCTATTATTCACCTTAATAGGATCAATGTTCCTTTTCCATTTCATCTTGATTTGGTTTTTAAATTTAGGAACGTCAGAAATCTTGTGTTGGAATATATTAGGAAAACAAAACGTTTGGATTTCGAATTATGATTTGATTTAAAAGTAGGTATGTGCTTTTTTGTGTTTGATAATGGAATTCACAGTGTCTATTATTTAGGGTTTTTTTTTTATTAGTTGTTTGCACTAAATTGTGTGATTTGTAGTTTATTTTAGATGTTTAGTTTAGTTCCTTTGTTAGCTGTGAAATGCCGTAAGGCTAAATCACTTAATAAATTCATTCATTCATTCAAGCTGACTGCGAATCATATTTGATAGTGCAAAACGGATACGTCAGCTGAATTTTATTAGAGCTATATTTCGGCCCTTCTTGGCAAGGGTTCTCTTCAGGCTCAAAGCCGCTCAAGTTGGAAATAAAAACTTGTGGGAAAAATCATACAGAAATATAGCTCTAATAATATTCAGCTGACGTACCCGTTTTGCACTATCAAAGATGAGCTAGGGACAGTGCCGTATTCAGGAGGAGGCCCCCCCCCCCCCCGAAATATAAAAAAATAATCGTTTTTGTAGGCTTTAATCCCTGATCTATCTTTTTTTTAGTCCCCCCCCCCCGAAATAAATTCCTGGATACGGACCTGGCTAGGGGGACTGATGGCCGGTACTTATAGGGCCAAGCATCAATAAAATGTAAGGGGGTGATGGGAGGCATCTCCCTCTTCTAAGGGATCGCAAGTTCAGCAGGCATGAGATAACACATATTAAGATGACGCAATACGGATAAGTTAGCTAAGATTTTCTTCAGCGATGTTATGACCCTTCTTGGCAAGGGTCCTCATCCGGCTGAAGTAATCCAAATTGCAGTCCGCATTTGCAGTTTCGTTCTTGTAGGTGCAGTACTTTCGGACCCATGGGAAAAATGCTACTTTTAGTTTGTATTTTTGTTATTTGAAGGACAGGGGGCTTTCATACATCTTGAGCAATTTAGATTTTAGTCTGTCTTTAGTATTTAGTTTGAAGCTGTTGCCTACCTGCGAGAACGAAGTTTCCAAACGCCAGCAGAAATATGGTTTAAAAAAAAACGGAAGCTTGGCTGGATAACTGAGACGGTCATCTCCGACACAGACCCAGTCATATAATTTTTTCGGATTCCGGTTGTAACCGGATTTTTTTTTTACAAGTTAAAGTTTTCTCTGACGTTAATTAGATGTTCTTTACAGAGATAAGGAGATACGCTGAATTCATTTCTGAATTTCTGTTTATGCTGAACAATTAGTTCGCTCGGAATTCGGCCGAAACCGGAAATTTGGCAGAAGTAAAACAGGAAGTTTCGGTCAGTATCGTCAAAATAGATATGGCTTAGAAAGGTGTATCTGAACTTGTTTTTCTCTGATGATTAGCCTGGCGAAGACCAGACCCAATTGTCTTGATCAGATATTGGATTTTTGGTATCCCATCGAAACCTTTGGTCTTGTTTTTGGTGTGTTCAGAGTATGAAGTTATTTGAGCCAGAGATGGTGCACGAAAGATTGAGCAGTGCTACTAGTGTCACTTCTAATCGAGTGTGTGTCACTTTCTGCAAGTCTTGTCGCTACTTCCTAGTGTTATTTTGCTCTAGACATACTTCAGTTTGACAAAAGTTGCGGTTTTGCAGACACCATGTTATCTGATAGCACGGTAACTGGATTTGCATTTTGTCGTTTTTGCAGTTACCGTGGTTTCTGATACTATGGTCGCTTTGCAAAATCTGTCGAATTTGCGGTTTTAGAAGTCATCCCAAAAGAAATACTAATATCCACTCACATCACAACTGTCAGACTACCAATTTGACAAAAACCCAGGCTCCTGTATTGTTGATGATGAAAATGAGATGAATTTCACAAATTATTATGTTGGGTAGGCTACTGTGTCCTTGCCCCAGGGTACTATTGCTCACTTATGAGCACCATGCCGAAATATCCACTAATAATCCTACTGCTGCCGATGCCTAATAATCGAAAGTTCCATTTTCTAATATTCTATGTGAACACCTTCTCTGACTAAAGCCCAACTTTATTCTGATTCAGTTCTCAACAAAAAAGGCAAACAACAACCATTCCATTCAACTGATTGGCACCTCTCGATCTTTTTGGATGCCGGACCAACGTTTGCTCGCGAGGGGGTTACGAACTGTGACGAAACTGTCGCAATTTACGACTTCCTCAACCGTCTAAACCAACACATTTCGTTCCTGACCCCTGCCTGCCTGAATCCGTCAATACGTACTTCATTTTGTTTACTAATGTACGCAAGTAGGGAAGTGTCGGGAAAGTATCCGGCACATAAAAGAAAATTTTAAAATTATGCTAAACGAATACGTTCGTGCTGAATAGTTAAAAGTGGGTAAAAATAGATTAAAATTAACGTCACTGAGGGATGGAAGAGTAGCCACAAAAAGTACGAAATCTGATGTCTTGGTTTTTTAAATGATATAAAAATAAGTTAATTAAAAAAGATGCTACGGAAAAAAAAGTAAGTGCTCGTTTTTTGAATATTTTCGACGTTATATACATGCTCAGACTGAGCTGATCATTCGCTGATCGTGATGACTATCGTGAGAAAGGTAAGGCGAATTTCCTACTAGACAGTGGTAATATCAGCGCTTGGTAGCATGCAAAGCCAAATGAGTAGGGGTGATGGTGAGGAATTTCGGAAAGCAAAAAGCTAATAAAAAGCAACTTACTCTTTTCGTCGATCGACAACGTATCGTCGTCTACATGCTCAGACGCCCGTCGATCCTAGACACATAAAAAATAAAAAATAAATAAACTAAAAATTAAATAATAACACAGACAACTATCTCAAGCTACCGGGACAGAGGGGTTGCTTACTCGGAACTTCACGTTATAATCGAAGCCAGGCTTCGTCTTCCAGATTTTTCTGGCCGGATTTCAGATATCCGTTTTCGGTGAGACAGACCCGGAAGGCGGGGACAGGCAAAAATTACCTGGACGTCCGGGGTGTTGGACACCAACACATTCTCCTCCTTCGATCCGAACAAGGGTACTTGTTCGATAGTGCAAAACGGATACGTCAGCTGAATCTTATTAGAGCTATATTTCGGCCCTTCTTGGCAAGGGTCCCCTTCAGGCTCAAAACCGCTCAAGTTGGAAATACGAACTTGTGGGAAAACAAACTAAAGATTCTAGCTTAGCGTTAAAAATACCCGACCATCGACCGAATCGAGCAGCAAAAACAGCAGCCGTGTCCAAAATGAAATCACAGCAACCTTTTTAACTCCAAGCAACTCTCAGAAAGGAATTCACGAAGTCAAATGTGTAACGCGAAGCTAGAATCTTTAATTTTCCACAAGTTCGTTTTTCCAAGTTGAGCGGCTTTGAGCCTAAAGAGGACCCTTGCCAAGAAGGACCGAAATATAGCTCTAATAAAATTCAGCTGACATATCCGTTTTGCACTATCAAACATGATCCGCAGTCAGCTTGGGCTGAAGGAATATTTATAAGGGTATTTGATTCTGACAATCCGCTCCGTTGATGTTTTCGGGGCTGCTTCATCGTCTGTCTGCTCGTCTTTCGCTCTGGTGGAATTGTTCAACGCTCAACAGGTCTGAAGCTAAGCACCTTCTTCATTCTTGTTGGTGCATTATTTTTTTTTTTATATATTTCCATCTTTGTGCGTTTGTGTGAATTGCTCATTAAATGTCAGCCAGCAACCCCCACCACCCTGGTTACAAATCGGGCACAAAAAACAAAATCCGGATATTTCAAAAAAAAAATCGGACGGCTTCGGACACTTGGGGAGGGCAGGTAGGAAGTGAGAGCCGGGAGGTAAGCAACCCCATGGTAGGGACATGACAACAACAAACGACATAAACAACCAAAGGAGAAAAATGACCTTCCGCTAAGCCTAAGAGCGTGTTCCACCCTCCTAACAATATTAGTTACTATTTTCGGTCCAGCCTCGTGAAAAGTTACTACGCTGACTATTCCAGCCTTCTGGAAATAGTAATTAATAGTAGCTATTTGCTTACCACGCTCGGGAGCGTAGTAAGGTAAAAAATAAAAAGCAAATATTTCGCATGCAAACCGGTTAAGGTTCGAGTAGCGCAGGTGCCGATCATCTGATACTCCGCCCTCGGCCGGGGGTGCGATGCGTGGTTGGGGGCAAATCATCCGACGCTTCCCGTGCTTTTTCCCTAGATTTCTCTAGGTACCCATTTGAAGATGGGTGGACTTTTGGCTTATCTTACGGGGAAACGCCACTAACCCTCGCCACAAAACCAAACGGTAGGCACCACCGAGACTCGAACAAGCGACCCTTCGCTTGGGAGTCCAGCGAGCTAACCCATTCGGCTACGGACGGACAGTAAGGTGGTAACTACGAATATGTCTGATGTAATTGGTCCGATTAGCCCGTGGCACGATATTTTGCTGAAAATAGAAAAATGTGTTCCAGCCTCGATTAAACTGTACTGAGCTGAACTGAAGTATCGACTTTTGCCAAAAGCTGCCAAATCAGGACTTACCAATTCCTCATCATCATACTCTTCCACAATATCTGCTTTGTATTCCGCGATGAGTTCGCGAATTGGCTTGGAATCTAACGTGCACGCAATAAACGGGAGTTTCTGCAGGTCCACAGACGTTGGTCGGTGATTCGGATCTTTAACCAAGCATTTGGCTAGAGGAGGAAAAGAAGAATTAAATTCAAGGTAATCTTTAAATTAAGTTAAAACACAACTCTTACTAGAAATGATATTTTCCCTATGAAAGGGATCAGAAAAAACGTTTTCGAAAATACCATTACTTTCCACTTGAAACTAGCGATTCTCTTGTTAGCGCTTGTCGACTGTGTCCAGCCTTCCTGATCTCAGACGCGGCGGCTGGGCGCAAAACATTTGAAAATGCATCGGGCCTTGGTTAAAAAGTGGGGAAACTGAGCAAACAAAAGAAGTAATAAATAGAAGATTATCACATCCTTATGTGTGAAAGAGTTGTCAGAGGACATTGAAGATTCCAGCAAACTTTTTGTTGGGTGACAGGAAAACTCGGCAGGGCCGAAAAAGCGCTAAAAATTCGTAGTTACGAAACGAAACAATGGATAAAGGTGGGGATTTAAGAGGCTTATAATTCCATATGGGAGCTAAGTATAGTATAAAAGGCAGAATAAGCAAGAGGGATCCTTTAAAAATATTACTCAAATAAGTCCGCTACGTCTAACCCCCCCAAACCAATATTGGCTACAAACACTATAAAAAAATCTTGCAGTGTTTGCTACTGGGATTAATCTTGTCTCTACTGAGATAAGATTATCTCTAATTCGGGTTAATCGTATCACAGTAGAGATACGATTAACCCCAGTAGCAAATACTGCAGTCAACTTTAATCCTAACTCGGAGAAAATTTTTACAGTGAAGTTGAGACAAAGACATTTAAAAGTAAAAGGCTAAGAGACAAAGGCATCATCGTGGAATTGGGAATATCCACAACAAAGCTGGAGACCAAGACATCCAATAAAGCAAAGAGCCAAGAGCCAGATGCTCCATGGAAATGGAAATATTCACTACAAAGTTGGAGACAAGACATCTAAAAAGTAAAGAGCTAAGAGACAACGGCATCGTCGTGGAATCATTTTCGTGACCACCTTGTAGGCGAAATTAACGTTCTGGGGGGGGGGGGGGGGAGGTTGAAGAACATCTGACACCATAGGTGCCCAATAGTTGGGATATATCTTGTACAGTGTAAGCCTGAAATTAACTATATGTATTATGCTAAAGTAAAACCTGGCACCACTACTACTCTTAGTTACCCACCGCCTTACACGCTACCCAACCATCCATATTTACAACAATTAAATTCAATTTTCAAATCCGATACAACGGTCAAGCTGATTTGGTGGTTCTCGACCATATTAACACTAATTATATACGAAAGATAACTCTACACTAGTTTGGGTATAACAAAGACTTGTCAAACATATCACAAAATATTCAAAGCTATATACAATTAATGATGCGAGTTAAAAAGGTTGACAAAAGCGGGAACAAAACTGTATGTTTAATTGGCTTCAATTTGGGTATTGGCTGGGCTACCACTCTCTCAGGCCTTACTCTTGCCGCTGAAAAATCTGGGGGGAGGATATCACGTAGAGCTGGTGTATTCAAGATTTTAGTTCCGAACACTAACGAAAGTTTTTCACGGCGCTTCAACAGGGTTTCTAAATTATAAGTATTAAGGAGGTCTATATACGGTACTTTAGGGGACTTGGAAACTACAAGGAGGGCTCTAAACTGTATCCTGTCAAGCGAATCAGACTGTTCACGAGTAATTCCAAAGTGCCACACTAGCCCCAGGACCAATCAGGAATCCCGATAAAAGGGGCAAGGGGATGCTAGATCAGTTCAGCCGCTGCCAATCGAGAAGTCTCTAATCACCAGAGCAAAATAACATTAGTGAGTAGCGCCAAGACTTCAAAGAGCGAAACACAGTCGAATAGCAGCTACACTAGCAAAACTAGCGATAGAGAGCGTCCCTACTTAAACTCAGTCAGCCGTTCACCAGCGCTGGCCACGATAACTTCTCAAACGCTCAAACCTAGAAGGTGGGAAGCGAAACTTAAAATAACCACCCGTCAAAGCATCAACAAGATATCCCCACTCATTTGTACCTTATTTTATTCAACACTACAACGGCGCTCTAAAAGAATAAAGAAATAACCGATAGGCCTACAGACAATATTATGAAAATTCGACAATGTACTTTAGTGTTGTATCGTATATTTAGCATTTTAATTAATTTGACAAACCAATTGAATATAACTATTCTAATTGTTTCTTTTGTCGTGTAGTGTACGATTAGTTTGTCGTCAGCCTATGCTATCCAATGGATAATTTGGTATTAATAAATGATTGATTGATTGATATTCTGAACATAAGCATGGAAAGCATACGTCTTGGCACTACTCCTTAGTGTTATTTTGCTCTGCTAATCACGCTGGTTCACACAACCCAAAATACCAAGTGGTAATTGACTTCTGTCATAGCAAGTGGATGAAAATGGCACTGTTGAAGAACTCTTAAAGAAATATACCTCTACTGTACATAAGCATGAAAATTAACTTATTACTGTTATATCGCGTGTCCAAAGAGATATATCCCCGCCCCCGCCCCCCCCCCAAAAAAAAAGAAGAAAATACTCGTGTGAGGTCGGCTAACCACTGAGAGAAGGCGAAATCACGGCCTGATGATTGCAGTACGCCAATACTTCGTCTATACAAACTATGCAAGTAGTCCAGGAAGAACGCTAAAGTCCGGCCCAAAATTACTAATTTCAGAACAAAACCGATTTCTGCCTGCTAAATGACACCCAACGTATATATATAGCTAAACATATAGCTATATAATATAAATAGCTCTAATAAAATAGCTATATATAGCTCTAATAAAATGTAGCTGACTTATCCGTTTTGCACCGTCAAATATGATTCGCAGTCAGCTTGGGCTGAAGGAATACCTACCCCCCACCACCGCCCCCCAAAAACAAGACCAAAGGTTTCGATGGGATCCCAAAAATCTAATAACTGATCCAGACAATTGGGTCTTGTCTTCGCCAGATCCAGTCTTCGCCAGACTAATCATCAGAGAAAAACGTGTTCAGATATACCTCTATAAGCCATACCTATTTTGACGATACTGACCGAAACTTCCAGCTTTACTTCTGCCAAATTTCCGGTTTCGCCTGAATTCCGAGCGAACTACTAGTCCAGCAAAAAAAAAAAATCAGAAACGAATCCAGCGGATCTCTTTATCCCTATAAAGAACATCTAATCAACTTGAAATAAACTTTGACTTAAAAAAAAATCCGGTTACAATCGGATTCTGGACTAACTATTTGTGCGGGTAAAAAATGATTGTCATATACAGACTCAGCGTCTCTTCTTACCCCTAAATCTGTCATCTAATCAACTTCAGATAAAACTTTCACTTTAAACAAACTTTCCGGTTTTGGCCGGATTCCTGGCGAACTAGTTGTCCGGTGAGAAAATGGTTTTCATCATCGTGTTCAGCATGTCTTTTTACCCTTAAATCGAACATTTGATCAACTTCAAAGGAAACTTTTACTTTTAACCAACTTTCCGGTTTTCGCCGGATTCCGGCCGAACTACTTGTCCGGCAAGAAAATGGTTTTCAGCATCGTGTTCAGCATGTCTCCTTACCTCTAAATCGAACCTTTAATTAAGTTCAAATGAAACTTTTACTTTTAATTAACTTTCCGGGTTTTGCCGGATTCCGGACGAACTACTTGTCCGACAAGAAAATGGTTTTCACCATCGTGCTCAGCATGTCTTCTTACCCCATATACCACAACTGATCAAGATAAACTTTGTCGCAGTTTTGCGCGAGTTCAGGAGGATCAGGAAATTCAACTTTGGCATGAACAGACTGTTAATTCAGAGACTCTGAAAGATTATAGGAATATTAAAGAGTCGGTTGGTTTTGAATTTTATTTTAAGTTACGTTTACCGGCTGAAAACCTGCGTTTGTGGTTCCAGATCCGAGCGAACAGTCTCCCTCTTAAGAGTAGGGTTAAATTATTTGAAAGAAATTCCCGAAACCCGAAGTCATGTTATACTTGCTCGTTATGTGGTTTGGAAGAGGAGAATCTGTCCCACTTCCTGTCAAGATGCAAGGGGCTCTCGGATTTGAGAGTAAGATTTTTTGGTGAAGATGGGTTGCTCTTTCCTGGTATCCTAAAGTCATCTTCACGGTCAGCGATAATGGCAGTTACAGGTTTTGTCAAAGAAGCGTTAAAGAGATGTAAATAGTTATTGGTGGTGGGAGTTTAAAGCGTTTTACATGTGAGTTTATATAACCGCTCTCTCGAAGTGTTTAAAAATGTATGATTTTGTGTATGGCCTAACGGCTAAATTAAAGTATCTATCTATCTATCTATTCTAATATCACATTAGCTGTATTATATGTATTATATAAACAATATTTTGTTTGTCCCTTAATTTGAACACCCTCCCCCACCCTCAAATATAGGGCTACACAGCCCATCTTCGAACTTGACCTGTACTTTGATCCTAAGAATCCTCCCACCAAGTTTCATCAAAATATCTCAATCCCTTCGAGAGTTAGCGTGCGGACCGACGGACAGACGGGCAGACAGACGGACAACTTTTGCGATGTCACTGGTATCCCTCCCCTTACGTTTGGGGATCCCAAAAACTTACCAATGAAGTCTACAAAATCTTTTGACCATTTCTTCGGGTTGTCAAGGGTGGGTGGGTCGGACTTCTGAATTTTGAGCAAAACTCTCATTGGTGTGAGGTCGTGGTTCGGAGGTTCCGTCTGCGCCAGCTCAATTAATGTGATTCCTAACGACCAGACATCCACCTAAGGAAGAAGAAGAAGGGAATTTGATTATCGGCGGCAATCTAGACTTCCACGTTGATCACTGAATCTTGCGTTTTTGATCTGAATTCTCGTTCTCCGTTCTCGCTTCTTCATTCTCGCTTTTGACAAAAACATTAATTTGGCAACTCGTCTGCAACCCGGTATACTTGTTTATGCATACTGAACACCCGCACTCTGAGGAGAACAGAGAGAGGAGAGTCGAGGATTCACTATCTGAGTAACTTCTGGATTCTAGGCTTTTCCCGTTCTCGATCCTGCCAGAGACGCAAGAAAGGATAATTCGCTTCATCTGATAGTCCAAAAACGCGAAATAGGAGAGATGCGTTTCATATCAATAGTTGCGTTTTTTATCTGAATTCTCAGTTCCCCGTTCTCGCTTCTCCATTCTGTCTTTTGACAAAAACATTAACTTGGCAACTCGTCTGCAACCCGGTATACCTGTTTATGCATATTGAACACCCGCACTCTGTTGACCAATCAGGGAGGAGAACGGAGAGAGGAGAATCGAGAATTCACTATCGGAGTAACTTCTGGATTCTAGGCTTTTCCCGTTCTCGATCCTGACAAAAATGCAAGAAAAGGAGAATTCGCTTCATCTGATGGTCCAAAAACGCGAAATAGGAGAGATGCGAGGAGAATTCAGATCAAAAACGCAACTAATCAATCACTTACTATAAAACCGTAGCCGGACGTAGCGAATAGTTGGTTTCTCGTCTTTTAGGAATAAATATTAAATCATATCTATGTACAATTGCAAACTGAATGTGTCATAACTGTCTTAGTGTACAAAATAGCGTCCGATATTTAAAACTAATGACTTTCAAATACTAGGGTTCTTGTCTAACTGTATTTCTGAAAAACTAAACTAAAACTTGCAAAACTGTATAGAACATTACTAAAATAAACACTAATTAATATTTAAATATAAGAGACTATATAAAAGACTTTTGCTTCAACAGAAGTAGAAGAAACAGGGTTTCTTCGAATATCAAAGTGATGTTTAAGATGTTGTATGTGATGTAGAGTAGTTGGTGAAATCAATAGAAAATCTTTGATTATGCTTAACATATTACGCTGACAGTCATGTTGTATAAGTGATATTAAAAAATAAATATGATGATTGATTGATAACTAATTGATAAGTTGGCTTGGCATAAGTGACATAAGGTAGCTTGGAGCAAAATCAGGATTTATATAAATAAAAAAAAGATAAGACTGGAAAAAAAAAATTAGACTGGACAAGTTCCACAAGAGCTACGAGCTCATATGGCACTTGCTACGAGTTTGTGCTGCAAGAAAGAAGATGAGAACGTCACAAATATCCCCAAATATCTCCCCTGGATTCTAAAAATAGGATATCTAGTTTCACTCGAGTCTGAGGACTGAGGAGAGAGAGAGAGAGAGAGAGAGAGAGAGAGAGAGAGAGAGAGAGAGAGAGAGAGAGAGAGAGAGAGAGAGAGAGAGAGAGAGAGAGAGAGAGAGAGAGAGAGAGAGAGAGAGAGAGAGAGAGAGAGAGAGAGAGAGAGAGAGAGAGAGAGAGAGAGAGACAGAGAGAGAGAGAGAGAGACAGAGACAGAGACAGAGAGAGACAGAGAGAGACAGAGAGAGACAGAGAGAGACAGAGACAGAGACAGAGACAGAGAAAGAGACAGAGACAGAGACAGAGAGAGACAGAGAGAGACAGAGAGAGAGAGACAGAGACAGAGAGAGAGAGACAGAGAGAGAGAGATCCATAGCGATGCCCCTGCTAGTTATGAAAACAAAAATGACCATGTTTCGATCAGCTGCTTATTGAGCAACATAGATAGTGACAGGGATCTGTTTAGAGCAGAGCAAAACAATACTAGCGAGTAGCGCCAAAACCTATGCTTTCTATGCATCGCAAACGTACCTTACTCGTAGCACCGCAGGCTACGATCATGACATAAATTGCGGGTTTATAAAATCAAAAATTGCAGGTTTAGAAAATTCTAGTACATCTAAGATGCGGTCTGCACACCATCGACGAAACAGGGGAGGTTGTATCTTTTTTTTTTTTTGCTGTGTTCGGAATATGGAGTTAACGGAGCCAACGCTGGTGCACGACTGGTTGAGTTTCCGTTAGTGTCACTTTTTCGAGTCTTGGCGCTACTCCCCAGTGTATTTTGCTCCGGTCTAGAGTGTTTTGAAAACATGCCACAGTCGAACGTCATAGTTTTCAGAGCAACAGTGAGCCCTGTGGTTGCGTTATTTGTATGAACTAGCGGCTTTTATGTAAAGAAATTACGTCATGGGTGCCTTCAGGGACTACACTGTACAGGTTTCTCTGAGTAAGGATTAAAGTTAACTGCAGCATTTGCTACTGGGATTAATCTTATCTCTACTGAGATAAGATTAGTCCGAATTAGAGATAAGATTATCTTTTTAAAGACAAGATTAATCCCAGTAGCAAATACTGCAAGTTTTTTTTTACAGTTTATACTAGGCGCTTTGTAATATTTATTACATTCTGCTCAAAGAAAGTCACCCTTAACCAAATCTGCTATGTTTCTTAGTTGTAGTTTATTTTTCGAATGTTCCAACTTTTCAATAGCTTCATTACAAACTATTGAGCAACTTTAGTTGTACAACATACAAAATACTATTTTCATTAACAATAATGAAATACTATTTTTCATTTGTAACGAAAGATAAATAGTGAGTATACTGAATGTAGAATACCTAGGTTTTAAATACAAATAAATGAATAAGTAAAATAAATAAATGTGAAAACAGGTTAGTTTAACGCTGATGTCACGTTTCACGTTGTACATTAAAATTCAACTGGGTTATTCGAAAATTGTTGCTAACAGGGGCGAATACAATCGGAAAGCTCTTTGCAAGCTACACTCTTGCTTCTGTGACTATTCCATTCTTTTTCTATCTGGTGTTTATCCTGTTTTAAAGAAAACGGATTTTAAAGGACGCCTGAACAATGAAATCATACTTGAACACACCATGGAGAATGCATTTACAGACATGGCCACGGAGAGCATTCTTCTCCTGAGCCTGACGTTTCCAAAATAGGGATGTTCGTTTCTGGAGGTTTCCACATGCAGACTCCAAGACAAAAAGCGCAATTCCTTCAAATCTAGTACAGCGCTGGCCGGATCGTGTTGGAATTTCTTCTAGATATACGTTTGGGCTTAACTGGTTAAAAAATATTCCAGAAGAAGGGTTGATTGGAGACATTTGTTCATTTGTAAAACTGTTCGGTACTGAAATAAGGACAGATGCAAAATGGAGCAAAAATCATAGCTTGGAAACACTATTTCGTATTTGGATTGGGTTTTCTGCAGGCAATGTTAACGGAAGTCATACAGATAGGGATGGTACTTGGTACTCTTCATTCAGGTGTCCTTTAAAGCTATGCGATCCTCTTATTTTCGTTTTTGTAAATTTCTTCTTTTCCTCCCTCCTTGGCAAAGAAATTCTAAAACTATTAGTAAGTATTCGCTACCGGATATTAAGGACAAATTGTCTGTTCTCCACAGAAAACTGTCCGAAAAGGCGTACTCGCGTCTGTCGCCCTCTCGTGGGCTTATTCGTCTGTTTGACTCTTGAGTAGATTTTGTTTGTATGTGTTGTGTTTTCCCAAATTAGGTCTTCTTATTTTCTTTTGTATACCACTGTTTTCGTCTTGTACGACTTGTGGGTTAAAAATAAGGATTACGTCCCAATTTACCTAAGCATGCAGATTAACGAACGAGTACAGGAGAGGTAAGTATGCTTATTTGAACACCTCTCTAAATGTTTCGCTACCTTGGAAAATAATAAACGTGGTATCAGCTAACAGCCAATATATCAGCTTATTTCTGGCATAAAGACTGAGTTGAAATTCTACTATATTTTTTTTTTTACTTTTAAATTTGCTATGCTGTTTACTTTGGACGCCACCTATTTGGGGAAATGCGCCGCTTAGCGAAAGATGCAAGATTTGAACGAAGAAATTTAAGGAAACCAAGAGCAAATATTGCAAAATAAGGCTAACATGTGACATCTATACGACATGAAATAAAAAATTTCGGCAACTATTTGGTAGGGAAATTGCCTGGTATGGGTTTTGTTTTTTCTTCGGCGGAACAGTCAGACGAATATCGAATCTACAGTATTTACCGCAGATGCGATTTTTAGGACGAATAATTTATTATGCCCCTTGTGCTCAGAGCAAAATAAAACTAGGTGAGTAGCGCCAACGCTTGAAAAAAAGGACATGCACCAAACAGCAGCGACACTAGCACACTAGCGACAGAGAACGTCCCTACTGAAACCCAATCAGTCGTGCACCAGCGCTGGCACCAATAACTTCGTATTCTGAACACAGGAAAAAAAATGTACAACCTCCCCCGTTTCCACGATGTGTACGTACCGCATCTTAGCTTTACTAGAAATTTCTAAACCCGCAGGTTTGCCTCGCTTTAAATGGGCGGCGCTATGAGTACAGACTGTTTGCAAAGCATGGAGAGCATAGGTCTGGGCGCTACTCCCTAACGTTCAGAGCGAAATAACACTAGGGAGTAGTGCCAAGACTTTACAAAATTGACACACACTAATAACAGCGATACTAGCACCGCTAGCGATATAGAACGTCCCTACTGCAACTCATTCAGCCGTTCATGAGCGCTGGCTCGATAACTTCATATTCTAAACATAGCAAAAAATGATACAGCTTCCCTTGTTTCCTTGGTGTGTGCATGCCGCACTTTCACTTTACCAGAAATTTATAAACCCGCAAGTTTGTCTCGCTTTAAATGCCGTAAGCGGAGTGGCGGAGCTACGAATATGCCCGTTTGCAAAGCATGGAAACATAGGTCTTGGCGCTACTCCTTAGTGTTATTTTGCTCTGCTAACGTTACTTCAGCTTTAATAACGCTTGTGCTTTAAGGATGAACATAATCTACGATAGTAGGCTATAAGGCGCAAGGCGCACTGGCCGCGTACACCATGAGGCAGAGACAGATGAGGCACGTGAGGCAGGCATGAGGAATGTGAGGCAGGCATGGGGCATGTGAGGCAGGGACCTTGTACACCATGAGGCACTTCAAAAATCCCTAATGTGTCACCAGAACGGGCGATGAGGAACGTGAGTCAAGCATAAGGCATGTAAGGCAGGCATGAGGCACGTGAGGCAGGCATGAGGCACGTGAGGCAGGCATGAGGCACGTGAGGCAGGCATGAGGCAGGCACCTTGTACACCATGAGGCACTTCAAAAATCCCTAAACGTGCCACTAGAAAAGGGCGATGAGGCATGTGAGGCAGGCATGAGGCACGTGAGGCAGGCATGAGGCACTTGAGGCAGGGACCTTGTACACCATGAGGCACCAGTGCGCAACCCCTCGATAAGGCGTATTCTCGCCGTCCCCCGAGGACTCCTCGGGGAATCGAAGGGAACGGCAAGAATAGAGGGAATCACTCCACGCGGACTCCGCGTACAGAAACAGCGAGAACACGGGGAATGCTTCCAAAATGGATTTCGTTCGAAAGAAAAATACGCAGTTGACGAAATTAGTCTGGTTCCACTTTATTTTTGGTTTTGTTTATTCTGATTGCATTCCACGTCCGTGGGGACTCATGAGAATATGGGGAGTGAGTCCCCGGGACAAACAACAAGAGCTGTAAGCTCATATGGCACTTGCATGGGTTAAGATGATTTGACTGATCAAAAGTAAGTTTCGACTTTGCGGTTGAGATGCGCACTCTAAGGGAGCTGGAACTTCATTTGTAAGCAAAACCCTTGAGGCAAAAATGCTAATGGGCTGATGGGCATCATGAAAATGCATATATTGCTTAAAAGTATTTTTTTACTTTGCGGTCAAGATTGTTACTTTAAGGAATAATCGAGTTTTGGAAGTAGCAATTTCTAAGCAAATGTTGTTGAGTCTCCAAAATTCCAGCGAAGTTTCATCGTCCTAGCACATCTGGAAGTACCTTAACGCGCGATCACCGGAATCCCAGACCCCCCCCCCCCCTCCTCCAGCTCCACCCACAATACCCGGAGCCAATCCGGTTCTGTAAATGATTACTCCAGAGCATCTTTTTGTCGTTCCCACGAAGTTCAATCCAGATCACACCAGTCTAAGCGGGTCAAGTATTTTCCGCCCTCCCCCGAATAATTGCCGGATTCGGTCCGGAAAGAAAAAGATCACCAGAGAAAAATGTCCTCTGTTTAATTATTAAATTTCACTCAAATCCGATCACCCGTTCCAATTACGCATGACTCAGAATTCCGGATTCCCCTCCCTCAACCCCCCCCCCCCAAGATTATCATATCGAGGATTTTTTTTAATTCCAAGTCAGTTTGACCGGGTCCCTGATATGCCTTCCCAGTTTCGTCGTGAAAATCCCCCAAAAAATGGAATTCCGGGAAACCCTCTCCTCCCCCCCCCCCCTCAAGTGTCCGGATCCATCAAATTATGTAAAAGATTTACATGGACCAGATGTTTATTCTTCCCAGCAAGTTTCACTCCGATACCATCATTCTAACCAATTCTCGAGATTTCCGGTCCCCCCCAGCTCCCCCACGGTGCCCATGGCCAATCCGATTCAGTAAATGACTGACCTAGAGCATCTGTTTGTTCTTCCCACAAAGTTCCATCCCGATCCCTCCATTCTAAACGGGTCACGTATTTTCCGCCCCCCCCCCCCCCAATAGTTGCCGGATCCGGTCCGGATATGAAAAAGATCATCGGAGAAATGTACTCTGTTCAATTCTTAAATTTCACTCGAATCCGATCACCCATTCCAAAATTACGCATGACTGAAAATTTCGGATTCCCCTCCCTCCACTCCCCCCGTCCATTATCATATCGACAAAATTTTTATTTTGAAGTCAGTTTGATTGGTTCCCTGATATGCCTGCCAAGTTTCATCGTGAAAATCCCCAAAACCACCATCATCGGAATTCCGGGACTTATCTAGAGCAGATGCTTTTTCTTCCCAGCAAGTTTCACTCCGATCCCTCCATTCTAACCGTTTCTTGAAATTTCCGGTCTCCCCCCCCCCCCAACTCCCCCCTGGCTACCGAATCCGGTCAAGACTTTAAACGGGACATTACAGATATATATTCTGTTCAGTTATGAAGTTTCATTACAATCCGATCATCCGTTCGAAAGTTACACACTTCTCAATTTCCCGGATTCCCCTGCGGATTCCTCTCCCTCCACTCCCCAACCATTATCTGATCGACAAAATTTTTATTTTGAAGTCAGTTTGATTGGGTCCCTGATATGCCTGCCAAGTTTCATCGTGAAAATCCCCAAAACCACCATCACCGGAATTCCGGCCCCCCCCCCCCCCCCATAAGTGTCCGGATCAAGTACAATGGTCTAAAGGACTTATCTAGAGCAGATGCTTGTTCTTCCCAGCAAGTTTCACTCCGATCCCTCCATTCTAACCGTTTCTTGAAATTTCCGGTCTCCCCCCCCCAACTCCCCCCTGGCTACCGAATCCGGTCAAGACTTTAAACGGGACATTACAGATATATATTATGTTCAGTTATGAAGTTTCATTACAATCCGATCATCCGTTCGAAAGTTACACACTTCTCAATTTCCCGGATTCCCCTGCGGATTCCCCTCCCTCCACTCCCCCACCATCATCTGATCGACAATATTTTTATTTTGAAGTCAGTTTGATTGGGTCCCTGATATGCCTGCCAAGTTTCATCGTGAAAATCCAAAAAACCGCCATCACCGGAATTCCGGGACCCCCCCCCCCCATAAGTGTCCGGATCCAGTACAATGTTCTAAAGGACATATCTACAGCAGATGCTTGTTCTTCCCAGCAAGTTTCACTCCGATCCCTCCATTCTAACCGTTTCTTGAAATTTCCGGTCTCCCCCCCCCCCCCAACTCCCCCCTGGCTACCGAATCCGGTCAAGACTTTAAACGGAACATTACAGATATATATTCTCTTCAGTTATGAAGTTTCATTACAATCCGATCATCCGTTCGAAAGTTACACACTTCTCAGTTTCCCGGATTCCCCTGCCCTCCACCCCCCCCCCAAAATGGTCGGATCAGAAAACTGATTATTCCTAATTTTGTTTGGTCGGGTCTCTGATATGCCTGCCAAGTTTCATTGTCCTAGCTCATCTGGAAGTACCCTCACTCGAAAAAGTGTGACAAAATGCCCTAAATTTTCAAGTTTCCAGCGCCCCAACTCCCCCGCATATGGTCGGATCGGGAAACTTATTATTTCCAGGTTACTTTGGTCAGGTCCCTGATATTCCTGCCAAGTTTCATTGTCCTAGCTCATCTGGAAGTACCCTAACTCGAAAAAGTGTGACAAAATGCCCTAAATTTTCAAGTTTCGAGCGCCCCCACTCCCCCGCATATGGTCGGATCGGGAAACTGATTATTTCCAGGTTCGTTTGGTCGGGTCCCTGATATTCCTGCCAAGTTTCATTGTCCTAGCTCATCTAGAAGTACCCTAACTCAGAAAAAAGTGACAAAATGCCCTAAATTTGCAAGTTTCCAGCACCCCGCACTCCCCCCCATATGGTCGGATCGGGAAACTGATTATTTCCAGGTTAGTTTGGTCGGGTCCCTGATATGCCTGCCAAGTTTCATTGTCCTAGCACATCTGGAAGTACCCTAACTCGGATATGTGGGACAAAAAACTCGGAGCGACCGACAGACCGACAGACGGGATTGTGATCGGTATATGGCACTTGAGCCAGAGGCTGCAAGTGCCATAAAAACGCCGGGATTCCTCAAGTGGAGTAATCGGGAAACGGCGAGAATACGCCTATAGGGCTCAGCAACTGATAGACTTTGCCTACCTTATAATCATACGGGTTGTCTCTGAAAGTTTCACACAGAACAAGCTCAGGTGCCATCCAATAGGGCGTGCCAATGAAGGTATCACGCTTCTGAAGTGCTGACCTGTTTTTGGCAGAGACGCCGAAGTCAGCTGCAAAAAACAAAGAAAAAATGAAAATATGTTTCAATATTCTTAATTTGATTAAATTTAATTTCAAATAAATGCGGCACAACATTTCGTGCGCGAGCAAATTAATTGGCACTTGTCATTTACAAATAAAACATATATACAATTGTCATAGAATAAATACAGTGATTGTTATGATACAAGGTAAACTGAGGCACAGAACTATTACGATACCTTTCAGTTTTAAAGCGACAGGTGTGAGTTTTGGTACTTTCATAGCTACTTCTCTTGCTTGGAGGCCTGGTTCTTTCCGGTTTAAAGGGTGGAGGAAGGATGTTTCGGTAGAAAGGGTGGGATAACAAATTTGTTCGGAAACGTTGACACAGCTGTTCTCTACGTACAGAAAGGGGTTCCAGCTTACACTCCTTTAGGAGATACGAGTACGGCATTTTATGGCCGCCAATTTTCATTCAAGCATTTGCACCCTCTCTCACTTTCCACACAACTCCACATTAACTTTAAAGTTTAACCAATTGGGGCTGAGAATGATAGTCTAGTTATCCATCACTTATTCCCTTAAATAGGCTTGAAGATCCGATGAAAATGCGTTACTTCGTTCATATAGTCACTTTTCACTGAATGATCTATATCTTTAGGATGTGTGGTACCCCTATGCTCTTGTACCACTATGCTTGAAGTATTACAGTATAGGTTGCTACTTAGCCTATATTTTTTTCTCGTTCATTGTTTCCCTTATTTTTCTCTCTTTTTCATTTAAAGTTGAAATCATTGGTTAAATTTTTTCGTCTCCTTTCTTTTTCTTTATATAGAGTATCCAGTTAGTTTAAAAAAAAAAAGACAACGTTAAACGATTGCCGAAAAACAAATACTTTTTGGGTCACACGCTATAGTGGCCTTTCTTCACAAGTTACCTTACAATCTTTATCTGAATATTTCCTGAGCTTCGCTTCATTAGCCACTGATGTGCATGCTTATTCTGAAACTCAAATTCTCCACGTCAAGGTGAAGTTTGTCTTGACGGGACAGCGGTGCATATTCTGAATGCAACTCCCAAGGCTTCAGATACATTCAGATCCCAAGCGAGTCCCAGATTCTAGTTGCCTTTTCAGTTAAACTTTAAAGTTTAACCGAAAAGGGCTGGGTTACCCATCACTTATTCACTAAAATTGGCTTGAAAACCCGCTGAAAATGCGTTACTTCGTTGTTCCGCTATTCTCGAACAATCGATTTCTAAATAGTGGAATTTCCGTGTGATTTGTGGTATCCCTATGCGCTAGTATTTTTGTTGTCTGCGTTACGAGAAAGACTTATGATTTTAATTTTTGTTTGGGCACTAGGCAACCTTCACCATTCTCACCACTGCCCACTGAAATGCCGCGTTTGTGTTGAGATTAAATTTCCCGCGTCGTAGTAGAATTTTCGTTGTGGGGACGGCCGCAGATATTCTGAACGTCATAACTAGAGTAGATAGTGGAAAATAAAAAATCCCTGTGCACAGTCCAAATAATTCGGTGTATTCAACTAAATGACACAAAAATAAATTGGCTTTTCAGTTAAACTTCAGTGATCATCCCGGCACCGGTCAACGCCCGCACTCAAATTCAGGAGACTCCCCAACGCTTTTCAACACATGCATTGTCCGAATTTCATAACAGACAACACAAGGATGCGCGGTTTCAACAGTCAACACGCAAAAGACAACTCTTGGGATGTTATCTGTTTTGTCGCGACAAACGTTATGCATGAGATGTTAAGCATTGCCAGGAACAGCTGAAAATCCGCCAAAAGAGCAACTGCTGACTTTTATGTTGACGATATTATGATATCGGAAAACACGTTTGTCGCGACAATACATAACATCCCAAGTGTTGTCTGTTGAAACCGCGCATCCTTGTGATGTCTGTTATGAAACTTCTGACAGTGTGTCAACGTATATTGTTTTTGCGTTCTCGCCTATTTTTCTGCAATTATGTTCCATTAACCCCAGGATTCCACGTAATAAGATGGGTTTCATACTGCCCTGATTAGTCTGTTTATTTTGAACTTTGTTTTTTCCATTGTATTTCGTTGTAGATTTAGTAGGCTAATTTAGCTTTAACGGTCAGCTGTTTATTAGTATGTAAGTGTGTGTGAGTTTGATTAGTTGCGTTTTGCAGGTACCATGGTATCTGATACTACAGTCTAAGGTCGTTTTTGAGTTTTTGCAGTTATCGTGGTATCAGATATTCAGATACCACGGTCCGACCGCGGTAACTGGTCGTGGTTTCTGAAAAAGTCATCTCACTTTCATCAATTTTAGTCAAATTGGTGGGAAAGAAGTTTGGCACTTCGTGACGTGACTGAATATCAATTTTTCTTCTGGACGGATTCGAAAAGCGCAATTTCGGCAATTGTCGTTTTTGCAGAGCAACCGTATATCAGATACCACGGTTACTGCAAAAACGACTAATTGCAGATCCAGTTACCACGATAACAGATTCCATGGTATCTGCAAAAACGCAACTATAGACATGTTGTTTTTCCTTTGTATACATTACTCTTCAGTTTTGAAGAATTCAAATAAATAATAATCATAATAAACTGCATTTTGGCTGTTGGGCGGAGTTTTTTTTTTTTTTAATTTCAAAATAAATGCGGCACAATATTTCATGCGCGAGCAAATTAATTGGCACTTGTCATTAACCTACAACTAAAACATATATACAATTGTCATAAAATAAATACAGTAATTCAAGTAAGGTTGTTGTGATACAAGGTAAACTGAGGCACAAAACTTTTACGGTACCTTTCAGTTTTACAAGCGACAGGTGTGAGTTTTGGTACTTTCATAGCTGCTTCTCTTGGAGGTCTGTTTCTTTCCGGTTTAAAGGGTGGAGGAAGCATATTTCGGTAGAAAGGGTGGGATAACAGATTTGTTCCGAAACGTTGGCACAGCTGTTCTCTACGAACAGAAAGGGGTTCCAGCTTGTTACGCATTGTCTGCTGAAACCGCGCATCCTCGTGTTATCTGTTATGGAACTAAACTTCTGACAGTCTGTTCTTGTGCCTTTGTAATGTCACACTATCCTTTCTGTCGATTGTGCTGCGTTATCCTTCTTTTCTGTCTTAAGGAAGCATTTTGTGATGATAACACGCAAATATTCAAATAATGTAGACAACGGATACGTCAGCTACGATGCTTCATGCAAGAGTTAGCTAGAAAAGATGGAGCACTCACCGAGTTTCACCCCTCCGTCTGTTGTCAGGAGAACATTTCCTGCTTTCAGGTCCCTGTGGATAACCAAAGACTGGTGGAGGTACTCAAGTCCTTTGCACATTTGCTGACAAACGTAGGCAATTTGAGGTTCGTTCAGTCCTTTTCCAAGGTCCAACATAATGGAATCCAGGGCTCCGCCATCGCAGTATTCAAGAAACATCTGAAAAATCAAAGATCCTATGCGAAACATGAAAAAATATAGTAATTTATAAAGCTACGTTTACATGGAGGGTATTGACCCGTACTCGGCGGGTATTTTTCCCAGCAACAGCAACAAATCCCCGGTTATTTTCGACTTCAATTTCGCGAACTTTTTTCCGGGGATTTGTTTGTCGAAGGGTCAGCAACAATAAAATCGATTTTCGAGCAATAATTTTGATTATGTAAGAAGTGATCCAAATGAACACATGTTAGTGTCCATTGTAGAGAGATATCCTCAGCTTTACAACCTTGGAATCTATTGCCACATGACAGTACTGTCCCTTGAAAAATACCCAAGTACCGTGTGAACACTTTTCCCTCTCGTCACCGGGGAAAAATACCCGCCGTGTAAATGATCCTTAATAATAAGTGGGAGAAGTGGTCCTTACTTCTGCCCTAGGTTTGGAGATGTGATTGAAGATGTGTTCCATCTGATGTGTACATGTGCGAGTTGAGGCATGAGATTTTTGGAGAGTTTACTATGGCGAACGGATGGTGAGAATGATGAAGAGTGAATGTTTTGCGATGATCAAGAGTTTGGGAAAGTTCCTCAAGCTAGCAAGCTCTTTACTCTCTATATACAAACCCTCTCCTTGTGGCCCTTTAGAGTAGCCCTGTAAGGTTGTTTTTTTGGGATCAGAAAACGTAAGTGGAGGGATACCTCCATTATCTTTATTTTTCCAATTCCCGCCCGTGTTATTAGCCTAGTGCTATTAGGGTTGAAAATAAAATTGATTGATTGATTGACCTATGACTTCGTAAAAGTTGTCCGTCTGTCTGTCCGACTGTCAGCATGATAACTCTCGAAGGGAACGTACTTGTTGTGAGGACTGTTTAGGCCAAGGGAGAGGTCGAGTTCGTAGATGGGCTCTGTAGCTCAACATTTAGGGGTGGGGGAGGGGGTTCAAATTAAGGGGCGAACAAATTTGTTTTAACAGGTAATGAGATAGTGGATTCAGGGGTAAGAAGACATGCTGAACACGAATATGAAAACCATTTTCTCGCCCGACAAGCAGTTCGCCCGGAATCCGACCAAAACCGGAAAGTTTGTTAACAGTCAAAGTTTTATTTAAAGTGGATTAGATGTTCGATTTAGGGGTAAGAAGACATGCCGAACATTTATATGAAAATCATTCTCTCGTCGGACAAGTAGTTCGTGCGGAATCCGGCCGAAACCGGAAAATAAGTTAAAAGTAAAAGTTTTATCTGAAGTTGATTAGACGTCCCATTTAGGGGTAAGAAGACATGCTCGATCCGCTTTTGACAATCATTTTCTACCCCGACTATAGATCACCCGGAATCCGGCTAAAACCGGAAAATTTGATCTTGTTGAGAGGGAAGAACGAGTGGTAGGCGAGGTTTAGTGAAGCTAAGGCTCCTGGGGTGTGGGCTGAAGACATTCAGACACCGTAGGTGCTCACTAGCCCCAAGACCAGTCAGGAAACCGGACATAAGAAACAAGGGAAAGCCTCGAGGAATTAAATATTCTCGAGGAATTCTATAGCTCAGCCGCAGTCAATCTGGAAATCCCTGATCAAGCTGGTTCACACAACCTAGCAAAGCTGGAATTCACATATCCAGTCAAGCCCGAGGCTTACTAGCCGAAATGGACCATTACTATAATAGTTAATTTACTCGTGTAACGTGAACAAGAATGTGACATAATATATAAGTAAGCATAAAACAAACACTGAGTCCCTAACTAAACATAGGCTATTTATTTATTATTTATTTATTTTCTTACCCACTAATAACAACAGAGGTAAATAGCGGAGTAAACTCAAAACAAAAAGAAAAAAAAGAAAAAGACAAACTACGAAAAATAAACACATTAAAGACCGTGAAACGGTGGCAGTTGGCTTGCATTGGTATCAGAAAGCTTTCTGCTCAATACGGCAACTTTCGCGAAAACATCATTCATCCCAAATTTAGACATGATCTTCCTATTGCGGTACCAATGAGGGAGGAAAAGAAGGAGTTTACAACCGAAAATATTGGACACGCAAGGAAGAGATATCTTTCTTTTTTAACAGAGGGTAGAAACCAGAAAGGTATAAAACTGAATGATCGCAGAAAACCGAAAATATTAAATTGGTGTATAAATGATCCTTACCATCAGGTCTGATATAAAAGGGGGGTCCTGCTTGGACTAAGGATGAGAGAGAACTGTTTTGGCTACGGGCTCATTCCGTAGCCAAAATACCTTGAATGAAATGGATCAAAGCCACCCTGGATTAACAAAGCAGCTAACTGGAGCTAGGGGATAAAGACCGAGTGACCTATTGTCACGATGCCGGGAAATTAATGATGGTGATGAAAACCGAAGAGATATATAGAAAAGTAGGTGATAGAGGGAGGGAATAACTAGGACAGTGGTTCCCAACCTTTTACGCATCACATACCCCTAAAAGGTTCAAAGAGGTTGCGTATCCCTTTTTGAAGAATCATTGTTCTACCATTTTACAAGATCTGTCAAGATCAGGACGCCAAACGACGTCATTTATTGTCATAAATGGTAAGCAATTAATGTGTAAAAGTATATAACAACAAATGGAATACTTGAGGCTGCAAGATTTTAAATTTCATTCTCGTCCATGAACTGGTTAAGGATCAGAAAGACACTTGTGTTATTTCTTTGAAACTTCCTAATCCAAAACTCTAATTTCTTGACGAAAGCAGATATTTTCGAATCCAGAGACCCGGGAGCCCCTTTGGGTACGCGTACCCCCAGTTGGGAACCCCTGAACTAGGAGGACTATTGCAGAGCAAAGTGCTATGGGATGTCTCCATAACATTCTGAAGCTGATTAGATATCCGATATAGGGGTAAGGAGATACACTGAATTCGTTTTTGAGCTTTAGTTTTGCCAGACAAGTAGTTCGCCCGGAATCCAGTCGAAACCAGAGATTTGGCGGAAGTAAGGCAGGAAGATTTGATCAATTTCGTCAAAGTAGAAATTACTTATAGCTTAGGGTAAAATTCACACATGCTGAATCCATATCTGACCTTGGTTTTCTCAGATGATTAGCCATTGGCCTTCTTCTGTTTCTATATCTTAATAGTAAAAGTGTTCAAGGAGTCTGGCGAAGACCGGATATCTACGAGACCCATTTGTCTGGATCAAAAAGACACCAGCCGAATTCGGCCATATTTTTTCAAATATCTCCGTTTTCTTCTGCACCTTCCTCGTCGCATGCGCAATCACCGAATCACGGAGAAGTTTTTTGTCTCGGACCCAACTGTCAAGCTAAAAGAAATAAGTGGACATCTTCTGCCACCATCCAACCGCCTTCCTGCCCATTGCCCAATGCGCCTGCTAATGCAGTAAATTTATTGTTCTTTTCGCGTTTCCTTGTGTGTTTCTTGTTTTGCGTTCATTTATCTTTTGCTGTTGTTGTAGATTTTGTTTACCCTCTGTATTTCTTGTCAAGCGTTCATTTACCATTTTTGTATGTACTGTGCAGATGCCTTATTACTAGGCTGCATGTAATATATTCATTCATTCATTCATATAAAATCGAAACCTTTGGTCTTGTTCTTATTAAGGTTAGTGTGACCTTGTCGGTCGCTTAATAGACTGAACAAATACAGTAAGTTTGTATATATTTTTTGCTAAGAAAAGAGTAAGAGACATCGACGATGTTAGTGAAAAAGAACTGACGTCACCGAATGGAGGAAGAGTTGTAGCCCAAAAAGTAAGAAATAAGGGACAATTTGAAAAGATGCTACATGGGTTTATAAAAACGAAAGCAAGATAGAAACATCTATTCCTTGAAGTGTTTGGCGAAAAGGAGGCTTAAGCCACGTTCGATCCGTCTACAGTCATCCATCTAAAGCGTATTATCGCCGTTCACCGTGGACTCCACTTGAGGAGTCCCCGCGTTTTTGTTTGTCCCGGGGACTCATTTATTCTCGCGAGTCCCCACGGACGGGAAATGCTCCGATTATCATCATCAAAAAGGACTCCCTTTCAGATTCGGAGGGGAATCAATTTTTGCTGGTGTTGGTGCAATGTAAAATTAATAAAAAACAATCAGAATAAACAAAACCAAAAGTAAAGTGGATCCAGACTAATTTCTTCAGCTGCATATTTTTATTCGAGCAAAACCCATTTTGGAAGCAATCCCCGTGTTCTCGCTGTTTCTGTACGCGGAGTCCGCTTGGAGAGACTCCCTCTATTTTCGCCGTTCCCTTCGATTCCCCGAGGGGGACGGCGAGAATACGCCTTATCGAGGGGTTGCGCACTGGTGCCTCATGGTGTAAAAGCCTCATGCCTGCCTCACGTGCCGCATGCCTGCCTCACGTGCCCCATGCCCGCCTCACATGCCTCATCGCCCTTTTGCCGTTCCCTTCGGTTCCCCGAGGAGTCCTCGAGGAACGGCGAGAATACGCCTCTATTCTACGGTAGTCGTATCCGTCACGAATAATGACGTCACTGTCGACAAATTTTTTTTTCATAGCGAAGAGAGGAACGGTTTTCATTCCGTACCGACTTAAATCTCAAACGAAAGATTTCCGTCGGCGGGAATTAGGGATATTATCTGAGAGTTTTGTAGATCTACGACTACAGCTTTTAAATAATATACATCCGGGCAAAAACATTTAAATAGAGGAGACCAATCATGCGAAGACAACTTAGTTCTCAATTTAGTAATATTATAATTACTGAGTTCTCTACATTTCTTCGAAATATTATTTCGTGGCCGATAGTTAAAAGCAAAATCAGCAACGAGTACACAGTGGTCCGAAACATCATTCATAATAACATGCGACGATGCAACTGGTATAGACGAAAAAATATTGTCTATTAGTGTCGCAGAATCATCCGCAATGCGTGTAGCAACCCGACAAGTTTGAATAAGCATGCGTGAGAGGTTAGTGCACAGAAAAGTAAGGGCTTTATCTTTGGAATAATTACTATTTATTTATTCTGTGGGGTAGGCCAGACACTCCAGCCGAAACTCAGGCCACAAATGGCCCATTGTCTCAATCCCCCAATTCACAATTGATGGCCATCCATCACTCTATAATACAATTGATGAAAACATCACTCTACCAAAACAATTGGTAAAAAAAAAACATCACTCATTCTACCGCTTTTTTCGCGTTCTTACCTTAAAACCTGTCTAGCCTCCCTGTCAACTGAAGGTACCTGGACAGTTCCTTTAATCTGGCTTTCCTCACTACCTCGTGGAAATCAACATTCGGAGAGTGGAAAGCTTCCAGACGTTGCCTTGTCCATGCTGGGCACTCTTGGACAAAGTGGATATTTGTCTCTTCATCTACTCCGCATTTGTTACATATTGGAGACCCAATTTTTCCTGTATTTAAATTATGTTTTCCAAGGTTTCCAATTCCAGTAACAACCTGGATGATTCCCCGGATTTCATCTTTTTTCATGGCGATTAGTCTTCTTGTCAGCGCCTCGTTGCACGTGGGTATTAAACTTCGCGTGGCTCGACAGTCGACGCGGTTTTTCCACGTTTGGTCTACCTGTTTTTTCATCCATTCCCGGATTTCGGTTTTCCACCTACTTTCCGAGATGGGAATGAAGGGCTCAGGTCCATAGGTAACTCTTTTGGTAGCTTCCTTTGCTAGTGCATCGGCTTCCTCGTTCCCTGGGATACCAGAGTGTCCCGGGACCCACATCAAAGTGATTTGATTTCCATTATTTGCAACTGCATTAATCTTATTAAAGCATTCCATCTCCAAAGGCTGTTTGCTTTTCGGAGTTTCAAGTGCTTTTAAGCAGGCTTGATTATCCGAAAATACAAAAATCTCTTCATTAACAGCTCCTTTATCTAGAAGACTATCGATAACTTGCAGAATAGCGAACATCTCAGCCTGGTAGACTGACGAGAACTCCCCCAGGTGAGTGAACAGCCTCTCTGGCTCTACATTTGTTTTGAACAGTATAGATGCTGCTCCCGTCATCTCATCAAATCGCGAGCCGTCAGTGTAGCATCGGATCACTTCTGGATTAGTTAAGCTTTCCAGAAATCGTAATGTCTCGGACCTTGTCTCAATTTTCACTTCAAAGCTCTTCCCACTTTTCATCGTAGTAATAGTTTGATCTTTAGGCATGTTCAGCACTGGCAGCTCATTCATCCATTTATTGCAAATATCCAAATGGCTTCTCTTACTGATCTGATTTCTCTGGCACCATGTGCCTTGGATCTCAAGTCGGACTCTCGTCCTTAGTGCTTCCCCTCTGAGCCAAATCTCAAGGGGAGTTAATCCGAGCAGCATTTCTAGTGATGCTGTGGCGGTCCCTGGGAAACCTCCACTAATCATCAAGCATGTTAATCTTTGTACCCTAACCAGGGGCATCATATGCGAATCAATTTTTGTGCTTCCCACCCATATTATGCAAGCATAAGAAATCATGGGCCGGATTATAGCAGTGTATATAAACATCATTCGTTGCGGTGCAAGTCCCCAGGTCTTGCCCACCATCCTTCGGCATTGCATGAGCGTGATTGTTGCTCTGCGTGCTCTTTCAATACAGTGTGTTTTCCAACATAGTTTACTATTGAGGGTGATCCCCAAATATCTGACTTGGTTGGTCATTTTTATTTCTTTATCGTAGATCTTCAGCGGAAATGGGATTACCCAATTTCGTTTCTTTGTAAAGACAACAGCTTCTGTCTTACTCGGGCTCAATCGTAGTTTTTGTCTGACGCTCCATTGTTCTACTACGTTGAGGATTGCCTGGCCAAGCTCGAATAGCGTGGACAGATTTCGGCCTCTGAGGAGCGACGCTCCGTCATCTGCAAACGCTTGTGAATAGCCGGGTTGTTTTTCCAGCTCTTTCAACAGACTATTCATTACAAGATTCCACATCCAGGGGGAGCTAACTCCTCCTTGCGGGCACCCTTTGCGAATTAGTCGCTTGAGCTTTGCTCCTTTTAGATTTACGCAGACTTCTCTGTTTCTAATCATGTCGGAGTTCCATCTTTGAACCGCGATTTCGACTTCTCCCTCCTCCATCGCTTCTTCTATAGATTCAAAAGTAGCCCCATCAAAGGCTCCTCGATATCAAGGAAAATGCCAAGAGCAAATTCCTTGGAATAATTACTAGATGGAAGATTTAATTCTAACAGGTTGATATTGAAGTCACCCACCACCAGAACTTGTTTGCAATTGCGACCGGTAACAGACTCTAAAAACATATCATACTGATCCAGAAAATCATTCATCGAAGAAGATGGTGGACGATAAACCAGCAACAGCGCTAGAAAAAGACTTCCAGACCAGGTGTCAGTCCTGACCAGCGAAACTGAAGCCATCAACGAAGCTCTCAAGGTCATCAAGGCTATACCACCACAGTCAGGAATGGCAGTGATTTTTTCTGACTCTAAATCGGATCTCCTGCTGGTGAAGCAACTGAGTCGAAAGACTAAGGACACCGACTTGGCCCAGATGACATCACGTAAGGACATCACGGATCTTCGAACCAAGGGAACAGAAGTCTGCTTCCAACATATCCCAAGCCACCAAGGGATCAGGCACAACGAGGAAGCCGACGCAATGGCGGGGCTAACGACTGACGAACCGAGCAACAACCCACCACCCGCAGTTCAAACATATCGAGATATCTTGCGACAACGCCTTGGCAACCGTCAGCCCCCAACAACCAACGCAAACCTTAAGATGTTCAAGACAAGAGAAGAAAACTGCATCTACCTTCGAGTCAAGACCAGCGCCGTAATTACAAGAAAAACTGAGTTCGACTGGGGGAGAAGACAGGACCCTCACTGCAGACTCTGCCAAAATGCCCAAGAAACGTTGCAGCATCTTCTCTTCGAATGCACTAGGCCTTGCCCAAAGCTGACACTACTCAGATCCGAAGTCCTGAAGCAAAACCTACCTCGTGACATCGAAGAAATATCTTCCATATCGCTCCCCACTAGACGCGAACGAGCAGTGTTCCTGCCGATCATCACCGCCCTCAAATTTCTCTGCATTTCTTGAGAGTACCATTCATCTCGGCCCAAGGTTGCCCTAACCTAACCTATCCATGACCCAGCGACTCAACCAAACCAACGATCAACCACAAGGAAGCCGGAAGGGTCCCTTCCTAGAACCCAGGTGCTGATGAATTCAAAGAAGAAGCTATGCCGTAGTTGGAAAAAAAACGGCATCTATGGCTGATCGTGGAAAGTAACAGACTTTTGTTGGTGAATCGAACGCGGCTTAACTTTCTCAATAACGATTCGGAGGCAATAATGCTTCGCTACCGTACAGGTCTTTCTACGACATGAAAAAATTAGGCCTAAGATGATAGTATTAGGCTATATCCATTTTCCGTTCCAAGCATCTAGGTAAGAACCAGAGCACATAAATTTCACCAAAAAAGGGAAAAAAGGAAAGGAGTCGCAGGGAGTACCCTACTCACCCACAAATTTTCTTCGTATACGTAAGCTTCCTGCAAGCCGACCACGTTTGTATGTTTACATTCAGAAAGGATGTCAATTTCAACCATGAAATCGCTGATGTCGTTCTCACTTTCCAGCTTACAGATCTTAGCTGCAGCTAACTCTTTTTTTTCTTTGTGTTGCACCTGAAAAAAACGGTATGTCAGCAAGCTTGAAATGAGATAAATTGCAGTAAGAACATGTGCCAAGTGCAATGCCCGAAATAGCACACAAAAAAAGGTTTCACACTGCAGCAACTGGAAATTCTCTATGGACTTGACTGATCTTAACCGTATCAGAACAACTATTGACAAAAGTAGAGCCTTTGATTTTCATAGCTCCTGTTCTCCACCAACGAATTAGAATGCGCTGTGGAATAAACGGATATTCTCTGGTTTGCACATAGGATTTTGTTGAGTTTTATTAGCAACTTCTCATGGCTGATTCTCATTCAGAACTGGGTGATCTGTGAAGCAACTTGATTCTTCTATCTATCAACACTGGCTAATAGACAGCTCCTGTTCCCCACAAACGAATTAGAATGCGCTGTGAAATAACGGATATTCTCTGGTACGCACATAAGATTTTGTTGAGTAATTATTAGCAACTTCTCATAGCTGGTTCTCATTCAGAAGTGGGTGACGCGTGAAGCAACTTGATTCTTGTATCTATCGACACTGGCTAATAGCAGGAACAAATAACGAGATAGAACTGCTGTCTCCCTATCTCAGTCATACAAACATGCTGAGTGAGTAAAATACGGCCAACTCCCGACGCAAACGAGCGGAGTTTACTAGCTTCGTGCCACATCAATTTCGTGACCTCTACAAATAGCTATATCGCTGAAGAGGAAATCTAGCAGTCAAAGCTGATTTGTTCTATGGACGCGCTCGAGAGCGGGTCGTCGAGCGGAGTACGCCTCCTGCTAGCCTCCTTCAATATTTCTTGTGCGATAAGCAACGGTGAAGACGGAAGAGGAGTAAACGGGTATCAACATCAACTCAAAGCTAGAGTAAATACATCTAGGTCCGCTCAATTCTGTCGGGGTTTTCATAGTCGCTGCATGCAACTAAAGACAGAAGTTCTATCTAATTATTTGTTCTTGCTAATAGGCACCCATGTGCCATGGACTTAGTTGCAGACAAGAGTCAGTGGAAGGACGAATATGCACAAAGTAAATAACCTGAGCAAGCTTTCAGAACCATAATGTATCTTTCCGGAAGTTACAAAATGGTGTGGTGAGCCCTTTGCTTTTAGTTTAATCAATACTTTCTTACTGATCTAAACTTACCTTGTAAACCTTGCCAAATGCACCATCTCCGAGTTCTCCAAGCTTATCCCAAGTTTCTTCTGGATTGACTGCATAGATGACATTCTTATACAGTTTTTTCTTTTTAGTTTCAACACTACCACCAAGGTTGAATACCTGCTTCATTTTCCGTGAAAAGAAAGCCATCCTAAAAAAAAAAACAAGATAAGAAATGAGTCTTTGTAACTAAGCTTCAACTGGAAGATGGTGCTGAAATACGATAGGATCCATCTGCAATAGCCATAGCCATCTATGTCCGTGAGTTGGTCATTTTCAACCAAATAGTTGTTGATATGAATCAATGAATTAATGAAATTGATTACCCATTTGTAAGACAAAAGTCACAAACATTTGAGTATGACAAAAAGAAGGAAAAAAAGAAAGAACACACAGCATGTAACACAAGGATCTTAGTAATCTTATTTACACACGGGGCAACATAGCCTTATAAAAAATGTGGCTAGCATCAAGCAAACAACAGTCTAGAATCACGGGCCCACAAGGGTAGTCCTAAAAGATATTTGCAGTACCTATAGATATACTTGTACGTTAGCTCTCAACATGTGAGTTCCAGTACTGGATTTTTTCCATATTATTTTCTCTAAGTCAGTGAAAATCCCGGCATCCTAGCTCTTATCCGAACTATTCCGGGAGTCCTATATTCCAGGTAGACTACTGGAAGACAAGCTCTAGACACTGCTGGAAAACAAGTTCAAATTACATAGTTTCGGATCACCTACCAGCTCCCTAGCTTCTAACTACATAATTCCATGAGACTACCAGACAAGAAGCTGGTACAATAAAGTTTATGTGAGCTATTTCCATTTCCTACCAGAATGGTAGCCAGCACATACAAGTTTATGCTAGTCAATGATGTCTGATCTGGGAATCGTAGCTTGTATGGTTTGCTTTCCATGAGAACTACCAGTACCATAGTCTCGGTTCCCTACACAGTTTCTTTGTTGAACTATCTGCTCAATGTCTTCCTTTGTAGAGTCGCTTTTTGAAGATCAGCTGGTACCCCATTTGTCGGCACAGCTTGAGCTGGTGGACTGACGGGGGAAAGCCAGAAGAGTTCAATTGGGGTGACTCTGAAGTTCGCTTTAATATGTCACTGTACTTTTTCTGGCCTCACCGATAGTGATCTTTTCCTCTACCGCCTTCTCAATTACCAGGGAAACTTTCTTTGTGACTGGGCATTTCTTCTCCTTGGCATGATGATGCCCCTTACATTTAACACACTAGAACCTACCCCTATCGCCAGGCAACACATTGCAGCTAGAAGTTATGTGGGGTCGACCACACCTTGCACATCTAGGTTTGCTCCTACAATTTTTTGCTGAATGGCTATGCCTCTGCCTCTGGCAGTGGTTACAAATCAGTGGGGGAGGAATAATGTTTTGACCTTTCTGGATATTCCAAGAACATTGATGAACTCTGAGTGAGCTCCAACAAAACACAGCACAAAACCATCTGATATCCTATTCAACTGACGATCAGTAAAGAAGGATTTAATTCCTTGATACCTTGATCTGGTAGCTCAGCTTTTAACTCATCTACTGTGAATGTAGCCGATCTCTTTCAAAGAACAGAATTCTATCTGGTAAGAATCTTGTCTCACCTTCCACTGAACCTGTCAAATTCGCCTAATTCAGAGCAGGTACATGTTTGCAAATGAGCAAAGGGTACCAGAATCAATGCTAAAAGTAGGGTAGCCACAAAAAAAAACCTAGTGGCAAAAATTGGCGATTTTTTTGTAATGAATGCATGAATTGTGAATTTTCCTTATCAGTTTTACCTATCTAAAACATCTCCAAAAAATATTTAAAACATACCAATGCCTTCAGGACAAAATTGTCTGTTTTGTAAGGCCATCACTAAGATGTCCTAGATATTTAATATTATTTCTTAATATTCAATGTAAATTTAGATGTAAAAAGAAGTAGCTGAACTTGCCTACAAAAATTTGTTGATACTAAGGAGGAAAATTCAGCAGCCTATAGCAGCAATAGGTCTATTGGACTATAACCTTGATGAACATATTCATGTTTTCTCATCTAACTCACTTGCTGGGGCTCCCCATGCACTCAAAACCAGCTCAAAATCACTCAGTTTCATAGAATTTCATTGAAGCACATAGTTCCAAGCTGGCCACTAGATGGACAAAACCCTAAAGTCAATGGATGAACATAGGCATTTCCTTATAGAATACTGTTTTCTAAAGAAGATTTAAGATGCTTAGAGTCAAGATAGAGAGGTGATTTTGGCCTCAAATCAAAGCTAAAAGATAGGAGAATCACATTCTGATCTTCAAAAGCTTAGGTTTGATTTTTTTTTTTAGTGGCTACCCTACTAAAAGGCCAGGGCCACATTCAGGCCACATTCAAAAATCTTCCAGGATATGCAGTTCAGACACCAACTGAGTCCCTACTTTCAACAAACTTAACTCATACTTCCCAAAATTTAGGGCAGAAGAGTCTTCAGCACAGACTTGAAAATTAGAGCTTGGTTACCAACCAGTCTATCATCCGTGTTTACCCTTTCAAAAACAAACTTGTTGTAGAGCCTCTTTCAACATTCATTGTTGGGAAAGAACCAGAAGATCCAAAATCCAGAGCAAACAAGCCAAGAGAAAAACAACCATATAAAATCCAAAACACACAGCAAAAAATTAATCTGCCTCTGTCATCATCTTTTCTTAAGACAACTCTGTCCTGTGAAGAAAAAGAGACCATAAATATTTGCCTAAATTTCAACAATAGTCTTTACCTTACAAGGGCTGACCTCCAGAGCAGCTCCAGAGTGACCAGAGTCCAGGACAAACCTCTAAGAATCCAAGGCTAGCCAAGATTTCAGCCTGTATATCTAGCCCAGTTGCCTAGCCTATAATAACCCCTAGCCTATGATAATTTAAACTAAAGTTGCATTTTTTTTTATTCACTTCTGTTTCGTCAAAATTGTAGTTTGGCTCTTGTTTTGTCTTACTTGCGTTTTATTGAGTTCTTGTTTCGGAAAAGTCAAACTACACCAAACTACGTCTGCAAGGTAGTTTGTAGTTTGAGCTCCGTAGTTTCAGGTTTGAAACTTGAGCAAGTGGAATGGACAAATAAAAAAGCTTTTAGGCGAAACTACGCCGAAACTACATAAAAAAAAACGCAACTTAAGATATAGCCCTGGACAGGCCCTGGATTCCAGATTCTAGGCTAGATGTTCATTTAAACTATCATCAATTATATGAGGCTAGGCCAAAGCGTTCGTCTGGAAAATAAAACATACCTGTGTTTTGTTGTTGGTGTTTAATGTTTAGTCAAAAATACTGAAAAGTAAAATCTCAGCTCTGCTTTACCCCAAACACCTCCAGATACATCATTAAAATTTGCTTTACTTTGTTTACAATATTTGCTGAAACTGATGAAAACGGATGAAACGAAAAGCTAGCAAATACCAAACCCTTTGAGTTGTTAGTGCCAGAGATTACTGCATTTAGTAGGTACTTTAACTTCGTCCTCTCATGGCAAAAATTTCAAAAGCAAAACACGCGGTCAAGTAAGTTTTGTTTTCCAGGATTTATCACCATAAGGCTATTTACTAAATGATCAAAAAGCGTAAAGATTCCTTCAGCCCAAGCCGTCTGCCAAGCGTAGTTGTATCGGAACTGCATACAAGCGTGAGGTCACACCCATTTGATCTAAGTTATTTTACCTTAAATCGCACTTGCCAGCGAAATGTAATCCTGTCGTGCGCTGGCTCAATGATGGATGGAGAGCGCTGCATCTTGGGAATCCAATGCAGTTTTCCAAGGCTTCCGAGTCCAGTCTTTGTTAACCGATGACTTGAAGCCTGACTTGAAGGCCGTCACACTATCCTGACACCTGCCTGACACTAGCCTATCTGCCATGATAGTGTTTTGACTGAAGGAATTCTAGTGATACCACTCAGTTAGTAAAGAATTGGTTACAAAACAAAACTCAGTAACTCACAAAACGAAAAATTGTAGTTTATTCTTATTGATGAATATATATTATAATATACATAGGCCATAGAGCCGAGCGACCAGCGAGGCGCCGGTCGCATTTACATTTACAAAATGTAAATGCAACCGGCGCCTCTGTACCCTCCACCGGGCGGGTAGTATGATACAGTGACCACATCCAGAAATAATCCTACTACTGAAAAACTGTGAGAGAGAAAAACATAAAAAAAAACAGAAGATTCTATAGGGAACCCAGTATAGTTGTATCGGAACTCCATACAAGCGTGTGGTCACATCCCTTTGATCTAAGTAATTTACTACCCTCCCGGTGGAGGGTAGTATGACACACCCTGGGTAGTATGACAAATCTTTAATTTTTGCATTTTCTTATTATATTTCACTCAAAAACTTTCATTAAAAAAAAGAAATTTGGAACCATGAGGAAAGGTTCCAAGGCGATTTCCCCTCCCTCCTCCCACACTGGTGACTGAGCCCGAAAATTGAAGGTTTTGTAGATCTTTATTGCATATTATGAGTCTCAATTCTTACATTACTGAAGAAATAATGGAACCGTCCAGACACAATAGAAATCCTACATGTGAAAACCTAAGTCGGGTACTATTGGATGTGTCATACAAGACATCAATCCTAGTATTTTCATTTCCTCCTAAATTGTGTAAATTGTGTGTGAGGTGTTGGTTGAAATTGTTAGCAGTTTTAATACTAGGCTCATCAAGCTGGAAATCAATATTACTAATTTGCTTGCCAGAAAGTTTTAACTAGATCATACCACTCCTTGGGGTTATAATTAAAAATATCCTTCATAGTATTTTAATAGTACATAATAGCTGCTTTTCGAATTTGTTTTTCTAACATTTTACGCATGAGATTTGGTTCATCTTTTTTACCATTACGAAGTAACCGAATTTTTTCTTTGATCCTAGCTTCAGAGATTCGTTGACATAAGTGAAGAATCCTGCCATGCACGCTTGCATCTGTGCTCATTGCTATGTTGCGTTAAATGCTTGCTTTGCTTATGCTTGCCTTTTTGTTATAGGTGCTTGGGTTTCAATAAACCATTAAATTGAACTGAAGATTTTGCATGGTGTCAGAAGTAAACAGAAAACATGGACAGTACACCGCACCCATCCATCGATTGGTCATCACCCAACCTCAAATCAGCCTGGAAAAGGTTCAGACAACACTGTGAGCTGATGTTCTCAGGACCTCTGGAAGGGAAATCTCAAGCTGTCAAGTGCTCTTACTTGATGATATGGGTTGGAGAAAAAGGGAGAGATATCTTCAACACATGGGCCCTAACAGCAGAAGAGACAAACAAGACAGCCATCTACCTTGATAAATTCGGAGCCCATGTTGAACCCATCTCAAACCCGATAGTGACAAGATTTACCTTCCACAAGCGTGACCGAGGTGTGAATGAAAACATTGAACAGTATGTGACTGAACTAAAACTAATTGCTAAAGACTGTGAATTCGGCAGCAGCAGTGACAACATGATACGAGACAGACTGGTTTTTGGAGTCAAAAACAGCAGAACTCAAGAAAAATTGTTGAGTGAGGGCAGAACCTTAACTCTCGCCAGAGCAATAGAAATATGCCGTGCCATTGAATCAGTGCAGGAAACCCAAGCACAGATGACAGCAGCCAAACAACAACCATCACCGTTGGTGAAACAAGAAATAGACGCTCTGAAGCGAAATCAAAACAATCAAGATTGCTATTTCTGTGGAGCACCAAACTACTCAAGGAACCACAAGTGCCCAGCCAGGGGAAAAACTTGTTCAAAGTGCAACAAGTTGAATCACTTTGCCAAAGTATGCAAAAGCAAAGGAATAAACGAGATCAGCCAGCAGGAGGCAGGAACCACTGCAAGCGAATTCATGATAGACACTGTAAACAGTCTTCAAAAACAACATCTGGAAGGACCTGATGCCAGTATCAGAATTGTTGACCAGAATCTTAACTTGGTCTTCAAGATTGATACTGGGGCTGAAGCAAATGTGCTCCCTGCCAGTGAATACAGGTGCATGGTTCCAAAACCACAACTACAACCGACTAGAGATGTGCTTACAAGCTACACAGGAGAAAAACTGGAAGTCATGGGCATCATACAGTTGCGAATCAGCTACAAAGAACGTGAGAACCAAATACATCCATTCTATGTGGTGAACACTGACCGCAAACCCATCCTGAGCAGGAAAACAAGTCAAGACATGAAGCTGATCAAATTCATTCTCAACGTAACCCATGACAGCCCAACTCCCAGGATGAGAAATGAAACAGCCAAAATTTTGGACGAATACAAGGACGTTTTTGAAGGAGTAGGGAAACTTCCAGGGAAGTGCAAAATCCACCTGAAAGAAGGTGCAGTGCCCACAGTACAACCACCAAAAAAAGTTCCCTTTGCCCTTCAAGAGAAACTCAAAGAGGAACTGGACCGCCTGGAGTCAATGGGCATTATTGAGAAAACATCAAGACCCACTGAATGGGTAAACTCAATAGTAGTAGTTCAGAAGCCAAATGGATCCCTCAGAATTTGCTTAGATCCCGTTGATCTTAACAAGTGGGTACAGCGCCCACACCACCCAATCCCATCGTTCGACGATGTAGCAGCCAACAGATTCTTCAAGCTAGACGCCAGAAATGGATATTGGTCCATGGAACTTGATGAGGAGTCATCACTCCTAACCACATTCAGCACGTCCTTTGGCAGGTACAGATGGAAACGTTACCCATTCGGAATCAAGTCAGCTCAGGACGAGTTCCAAAGGAAAATGGAGGAAGTTTTTGAAGGCTTGGATATAGGCCTTATTATTGATGACATCGCTGGAATAGCAAAGGATGAAGAAGACCATGATGCTAAGCTGAGAATGGTCTTGGAGCGAGCCAGAGAAAAAGGGGTCAGGTTCAACCGAGAAAAGTGTGTTTTCGATGCTGAAAGTATCCCCTACTTTGGACACTTACTCACCACCGAAGGAATCAAAGCAGACCCACAGAAAACGAAAGCGATTACAAACATGCCAGCACCAGAATCACACGAACAGCTACAGGTGTTACTCGGCATGTACAACTATTTAGCCAGATACATTCCGAACCTATCCACCCTCAATCATCCATTGCGCGAGTTATCGAAGTCCAAGAATTACGAATGGAATCAACGCCACGAAAATGCAAGGAAACAGATCCAGTCGTCCATCTGCGAGAACCTTGCGTACTTCGACCACACGAACAACAACGTAGAAGTCATAGTAGATGCGTCACAGCATGGGCTTGGAGCCCAGCTAGTTGTAGGCGAGAAGACAGTAGCATTTGGATCACGGTCTCTCAGCGAAGCAGAAAAGCGATACTCACAGATAGAGAAGGAAATGCTGGCTGTAACATACGCCTGCAAACACTTCCACCAGTACGTCTATGGAAGGACAGTCACGATAACCAGTGACCACAAACCACTGGAATCGATACTGAGGAAACCCATATCCAAGGCCCCACCTAGACTTCAAAGGATGATGGTAGCAATCCAAAATTACGACATACAAGTCATATATCGCCCAGGATCAGAAATTCCAGTTGCAGATGCCCTGTCGAGATTGCACTTACCCGAAACAGATCCCGACACGCAACGCGACTCGGAATTTGCAGTACTCAGCTTCCTCAAGTCAGTCCCGATTCGTGACAGCAAAATCCAACAAATTGCAGAGCAAACAAGTAGCGACAGAGAACTACAGCTACTTATCGAAACCATCACAGCTGGCTGGCCAGATCACCGTCACGAATGCAGCACTGCAATCCTCAAGTACTGGAACCATCGCGACGAGCTAACTTACCTAGATGGCCTTATTCTGAAGGGTGATCGAATATTAATCCCTGCCACATTGCGAAAGAACATACTGGAGCAACTACACGCTTCACATCTGGGCATGGTTAAAACCAAAGAACGAGCAAGGATGGTCGTATTCTGGCCCAACATCACCAAAGATATAGAGAGCATGATAGGGAGGTGCAACACGTGTGCTTCCATGGCACACAATCAAGCCAGAGAAAGCATGATCACCTCTCCTATTCCCTCATACCCATTCGAACACGTCGGAACTGACATCTTCGAATTCATGGGAACCGAATATCTGGTTACTGCTGACTACTATAGTAGATTCATAGAAGTGGACAAGCTCACTACCAGCACATCACAGCAAGTGATTACCAAACTCAAAGCTCATTTTGCCAGATACGGCATACCGAAGACCGTTATGTCAGACAACGGGCCTCAATTTTCATCGAAAGAATTCAAAGATTTCACGGAGAGATGGAACATCGAACACAAAACATCGAGCCCCAAGTATCCCCAGTCTAATGGGTTCAGCGAGAAGTCGGTACAGACAGTAAAACGGATAATGGCGAAAGCCGTAGAACACCAATCAGACCCATATCTGGCTATGTTGGAGTACCGGAACACGCCGGTCGATGGACTGGCTTCCCCAGCTCAGTTGCTGATGAGTCGACAGCTACGGTCAGTCCTTCCGATACTTCCCAAACGACTGGAATCAAAAGTCGTTCCACGGTCAACATTCCAGAAAAACAGAGAAAGACAACAGAAACAACAGGAGAAGTCGTACAACAAAAACGTGAAAGACCTGAAACCACTGCTCAATGGTCAAAATGTTTGGGTGAAGCTGGATGAAAACGCTAGGTGGCAAAAAAGCAGTGGTCTTGCAAAAACACGAACATACCCCGCGGTCTTACATCATTCAAACAGAGAATGGTAAGACGTACAGACGCAATAGGCGACATATTAGAGAGACGAACCAGTCCTCTCCCACTTACCTTGATTTTGAGCACACGAACCAGCAAAGCGATATGCAGGCACAACAAGCGCTTTCACCAGCATCAATAGTCGGAGCAGGAACAGCGCATTACTCACATACGAGCCCAATGCTACCCCCAATGTCACCTCTTCCCGCAGCTACACCTGCAGAAAGATTTACCACTCCGCCAGATGATGACAGCGCTGCAATGCCTCCCGTGCGATCACCAGTCCGATCCAGCGTACCAACTGGAGCCCCGACCATACGCACCACACGTTCCGGCAGACAAGTGAAGGAACCGAAGAGGCTCAACCTCTAATTCCAACAAAGGAAAGAGGATGAAGAATCCTGCCATGCACACTTGCATCTGTGCTCATTGCTATGTTGCGTTAAATGCTTGCTTTGCTTATGCTTGCCTTTTTGTTATAGGTGCTTGGGTTTCAATAAACCATTAAATTGAACTGAAGATTTTGCAATAAGGTTTATCATTCAAATACTTTTTGTTTTCTTTTCAGGAAAACATCTTCTATAAATATCAGAAAGCTTCTTTTGAAAGATTTGAACTTTGTAATTAACATCAGGAGTTACTAGGATCTCAGACCAGCGCTCATCAGAAATCCAGAATCCGAAACTGAGAATACCTTCGTTGGTTAGTGGGTGATGCAGCGTTTCTGTGACTTTATATTCGACCCTGATTTGATCCAATAGTCGCATTCTGAGCATGTAGTGGTAGCTCCCTCCTAAAGGCGGTAAAGCTTCAGGTCGATTGTAGAGCTTCTGCAAGTTAGTACAGATGACATCTAATGAGGAGCCTCCTTTGGTAGTGGGTATATTTACCACTTGATTTAGCTGTAGACCCCTGCATAGGTATTCAAGTTTCAGTTCATTGGCGTCACCTAGGAGTAAAATCCCAGCATTAGGGAATTAGAGAGGGCCACAAAATTAATTCCTTACCTATGGTACTCAACTTACGATTACAGAATGGGACATCATAATTTACCATCATTGGAGTTCCGTAGGCGTCGTAACGATATTCTGAACACATATAGAATCCTCCACTTGGTACATAATTTGGAAAAAAACAAAAAAATTTTGAGTTCAGTTCATATCAGTCAACCCGTCAGCATTCTTTGAGGACCATTCTTTGACCCACTAAAAATAAACAGGAAAATTGGTGAACGCTCATTTTGTTACCGTGCATGCCAGGCATGGAACGGTTCACCTGAAGAGACTGTTTCCCAACCAAATTTACTCTCGTTTAAGCAACATCTTGGTGGTACTCAGTTTAGTTGCAGCGCATGTGTGAATCCTTTTTAGTGTATATTCGTTGTATCAGTGTATAGTGCAGTGTTATTAAACAATAGAGAAGCTTCGGCTCAACCTCTTTTTCTGTTGATAAATAAAAATAAATAACAATATGATAGACTTCTGTCATACTTGTATAGGCCATACAATATGGAGGGAAAACAGTCTGTAAACTTCTGATCTTTGATAGGATTGTCATGGATGATTTGTCAGACCTAGATTCTGGATTTGAAGCTGTACTTTTCTCAGAAGACGTGATCCATAAAAAAGGTTAGTGAAATTAGGTTTTATTGTTTAACCAGATAGGCTATGCCTTTCAATATTTGTTTTTATCTTTTTCTCCAGACATCAGTAAATTGGATGTCTGTGATTCTTAATATAGGCCTATATTAGCACTGCTCTGTGTTTTCCCCATTGCTTTGCATTTTTATTTTCATGTGGGATTTCGCCAATCGACTTATGTGTCTGTGGCTTTGACCCTCTGTCTATAGTCACCCGAAAAGTTTGTAGCCTGCGTAGTTGTATGATAGTTGTACGAAAAAGTTGCATGTGTTGATATGTAGTAGTAAAGAATACTATCATTTAATGTGCCTCAGACTGGGCCAGTCTTAAGCAGTGGTATTCAGTAGCATCCTGTCTTGCTAATAGTAGCTTTATGCAGTAACACGGTAGCCTTGAAGTAGAAGCATGTGTAGCATCAGTTAGCACTGTATGCTACTTTTCCTACAACTTCATACTACTATTGTGAGATAAATTTTTCATCGGGCATTTTGTACAGAAGTGTACATTAAAGCCTTGAACTAGGCATGGATGTGCGACATGGACAGTGTGTGGACATGGACACTGATAATGTTGTTTTGAGGTTTTCAGAAATAACCAAGCTCCCCAAAATGCAAGGGTTTGATACATTACCTAGCCTACACTAAAAGCGGCTCAACGGCCATAGCAATGCGAACAAGAACAAAATGATAAACTGTAATCTCTAATAGCACTCAGAACTACAAAAAAAAAAACTCTGTGTTTCATCGACAGCTTGAGGAATCAGAATCTACCCACTTTCTTCATTCAAATATAACACTCATTCTTCAACATTTGCCCCATCCGTTCCTGATCGCACCTCTGTCCACTTTAGTCTTTCCACTATAGTCTCCACTTTATTCTGTCCACTACAGTCTTTCCACTATAGTCTTTCCACTATAGTCTGTCCACTTTAGTCTTTCCACTATTCTCTGTCCACTTTAGTCTTTCCACTATAGTCTCCACTTTATTCTGTCCACTACAGTCTTTCCACTATAGTCTTTCCACTATAGTCTGTCCACTTTAGTCTTTCCACTATTCTCTGTTCACTTTAGTCTTTCCACTATAGTCTCCACTTTATTCTGTCCACTACAGTCTTTCCACTATAGTCTTTCCACTATAGTCTGTCATTCTCTACTTTCGTTGTGTTAACATTCGGGAGACACGGGATGGGAGACTAACTTTGCCATCCATATAGATCCAGTACAATACCCAGGGTAAGTAACTGGTTGGCTGCCAGATCTGTCTCATCTTTGTCTAGGAGGTGAGGGTCCTCAAAGCTAGAGGCATCACTAGCCAAAATATTTGGGGGGGGGGGCAAGGTATTTACCGACTGGCTGGTCATTTTTACCGACTGTTTATGCAGAAAAACATTACTGTTTTTAAGAAAAAACGACCTCTTTGACAAGAAATCGACTGATTTTGAGAAAAATCGAACGATTTTAAGAACCAGAGCTGGAAGCTCATACGGCACTTATGAGTTCTTGAAGGGATGGTCGGAAGTGACGATGTCTAACCCAATGATGTCAAGTTTCTACTGCTCCAGCAAACTTTTATCGTCGTAGCACATCTGGAAATACCTTAACTCACGAGCACCGGAATTCCGGACACCCCCTTACAGCCCCTCCCCCCTCGGTACCCGAATCCGGTCCGACTCTGTCACTCATTGATGCATCTATAGGACTTGTGCCTGTGCTTCCCACCAAGTTTCATCCTGATCGCTCCACTCAAGATTTCCGGTTCTCCCCTCCGACCCCCCCCCCCCCCCCCCTTCAGTTCATACGATCCGGTCCAGACTCGAAATGGGACATCTGAGACATGAGGTCTTTCAAAAAATCAAGTTTCATTAAGATCCGATAACCCGTTCGAAAGTTATACATGCCACTAATTTCCGGATTCCGCCGTCTCCCCCTCCCACCACGATGGTCGGATCGGGCAAGTGACTGTTTCCAAGTTAATCTGTTCGAGTCCTTGACACGCCTGCCAAGTTTTATCGTCCTAGCCCACCTAGAAGTATATTAACTACGGATCGCCAGAATTCCGGAACCACCCTCCAACTCCCCCCACAGTGTCCGAATCCGCTTCAGTTCCGAGAGTGATGTGTCTAGAGCTTGTGCTTGTTCTTCCCACCAAGTTTCATCCCGATCGCTCCATTCTGAGAGTGTCACACGATTTCCGGTTCCCCCTCCGACCCCCCCCCCCCCCCAGATTCATCGGATCCGGTCCAGACTTGAAATGAGACATCTGAGACACGAGGGCTTTCCAGATATCAAGTTTCATTCAAATTCAAGTTTCATTCAGTTTCCAAGTTTTATCGTCCTAGATAAATATTCTTTGAGCCCAGGCTGACTTTGAAACATTGTCTGAATAAATCGTCCTAGCTCACCTGGAAGTAGATTAACTACGGATCGCCGGAATTCCGGAACCGCCCTCAGACTCCCCCCACAGTGTCCGAATCCGGTACAGTTCCGTCAGTGATGTATCTAGAGCTTGTGCCTGTACTTCCCACTAAGTTTCATGCTGATCGCTCCACTCTAAGCGTGTCACTAGATTTCCAGGCCCCCCCCACCACATTCATCGGATCCGGTCCGGACCTGAAATGGGACATCCGAGACACGAAGTCTTTCCAAATATCAAGTTTCATTAAGATCCGATCGCCCGTTCCAAAGTTATACATTCCTCAAAGATTCCAGATTCCCCTTCCCTCCACTCCCCCCACGGTGGTCGGATCGGAGAAGTGACTATTTGCAAATTAGTTTGGTCGGGTCCTGATATGCCTGCCAAGTTTCATCGCCCTAGCCCTTCTGGAAGTACCCTAACTCGAGAACAGTGGAGCGACAGACCGACAGACCGACGGACCAACAGACCGACCGAACAGTGATCGGTATATGGCACTTGAGCAGAGCTGCAAGTGCCATAAAAACCGAGTGTTTCGAAGAAAAGATCGACTATTTGTACGAAAAATTTGTTAAAAGCAAAAGTTGTATCTGTAGTTGATTAGATGTCCGATTTAAGGGCAAGAAAAGATGCTCAATCCGTATAAAACAATCAATTTTAACCCGGACATATAGTTCGCCCGGAATCCGGCTGAAACCGGAAAATTTGTCATAAGTTAAATTTTTATTGAAGTTGATTAGATGTTGGATATAGGGGTAAGGAGATACGCTCAGTATTTCTAGCTTTTTTTTTCGCCGGACAAGTAGTTTCGGAATCCCGCCGAAACTGGAAAATTGGCAGAAGTAAGGCAGGAAGTTTCGATCTGTTTCGTCAAAATAGAAATGTCTTATAGGATAGGAGTAAACACACATGCTGAATCCATACCTGAACTTGGTTTTCTCAGCTGATTAGCTATTTGAAGTTGATTAGATGTTAGATGTAGTTGTAACACGCTGAATTCGTTTTTGAGCTTTACTTTTTTTGCCGGAATAAAGTTTCGATCAGTCTTGTCAAAATACATATGACCTATAGGGATAAACACACCTGCTGAATCCATAACTGAACTTGGTTTTCTCAGATGATTATCTATTTGGCCTTTTATCTGTTTCTAAATTTTAATAGTAAAACTGCGAATTGTCTGGATCAAACATTGAACTTTTGGGATCCCGTCGAAACCTTTTGGTCATGTCTCATTTGATGAGTTGTTTGGCCGTAAGCAAAAAACTTCAGAACGGTAACATTTGTTTTTGTACATATTGAAGCGGTTGATTATGGATCTATAGCAAAAATGTTAAAGGGGTCTGGCGACGAATTTGGAAATGTACAAGATTCGTTTGTCCGGATCAAGAAGTCTGATAAACGTTAAATTTCGGGATCCCATCGAAACCTTTGCTCTTGTTGATTAGGGACACCTGTTCTTTCCAGGTTACGTGCAGGGATTTCACGACGGAGAAGAGGAGGGTAGGGCTGCCGGGGAGAAGACTGGGCTAAAACACGGCTACGACATAGGCGCTGAACTTGGCTACTACAAAGGTGTAGCAGTTGTTGCCCTTGCTCAGGTTGTTAAGGAAACTGCCCGAAAAGTTGCTGAGGATCTAACTATATTAATTGACAGTATAAAGGTTGAAGAATTCGCAGATGATAGTGATACATTACGACAGGTCAGGAGCAAGTTTAAAAGGCTTGCTGTTATGATGAATCTGAAGTGTGTTAGTGCACCAAGCGATATAGGAAGTGACTTCTAGTGTTAATGAACTCGTTTACGTTCTTGAAAAGTTTAAGAATGACCAGGACAGAAACCAGTAACTTTTTGGAACGTGCTGTAAGTTTTATCGAGCCTTATTTAAATCTAGCAAACAGTCATATGGTACATTACTTTACACACAATTATCACCAGACAGTTCTCGACGAACGGTTGCGAAAGACCTTAGAGCTAGTGAGTGTTCCAAAAAATATCCCGGAACTACTCATTGAAGAAAAAGAGAGTCGCTCGCCAGCTTTGGACACATTCCTAGATTCAATCAGAACCAATTCATACTTAGCCCGAAACAATGCAAGTGTGTTTCAAGTACACCCTACACAGGTGGAACTGATTAACCCTGATATGACGGACAAGAAAGCTCACGAAGTTTCCGAGTTTTGTAATTTTCTACTTGATGAGTGGAGGACTGCGAATATTTCTGCCGTGTTCGACGTCGGTTGCGGAAAAGGACATTTAGGACAAATGCTGTCAGTTGTTGGAAGCTGGGAAGTTTTGGGACTGGACGTGATGAAAATGAAGGAGGAAGATACAGCCAAAAGGCTGAAGAGGTTGAAGGTAGGTGGATGCTAGACCAAAACATCCTTCGGCCTTTTTGTGCTTCCTCTTTTTTCTGCTCACTCGCCGCCCTTGTGGCTGCGAGAAGCTTGTCGTCAGGTAAAATAAGTTTAGGTATACTATAAAAAGTTTCTCCGAGTAAGGATTAAATTTAACTGCAGTATTTGCTGCTGGGATTAATCTTATCTCTACTGCGATAAGATTAATCTGAATTATCAGAGCATGCTCTCGCTAACCCGGCCGCCGTTGTTGCTGCGAGAAGCTTGTCGTCGGGTAAAATAAGTTTTACGGACACTGTAAAAAGTTTCTCCGAGTAAGGATTAAAGTTAACTGTAGTATTTGCTACTGGGATTATAAGATTCATATGAATTATCAGAGCATGCTCTCGCTAACCCGGCCGCCCTTATGGCTGCGAGAAGCTTGTCGTCAGGTAAAATTAATTTTAGGTAGACTATAAAAAAGTTTCTCCGAGTAAGGATTAAAGTTAACTGCAGTATTTGCTACTGGGATTAATCTTATCTCTACTGAGATAAGATTAATCTGAATTATCAGAGCATGCTCTCGCTAACCCGGCCGACCTTGTTGCTGTGAGAAGCTTGTCGTCAGGTAAAATAAGTTAAAGGTACACCGTAAAAGTTTCTCCGAGTAAGGATTAAAGTTAACTGCAGATTTGCTACTGGGATTGTTGTGATTTCTACTGAGATAAGATTAATCTGAATTAGAGATAAGATAATCCTTTTAGAGACAATATTAATCCCAGTAGCAAATTTTGCAAGATTTTTTGTTACAGTTTAAGCAAGGTTACCAGGAGACTAGACAGCAAGGTGAGGGTGGCTGTTGCTTGCTGCTGAACAATTCTGAGGTTGTGTTGTACCTCTTTGGTAGAAAATGGTAGGGACTACAATCACGGGCTGAAAGTGACCAGACCGTGAATAAGCGGTTCATTCAGAGAGTGTTCCACCCTCGTACCAATAGTAACTATTAGTTACTAAACCCGTTCCAGCCTCACGAAAAGTTACTACGCTGACTGTTCCAGCCTTGTCGAAATAGTAACCAATAGTAACTATTTGCTTACCAGGCTCGGGAGCGTGGTAAGCGTAGTAACCACGAATCTCTGTCACGTGATTGGTCGGATTCACCCGTGGTATGATATTTCGCTGGAAAATACAAAAATCGTTCCAGCCTTGACGACAAAAAGACAGAATTTGTGACGTCATGCGTGGTAACTATGGTAAGTAGGATGGAACACACTCTCAGTCACCGTATTTATTCCTGAATATCTGTTTCAGAACATGATAACATAGGACTGTCAACTTAAACAAAATATAATTGATATGTACAACTCATTTTAAAACTTATACGACTTTATAACTTTGTAACAAAATTAAACGATATCTCAGAAATGAAAAATATAAAATATGTATTACTAGAATAATTGTCAAAAAGCGGTGGAATGGGGCTCGTCCCTGACTGGTGCCCTAACTAAGAAAGGTGAAAATTTGTATTAAATACCCTTGATGACTAAGTCTCCTTGCCGATGCAGAATCGCTGGGTACCTAGCGGAAGAGTCGGAAGCGGTATCACATCTGCTCCCAAAGATCGCCGTGATTGGCTGACACAGGATTTTGAGTTGTTGAGGTTGAGCTGTTAGTAAGACGTTTACTCGTTCTCCCTGAGGATCGCTGGTGTGTTTTGGGCTTAGTCATATAGAGCATTCTCACTTGGGTACTGGAGCGTTACCGTAATCTGAGAACCGCGTGACGTTACCGCGAAGAAAATTCCGCGGTAGATCACAACTTGTTGAGATAGTTACCCTTAGGGCAGAAGTCCCGAGGAGGGGGAGGATACTCGGGTCACAGAACTAGTAAGAAAACCTTATTCGGTTCGTTCATGCTTTGTACTATTGGGTAGTATCCGAGGGGTTGCCGACTCCCCGGCACTTGCTGTACACCATTTCCCGGCACCGACCGGAACCAGCAGTACCGGCCATAAATAAAGCGATTCCCGCTTCAAAACATGCTGATTTTAATGTCCTAGCACGTGGCAACCGCTGCCGGGCGGTGTAAGCCGGTGCCAGCACCGGCTGGGCACCTCCACAGCGGGAACTTGATGTACACTAAAATTGAGAGTGGACAACCCCTTGGTAGTACCTGAGGGGAAAGCGATTCTCGGGATAAGTTTCTTATACGGCTTATGCGATCAGCTTTGCTCGCTGGAAAGTGATGCCGGGTGATTAAAAAAACAAAACTGAAGGTTTCGATATTTGTCGGTCTTTATAATATAGATAATCAGACCTTGCAGATGTCCAGTCTTTGCCGAACCCGTACACATTTGATACCAGTTCAACCTACCACTGAACAACAGCCACTAAAGGTGCGTTTTTTTATGTAGTTTGGGTGTAGTTTCACTGCAGTGCGACGTACTTTTGTTTCAGTTCTGAAAGTACAGTATGTGTACCGTTTTATTTGTCGATTCCACATACTGTACTTTCCTTACTAAAACATAAGTACGTCAAACTACGCCGAAACTACATCCAAAAAAACGCACCTTAAGTCATGCTTTCCAGCAAAAAGCATATAAAACAATCAGGCTCATCCGAAAAAATCCTGTTTTTACCAGATTTCGACATGACTGTCCATCCAGGTCGAGGCTAAACATTATTGCTGAATCACCCTGTCTTTCCAGCCACAAATAAATATTCCTTCAGCCCAAGCTGGCTGCGAATCATTTTTGATAGTGCAAAACGAATTCAATTCAATTCAATTCAATTCATTTATTTGTATCCGCCAAAGCTGGCGAGTAAAAAAAATATAATAAAATTCACACAATTGGTCTACAGACTAATAACTAGACCATATACTCTCATACAAACTCTACTTCATTTAAAAAAAAAAAAAAAAAAAAAAAAAAAAAAACAATTAGCCTACGCTATCCTCGATGAAGTCTACCTAAACTTTAACCAAAATACAATCAACGCAACGCATCGGTCAAAGTGTGCTTTATGGAATAAATTTTTGAAAAAAATGTTTCCCGTTTCTTTTTCAGAATATCAGTGGGGTTTTTAAACCATAATTTTCCATCATAAAAGAACTGGATTGGTATTTCGAAAACCGGCATAAAAATTTCCCAAAATTAAAAAAGTAGTTTTAATATGAGATAAATTTGTCAACGTTAAAAAAGGTAAAAAAGAAGATGCAAGCAAAGCCTGTGGAAGAGCAACAGTGTTAAAAATCTTTGCAATACGTCAGCTGAATTTTATTGGAGCTATATTTCGGCCCTTCTTGGCAAGGGTCCAGAACTTGTGTTTACCACAAGTTCGTTTTCCCAACTTGAGCGGTTTTGAGCCTGAAGAGGACCCTTGCCAAGAAGGGCCGAAATATAGCTCCAATAAAATCAGAATATCTGCGGCCATCCCCACAGCGGAAATTCTACTATAACGCGGGAAATTTTAATCTCAACACAAACGCGGCTTTTCAGTGGGCAGTGGTGAGCTTGGTGAAGACTGCTTGGTGCCAACCAAAAAAAAATGCATAAATCTTTCTCGTAACAGGGGCGTAGGGGGGACGCCCCCCCCCCCCAATGCTGTCGGCCAGTCGGTAAAAAATAACCGAGTCGGCGCGAAGCGCCGCGATTTTTCGTCAAAACAGTTGTTTTTTTCACAAAAACAGTCGGTTTTTCTGAAAATCCGTCGATTTTTCGTCAAAACAGTCGTTTTTTCTGCAGAAACAGTCGGTAAAAATTACCAGCTAGTCGGTAAATTCCTCGTCCCCCCCCCCCCCCCCCCAAACATTTTGGCTAGTGACGGCTCTGCTCGTAAGGCATACAATACAACACAGATACAAGCACATAGACGTACCACAAATCAGACAGAAATTGTACTATACGATCGATTATTCGCGAATAGCAGAACAGCAAAGTAACGCATTTCAGCGGGTCTTCAAGTAAGTTTAAGTGAATAAGTGATGGGTATTTAGATTGTACTATCCCAGCCCTTTTCGCTAGGACCCCTCTTGCTTATTCTGCCTTTTATAATGTACCTAGCTCCCTTATCGAATTGTGAACTTCTGAAATTTCCTCCTTTCTCCATGGTCTCGTTTTCTACCTACGAATTTCTCGGCTTTCTCGGCCTTGCCGAGTTTGCCAGTTTCACACAACGCAAAGCGTGCCAGAATCTTGAACGTCCGCTGGCAACTCTTTCACACACTAGGATATGAGAATCTTCTGGGGTTTTTTTACTTCTTTTATTTGCTTAGTGTTCCTACTTTTTGGGATCCCAAAGCGTAAGTGGAGGGATACCTATGACAGCGCAAAAGTTGTCCGTCCGTCCGTCTGTAAGCACGATAACTCTCGAAGGGAATGAGATATTTTGATGAAACTTGGTGTGAGGATTCTTTGGGTCAAGTGTCAAGTGTAAGGTCAAGTTCGTAGATGGGCTTTGTAGCCCTACATTTAGGGGTGGGGGGAGTGGGTTCAAATTAATGGGCAAACAAAATATTTTGAAACAGATAATCTGATAGTCGATTATGGGGTAAGAAGGCACGCTGAACAAGAAGATCAAAACCATTTTCTCGCCGGACAAGTAGTTCGTCCGGAATCCGGCAAAACCCGGAAAGTTTGTTAAAAGTAAAAGTTTTATTTGTAGTTGATTAGATATCCGATTTACGGGTAAGAAAAAATGCTGAATCCGTATATGACAATCATTTTTTACCCGGACATATAGTTCGCCCGGAATCGGAAAATTTTTTATAAGTTAAATTTTTATTTGAAGTTGATTAGATGTTCGATATTGGGGAAAGAAGATACGCTGAATTCGTTTTATAGCTTTCTTTTTTCACCGGACATGTAGTTCCGGAGTTCGGCGAAACCGGAAAATTGGCAGAAGTAAGGCAGTGAGTTTTCGTCAAAATGGATATGACTGATAGGGGTAAACACACATGCTGAATCCATATCTGAACTTGGTGGTCTCAGATGATTAGCTATTTGGCCTTAATCTGTTTCTGAATTTTGATATTAAAAATGTTCAAGGAGTCTGGCGAAGACTGGACCTGGCGAAGACAAGACCCAGTTGTCTGGATCAAATATTGGATTTTTGGGATCCCATCGAAACCTTTGGTCATGCTAACCACGGTGCGTTCAGTTTTCAAATGTCTTGCTTCCAGCCGCCGCGTCGGAGAGCAGGAAGGCTGTATAAGGAGCGTTTTCGCGAGCTGGAAAGCAAAGTCGGAATCACTTTCCAATGGTTTTCGCGATACTTCGGAAAGTTGCCGAACTTTCCAACCCGGTTTTCGCGCTTTGGAAACCGAAGCAGCTTTCCCGGAAAGTGATTCCACGAGGTTAGTGGAAAGCTCCGCGGAAAGTTGAATCTTTCGACGGCAATTTCAAAGGTGTGGAGAAAAAGCAGTGCAAGTGTCACTAATAAATAAAAAAAATGGAATAGTAATTAAGGTGGCTACGATGGAATATATGAGAATCAAAGAACCGTTCAGTGAACTATATTTATTCGAAAAAGTTTGTAATTCAACATTTTGTCGGCGATATCAGCTTTCCATGTGTTTTCGCGATCAGTCCAGCGGGAAAGTGGAAAGTGATTCCAGGAATCACTTTCCTACAGTTTTCACGATGCGCTTCGCTCGCCGGAAGTGATTCCGAGATCTCGCGAAAACCCTCCTATAGAATCGACAAGCGCTAATAAGAAAATCGCTAAATTCAGATGGAAAGTAATGGTATTTTCGAGAAACGTTGTTATGATCCTTTTTTATAGTGAAAAGATCATTTCTAGTTTGAGTTGTGCTTTGAGCTGCGCCCTGTCACTAACGTTTTGGGGTTATAAAAATCGTTTCGAAGAAATGCATGTGTATTGTATAACTGTCCAACGGCCCGAACAGCCGTAGCTTCAAATATCGTTTCCATGGTGTAGCGGTTATCACGTCTGCCTAACACGCAGAAGGTCCCCAGTTCGATCCTGGGTGGAAACATTTTTTGTGTGTGTAACTTTTTGTTTATGGCTAATATTTCGGGAATCGGTTTACATTTTTAAAATGCAGGTCAGTGCGAATTTCAGGCACAATGGACCGTAATTTATCCTTTATTTAATTGATTTGGCAGCCCGTACGGAAATTTCCCACCTGAAATCGACCCAGACAAAACGAAACAGGGTTTTACCCAATTTCAGGTTAGTTTCTTTTTCGAATCGACCGGGATTTCGGCCTCGGCGGTCGTGAAGAAACTTGAAATTCCGGTTCATGGATTTCAGAATACCGGGAGAAAAACTTAACTACCCCCAACTAGTGTAGCCATCCATCAAATCCGAAAGCGCATGCACTGAAAGAGGAAGTGGGCCCACGATTCTTCCTGAGTCTTGCAAAGAGGGCGGAGCCCCCCCCCCCTTACCGCCTTCCTCCCGAGGGGTTGCCACTCTCGATTTTAACATACAGCAAATTTCCCACCGGCACCGGTTACCACGTGTTGGAACATTAAAATCAGCATGTTTAGAAACGGAATCATTTATGACCGTAAACGCTGGTCTCGGTAGGTGCTGGGGAAGGGTATACAGTAAGTGCCGGAATTGGGTAACCCCTCGCTTCCTCCTGCTAAAAAGTTAATCCTTACTGGGGAGTGGCAGACTATTAGAGTGAAGCTGTGACCAGGTTTTCAAAGCGGAAGGGTCTAGTCCAACTTAAAATAATTATCGACCGTAATTACCTATCATAGGCGTATTCTCGCCGTTCCCCGAGGACTCCTCGTGAATTGAATTCAATTCCCGAGGAGTCCTCGGGGAACGGCGAGAATAGGGGGAGTCACTCCACGAATCCACTATATTTTGGTTTTTTTTTATTCTGATTCTTTTTAATTCATTTTACATTGCATCAACACCAGCAAAAATTGCAGCAAAAAAGGGAGTACTTTCTGATGATGGTGATGATAATCGGAGCATTCCCCGCCCGTGGGGACTCGTGAGAATACGGGGAGTGAGTCACCGGGACAAACAAAAACGTGGGGACTCCTCACCTTGAGTCCTCGGGGAACGGTGAGAATACGCCTCATGTGAATTTCAAAATTTTGTTCCTTCATAGGGTTTGCTTCGGAAGGGAAAACCAGAAATCCAACGCGACAAACCGACGAAATTCTTCCAAAAGTCGGCATACATAAGCGAGGACACAAACCTCAGCCAACTAGCCGAAGAAATGCTTCCTGACTGGGGTCATAGAGCAAACGGAGAGTTCGGCGTCGTTGGCTTGCACACGTGTGGTAACTTAGCTAGCGTGTCCCTAAAACTTTTTGCAAGAAACGCTGCCACCAGATATATCGCAAATGTGGGATGCTGCTATCATCTTCTGGAGGAGGAGTTTAGCGCCAACCCGTTCGAGACTGGACCAATCGGTAAGTATGGTAGCGTTCCATTGAAGTTATGGTTGCGTTTCGGAACTGAACGACCGTTAACAGATTGTTAACAGTTGTTAATTTTTTTCGTTCCACGTTTCTGATTTCGAAATTTAAGCTCCGCCCACCTACAATTTCTGTTCCAGAGCTTAAGGATTGTTAACTATTTTGTAACGATGGTCGGTGAGCATCGTTACAAAATAGTTAACAATTGTAGAACTGGGAAAAGTTGAACCGACCATCGTTACAAAATAGTTAACAATTGTAGAACTGGGAAAAGTTGACGATCGTTAAAGCTGCAGTTAGCTCCGCCCCGAAGTAAAGTTAACGATTGTTAACAATTGGTAAGTTTTTGGAACGCAACCTATGACTAGTTACGATGATAAGAGGAGGGGCGAGCGCCGTATTGTGATAGTTATCACGCTCGTTGTAACGAAAATAATAACAACGCGAACGGACGTCACCACTCTTACGGGAGTTCCTGTAGAACCGATACTTATTAATAATGCTCGCGACCATCATAAGTAAATTGTAACGATCGTCACGGTAGTGGAACGAAAATAATAATCGGGAGGAGCCAATTACTTATTACGGCGCGCTCTGGAACGGCAATAATAACAAGAATAGTAACGGTCGTAACTAATAATAAATCGCTGGAACGTCACCTATGTCTGCGGTACCCCTGTAGCCTATGTTGGGAAGACCACGCATACTCTTAAAGTTTAACTGAAAAGCCAATTTATTTCTGCTCATTCAACTAAATACACTGAATTGCGTGGATTTTGCTAAGGATTTTCTGATTTTCCACTATCTGCTCTAGTAGTGACGTTCAGAATATCTATGGCCGTCCCCACAACGCAAATTCCACTATGACGCGGAAGATTTGAATCTCAGCATAAACGCGGCTTTTCAGTGGCCTTTGGTGAAGACTGCAAGGTGCCTGAACACGAATTTTTCTTAAATATTTTTCGTCAAGCATGCACCATAGGTACAAGCGCATACAGGTACCACAAGTCTGACAGGGAAACACCACTATTCAAAAATCGGTTATTCGTGAATAGCGAAGCAAAGAAGTAACGCATTTTCATCGGCTCTTCAAGCTTATTTAAGTGAATAAGTAATGGATTACTAGATCTCAGCCCTTTTCAGTTAAACTTTAAGTACAAAATCTAAGTACTCGGGTTTTACTTCAGTACAACTCTCTTATACCTGATACTTATTAATTAAGTCGCATCGCTTTGAACATTGACATGCTTCAGCACTTACACAACAATTAAAAACCTACAGACAAAACTGATGAGAGTCGTGCGTGCAGTACACTGCACCTTGGTAAGTATACTCTAAGATTAGATTCATTCTAATCTCAAGGTTTAAAGACTATGTTCTAATGTGCAGTTCTTAAAGCATGCAGTACTTGAAGTACGACTCGAGTAGAAGTCACGCACTTGAACCTCGATTACTATATCTAAGAACATATTTGTCAAGTACTTAAGTACAAAGTTTTCTTTACTCCTTAACACTGCCTTGAGCAGAGAACTGAGGCGGACTGGTGATGGTGAGTGCTATTAAAGTTTAACCGAAAAGGACTGGGATAGGACAATATAGTTACCAATCACTTATTCACTAAAATTTGCTCGAAGACCCGCTGGAAATGCGTTACTTCGTTGTTCCGCTATTCACCAACAATTGATTTTCAAACAGTGGAATTTCCGTGTGATTTGTGGTACCTCTATGCGCTTGTATTTTTGTTGTATGCCTTACGAGAAAGATTTATGATTTTTTTTTTTTTTTTTCAGGCACTAATCATTCTTCACCAATCTTACCACTGCCCACTGAAAAGCCGCGTTTGTGTTGAGATTAAACTTTCCCGCGTCATAGTAGAATTCTCGTTGTGGGGACGGCTGGAACTTGTGGAAAATAAAAACATCCCTTTGCAGAATCCAAATAATTCAGTGTATTCAATTAAATTACACAAAAATAAGTTGGCTTTTCAGTTAAACTTTAAGAAAGGAAGAATCTTGACAGACAAGCAAATCATCAATATGCCAGTAGGCCTATGGTGAACCCGGGTTTCAGAGTGATGGTCGAAAAATCGTGGGCCCTACCTCAGTCTCGGGAACCGACCCATCTTTAGCTGCGTTCTTTGTCACGGGATTTCTCACCGTTGGTCTCCGGTTTTTCTTATAACCCGTTTTTGGGATCCCAAAACGTAAGTTGAGGGATACCTATGACATCGCAAAAGTTGTCCGTCTGTCCGTCCGTCCGTCTGTAAGCACGATAACTCTCGAAGGGAATGAGATATTTTGATGAAACTTGGTGTGAGGATTCGTTGGGTCGGCGGACCCGTCGAGTTCGTAAATGGGCTTTGTAGCCCTACATTTAGGGGTGGGGGAGGGGGTTCAAATTAGGGGGCAAACAAAATATTTTGAAAAAGCTAATGTGATAGTCGATTATGGGATAAGAAGACATGCTGAACACGATGGTGAAAACCATTTTGTAATCGGACAAGTAGTTCGCCCGGAATCCGGCCAAAACCGGAAAGTTTGTTAAAAGTAAAAGTTTTATTTGAAGTTGATTAGATGTTCGATCTAGAGGTAGGAAGACATGCTGAAGACGATGGTGAAAACCATTTTCTCGATGGACAAGTAGTTCGCCCGGAATCCGGCCCAAACCGGAAAGTTTGTTAAAATTAAAAGTTTTATTTGGAGTTGATCAGATGTCCGATTTAGGGCAAGAAGACATGCTGAACTTTTATGTGAAAACATCTTTTCAATTTTCGATTTAGGGGTAAGAAGAGACGCTGAATCCGTGTGTGACAATCATATTTTACCCGGACATATAGTTCGACCGGAATCCGGGTGGAGTCGGAAAATTTGTTATAAGTTAAATTTTTATTTGAAGTTGATTAGATGCTCATTATTGGGGAAGGAAGATACCCTGAGTTCGTTTTTGAGTTTTCTTTTTTCGCCGGACAAGTAGTTCTAGAGTTCGGCCGAAACCGGCAAATTGGCAGAAGTGGCAGGAACTTTTCGTCAAAACAGATATGACTTATACGGGTAAACACACATGCTGAATCCATATCTGAACTTGGTTTTCTCAGATGATTAGCTATTTGGCCTTAATCTGTTTCTGAATTTTAATTGTAAGAATGTTCAAGGATTCTGGCGATGACTGGATCTGGCTAAGACAAGACCCAGTTGTCTGGATCAGATATTGAATTTTTGGGATCCCATCGAAAAGTTTGGTCTTGTTGAACTAACCAATGTCCGGTTTTATCTCACCGGTGCGGACTAACCAGAACCTGCTCGTGAGCCCGGCTTCAGCGAGGAGTTAGCCAGTTTTCATCAGCTCTCAGGTGAACAAAAAAAACGCGTTTTAAGGGAAGAACCGGACGCTGGTGACTAAACACCAGAGACAGCCCGGAGTGCAACGAACGCAGCTTTTGACCGAGAATATATAAGGGGAGAATTGCTAACTCGCATAACCTCGATGTCAGCAAGCCAAGTTTTTGTGTTTCGATTCTAATTTACCGGGGATGGAGCTCGCGTAGAAATGATGATGAAGCAGGCGGGTAGTTCAAACTGTGCTGATTTCTGCGGAATTATAAAAATGGAAACGACTTTCAGTCTCGAGTGAGATTTCTAATAATAAGCTCATTTTATCACAACCTTTCACAAAGACGATGAAGCCCAAGGGAGAAATTAAGCAACTGGTAGATTGAGGCATAGACCGAACAATGCATTAGTTCTGATTCAATAGGATTGGTGTGAACATTAGTAATTTTATTTTTGTCGTGTCAGGACTGTGAAGAATGGCTTCTTGGAAAGGTATAAAGCTTGGAAAATTTTAGCCATTTAGCTGGCGAAATGTAATGAAAGAGTTATAATGTTTAGACCATTTTCTCGTTTATTTGCGAAAAATAGTTGTCTATAAAGTATTTCATAATTTGAAATTAATAGTTGGTTATTCTAATTGATAACTATAGGGATAAGATATTATTCAAACGTTTCTATCTGTCATAACAACTTATCATTCTTGGTCAAAGCAGGGACCCATAAATTTCCTGTAATGACTCGCCATTCAGGGGGCTTGTCATTTCCTATGCTTCTATGTTGCTATGTTGCCCGAGCCTCACCTAGTTTCCAAAAATTCCGCTTGGGTCGAATCGACGTTCTTGGTCAGATAGACAAAATTTGTTGGGACTATTCAGCATGACACCAGGTACCTAAGCTAGGACAAAAGATCCAGGACACTCTTCCATTACAGAGAAATATTCTCAGTTCAGCACAATACCTGCGAAAAATTTAGTCTATCTGGATAGTCGGGTATTTTATCCCCGTGGGTATTTCTCGAACTATCTGACGCTCGGTCAAGAGCGCATCAGAAATCTCTTATTGACAAGCCCCCTGAATGGCGAATCATTACAGGAAATTTATGGGTCCCTGGTCAAAGTGTATATCATTATCTCGGGTAGTTTGCACTATACATCTGGCTAAATTTGTCATTATCTTTTCTATTCACAGTTTGTTTTTCCATCACTAAGAATCTGTAAGAGAAATTTATAAATGTTTTTAGATGACGGATACAAAAAAAGGTAAGTCGTTCTTCTCATGTCTCCTGGGACGGAAAGTCTAACTGACTTTCAAACCATAAGAGTTAAAAACATTTTGAAGCATGTCCTTTCCTACTTTAAACTTGAATTGGCGTTAAGTCCAAATTTCTGTCGATCCCATTTGCCTTTATTTTCGTCATCCTTGAATGTAGAGGAATGCCCGACTTCTATCATCTCACTGTACAGTAGCCCGTAGCCCTTCATATCGTTTCTTGAAACTGGTGACGGCTGCAATTTGTTAGAGGGAGATGGGCAAAATGTCTATCCGTTTTCGTTTTTTTTTTATTTTGCGCCCTTTCTTGACGCGAAGAACGGCGATCAGAAGAATTAGCGCCAATAATTACTCTTTGGTCGTGACAGGCGCCGGGGTGGCTCCGCCCCCGGTACTTGAGAATCGGGAAAAAAGATGCTTCGCTTGATTCAAGTCTTATCACTTCTTCCCTTATTTACCTCGTAAAAAGTTACTACGCTGACCGTTCCAGCCTTCTCGAAATAGTAACTATTTGCTGACCACGCTCGGGAGCGTAGTAAGTATGGTAACTACGAATCTCTGTGATGTGATTGGCCGGATTAGCCAGTGGCACGATATTTTAGTGAAAGTAGAAAAATGCGTTCCAGCCTTGACGCGAAAAAGCTAGGGTGGAACACGCTCTAAAAGTGAATCTGCTTTGCAGATACCTCTATTCACTAGTTACAAAGATATTTCACCGTTTTTAGTTCCACAAGATCGGGAGAGGGATGAACTTAATGACCAGTTGTCCCAATTCACTGGTTTTCCGTTGAGTGGATTTCTGAGGGGAAAGAAATACACTTTGGGAAGAAACGCCCGCATGATGGCGTCGCAGTCTGTCCATCGGCTCGCCGAAGAGGTAAGCGCACTTAAAGGACATTGGAAAATGGACCTTTACAAACTGCATCAAAACCAGGACTCATCAGTCACTAATCCAATCTTCAGCTTCTGACCTACCTTCTTGTAGGTCACCGGGTGGTGCCGAAGGGGGGGGGGGCAGTTTTATTTATTATTACATTTGGCGTTAAGCTTTTAGCTTGTCGCCACTACTACACAAGTACAAACGGATCAGATACACTTTACACACGGAGACTGACACACTACAAAAGTAAACAAATTTTCAAACTACAAAAGCAACTGAGTAAAATGGGTTGTCGACTATCCCACGCTGAAACGTTTGGATACTGCCTGAATCAATAACTTCGGCTGGCAAACTGTTCCACGGTTCAGTTACCCTATTGACGAATGAACACTGATCAATTTTCTTATGTGGCTTCGGAGGGTACAGTTTATAAGGGTGTTGGCGAGTTGCATGGTAGTGACTGAACTTGAAAAATGTATTGGGGGTCAAGATCATCTACTCCTTTAATTATCCGAAATGCGTTAATAATGTCATTACGACGCCTTCGAAACTTTAACGATGGGAGCTGAAGTCTAGTAACCCGCCCTGAATATGGAAGGTGTTGAAGGTATAGGATCAACCTCATCAGTCCTAATCCAATCTTCAGCTTCTGACCTACCTTCTTGTAGGTCACCGGGTGGTGCCGAAGGGGGGGGGGGCAGTTTTAGGTCCCAATCCTAGGTTTATTACAGAGACTCATAATTGAATACTCTTGATGACTGATGACTGACTCTTGGGGCCGATGAACAATCGCCGTGTACCCGAGCAAAGAGCCAGACACGTGACGCGAACAAACGTTGTTGATTGGTTTCCTCACGATTTGAATTAGTTTAGAGGGTTCGTTTAGGTGATGTTTTGCCTTTTAAAACCTATTTGACGGACAAAAAATATCACAAAGAAGGAAGATTTTGACCTCCCCCCCCCCCCCCCCGACCCATACCATTTGACCAATAGCAACCAATTTCGAGCAAGGACAGAAATACAAATTGAAGGAGACATTAAGAATAGTCGGGAGGATGAACTACTTAATCACCAATAGTACGCTGCTATCCAACCATTCAATGGTTGATCATTACGCTCAGATGGGGAAATTAATAACCCCAACGTCGCAGATCAGCATCCAGGTGGTGAAAAAGGGTTAGTCACATATGTTTAGCAAAATGAAGGAGACATGTGTCTGTGTTTCTTCAGCGTTTATGGAACTTTTGTGGAAGGAAACAGTTGTTGATATCACGATATACAGAGAGTGGTTGGATTTAGGTAGAAACCTAGTGTAATTAGAGGACTTCGTTAACTATTAATAAAGTAACTGCTTATTATGTCCTTCTTTTACAACAGGCTACACAGCCTTGTTGCTAGCAAGTGCGACATACATAAAGGACCCCTCTTGCTTATTGTGCCTTCCATAATAACGGTTAAATATTTCCTATCCGAAGCTGGTATTCATTTATTTGCTGATGACACTCTTCTTTTTTTGTCTGCCCCTTCTATACCTGATCTATACGTAAAGCTAAAAATAGCACTAGCTGAATTTACCAATTTCACTGATTCTCACCTACTAACCCATTTTTTAAAAACCAACTAAATGGTATTCTCGAGAACATCATCCCTAACAAGCCCTGGTCAAGTTATGGTGGGTACTTCAGTCATCAGAAGAGTGCAATCCATCAAATTCCTTGGTTTTCTACTAGATGAGAATTTGTCATGGAAAGAGCACGCCGATGTTCTGTCGTCTAAACTTTCTCGGTCTCTTCGAGTGATAAGGAGACTTAAAAACATTGCATCACCTAAAACTCTACGAATGATATATTATGCTATTTTTCATCCTTACTTAATTTACGGATGCTCAGTCTGGGCTAGCAATTTTGTATCTTGTTACAAGAAAGTTCAAAATCTACAGAACAATGCTATCCGGGCAATCACGTCGCATGACCCCAATAAGAACCACAGTGAACGTTTTAGATCTAATAAAATAATGGATGTCTCCACAATTAGAGACTACCAAGTTGCAGTTTTCACTTATAAGTATTTTAATGATCATTTAAATTCGTCTTTTCAGAATTTGTTGTCACAGAATCAGGATTTCCACGAGTATTCTACTCGGAATGCCCGGCAGTTGGCGAGTGCCCACCGTAAAACAACTAGAGCTTCTTTCAGAATAAAACATTTTGCTCCGGGGGTGTGGAATTCAATACCTGAGGAGGTAAGGGTTGCGTCTACCCTCTCAGCTTTCAAGTCACAGGCCAAGTCTTTTTTCTTATCGAAAACATAATGTTCCAAAACCTAATTTCCTTTCTTCTTTTTTCCTTCCTTTTTTTTGAGGGGGGGGGGGGGGAGGGGGCAAGGGCGCTTTGTTGATGGAAGATCGTTCGTTAGTGGATATTTCTTGTCAGTTTGTTTTGTCTTCATTCTTCTTTTCTTGTTCTTTTTTCTCTCCTTTCTCTTTCTTTTTTGATTTCTTTGGTTTTTTTCCCTTAAGACTATATGAATAAAGAATAAGCCCCGCCCATTGCCAGACCTTATGTTAGGCCCTATGGTGGGGCCATAAACAGTTAATGGTGTTTTTTATTTTTATGAATAAACTGAACTGAACTGAACTAATATACCTAACTCCCCTATGGAAATTGTAAGCTCCTAAAATCTCCACCTTTCTCCATCGTTTTGTGCCTACGAATTTTTAACGCTTTTTCGGCCGTTTTGCCCGTCACACAACGTAAGGTTTGCCGGAATCTTAAACATACTCTTTCGCACATAAGGATACGATAATCTTCTGTTTTTACTTCTTTTATTTGCTTAATTTTCCGTCTTCTTAACCACGGCGCGATCAGTTTTCAAATGTTTTGCGCCCGGTTGCCGCGTCGGTCAGCAGGAAGGCTGGATGGAATCGACAAGCGTTAACAAGAAACTCGCTCACTTCAGGTGCAAAGTAATGGTGTTTTCGAAAAACGTTTTTTCTGATCCATTTCAGAGTGAAACGATCATTTCTAGTAAGAGTTGTGTTTTAAGGTAATTTTGAAAAATGATTTTGTGAGGGTAGCTGCTATTTTTAAACGATTTATTTTTCCAGGAATGTCCAGACAATATTTTCCACCGAGCTGTATTAGAAGTTATTATCTGCGACAAGCTTGACATTTCTGATTTCGAGGGTGATCCTCACTCCCATTTCACGGTCGGAAGGATCCGGAAATCAACCGGATTTTTCGATTATGTCACCAAAGCCACGAAGAAAATTCCGGGAGTGATGGTAAGAAATCCACAAAAATCAGAAAAGACACGTGTTTCGCGGATCTTGAAGCAGTGGTGCCATTGAATAAACTTTGGGGGGGGGGGGGCAAAGATAAATCTTGAACCTCAATCACAGGTTTATTACGAAGATTCAAAATTTGATTACTCTTTTGGGGTTAAATTGAAAGTAGTTTTCGAATATACCTTTCGAAATCTATTTAGCGGCCAATATACCTTTTGAAGCCTATTTAGTGGCAAAAAATAGCATCAACGAGGAACATCTATGGAGGCATGCCCTCCCCCCCCCCCCCCCAAAAGGCATCTCTGCGCTTAAGTCTCCGATAATAAGAGACCGTTTTCTTCCGATTAGCCGGAAAACCTGTAACCTGTTCGTTATTTCTTCTTTCGTAGTCTTAATATCCCAGGAGATATAGCCCATATTTTTTCCTTTTTTCACAAAAAAGCGCCCTGATTAGTTTGTTTATTTTGAACTCTGCAAACTTTATCAAGTTTGTCAATCCTGGCTTCCGACTTTAGTGCTGAGTGCTAGTTCACTTATCCAAGGAGCCAATGCGCGACACGGTATGAAGCGAAAGCCTAATCGCTTATACACCCTTCAGATAACTTATACCAAAATCTCACGCGTAATTGTTAGTAGTTGCGTTTTTGCAGATCCCATGGTATCTGATACCACAGTTGCAGTTACCGTGGTATCTGGCCAGTTATCGTGGTACCTGATATTCAGATATCACGATCCGACCGTGGTAACTGATCGTGGTATCCGAAAAGTCATCTCACCCTCATCAGTTTTTTTTTCAAATTGGTGAGAAAGAAGTTTAGCACTTAGTGACGTAATTGGAAATCAGTTTTTCTTTTGGGATGACTTCGAGGAGGGCAATTTCGCAAAGGTCGTTTTTGTAGAGCAACCGTGTATCTGATACCACGGTAACTGCAATAATGACTAATTGCGGGTTCAGTTACCGTGGTAACAGATACCATGGTATCTGCAAAACGCAACTATTATTTCTCTAGCGCATCTGGCGGTAATTCGCTATTGGGCAACGACTCTCCTCCCGATGAAAAATGTGTAGCCTTAGTAGCAGTATGGTAGTAGTACGAAAACGTTGCATGTAATACTATGTAATAGCAAAGAATACTATCATTTAATGTGCCTCAGACTGATCCAATCTTGTGTAGTAGTATCCAGTAGCATCCTGTCTTGCCATAGTAACGTCTAGTCTTACTAATAGTACCATATAGTAGTATGCAGTAACACGGTAGCCTTGAAGTAGAAGCATGTAGTAGCATCGTTAGTACAGCATGCAACTTTTTCTTATTACTTCATAGTACTATTTTGAGATAAACTTATCATCGGGCTTGGGTCGACCGATCCCTCAGTCTGGCATTCGCGATTTTCTTCACTACTCTTGATGACTAACTCTTCTTGCCGATGCAAAATCGCCCTGTACCTAGCGGAAGAGCGGAAGCGGTATCACAGCTGCTCCCAAACATCGCCGTTATTGGTTAACACAGGATTGAGTTGTTCAGTTTGAGTCGTTAGTGCTACGTTTTCTCGTTCTTCCCGAGGATCACTGGTGTGTTTTGGACTTAGTCGTATAGAGTATTGCGTTTTTCTACGAGAAGCCAGGAAGGATCATTCTGAGAAAACTTATAGGATAAGAGATGATTTAAAAGAGTTACGAGATGATTTTAGGCTGTGATATTTAGGCTAGAATGTGTGTTTTTCCTCTGTGTATATGGCTACGGCTGAATTAAATAAATAAATAAAATAAAATAAATAAAAGCTTGGAAGTTGCTGGGATGAAACAAATTTATATTTTTCATGTCCTTACGCTGCCAGAAGTTTGATCACACATGACACATGTTTCCGCATCCTCGTCTTACACATTACGAGAAAATATCTGTTATCAGTGGCGTCACGACTAGGGGGGACCCCCCCCCCCACGAATGTTGTCGGCCAGTCGGTAAAAAATAGCCGAGTCGGTTTGATAACACATGACACATGTTTTCGCATCCTTGTCTTACACAGTACGAGATATATCTGTCATCAGGGACGTCACGACTAGGGACCCCGCCCCCCAATGTTGTCGGCCAGTCGGTAAAAAGAAGCCGAGCCGGCGCGCTTTTTTTTTTTTTTTTTTTTTTTTTTTTTTGCCACGTAGTATCTTTTCGGTTCTTCCTGTCAAATATGATTTGGCCAGGTGACTACGCTTCCACTTTCCCTCGGTGACGCCAACGGTCCTAACATCTCATATTTTAAATTATTATTTTATCAATTATTATCAATGACCGATTTTTCGTAAAGACAGTCGATTTTTTCTAGGAAACAGTCGATTTTTACAAAAACAGCCGGTTTCTTGCAAAAAATAGTCGATTTTTTCTTAAAAATAGTAGTTTTTCGTCAACACAGTAGTTTTTTCTCAGTAATAGTCGTTTTTATCTGCAAAAAAAGTCGGTCAAAATGGCCAGCCAGTCGGTAAATATCTTGCCCCCCCCCCCCAAAAAAAAACAAAAAAAAACATTTTGGCTAGTAACGCCTCTGTCTGTATTACCTTTCAAGTGTTATTTCTCGAGAGAAAACTTCTGTTATGACTATTTTACGTTTGTGTTTTGCGAAAAAGAAAACATTTAATAGGCTCGTAACAGATACATTCTCAGAACGATTAACACAAGGATGCGCCATCTCTTACCAAAGTTCTGACAGTGGAGTACCCATGTCATTCTGACCGACTCGACGTAATAAGATAGAACAACAAGCGCTTAGTATAGTTCACGACTTGAGCTCTGTATTTCGTGGTCTAAACTAATCTGTATCATAATTCCATATAAGCGTGACGTCACACCCATTTGATCTATTTTACCTCAGAAAACAAAAAATTGTAGTTTATTCCTATCGGTGAATATAAACTTTAAAATATTTAGAGAGAGAGCCGAGCGCGTTTACATTTATTAAACGACCTAGGGACAATCAAATCCTATTTTTGTGTCCTCAATTACTCGACGCCACTATTTACGTCACGACTGTATGGAATTACGATACAATTTGGTCAGTTTTCAGTTTTATTCATTAAACACTGTAAAACACCGCGAGAATACGGGGAATGCTTCTAAAATGGATTTTGTTCAAAAAATTATTATGCAGCTGAAAAAATTAGTCTAGATCCAATTTATTTCTGGTTTTGTTTATTCTGTTTCGTTTTAATTAATTTTACATAGCACCTACAACACCAAAAATTGATTCCCCTCCGAATTTGAAAGGGAGTCCTTTTTGATGATGGTGATGATAATCGGAGCATTCCCCGTCCGTGGGGACTCGTGAGAATACGGGGAATGAGTCCCTGGGACAAACAAAAACGCGGGGACTCCTCAAGTGGAGTCCTCGGGGAACGGTGAGAATACGCTTATAATAAACTGACAAGAAAAATCCACCTATATGAACACCTATTTCATTTCTCCTTTCAGATAACCGAATCCGAATGCTACGAATACCTCCAGAAGTTTTCGCCGCTCAAAAGCGATCTGCTGAAGTTCTACTACCTTCGTAACTGCCTAGCCCCTGTCATTGAAACAATTATACTGTTGGACAGGCTGTTGTTTCTTCAGGAAGATCATTTGGTAAAAAGCGCTAGGCTCATTCGTTTGTTTGATCCGCTGACCTCGCCGAGATGTGTTGCTGTTGTAGCGGAGAAATAAAACATCGTTCAGACAATCTATACGCAAAATACCCATGTGACGGGCAAGCGAACCAGATAAAAGGCGTATTCTCGCCCTTCCCCGAGGACTCCACTTGAGGAGTCCCCGCGTTTTTGTTTATCCCCGGGAATCACCCTCCGCATTCTGGCGTTCTCGCGAGTCCCCACGGACGGGGAATGCTCCAATTATCATCACCATCACTGAAAAGGACTCTCTTTCAGATTCGGCGGGGAATCAATTTTTGCTGGTGTTGGTGCAATGTAAAATTAATTAAAAACGATCAGAATAAACAAAACCAAAAATAAAAGTGGATTCAGACTAATTTCGTCAACTGCATATTTTTGTTTCGAACAAAATCAACTTTGGAAGCAATCCCCTTGTTCTCGCTGTTTCTGTACGCTGAGTCCGCGTGGAGTGACTCCCTCTATTCTCGCCGTTCCCTTCCATTCCCCGAGGAGTCCTCGGGGAACGGCGAGAATACGCCTATACTTCTCTGGGCCGGATTTCTAACCACCTAGCCCGCTCTATCTGGAGACTGAACTGGTTTGCGAACTATAGTTGCGTTTTTGCCGATACCATGGTACCTGTTACCACGCTAACTGGATCTTCAATTAGACGTTTTTTGCAGTTACCCTGTTATCCGATACTACGGTTGCTCTGCAAAACGACAGTTGCCGGATTCGCGTTTTTAGAAATCATCCAAATGGTACCTGCAAAAACGCAACTTATTTTCACACAAGCCCCTCAGTTTGCAACAGGTCCGTCTTGTAAACGAAAGGTCGCAGGCTCAAATGCCACACGAGAAGCATCCCTGTTACACACATACTGTCGACTATTGCGTTTTTTTTTTGGGCCAAAATCGACACTGCAATGGGAGCATAAACACGCCATAACGTTATAACTTAAATGCTGTAGTGTAATAACTTAGATAGGCGCTAGAAACCGTCCAAAGACCCTAATTTTGCTCGGAAAATTTTCTTAATTATTAGCGTACGAATGTTTCCTGAAGAAAACTAACGGTGCCCTTTCATCTTCTAATGTTCTTGTTCGTCGCGGCGTACGGCAGGGTGGAGCGTTATCTCTAAGTATTTTCAAGTTTTGCATTTCTGGTATTCTTGAGAATATTCTTCTATGTGTTTTGTTGGTTTGAGTGATATCTCCTACCTTGCTTATGCTGATGACATTCTTCTAATTAGCCGATCTAAACTCAGTCTCTCGCAGATGGTTCATGAAGTTTCTTCTTCTTTTACTAAAATCGGTCTTTCGCTTAATGCTGATAAATGCGAGTATCTTTCTTTCAACGTTCCTTCCTCTACTAGAGCTCTAAAAATTTCTCTATCCTTCATGTAGATTCGATCCGGTGGTTGGGTATTACACTTACAAAAAATCTTAAAACTCTTCGGGAGCGCGCTGTCCGGGATACTAGGGTGAAAATCCAGATTGGTTACTCAAAAATTGCAGCCAATCGAGGGAAATACAATCGTGTCGCCCTTGGTAAGCTTTACTCTACTTTCTCCGATCATTCTGTTCTTTACCTTTCTGGGCTTTACCCTATATTTAAGAAAAAAGATATTAGTGATATTCGATCTTCTTACTTCCGATTCTGTAAATTTCTTCTCTATCTTCGTCTGTGGTACAAGAATCGAAAGATAGTTAAAAAGTTTTATCTTCCGAATATTACCGAGAAGTTGACTGACCTACACAAAAAGCTCTCAAAAACAGCGTATCGACGTTTGTCGCCTCACCACGGTTTGATCCGTTTGTTTGATTAGTGTTTTGTTGACTTTAGTTTTTGTTTTACGTCTTTTTCCGTTTTTCTTTTCCTTCTTCAAGTTTATACTCCACTATTAATCTTTTTGGTGTAAGTGGGTAATAAATAAATAATATTATTATTATTATATTAAACGTGTTATCTAACTTCTGAGTGTGAACATACAATCGAACGAGGGTTTAGCAGTCTCTCTTTTAATCGAAGAAAACGAATAAAAAATCGACCACCTAAGCAGTTTCCATCTGAGCCTCTCCCTTGCCCTTTTCCTTTCCTTTGACCAATGCGCGGCCGGCAGCTCTCCTCTCAAGGATGGCCTTCCTGTCCTTGTCCAACTTCAGCTTGACGATGACAAGCTAGAACAAAAATAATGCTTTGTCAACATCACACCAACCCCTTCTTCTCAACCAGAGCCTCGTTTTTGTTGCGTGCTGCCACTTTTCTGCTGGAGTACTTCTTTGCTTTTGCACAAGATGCGTTTTTGGATCCACTGAATGCACGATTTCTTCTTTGTTGCTGCTGCACCTTGCAGGGAAGCAAGGACTTGGTCGGTAAGCAAGTCCATGATTCTCGTGAAGAGCTACAGTGCGAAAACGAATGTAGAAAGAATCAGGCCGGAAGCGGTCGAGAAGTGTGCCTGCAGCGTGCAACAAAAACGAGGTTCAGAGTGGTGCAAAACTGGAACACCCTGACAGAAGCAGTGTTGCCATACTGGAGCATTTTACGTCAAACTGGCGTATTTTTTTTTGCTGGCGTAAGGTTGTGTACATTCGTTGAAACCATCTCTGTTGAAATTTTGACCGTGCAAAACTATTATGAGAAGTGTTTTTTTTCGAAGGGTGATAGACATCACATCAATGTTAACATTATGCCACAGAGTAGTGATGGACGATATTTGGATTTTTCGATATTTTCAATTTCAATATTCGATATATCGATATTTCTTTACCATGTTTCGCCATAGGATACGTCTCGTTTCGCCAAAATTTAAGAACAAAAATTGTCGTTAAATAGCATCTTGCATCATCTCGAACTCCGAATAAATAACAACTGAATTACGGAAAACATGTTGCTCCAGTTTCGAATATATAAATGTAGGTTATGTTGGATTATTTACAATAATTAAGAATGAACAAATATCGCTTCGATATCAATATTCATGTTTTGATATTCAATATCGACGTTTAAGTTTTGATATTCAATATCGATATTTGGTCCGATAGATCGTTATCAATTGGCTGGCTAGTAAACAGCATAAGCCATGTTTGGCTTCACTGACTGCAAACCAGCCAATAATCTATCCACCTTTATACGACAGAACTGCTATAGCAGCAGCCCAATGAACAAAAGTGGATACAACACCTTAAATTTCAGCGGATCCAATTCTAGTGAATGAAGATAGTATCGAATAGGAGGGAGGCGGAAACTTAAAGGACATCTCTTGCTTATTCTGTCTTTTATAATGTACCTAGCTTCCTTGCGGTGCGGAATTATAGACTTCTAAAAATCCCCACCTTTTTCCATTGTTTTGCTTGGTCCCATCGAATTTTTAGCGCTTCATCGGCCGTGCCGAGTTTTGTCACACAACGCAAAGTTTACCGGAATCTTCAACGTCGGCTGACAACTCTTTCATACATAAGTATATGAGAATCTTCTGTTTTTGACTTCGCTTGGTTTTCCTACTTTCTAACCACAGCGCGTTCAGTTTTCAAATGTTTTGCGCCCAGCCGCCGCGTCGGAGAGCAGGAAGCCTATTCAACTTAAAGTATTTCAAAATATTTGAATACTTTAAAACTAGGCTGTGCTTTCAACAAATAACCCTCGGTTTTGGCTGTTTTAAGCCTTTTCCGAGACCCGTTGACTTACAGCGAAAACAGGGAAAAAAATTTACACAACCAGATTTTCTGATGGAAAAACTTGTCGCAGACAGTCGTCGACAACGTGATACACATCGACGATAGCAAAACACGGCAAGGGAGAAACTCAGCGTGGTTTTGTTAGAGGGTTAGAATGTACCGTGCGAAAATTGGGGTCTCCGGGTTCAGAAATATACGGAGTGATCATGGAAATAGGTCGCATTAGTATTATAGGTAAGACTTCTTTAAAGATTGTTGGCTGGCTAGTAAACAGCATAAGCCATAGATGGCCTCACTGACTGCAAACCAGCCGTTGATCTGTCCATCTTTATGCGATAAAACTGCTATAGTAGCAGCTCTATGAACAAAAGTGGATGCAACACCTTAAATTTCAGCGGATCCGATTCTAGCAAACGAAAAAAGTAAGGAATTAGGAGGGAGATAGACTTGATTTATATGTATTTCTGGGCCAAAATATCTCTGGCATAAAAAATCAGCTGGCTAAACAGAGACCCTGAAAAGACTGTTGGCTGGCTAGTAAACAGAATAAGCCATAGATGACCTCACTGACTGCAAACCAGCCAATAATCTATGCATCTTTTCTGACAGAACCGCTATAGTATCAGCCCAGCCCTATGAAAGAAAGTGGATGCAACACCTAAAATTTGAAGGATTCAATTCGAACAGATGAATAAAGGAAGTGATATAGGTACAGTAAACTTTGGACGACTGTTGGCTGGCTAGTAAACAGCATAAGCCATGTTTGGCTTCACTGACTGCAAACCAGCCAATAATCTATCCATCTTTATACGACAGAACTACTATAATAGCAGCCCTATGAACAAAAGTGGATGCAACACCTTAAATTTCAGCGGATCCGAATCTAGCGAACGAAAAAAAAGTAAGGAATAGGAGGGAGGCTGACTTGATTTATTTGTATTGCTAATTTGTATTCTAGCTACAAAATGAAGAGGACCCTTGCCAAAAAGGGCCGAAATATCGCTGGAACCAAACATTAGCTGACGAAACAGAAACCCTGAAAAGACTGATGGCTGACTAGTAAACAGCATAAGCCATAGATGGCCTCACTGACTGCAAACCAGCCAATAATCTATGCATCTTTATCTGACAGAACCGCTAATAGTAGCAGCCCAGCCCTATGAAATTTGAGGGATGACCTAAAATTTGAGGGATTCAATTCGAAATGATGAATAAAGGAAGTGGTAAAGGTGCAGCAAACTTTGGGCGACTGTTGGCTGGCTAGTAAACAGCATAAGCCATAGATGGCCTCACTGACTGCAAACCAGCCGATAATCTATCCATCTTTATACGATAAAACTGCTATAGTAGCAGCCTTATGAACAAAAGTGGACACACCATTCCTAGTTTCAGATATCTTTGGTCTCTAGTAGAACCGAACCCCTATGCTACTCCATTACAGAACCGTTTGTTATTTCACGGAAATGTGTGCCAACTGCCAACTAACACCAGTTTGTCCGGCCTTCAACAGTTGTTGTTTCTGGAATTCATTGCCATATGATACGCCTCATCACCTTACATTACATTCCGCCTTCCAACATGTGCTCCTTTCTACTTAAAGGAACAGAAAACTTGACTCGGGGAGCTAGCTGACACATCAAGTATGTCCCCTGAGTCGATATAGAGAATAAGAAAAATTCTCGTTACGACCATTGCTGTTTCCCGGCAGTTTTCGAGAATTCGACTTTTGAGTTAGTAGAAAAAAAAGCAAAAGGTTTGTCTGCCGGGAGTACGAATCGAACGCACGACCTCTTGACTACTATCCCGATGTGTTAGTCAACACGGCCAAAGTCGAACTTTTACAGTGCAGAAGTGCATAATTACAGTGCATAAGGGGCAAGGGCCTGCCAGCTAGCTCTGGGAACACTAAGGAGGGGGTTAGAGATAACAAAGAAGGAGGGTTCTGTCGACAATAAGTCCCTGTATCATTATATAAGCCCCCCAGGTCGGTTTGATGGCCGAAAGTTGCGTAGTCAAGTTTTCTGTGCCTCTAAGTTCCCCAGTAGGTAATGCACCCGTATTTACCCATCTTTTCTGTGTTTTTTCTCTCTTTCATTTTTTAGTCTCTTCTTTATTTTTCTCTATCGTTCACCTCGATAAAATTTGTTTTTAATATTGTCAGTGTTTTCGTCTACTATTTCCTTACCTTTCTTTTTCTTTCTTTTCGGTGCATTTTTCTTCTCTTTTTGCTACTAATATTTTTCTGTATATGTGGTTTATTTATGCTTGTAATGTGATGTAACTACTGTAATGTGAATATTTTCAACGCAGGTAGTGGATCCCCAGCAAGATAGGTTCACGAGTCTTATTTCTTGACTTGTATTCATGTTATGTAGTTCGTGTAGTATGAATAAAGATTGCGTCTTTGATCTGAATTCTCAGTTCTCTGTTCTCGCTTTTGAATTCTCGATGCTCGTACAAATTCCCGTTTTTGCTCCTCTGGCTTGTCCATTCTTGCTTTTGACAAAAACACTAATTTCGCAGCTCGTCCGCAACCCTGTATACCGTATTTATGCCTATTGAACACCCGCACTCTGTTAACCAATCAGGGAGGAGAACGAAAATGGAATAATCGCGAATTCACCATCGGAGCAACTATTACTTCTCGATTCTGCAGAACCGCGAGGCTTTCCCCGTTCTCGATTCTGAAAAAAACGCAAGAAAAGGAGAGTTCACTTCATCTGAATAGTCCAAAAACGCGAAACAGGAGAATTACGAGGAGAATCGCAAGGAGAATTCGGTTCATAAACGCAACTAATGAATGAATTCAGCAGAATCTCTCTACTACCTTGGAGGGGTGAATGCCAACATGGACGGTGGCTCCGTTGGCCTTTTCTCTCTGGATCCTCTCAATGTAGCAGACAAACTTCTTACGGTAGCAGGAAATGACCTTGCCAACCTGTTGTCCCTTGAAGTGACCAGATGTGATCTAAAAATGCCAAACATCAATCAATCTTTATTATTTTTTTAACACCTTCATCCCTGATAAAAATGCAGCACCCCGCTTTACTGGAAAACTGAGTACTTTCAGTAGCCGATAGCATGACAGCCGATATGGGTTTCTGGGGCCTGTACAGTGTATTGATGTTCCGCTGTAAACCCTTTACGCAAACCACCGAGAGAAAACCTTAGGATGCTCGAGTACAAAATACAAATTTATACTTTGAAAAAGGTAAATAATAAAAGTAAGTTAAAGGACTGTTCAGACCCAGAAGGGATCTGACAACAACAGAAGGGCGTTAGCTTGGTCAGACCAGGCTGACCCTAACCGACTCAAGACCTTAACCATACCTTATAAAGCACGACACAGCCCAATACCTACACGGTCACTCTAAGTGTTGCAAGCAACTGACGGTTTGGCTTAGCCGTGTGTCACAGGTGATAGACCAAATTCCACTATTTCTGACTACGGGTCAAAGGTGTTTCAGCAGGCAAGAACAAGGCATCAGCATTGAGGCAATTCACCATATTTTAATGCATCATTCCTGGGAAAAGTGTTACCACACTAACAAGACTGGGCTCGGTTTAGGTGACAGACCAGAATTCCAGCACATCAAGCATTGGCAATTGACTTACCATGACTTCATCGTCTTTCCTGATGGGGATACTCCTCACACCATATTTGGATCTGAGTTCTTTTGAGAGGGGAGTTGACATGATCTTCCTACGGATGTGGGAAGGGGCGGAGAAGTGCCTCTTCCTGTTCTTCCTCCTTGACATGGAGACATTCTTGTTCAGCTTCATCTAAAAACAGGCAATCATAAAGAAAACCGCCAGAACAAAATTAATAGAAAACAAAAAATAAGGATAAAAATTTTGTACAGTAAGTGACAAAAATATCTACTCCCATCAATCTTTAACATGCGGTGGATTAGGAGTTCGAAAATATGGACTGATGGTTGTTTTTTGATGATCCCGAATTAGTAGAGCAACAAAAAATGTACCCATTCCAGTTCTCAAGATGGGATAGGTTAGGGGTTAATAGGTTAGTCTTATCCACATACCTACCCTTAGCTCATTTAATATCTAAAAGCATATAGAAAGAATTTGAGGTGGTCCAAGGTACAAAATTAGAAAAGAATAAAAGGGACCTTAGAACTCCTGTCATTATGAGCGATGCTTGTGATTTTTATGATTTGTCTTTCACATTCGGTTTTTGAAAACCTTTGGTAGAACATTTTAAGTGACATATGAAAGCAAATTTGAGGTACTGGCAATGAAATTAGCTAGATATTCATCAAGTCTTTTAAGCTGTGTGTGAATCGGGGCAATTGCAAGCATAACGCATAACGACCAACAACAGATGCATTATATTAAAGGACACCTGAATGAAGAGTACCAAGTATCATCCCTATCTGTATAGGCGTATTCTTGCCGTTCCCCGAGGACTCCACTTGAGGAGTCCCTGCATTTTTGTTTGTCCCGGGGACTCACTCCCTGTATTCTCGTGAGTCCCCATGGATGGGGAGTGCTCCGATTATCATCACCATCATCAAAAAGGACTCACTTTCAGATTCAGAGGGGAATCAATGTTTGCTGGTATTGGTGCAATTAAAATTAATTAAAAACAATCAGAATAAACAAAACCAAAAGTAAAGTGGATCCAGACTAATTTCGTCAGCTGAATAATTTTTTTTCGAACAAAATCCGTTTTAGAAGCATTCCCTGTGTTCTCCCTGTTTCTGTACGGGGAGTCCACGTGGAGTGACTCCCTCTATTCTTGCTGGTCCCTTCGATTCCCCGAGGTTCTGTTAACATTGCCCACAGAAAACCCAATCCAAATACGAAATAGTGTTTCCAAGCTATGATTTTTGCATCTGTCCTTATTTCAGTACCAAACAATTTCAGAAATGAACTAATGCCTCCAATCAACCCTTCTTCTGGAATATTTCTTAACCAGTAAAGCCCAAACATATACCTAGAAGAAATTCCAATACAATCAAGCCAGCGCTGTACAAGATTTGAATGAATTGCGGTTTTTGTCTTGGAGTCTGCATGTGCAAATCTCCAGAAACGAACATCCCTATTCTGAAAATGTCACGCTCAGGAGAAGAATGCTCTCTGTGGCCATGTCTGTAAATGCATTCTCCATGGTATGTTTAAGTATGGTTTGATTGTTCAGGTGTCCTTCAAAGAAAATTTTCTCCAAGAATAAATATTACTCGAGACCACCGTGACAGGGAAATATATCTTCAAACAATGGCTAAAGACTGATGCCAGCTACAATGCTGAAAATTGCTGTCCAAGAGTTGTAGGGGACATATCCATTTTTAGCCACTGTTTGGATATATCCTACAAGAAATCTGAAGTTTTAGGGGCGAGTCTTTGATGTTTGCTTAAAATATCTTTACTGTTAGCAGGTGGCCATCTGCAAGAAATGTCCGATAGAATCTCAATTTCATTTCCAAATACTATCCACAACTGTCAGATTTTCATCTTGGCTCACTTTGGTATGGACTTATATATGAAGAGTAAGCTAATTTGTCTTTGTGACTCTTCCAGTATTGGGACCCCCGGAGATTAGTTACAATTGCTGGTTTCTATGATTCACCAAAAACATTAAGCAAAAACATAAAACTACAAACTATGGTGAACTTCGCGAAATTTCTCTTCAAGATTTACTTTCCATTCTGTGCTAAAAGCAAGCATAACATGCCTCAGACTGATTCTCTTGTATTCAGTAGGTTTCAATGCTCGTTTAAAAAATTCTTGGCTTTCAATGGTTAACTCATGTTTTCACCCACCGTTCAGAGTGAATCTAAGATTAAACCTTGTTTTTACACTACATCGATTTTTGAGGCGAAAATGTTAGAACGAAATGTACATGCTGTCCTGCCGGTCAAGAGGCAAACTATAACTTTTTTCAGTCATGTGTCCAAAAATATATGAATTCTGTGCCTTTTCTTTGTTTTGAAGCTGCTTTGAAAAGGGATTTTCTGGCTTTTGACTTTGCTGAACAGTGTTGCCAGATTGGTGGGTTTTACTCCAAACTGGTGGATTTTGTCCAAGACGTAAATATTTTTGCAAACGGCTTGTGGCGAAAAACATGGCTGTTTTTCTTTTTGTTTACCCTTCTATGTCATTTCTATTCTAACTAAACTCGTCAAAACTTCCTTACTTCTGTCAAAACTTCCTTATTTCTGCCAAATTTCCTGTTTTGGCAGACTTCCAAAACTACCAGTCCGGCAAAAAAAATAAAGCTCAAAACTGAATTCAGTGTTTCTCCTTGCCCCTATATTGAAGATTTGATCACTTCAAATAAGACGTTTGGTTTAAACAAATTTTCCGGTTTTGCCAGATTCTGGGTGAACTACTTGTCCGGGTAGAAAATGATTTTACAGAAGTTTTCAGCATGCCTTCTTACCTCTAAATTGAACATCTAATCTACTTCAAATAAAACTTTTACTTTGTACAAACATACCAATTTTGACCCGATTCCAGGTTAACTACTTGTCCGGGGAGAGAATACTTTTCATATTTGTGTCCAGCATGTCATCTCACCCCTTTAATGACTATCTTATTAACTGTTTAATGTTTTTAGCCCCTTGATTTGAACCCCCACCCCTAAACAGAAATTCCATCTACAAACTCGACCTTTCCTTTGACCCAAAGAATCCTCACACCATGTTTCATCAAAATATCTCATTCACTTCGAGAGTTATTGTGCTTACAGATGGATAGACAGACGGACTTACAACTTTAGCGATGTCATAGGTATCCCTCCACTTAGGTTTAGGGATCCCAAAAAATGAATATTTTTCTGTAAATCAACTATTTTTTCATTATTTTAATTGTTGCAACCAAAGGCCAGACACTTTTTTAGGCTTCTGTGTTGACAGTCAATGAGTTTTTGGGAGGTGTAGATTTTTCTGGCATATTTGGGATAGTTTCCGAAGGCAGCAGCTATTCTTTTTAATGGCGCATCTCTGGTTTAAAATGAAGTAGTCTTGTTTTACAGAGTACTATGTTAGACTAGAAATACTGAATCAATATTTTTTTATCCAATATGTATACCATTCAATAAGTTTCAATCTAGTATGTCAGTAATACTTGTTGGTTCCTTTTTAAGCCAGATTATTATTATATATAAAGTCCGATTATTCTGAAGGAACGACTTCTCCGGAAATTTAAAATTATGTCTGAGGTTGGATACCCCTCTCTCAGTGTTATTACATTCTTGATCTTTCATGACTATTTTCGAAGACCATGGTGGTCTGCAATTCAATCAGTGAAAAGGCATCTCTATGATTATGGCTTCTGACCACAATCAGAGATGAAGTAAGGTCAGGTCCACACTGACTTGAGACCAGTAATAAACGAATATGCTACATGCGACAGACAGTTTTAACAAGGACCAAAGAGGTCCTAACAAGGACCAAAGAGGTCCTGAGGCTACTAACAGATAACTCGTGAATCACAAACAGGTAAAAGCCACACTGGGGTAACTTTTCATCCAATAAATCATATCACTATTCATAATGTACACTTCAGAAACCGCTGTTAGCTTCTATGAAACGTCGATTAATTCAGATATTTCCTTACTTTCTGAAGATTTTATTTTGAAGCAATTTGTTGCTGCTGTACTGCCCAAATTTGACGCCGAACCGAGGATCGCCGTTTGAGAATCTCACAGATACTAAACGCGCGAGAATGAAACGGGACAAGTTATAAGGCGTATTCTCGCCGTTCCCCGAGGACTCCACTTGAGGAGTCCCCGCGTTTTTGTTTGTCCCAGGGACTCACTCCCCGTATTCTCGCGAGCTCCAGCGGACGGGGAATGCTCCGATTATCATCACCATCATCAAAAAGGACTCCCTTTCAGATTCGGAGGGGAATCAATTTTTGTTGGTGATGGTGCGATGTAAAATTAATTAAAAACAATCAGAATAAACAAAACCAAAAATAAAGTGGATGCAGACTAATTTCGTCAACTGCATATTTTTTTTTTCGAACAAAATCAATTTTGGAAGCATTCCCCGTGTTCTCGCTGTTTCTGTACGCGGAGTCCGAATGGAGTGACTCTCTCTATTCTCGCCGTTCCCTTCGATTCCCCGAGGAGTCCTCGGGGAACGGCGAGAATACGCCTATAAAATACCCCAAAATCAGCAGTATTTTAACTATGGTATTTGGATGTAGCGAAGAAATCAAATGTCGCATTGCATCAGCTTCCGCTGTCTTCGCACAGCTGCGAAAGCCGCTTTGGAAGAGGAAGGAAATCCACCGGAGAACAAAAATCTGTATTTACGATGCCCTAGTCAATTTCAATTTTCAATTTTCAATTTATTTAATAATAAAGCAAAACATATCTCTCGTGGGCAGAGCCCAAATACGATGTTTTTGTAGTCATAAGTAAAGATACAATAAGTTGCCAACAGATAATAAAAAAAAAAAAAAGTAACAAGGCAGAAAAGAGCATTGTTAAAGAGCATTGTACTGCTTTACGAAGCTCGGCACAAAGCTTCTACTGTAGCGCATAGTGTTACAGTAGATTGGGGTCAGTTTGGGAACCTTTTCAGCCACTTCTCGGGGGGGGGGGGGACGAGATCTTACAGGAACAAAGGGTGGGGGAAGGAATGAACGGTATATGGGGTGCTGGAGAAGGGAGGAGCCAAAGTTGCGGCATAGTTTTTCGCGGCGGGAAGAAAGGGATTCAATTTTAAATTCTTTGAGGTAAAAAGAGTATGAGGGGGGGAACCGCCATAGATAATTCCGATCTGTCTTACTGTACGGCTGCGAGACATGGCCCTTAAAAGCCGCCGAGGCACACGCCTTCAATACTTTCGAACACAGATGCCTGAGGAGCATACTGGTGATATGTCTCAGCGACCGAGTCCCAAACACGGTCATCTACCAACAATGTGACCAGAAGTACGACATTGCAACTCTCATTCGCCGCCGCCGCTTGTCTTGGTTCGGCCATGTTTGTCGAAGACCGACCGAATCTTTTACAAACCAAAGCCTACGCTGCAAACCAGCGCCTGATTGGAGGAAACGTCGTGGAGGACAAGTCAAAACCTGGCTCAACACCGTTAAATCTGACCTCGAGCCGATCGGCGGTTTCCGGAGACATGGCCGCAGGTGGGACCCTTCATGGCTCGATATCGTCGCCCCATTAACCCAAGACCGTAACCTGTGGAACTCAACAGTCTGCCAGATCCTGTCGCCAGGGAGAGCTACATAGCTTGTGTCCTGATCCAAGTACAAGTACAAGTAAGTAAGTATGGTATTTTAACTGTATTTTGGCTATGTTCTATTTATATTTCCCCTGAATACGTTTAGTTGACCAGTGCAACTAGAATAGATGTTTTCTTACCTTTTCTAGTTCCAGCGCAAAAGCAAGCCAGCACCGACGTAGCCTTAATTCCTTATCCAAAAACGCCTATGGTGTGCAACTTTGTGCAAGCTTGAAATTGAAATTGGTTAAACTGATTGACTTGCTTTTGGAAGGGGGTGAACGATATGGCTCGATATCCACAAAATAGTTTGGTGCAAGGTAGGGATCCATTCGTTTCTTATGTCAGTTGCGCAGGTAAAGGTGAGTCTTCACCTTCCGGAATCTGGGTTCCAGATTTTCCGAGATTTTTTTGGAATTTCTTCTGCGATACTTAAGAAATCCGGAAATCTGGAATCATCGCAGGCAAGTGCCAACTTATCTTCCAATCTCCGCGGACAGACAGCGGGCAGAAAATCAGGCTCGAGTTGTCTCGGACTGGAGTTCCTGCCAAGAATTTCCGCAATATTGTCAATTCTATACGGAAAGTTGAGATTTGTTTTCAAATTCCGGACGAAATTGCAGAAAATCCATCAACGAAAGTTTGAAACCCTGATCCTGTTTTCGCAGCTTATAATGGTGCAAAAGTGCGAACCAGGTGCGAACATTGATCAGGTTTTCCCGACCAAACTTTCTGCACTTCCATCATAATCGGAAAAATCTAAATTTTTCCATACGTAACTGATGATGGTGCCCTAGTCAGGCTGCACCCGATCATGATCGTCCCGTGAAGACATAAACTACTAATAACTAACTCTTATAACCCCTAATGTGGTCTGACGTAGTCCCCGAAGCCATGCCGAAAATAACTCAGCGGCCCGCCGCCGATGGAGGCCCACCGGTAAAAGTCTGACGCCGAATATCCACCGCCGATGGAGGCCCGCCGGTAAAATTCTGACGCCGAATATCCGCCGCCGATGGAGGCCCGCCGGTAAAAGTCTGACGCCGAATATCCACCGCCGATGGAGGCCCGCCGGTAAAATTCTGACGCCAAACATTTTTAAGTGATCTGTATCTGATTTTCTTTCCATGGAGCTTTATCCTCCCAAAGCTCTAGAGGCGTATTCTCGCCGTTCCCCGAGGACTCCTCGGGGAATCGAAGGGAACGGCGAGAATAGATGGAGTCACTCCACGCGGACTCCGCGTACAGAAACAGCGAGAATACGGGGAATGCTTCTAAAATGGATTTTGTTCGAAAAATGAATATGCAGCTGAAAAAATTAGTCTAGATCCACTTCATTCTTGGTTTTCTTTTTTCTGATTCTTTTTAATTAATTTTACATAGCACCTACAACAGCAAAAATTGATTCCCCACCGAATTTGAAAGGGAGTCCTTTTTGATGATGGTGATGATAATCTGAGCATTCCCCGTCCGTGGGGACTCGCGAGAATACGGGGAGTGAGTCCCCGGGACAAACAAAAACGCGGGGACTCCTCAAGTGGAGTCCTCGGGGAACGGCGAGAATACGCCTTAGGTTGTTGTTCGTGTCCAGCGTGCACTAACAGAAAGAGTCTTCGCTTGTGGCGCCAGTGCAGGAATGACAATTTCTACCAAAAATTGTATGTTGGCTTCAAACCGTGTAAACAAAGAGCCAAATAGCATTCGTGCTGCCTGTCAGTTGGTCCATCTGTCAAACTTTAGTTAGTTCAGATACTTCCAGACAAGCTAGGACGGTAAAACTTGTCATTCCTTCTGGGTGGCGTGATTCATCAGTTGCGTTTTTACTGATACCATGGTATCTGTTACCACGGTAACTGGATCTGCAATTAGTCGTTTTTGCAGTTATCGTGGTACTGTTACACGGTGCTCTGCAAAAACGACTATTGCCGAAATTGCACTTTCCGAAGTCATCCCAAAAGAAAAACAGATATCCAGTTATATCACTGTGTTAAACTTCTTTCTCACCAATCTGACAAAGTTTGATGAAAGTGAGATGACTTTCAGATACCACGGCCAGTTACCACGGTCGGACCGTAGTATCTGAATATCTGATACCACGATAACTGGCCAGATACCACGATAACTGCAAAAACGCCTTTTGACCGTGGTATCAGATACCACGATAACTGCAAAAACGACTTTAAACCGTGGTAACAGATACCATGGTATCAGCAAAAATGCAACTATTGAACTTTGGCAAACGTTTGAAATTCCCTCGTTTGCTGGAGGATTCCAAATTCCCTAGAAATACCCTCGATGTCACACATTGCTAGCTCCGGCATTTCCATATAAGCTATAGGTCTACGAAGGACTATAAAGGACCCGACCGATACTCAAAGAAACCTTCTTTTCCGGATCCAACCATCCGTGTGTGGGTTGAGGGAGGGGGAATCCGGGACCTTGTGAGCCGCGTACAACGCGAAAACTGTCAGACAGCCCAGATTTGGACCCAGGACCTTCTTGAGAGCTTATTTGTCACGGTAAAGTCACTTGAGTAATAGTCCGTCCACATAGTATCTGGTCCTATCCGGTCCCGATCTTCAAATGGCACATCCGGGCAGGGGCGTCGCAAGTGTGTGTGTGTGTGTGTGGGGGGGGGGGTATAGAACCCCTTCAAATTTTTGTCCGGCCCATATTTTACTAAATTGTTCGGTATTTTTCTATTGCAGAACTATTCGGTATATACGGGATTCGGTATTTATACAGAATCCCAAACAGGCTATCGGTACAAATCTATTCTGCATAATGATCGGGATTCGGTATAATTACCAGTATTCGGTAGTTATCACGAATTCGGTGAATTTACTGATGTTATTTGGTAATTCTTCGATGCCAGAACTATTCGGTATATTTAGGGAGATTCGGTAGTTACACAGAATCCCGAATAAGCTATATAAGTATATTCCTCCGCCACCATTCGATACTGCTCGCGAACGACCTGCAAGAGCGGCCTCAGTGGTGATCCCAAACTCCCAACACTTAAAATGTAACCGTGTCATATTTGACGGTGCAAAACGGATAAGTCAGCTACATTTTATTCGAGCAATATTTCGGCCCTTCTTGGCAAGGGTCCTCTTCAGGCTCAAGCCGCTCAAGCTGGAAAATAAACTTGTGGAAAAACAATTTAAGATTCTTCCTTAAATATCTGCTTTTGAGAACTTCTTCTCTGAAAGTTGGTTGGGGTTAAAGCTGGTGCTGTGATTTTATTCTGGACTCGGCGACTGTTTTTGTTGTTCTATTGGGTCGTCGAAAGGGTAGAGATTCTTCTGCATTTTGGTTTTAGAGTCACCTGTCTCTTCTTCTTCTTTCCAGCTAAGATGGATACTTGTTGGCGGCATGTATGGGCGATTAATTCCGTACTTCGGTGATAGATGTTCCTACGGCAGGAACATCTAGCCGTAGGAACATCTATGTAACCGTGTACGGTGTGAAAAGACGTGTGTACCGTCTTTCGTTAAAATTTTTAAGTTTATTTAGTGTTTACTTTTATATATGACGCTGACATATTTATATATGAGTGTTTACATGTATATATGATGATTTCGACAAATTTGGATTTCACCATGATAGTTCGAAAATAATAACAGCGATATCTATCTTTCATCTAATAAAGGCGGCCTATGGATTCGGTTTTTATCTATCTGGCTTGTCTCAGCACAAGCCTATCAGAAAATTCCTCAAATGATGCGTCCCTTGAAAGTTTGAACTCGTTTGTAGCTTCGGTCTCTGGCTCAGCTGTTACTAACTGCGTTCTTTGTCACGGGAGTTCTCACCGGTGGTCTCCGTTTATTCTTATAAGGTGTTTTTGCATCCACTGGTGACTACTCACCAGTCTTATAACCCGTTTTTGCACTAACCGGTGTCCGGTTTTATCTCACCGATGCGGACTCCAATGGAAATAACCTCCAATGGAAAAGTGAAGTGGGAAAAATAGTGAAAAATAGCTCTGCTACCCTTCGTTCATTTTCATACCTGAAGCGGTTTGGGGTTCCACGCCATGAACTAGTGACACTTTATAAAAATTATGTAAGGCCCATTTCAGAGTACGGCTGCCAAATTTGGCATCCTGGCTTAAGTAAAGCTCAGGATGCCGAAATCGAACGACTGCAGAAGAGAGCCTGCAGAATAATACTTGGTCACAATTACACATCTTACAACGAAAGCCTTCAAATCCTCGATTTTGAAAAACTGTCTGAAAGAAGACATAATCTTCTCATGCGTTTTGGCCACCAAATTTTGAATTCTCAGCACCACAGGACCATCCTTCCGGACTTCGTTACACCCTCTCATGGACACAACACGCGAAGCAAGGACGACCCAAAACCCAAGCTTGTTCCCCCACCTACAAAATCTTCAGAAAGATACCTAAATTCATTCGTTCCGTATTTTACTAAACATTTTAATTGTTCATGATTCATGTTCGTTTCTTATTTATTTATTGTTTGTTAGTTTGTATTTTATTTGTATTGCTAGCGAGTGTTTATTTTTCCAATTCCCGCCCGTGTTAGCCTAGTGCTATTAGGGTTGAAAATAAAATTGATTGATTGATTGATTGACTAAGCAGAACCTGCTCGGGAGCCCGGCTTTGTCGAGAAGTTAGCAACTTTTCATCAATTCACGGGGTTTCGCGCAAAACCCAGAATTTAGGCCGTTTTTGCACTCACCGGTGACTACCCACCAGTGAACCAAAAAAGGCATTACAAGAGAACAACCGGACACCGGTGACAAAACACCAGAGACAGCCCGGAGTGCAACGAACGCAGCTACTATTTTGTGGTCCAGTTTCGATCGGGAATGGCAAAACTCAAGCGGAAATTGAGTTTCCGAGTAATCTTCAGAACTACCTGAGACCGGGTGCTATGTTCATCCCGAACGCGAACATCCAAAGCGACTTGTACCGTGTTCAAGTTCAAAAGATCCGACTTCATTCTAAAAATTATAACTATAAAACATCAACAGAACATTCCAATAGTGAATAAAATATTCGAAAGAGTACCGAAATAGAGGCTCAAACACAACAGGTCATAAAAGTAAACATTTTGCGAAAACATACTTAACTCAAACATACATAAAAATTAGTGGCTATACAGAAGATATCCGCAACTATATCCTATTCAGGAACTGATGAAAATATAGGTAGGTAGCATGGTAGATGAAAATATAGTATAGGTAGGTAGTAGCAATTCTGATCAAACAAAATACTGTTCAAATACTTTCGAGTAGGTTCCATTCATTCAATACTGGGAGATTCTTTAGCAGCAGTACCAGTGCCACTTGTATTCGTATCTTTGAAGCCACCCACATACCCCCCCCCCTCCCCTTAGAACGCCCTTCTCGGGCCTATGCAATGGCTTACCCTAGATCAGCCAATCGCAATCGCCCCTTAAAGTCTAAAAACCAATAAGACCAGAGCAAAATAACACTAGGGAGTAGCGTCAAGACCTATGCTTTCCTTGTTTCGAATACGGGCCATACTCAAGCGCCGCCCACTACGCTTGCTACATTTACAGCGAGACAGACTTGCGGGTTTAGAAATTTCTAGTAAAGCTACGATGGGGTCTGCATACGTCGGGGAAACTCGGGAGGTTGTATATTTTTTTTTGCTTTGTTCAGAATATGAAGGTATTGAATCCAGCGCTGGTGCACGACCGATTTAGTTTCAGTAGGGACGTTCACTATCGCTAGTGGTGATAGTGTCGCTGTTACTCGAGTGTCTGCCGCTTTTTTCAGTCTTGGCGCTATTCTCTGCTGTAATTTTGCTCTGAATAAGACTAACCTAAGAACATTATGTACATGCTAAACAGATTTATAAAAGCTGCAACATCTAAGAAAAAAGATCAGAAACAGAAATAACGCGACAACGGCTCATATTGGCTTAGTCCGGTAACGTATCACTCATAGACTTAAACTCCGAAACTAGAGTGAGCGCCACCGGTTTGGAAGGGAGTAAGTATTCTGTAAAGCATTGTTCAAATTTGTGCAGTAAGCTGGATAAGGCAGAAGAGCCACGGGGAAGAGCTAAAAGGAAGTGATTAAGAAAATTAGAAATCGATCAATATTTTCTTACACAGCTCTGGTCTTGGGATTCCTCTAGCTACACTGTAAACAGTTTCTCCGAGCAAGGATTAAAGTTAACTGCAGTATTTGCTACTGGGACTAATCTTATCTCTATTGAGATAACATTAATCCGAATAAGAGACAAAATTATCTTTGTAGAGACAAGATTAATCTAGTAGCAAATGCTGCAAGATTTTTTTTTACAGTGTAGTCAATAAAGGATGACGCGAAAAATACTTATGCAGCTTGCTACACCGATTTGAACAACGTATGGCGGATGACTTTTGTCATCCGAGTCCTTTCACCTTCAACTTGAGTTTCCAATACGCCCATCATAAAATTCCTCTCGGATTAGTTCTTTTTTGGCCGCTAGGTGCGCTATCGTAAAGAAAACAAGGACACATTACTTCTTTGCTTACGTTTATCCAGGTTTGTTTTGCTGTTTTCAATTCCTTAGGCCTAACCATGTTTAAAACTGTTTAAAATGCCTCTTCCCCTCTTTTTGCTTTACCCAACTTTTCTGGCTTCCGGCTTCAGTGCTGAGTGCTGGCTGACGTTTCAACGGGGCTAATGCGAGACTCGATATGAAGCGAAAGCCTAATCGCTTATTCACCCGTCAGATAACTTATCCCCCCCGTCTCACGTGTGATTGTTATTGTTCCTCTAGCGCGTCTGGCGGCAATTCGTCATCGGATTTTATGAAGGACGTATTGACGGAGTCAATCCTCTATTTCGAAGCTCTCTAGTACCTCTATGACATCACTCAATAATACTAATAAAAATACATCAAGAGCCTATATAACAGGCCCACAAGAAATATAAGCCCTATAAAGGCATTAACGTCTAAGTAAGTTTTTCTCCCCACGAACGCGGAAATTTCATACTGAATTTTAGAACATCATTAAAGTGTACTAATCCCTCATTCAAGCGAAAAGAAATATACACTGTAGTATTTAAATGCCAATCGCCAAAGTATAAAAGTGCGAAGAGCAGTGCACGTCCGCTTCTAGGATAATGGTATGTTACTCAAGACAGTTATTTAAAACCGGAGGGTGCAACTTTTCGCTGCACGGTCAAAATAACCCCCACAGATGTGCTCAGGATACCTCAAGGAGCTGCTCTGTAGTGCTGGGCGATATTCGATATGATAATGGAAATATTAATAATACTGAAAAATATAGATAGTTGGATATTGCCTTTCCAAATATCGATATTTGTTTTACGATGTTCCACAGGTCTGTTATTCCGGATTTTCGGAATAAAGGAACGAATGGGGATGCAACTTTTCAAAGCTGAATTCGATTGGGGAGAAGAAACAGACTGGGAAGAAAAACTTGGAAATTCTACTCTTTCTTAACAGAAATGTTTGATTTTGGCTTCTAGTTCAGTTTCGTTCTTGTTAAAAAAAATAAAAAAATCACGAAAAACTGTAGAAGTATGACAGTTTCAAATATCGTTTTACGATAATCGAAATATCGATATTCCTCAATATCGCCCAACACTACTGCTCTGTTCAGTGATATCACAATAAGTGGATAAACGTAAGTAGGTGGCAATATCCAAAGCCAACTAACAGTCCAAACAGGTATACCTCTGCTGTCCATCGCTGCTTTTATACTGTGGCGACAAGGGCGATATATAAGCACATCTGGCAACACCGAAGAACTGAAATACGTAGAGGCGACAGCCTTGCTTTCGTTAACACTCACCAGGAACCGGAAATGCCTATCGGTTTCAGACAGCACCGGAAAATGTTCGAAGGATAGGCGAAAACTGGCTTCACGGAAAACGCGAGGCGAATCCGACGTTACACAAGGTCGACTGAGCAAGCATTGCACGACCTCGAAACCGTTGGCGATAGAAAATCCGGTAAGACCGGAAATCAAAATCCGGGGAACATTTTCCGCGAGCGTGTTTGGGAGTCACACGCTGACTCAGTCTGGGAAGACAAGCAAAGTCGGGCTTAGCCGGAGAATTCCGAACCCAATTAAACCGGAATGCTCGCCCAAGTCATTCCACAACCGGAAAAACTTATCCACTTTCCGGCCTTCGTTTCACTACTAAACGCACTAATGGCTATTGCACCTAATTACTGTAAACTAGTTGCCTCAAGATGACTGCAAAGCGAGTGCTTTCTCCTTTTCCAGACGAGCAGCTACAGCAGCAACAAGAGCGGCTCCTCGGCCACTGCCATCTTCGGACAACATGAGCTCGAACTAGAATAAAAGAATGAATAAACGAAACTGAAATGGATAATTGAACGGTATACACTGGACTTTTACCGCGTAATATCTATTGAATCCCATATGACATGGGGATGTAAACTCCGTCCCAAATAACTGTCCCAACGGGCGGCTTTTAGCTGACTTGTAGTAAAAGAATGAATAAACAAAACTGAAATGGATAACTGAACGTTGTACAGTGGACTTTTACCGATCAATAAACGAGAAAATTCTCAAAACGTAATATCTATCTAATCCCATATGACATGGGGATGTAAACTCCGCCCCCAATAACTGTCCCAACGGGCGGCTTTTAGCTGGCTATTGTGGTAAGTGATGTGGTTTCGAGGGTGGTAGATACGGCTAGGTCTTGGATAAGGTCACTGGGACCTGGTGGATAACGTGGAAATCCTCTGCAAACCGGCGGGCCTGACCTTAAGTTCCAACCTCAAAACCAATCAGGAAACGAGGAGATGAGGACGGATGCCGCAAGTAGCCTACGCACCGTGCTCTTCTCTCTCAAAATAACCAAATATAATACTTCTCAGCTTGTATAAAATAATCTGCAATCTCCAATATGTAAACAAAGATGGTTAACACTCCTCAAACGACATGACGCTGACGACGGATCAGCATCGTCCAACCACAATCGCTATAACAATTAATAGGTTATTATTTTACCCCTCGTTGTCTATTTCCCCAATCGTTACTTTTTATATTGTTTGTTCTCAGTATTTTATATGAAATTCGACCACTTTCTAGTATATGTTGACAATTTTGGTTAGTTTTTAATGTATGCTGACTTTACCACCTGCTATTCGGCTAGTCCGTAATTGGTGTTGAAATAAAACTGAATTGATTGATTGATTGATTTAACAACCACACCATCTACCGCAGTACAACAGTACCACAACAGTAAGTAAGTAATTTATTTCTGACCCGTCATTTGAAAAGCGGAGTATGTAAAATAAAATAAAAGGATTAAATAAAACACAACAAATACAATATATAATTTTTTGTTCAAAGGCCAGAAAAGAACGTAGAGTGTCATGTGCTGGCTGGGCCCTGTTGTCCATGATTTCCGGCAGAGCAGATGAAATTTCCCAAAGTGAGAAGCTTACATCTTTAACATGGATGGTGAGTTTAAGGGGGGGAGGATTAGCTATTGGGGAGAAAAGAAGGTTTATAGGAAAAATTAGATGATAGAATGGCCCTTACTTTTGCCCGATGTGTGGAAAGATGGATGAGGATGTGTTCCACTTTATGTGTGAATGTCAAGGATTGAGTGATTTAAGGGTCGAATTATTTGGGGTGGGAATTACTAGGGAGGAGTGGCTGCTAGAAAAAAAATGGAAGCACAAATATGGGGGTATCCGTAAGGTGGCTAGATTCCTCCGAGTTAGTTTGTCCCATATGAGAGCGATTTTTGTAGTTTGTTCTGTTTTTTCTTGTTTTGTTGCCATGACCCCAAGGGTATTTTCGTGCAATAAATTCATTCATTCATTCATGGAAACGCCGCGTTATGTGGCTGTGGTATAACTTCGGCAAATAAAGCAGGTGCTTCGCATACTTAAAATAGCATCTTATCATCTTCTGCAACTCCTTCTTCTGGAACATGTGCGACACCAGAGCGAAATAAAATGGATGGAGTACGAAAAGAGCAGTATAGATTTCCGAAAGCTTTCCGATTGTAGCGCCCAGTTCGGGACGATGCGTTCATAAGGGGCACAGATAGATGTACATACGTCTTTAACAATCGAAGATCAAGTTTTTGAAAGTGTAGAGTTGAAAGTAATGCAGAGCCATCGTAAAAACTATGCGAACTATGTTAAGACCTTCAGTAGCTCAGTGGTAGAGCAGTCGCCTGGACAGCAGAGGTCCTGGGTTCAAATCCCGGCTAAGGAGCATTTTTGTCTTTAAGTTCACTACTTCCACAACTACCGAACGTGCTCAACTCAGCTCATACACAAGAGCAAGAGCAAGAGCAAGAGAGAGAGAGAGAGAGAGAGAGAGAGAGAGAGAGAGAGAGAGAGAGAGAGAGAGAGAGAGAGAGAGAGAGAGAGAGAGAGAGAGAGAGAGAGAGAGAGAGAGAGAGAGAGAGAGAGAGAGAGAGAGAGAGAGAGAGAGATAAACAAGGAACGCAAACAGAGGGGTTTAAATTTAAAGTAAATGCAATGACCTTGTGCATTTACTACATTTTGGAAAGCTCAATGTATTTTTTCCTTTTGTTTGTCTGTGCTGCGCTATTGTCCTCTTCGTAAGTGCGTAAATAAAATTTCATCATCATCAGTTTGCCCCCCCCCCCCTGAAAGTCCGTATCAAAAACTGGAGTAAAAAAAATGGTTAAATCAGAATTTGTAATATAGGTCATAATTCAAAAACTGAAGTTTGAATTTGAGATTTTGAAAAGTAGGTTGTTTGTAGATATCGTGGTTGCGTGTTTGTTGGAGGTGAGAGATGTAGCAACTGAATACGGTTGGAGTTTATAGTGGTGTTGGATTACGCGTTGCAGATAAGAAAAAAAAGTATAAAAACTACTAAAGAAAATAACATTTAGTAAGATTTACAGGAGAAATGATTAAAAGATAAAATGTGAATTTGTACTTTGAAATTCAAAAAATAGTTTAATAATTGAAATAAAGATTACAGTTTTGAAGTATAAATTTGTAGTTTTTTTTTGGGTTACTGAAAGAGTAGGTGACGTTAAAGAGTTTAAGATAACATCACCGGGTGGGTGGAGGAGGAGTCGTAGCCCAAAATGTCGAAAACAGGATTATTTTATAGAAAAGATGCTACACGGGATTAAAAAAACAAACAAAAAAACTTGACATACTAGTCCTAACCGAACTAGTCCCCTCTCGATAGCTCATACGGTTAGAGCGTCGGCATGTGAAAAAACAAGGTTTTGGGTTCAAATCCAGCTCGTACTTTTTTTTCAGTTTACAACTTTTAATTACTCAGCATGGCCATCTTATTACGTGTAAATCTGCCCGTCAGAACCAAGAAAAGACGGAACTTACTGTAATATCTGGCCTCGTCAATTTCTTCGTGCACTCGACCATCAGATCATGGAAATGAGGGTGGAATCGATAGACAGAGCCATCTACTGCTACAGTGACGTGCTTTTCATCCATCTTATTGAGCAGCGTTGCCACGCCTGCGGCTGACAAAAATGCAGCCCGCCTGGACACCAACTCGCATACGTATCTGCAAAGTAATATCAATGATTCATCCACTGGACCATCATCAGCCAGAAACAGGGTTACAAAAGCGTGGAATAAACATCTATCTAATTTAGACCGGTAAGAAGCGTTCAAAGAATCATACCTCTAATGTACTACTTAAAGGACCCCTCGCACTATTTACTCTTCGAAATACAGTATTTTAGTTATTTGAGTACTTTAAAACTATGCTGTGTTTTCAACAAATAACCCACGGTTTTGGCTGTTTTAAGCCTTTTCCGAGACCCGTTGACTTGTAGCGAAGACAGGGAAATAATTTACATAGCCGTTTTTTCTAATGGAAAAACGTTTCGCAGACAACCGTCGACAGCGCGATACACATCGAAGGTAGCAAAACACGGCAAGTGAGAAAATCAGCGTGGTTTTGTTAGAGGGGTTAGAATGTACCGTACGAAATTGGGGTCTCCGGGTTTAAAATATATGGAGTGATTATAGAAGTAGGTTGCATTAGTATTATAGGTAAGACAGGTCCTTTAAAGTTGAACTAAAAGGCAAATTATTTATACATCTGATATTTGAATACACTGAAATATTTTGACTCATCAACGGGATTCTGTATTTTTTTTTCACCTGAGGCTCTAGTAATAACGTTCAGAGTGGGTGCTGCTTGCACGACAACCCAAAATTGGCTTAGACGCGGAGATTTGAATTTCAACAAAGGTCTGCATGCCCAGGGTTAAAAATGCTAAGCTCGGAAAGTTACGCCTGAGGAAGTGAAATGACGTTAAGATATGTCTTGTAAGGAATACGACATTTTTCATTTACTTTTCGGCAATGGCTTACATTTGTAGTTGGTAAATATTTCAAGCGTACAGGGACAAGCAAATAGAGGTACAACAAATCCGAAAGAATATGTTAATTCGACGAAATTGATAATCTGTGGATAACGGACAAACGGAGTAACACATTTGTATCGGGTTTTCACGCCTATAAGTGGATGGGCGGTATGTAACTAGAGTGTCGGATCTCAGCCCTACCGACCTTTTGCTTATAGGTTCGGCGCGCTAAACATTCGGTCACGGACGGACGGATGGAGGAGGTAATATATCCCCTGGAAGGGTATCCCGTCCGCTTCGCTTTAAGGGGCCCATTTGTAAGCAATGAACTGAAATACAGTTCTTCCAAGGCGGGATTTGAACCCACGACTTATCTACGAGGCTCCAATATAGTATTGGACTTGGAATTAAACTTAAAGGATCTGTCTCAACTATAATACTAATGCAACCTACTGCCATAATCACTCCATATTTCTAAACCCGGAGACCCCAATTTCTTACTGTACATTCTAACCCCTCTAACAAAACCACGCTGATTTTCTCACTTGCCGTCTTTTGCGACCTTCGATGTGTATCACGCTGTCGACGGTTGTCGCTACAAGTTTTTCCATCAGAATAACCGATTATGTAAATTGTTTCCCTGTTTTCCTTACAAGTCAACGGGTCTCGGAAAAGGCTTAAAACAGTCAAAACCGTCGGTTATTTCTTGAAAGCCTAGCATAGTTTTAAAGTATTCAAATGTTTTAAAATACTGTAAGTTGAAGAGTAAAAAGTGCGAGGGGTCCTTTAAGTATTCACTTCTGGTTTGTTTGTCCCGGTCGAAGTCCCTGAAACATCACACGGCTGTTGAATCATTCTCGCGGATCAACCCTGTCTATTAATATTTGCATCTGTTAGTGTGCTATTCATGACACTGTCTTTTGGCACCTACTTCTCAACACTCGTCACTCAGTCGTATTTTCGTAGAGATCGATACACTCGTCTCGTGATTGGGGAATTGGTAATAATTCTTCTCGAGAGATGAACATCGGCTCAGAGAATAACAACAGGTTGCCTTCTTACTCGTTTCTGTACTATCTGTTGGGCTTTCAGGACTTATTGGTTTCTGGGATCCCAAAACGTAAGTGGAGGGATACCTATGACATGGCAAAAGTTGTCCGTCTGTCCGTCTGTTAGCACGATAACTCTCGAAGGGAATGAGATATTTTGATGAAACTTGGTGTGAGGATTCTTTGGGTCAAGGGTAAGGTCAAGTTCACAGATGGGCTTTGTAGCCCTACATTTAGGGGTGGGGGTTCAAATTAAGGGGCAAACAAAATATTTTTAAACAGCTAATGTGATAGTCGATTATGGGGTAAGAACACATGCTGAATACGATGGTCAAAACCATTTTCTCGCCGGACAAGTAGTTCGTCCGGAATCCGGCAAAACCGGAAAGTTGGTTAAACGTAATACTTTCATTTGAAGTTGATTATATGTTCGAGTTAGGGATAAGAAGACATGCTGAAGACATATGGGAAAAGTATTTTTTATCCGGACAACTAGTTCGCCCGGAATCCGGCCAAAACCGGAAAATTTGTTAAAAGCAGTTTTATTTGAAGTTGATTAGATGACAAGTTTAGAGGTAAGAAGAGCGCTGAGTCTGTATATGACATTCATTTTTTACCCGGACATATAATTCGTCCAGAATCCGGTTGTAAACGGATATTTTTTTATAAGTTAAGTTTTATTTCTTTATAGAGATAAGGATATTCGTTTCTGAATTTTCGTTTTTTGCTGGACAATTAGTTCGTTCGGAATTCGGCCGGAAATTTGGCAAAGTAAAGCAGGAAGTTTCGGTCAGTATCGTCAAAATAGATATGGCTTATAGAGGTATATCTAAACTTGGTTTTCTGACGAAGACTGGATCTGGCTATATAGATCTGGCTATATATATATGACATTCATATTCTACCCGGACATATAATTCGTCCAGAATCCGGTTGTAAACGGATATTTTTTTTTATAAGTTAGAGTTTTATTTGAAGTTGATTAGATGTTGTTTATAGAGATAAGGATATTCGTTTCTGAATTTTCCTTTTTTGCTGGACAATTAGTTCGTTCGGAATTCGGCCGAAAACGGAAATTTGGCATAAGTAAAGCAGGAAGTTTCGGTCAGTATCGTCAAAATAGATATAGCTTATACAGGTACATCTAAACTTGGTTTTTCTCTGATGATTAGCCTGGCGAAGACTGGATCCGGCGAAGACAAGACCCAATTGTCTGGATCAAATATTAGATTTTCGGGATCCCATCGAAAACTTTGGTCTTGCTCGGTTTTACTTTGGTGATCCTTGTATTAGCATTACACTGATTGTCGCTTTCCGACTATCAGGCTCACCAGCATTGTTTCAGAAAAGCTTATTGATCCGTAGACGCGTTATCTTTTCACATTGTTCGAATATGAGACCCGCCTTGATAATAGATCTTGTAAGAGTCGCCACACGAGCGAACTGCCTGCCAGTACGTGGTAGGAGTAATTGGGATAATAAGATCCCAAATAGTAAACGACAATGCCCCCTGTGCTTTAATCCAGAGGAAGAGGGCCATTTTCTGGCTGAATTGAGCAACTCTCAGACCCCAGGAGACAATTTCTTAATGGGCATAATATCAAGTTCCCCGATGTTCTTGAAACAAAAAATAAAGCTAAGATACTTAAAATATGCCAATTCTTAAAGAGTGTATTAGTTAAATAAAGATAAGTATTGGGTGGTGAAAAGTGTATTGTAACCATCATGTATTTTGTATTTTGTACGGCCAATTGGCTATTAAATATATTCATATTCATACGTAATCCTATGCTAAGTCCGATAACGAAACTTCTTAAACGGTAGTTTGACAGCGCATTGGCAGCCACAGCCTCGTTTTTGTCGCAATAGCGCTTCCGCATCGCTGCTGCAGCACTTCTTTGCTTTTGCACAATATGCGTTTTTGGATTCAATTTCTTCTTGGTTGAAGCGGCAGCGCTGCAGCATCTTGCAGGGAAGCACGGACTTGGTCGGTGAGCAAGTCCGTGATTCTTGAGAAGCGCTGCCGTCTTCCTTGGAAGCGCTGCAGTGCAAAAACGGATGTAGAAAGAATCAGTCCGGAATCGGCGGAGAAGTGGACCTGCAGCATGCAACAAAAACGAGGCTCAGATCCTTCATCCGTCATTTCAAGGGACGCGCAATATTCGAAACTAGCTCGTCACGTGGACCGTTAATTTCACGGAAATACAACGTGGTCACTGGCGCGTCAAACTGATCGATAACCGCTATGCGTGAGCGATAGTTCACTACCTATAATTTCGTACAAATAGTCAAAATTCTAAAAGTTCGTTCGGTTTGCAAAGTTTCGGAAGCTATTAGTTGCGTTTCTGCAGATACTATGGTATCTGTTACTACGGTACCTGGATCAGCAATTAGTAGTTTTGCAGTTATCGTGGTATCTGATACACGGTGCTCTTCAAAAACGACTATGCCGAAATTGCACTTTTCGAAGTCATCCCAAAAGAAAAACAGATATCCAGTTACATCACTAAGTGCAAAACTTCTTTCTCACCAATCTGACAAAATTTAATGAAAGTGAGAAGACATTTCAGATACCACGACCAGTTAACACGGTCGGACCGTAGTTTCTGAATATCTGATACCACGATAACTAGCCAGATACCACGATAACTGCAAAAACGCCTTTTAACCGTGGTATCAGATACCACGATAACTGCAAAAGCGACTTTAGACCGTGGTATCAGATACCATGGTATCTGCAAAAACGCAACTATTATCATTCACTAAAAATTCATAACCTGTTTTCAAGCAGTGTTGCCCGGCCGGAAGAGCCATCTTAAGGGTAAAGTGCCCTTCGTGACGATTATGTCCGCGTGATGCTTGGAAGAAAACGGAAGGATGGAAGGTATTTTTACAAGAGGGAACTTACACCTCGGCTAAGCGTCTTTTTAATCTAATAACGATTGACGTCTAACCAGAACTTGGCATGCGAAGTCAAGAACCTTGTTTCACGCGCTTCACGAGTGGAAATATACCTGCCAGGTCGTACGAAGTCCTTGGACCGAGATCAGCTGACGACACATCGTACGATGCCGGGATTGGCAAACCTCCCAAGGGGAATGGCACACCGACTATAACGTACAAACCAAGCACTGGCCTTATTTGGCGGCTAGACTGTCAGAAAATTCATAGCAGACAACAGAAGGATGCGCGGGTTCAAGAGACAATGCATAACAGATAACACTTCGGATGTTGTCTGTTGTGTTTGCAAACGTTATGCATAACAAGCGTTGCCATCAGGAAGAGCCGCAAAACCGCCAAATTGCTGACCAATCTGCTGAATTTTCTAACATCATGACGACAAACAAAAAAGTCAGTAGATGCTTTTTTGGCTCTTCTTGGCAATGCTTGTTCTGCATAACATTTCAATTATAACGTTTTCCAACACGACAGATAACATCCCAAGTTTTATTCAAGAAAAAACTTCACTCTGATTCCCTACCGGAACATTTTTATGAACCCGATTTATTTTCTGGAATTAAATCTAATCACTACCATAACACGCGCGATCCTTGTAAAACCCGGCAACCTTTAATAATTCCCAATAGATTTTCGCTGAGAAATACTGTATTGAGGGTATGGCATCATAATGAAGTTAAACTTGAACTTTCTGTAAATAGTCTCAAAAATAAAGTTAAATCAATGCTCATTGAAAACACTTAAAAATAAATAATAATAAAAAAATAGATTAAAGGTAAACTATCTATTTTTGAGTTATCGCGGTTAATCCCAACTCATCTTGGTCGTCTGAATCTGGAAACTGGATCGATTACACTGTCAGAAGTTTCATAACAGATTGAATCTGGATCTGGATCGTCTGAATCTGGAAACTGGATCGATTACACTGTCAGAAGTTTCATAACAGATTGCGCATAACACTTTCAAGAATAACACCTTTTCACTTAGAAATAAAGTGTTATGACCAATTAAGTTTACACTATTTCGCGCCTAGATCTCCAACAACACCTTCAATTGGTAAAAATACTAACGGGAAGGAAAGAAACATAACATATAACATCCCAAAGTGTTATCTGTTGAAACCGCGCATCCTGCTGTTGTCGTTATGTAACTTCTGACAGTGTAGTATTTTTACCTATTGAAGGTGTTGTTGGAGATCTGGGCACGAAATAGTATAAACTTAATTGGTCATATCACTTTTTTTCCAAGTGAAAAGGTGTTATTCTTGAAAGTGTTATGCGCAATCTGTTATGAAACTTCTGACAGTGTATGGTTTATTTATAACTTGTGAGTTGATGTTATTATAGTTTGTAGTAGAAAATGTCCGCCATTTAGCCTCGAGCCTTGCCAAATTGGCTCTTTATGTTGAATTTAGTTTGAAATAAACAGAACTTGAAGTGTTGTCTGTTTACGCACTTTCTGTTGAAACCGCGCATCCCTCTGTTGTCTGTTACGAAACTTCTGGCAGTATAGAATTTACCATAACCCACTTTTCTAAAGGACACCTCGCACTACAGAGAGCGTGTTCCACCCTTCCAACAATAGTAAGTAAACTGTCAGATGTTTCATAAAAGACAATACAAGGATTCATGGTTTCAACAGACAACACTTAGGATGTTATCTGTTGTCGCGAAAAACGTTATGCATGAAATGTTCTGCATTACAAGCATTGCCAGGAAGAGCAAAACAAAAAGCCAAAAAGCATCTGCTGAATTTTCCATCATTATGACGACAAACAAAAAAGTCAGCAGATGCTTTTTTGGCGGTTTTCGGCCCTTCCGGGCATTGCTCGTTTATGCATAACATTTCATGCATATCATTTTATAAGTAGTGAACTGAACAATTATATTTGGTATATAATAACCAAATATATAATTGGTTTATATATTTGGTTTTCACCATGAGACCCCGTCTTGTGGGTCCTGGTATGTCGACGTGGCTCCGACAATGGAGTCCTAGACTTCTAAATTATATTCGAAAAACTGATTATGGTTTGTTGGTCACGGTACAAGTCCCTTGTGTAAAAAGTGCCATCTATGTATTAATTTCCGTGACATGGGGATGTAAACTGGTTAGATGAATTTGCCTTCGGGCGGGATCACTGTTCCTATGGCCGGCTTCTACCAGACTATTGTAGTAGTTTGAGAACTCTGTTCACAAGCTCAGTTGGTAGAGCGACTGCCTTGTAAGCAGAGGGTCCTGGGTTCAAATCCCGGCTGAGGAGCATTTTTGTATATCAGTTCACTACTTATAGAATGTTTCCATCTCAAGGGCGTCTTCCCATTAAAATTATATATTTGGTTTTCACCATGAGACCCCGTCCTGTGGGTCCTGGTATGTCGACGTGGCTCCGACAATGGAGTCCTAGACTTCTAAATTATATTCAAAAACTGATTATGGTTTGTTGGTCACGGTACAAGTCCCTTTTGTAAACAGTGCCATCTATGTATCATGCATATCGTTTGTCGCGAAAATAGATAACATCCTAAGTGTTGTCTGTTGAACCTGCGCATCCTTGTGTTGTCTGATATGAAACTACTGACAGTGTATTAGTTATTATTTTCGTTCCAACCTCGCGAAAAGTTACTATACTGACCGTCCCTACCCTTTCAAAATAGTAACTATTTGCTTACCACTCTCGGGAGCATAGTTATCGTGGTAACTACACTCTGTGACGTGATTGGCCCACTCAACCCGCGACACGATATTTTGACGAAAATAGAAAAGGTGTTCCAGCCTTGACGCCGAGGAAGCCAGGATTCGTGACGTCATGCGTAGTAACTTAAGTACGGTGGAACACGACCATAGTGTTTCTGCTAAGATGTTCTGAGACAGTTAGCTACTTTAAAACTTAGCTACGCTTACAGAAAATTACAAAACGCAAACCCCAGCCAACTTTTCCGTTAAGCAGCACCAATATAATTTGCAGACAGCTTGGGCGGAAGGAATACGGTATGCGATGGCAATTTTGGCGGGCATGTTGCAAGGTTAATGACAAGTGCCAATTACTTTGCTCACGCATGAAATGTTATGCCACATTTATTTTGAAATTTGAAATTAAACATTAAAATCAATAAGATTTTAAAGCCACCCAACAAGAAGACCAAGAACAATTCTTACCTGACTTTTGCACAGTCCTCTTCAGATGCATCATCAAATCCAAGCTCATCCAAAACTGACCTGCAGGAGGTAAGATCTCCCTCTACATCCTCCTCTATCTCTGAGACGTATTTGGTGAAGAAGTTGCCCGGGGTGCAGAGGTACGATGATGGTTTACCGTCGAAAATCAGACCTTCTTTTGAAAGCTGAACGAGAGTGAGGCGAACCAGCTCGCCCATGTACATTCCAGAGATCATCTTTTCGTAACTGAAAAGAATACATAATGAACAAATATTCCTTCAGGCCAAGCTGACTGCGAATCATATTTGATAGTGCAAAACGGATCGTCAGCTGAATTTTATTAGAGCTATATTTCGGCCCTTCTTGGGAGGGATCAACAGAGACACAGGCGAATACTCACTACCAGAAACATGGAACGGCATCATCGGCGAAAGGAAATTCAGACCCCAAGCTCTTCTCTACAACAGAGCGAAAGTCAACCCACAAAAGAAAAATATCTACCCGATCAACGACCCAATCGAGCAGCGAAAACAGCAGCCGTGTCCAAAATGAAATCACAGCAACCTTTTTAACTCCAAGCAACTCAGACAAAGGAATTCACGAAGGGAAATATTTAACGCTAAGATATAATCTTTTGTTTGTTTTCCCACAAGTTCGTATTTCCAACTTGAGCGGCTTTGAGCCTGAAGAGGACCCTTGCCAAGAAGGGCCGAAATATAGCTCTAACAAAATTCAGCTGGCGTAGCCGTTTTGCACTATCAAATATATAATGAATATAACTCTCTGGCTCTACCGATATTCAAAGCACAGCTATATAACAACGGTGCATACAAAGAGGAAGGAATTCGAATAGCTGACTCATGCCAGGCAACCTCGGAGTGCAATTCCTGCCAGAATTTTCGGCACCATCATCAAATCCCGTACGGAAGAGCTGAGATTCATTCAACTTCATGGCGGTGAGATCAGGTAGCATATAATTTACTAAAAAATGGTTATCCCTCCAATGGCATAACTGATTTATAACACGAATAACGCGGAAGTATGCAGAAAATCCGGCCGGAAATACCAGACCATGAAAATGCTGCCTAGCTAAGATTCGTTTGAAAGGTTAGAGCTTAGTATGCGTGTTCAAGTCAGCCTCAGATAACGTTCAAAACTATTTGATAGAAAAGAACTACAACGCAGTTTCTCAAGCTAATCTTTTCCGGCTGTCAAAATCTTCTGATAAAAGAAGAAAATATTTGGGTAAAGTTAGGGTCAAAACTGGTCCTTACTCTTGCCCTATGTGTGGATGCGATAAAGAAAGTATGAGTCATTTTGTGGGAGAGTGTGAGGAACTGAATGGGCTGAGACACGAGTTGTTTGGAGTGAGAGCGTGTGGGAGAGAGTTGATAATTGAGAGAATGAAAGAGAAAAGTTTCCAGGCTAAATCAACTGTTTGGAACATCCCTCCGGAGAGAGTTAGCACACAGGAAAATTGTAAATCCCTGTACTTTTAAATACTGACACAGTGTTGTTGTTTTTACATATTTTTTCATTTGTTGTTTTGGTGCGACGGCCCTTTTTGGCTTCTATTCATTTAATATCTATCTATCTAAAACGCGGTACTCCACCTTCTGATCGTTGGGATCCGATTAGAACCACTAACAAAACACAAACGCAGCGAAAAACTCACACTATTCGAACGCGGTTGAGCAGTCAGGAACGCCTCGATTTTTCACTCGAGTCGTGGAAAAATGGAACGAAGATAGCTGTCAGAAATTGATTAAAAAACTATTCTGAGCTATTTTGTATTAACTCGAGGGGATAGCCCAAAGCACGCTCTCCATATTATCCATAAAGGCCCATAAGTACCCTACTCGTTCTAAGCACGTCCACAATTGTACCATGTTCTTCAAAACGGTGCTAACTGAAAATTTCTTGAAAACTGAGTTAACTATACCATTGGAAAGAATATAGCTGATTTGGTCAGGGTTGCCACTTGACTCAAATAAAATGCACTACTCAAATAGGAAAAAAGTACTACCAGAGGAGAAAAAGTACTACCTAAAAAAAAATTGCGCGTGTTGCGCGACGCGCATTGCCGTCCAATGTTGCTACTGCCACCCAATTCAGCATGACCCTACAAATATGACTTGAATCCTGCCTGAATTGAACCTTCGTGAAAAATCAAAACCAGATTAAAATCAAAGTAATCAGATCAAATATTTCAGATAAAATGAGCAGAATACAACTAGGCCAACATGAACATTGACAGAAAGGGTATTTTTTCGAATAGTACCACCTTTCTAAAATGTGCTGCATAAGTACTACTTTTATCAAATGTACTACCAGCTCACTATTTTGAAAAAAATGTACTAACAAGAGCTGTAAGCTCATATGGCACTTGCAAGTGTCAAGATGATTTGATTGATCAAAAGTAAGTTTCGACTTTGCGGTTGAGATGCGCGCTATAAGGGAGCTGGAACTTCATTTGTAAGCAAAACCCTTGAGGCAAAACTGCTAATGGGCTGATGGGCATCACGAAAATGCATATATTGCTTAAAAGTATTTTTTTTACTTTGCGGTCAAGATTGGTACTTTAAGGAATAATCGGATTTGGGAAGTAGCAATTTCTAAGCAAATGTTGTTGAGTCTCCAATATTCCAGCGAAGTTTCATCGTCCTAGCACATCTGGAAGTACCTTAACGCGCGATCACCGGAATCCCAGACCCCCCTCCCCCTCCTCCAACTCCACCCACAATAACCGGAGCCAATCCGGTTCTGTAAATGATTAATCCAGAGCATCTGTTTGTCATTCCCACGAAGTTCGATCCAGATCACACCAGTCTAAGCGGGTCAAGTATTTTCCGCCCTCCCCCCAGTAATTGCCGGATTCGGTCCGGAAATGAAAAAGGTCACAAGAGAAAAATGTCCTCTGTTTAATTATTAAATTTCACTCGAATCCGATCACCCGTTCCAAAGTTACGCATGACTCAATATTCCGGATTCCCCTCCCTCAACTCCCCCCCCAAGATTATCATATCGAGGATTTTTTTTTATTTCCAAGTCAGTTTGACCGGGTCCCTGATATGCCTTCCAAGTTTTGTCACGAAAATCCCCCAAAAAACGGAATTCCGGGATACCCCTCCTCCCCCCCCCTCAAGTGTCCGGATCCAGTCAAATTATGTAAAAGATTTACATGGACCAGATGTTTGTTCTTCCCAGCAAGTTTCACTCCGATACCATCATTCTAACCGTTTCTCTAGATTTCCGGTCCACCCCCCCCCCCCCCACCCAGCTCCCCCGCGGTGCACGTAGCCAATCCGATTCAGCAAATGACTTACCTAGAGCATCTGTTTGTTCTTCCCACAAAGTTCCATCCCGATCCCTCCATTCTAAACGGGGCACGTATTTTCCGCCCCCCCCCCCCAATAGTTGCCGGATCCGGTCCGGATATGAAAAAAATCATCGGAGAAATGTCCTCTGTTGAATTCTTAAATTTCACTCGAATCCGATCACCCACTCCAAAATTACGCATGACTGAAAATTTCGGATTCCCCTCCCTCCACTCCTCCCACCATTATCTGATCGACAAAATTTTTATTTTGAAGTCAGTTTGATTGGGTCCCTGATATGCCTGCCAAGTTTCATCGTGAAAATCCCCAAAACCACCATCACCGGAATTCCGGGCCCCCCCCCCCCCATAAGTGTCCGGATCAAGTACAATGGTCTAAAGGACTTATCTAGAGCAGATGCTTGTTCTTCCCAGCAAGTTTCACTCCGATCCCTCCATTCTAACCGTTTCTTGAAATTTCCGGTCCCCCCCCCAACTCCCCCCTGGCTACCGAATCCGGTCAAGACTTTAAACGGGACATTACAGATATATATTCTGTTCAGTTGTGAAGTTTCACTACAATCCGATCATCCGTTCGAAAGTTACACACTTCTCAAATTCCCGGATTCCCCTGCGGATTCCCCTCCCTCACCATTATCTGATCGACAATATTTTTATTTTGAAGTCAGTTTGATTGGGTCCCTGATATGCCTGCCAAGTTTCATCGTGAAAATCCAAAAAAAACCCATCACCGGAATTCCGGCCCCCCCCCCCCCATAAGTGCCCGGATCCAGAACAATGGTCTAAAGGACTTATCTAGAACAGATGCTTGTTCTTCCCAGCAAGTTTCACTCCGATCCCTCCATTCTAACTGTTTCTTGAAATTTCCGGTCTCCCCCCCCCCCCAACTCCCCCCTGGCTACCGAATCCGGTCAAGACTTTAAACGGGACATTAAAGATATATATTCTATTCAGTTATGAAGTTTCATTACAATCCGATCATCCGTTCGAAAGTTACACACTTCTCAGTTTCCCGGATTCCCCTGCCCTCCACCCCCCCCCCCCAAAATGGTCGGATCAGAAAAATGATTATTCCTAATTTTGTTTGGTCGGGTCTCTGATATGCCTGCTCATGGTCCTAGCACAACTGGAAGTACCCTAACTCGAAAAAGTGTGACAAAATGCCCTAAATTTTCAAGTTTCCAGCGCCCCCACTTCCCCGCATATGGTCGGATCGGGAAACTGATTATTTCCAGGTTAGTTTGGTCAGGTCCCTGATATTCCTGCCAAGTTTCATTGTCCTAGCTCATCTGGAAGTACCCTAACTCGAAAAAGTGTGACAAAATGCCCTAAATTTTGAAGTTTCGAGCGCCCCCACTCCCCCGCATATTATCGGATCGGGAAACTGATTATTTCCAGGTTCGTTTGGTCGGGTCCCTGATATTCCTGCCAAGTTTCATTGTCCTAGCTCATCTAGAAGTACCCTAACTCAGAAAAAAGTGACAAAATGCCCTAAATTTGCAAGTTTCCAGCGCCCCGCACTCCCCCCCCCCCATATGGTCGGATAGGGAAACTGATTATTTCCAGGTTAGTTTGGTCTGGTCCCTGATATGCCTGCCAAGTTTCATTGTCCTAGCACATCTGGAAGTACCCTAACTCGGATATGTGGGACAAAAAACTCGGACCAACCGACAGACCGACAGACGGAATTGTGATCGGTATATGGCACTTGAGCCAGAGGCTGCAAGTGCCATAAAAAGAGTACAATTGTACTACCGGTGGCAACCCTGGATTTGGTATTCTGTTAAATTGTGCTAAGTGTAGATGACGACATGAGCACCATCTAACAGGTAGATTAGTTTTAACTTTCTTAGTTCCTACTTTATTCATGCAGATGGCATACACAAAACTGGGCCCAATTATGAAAATGTAGTTAGAACAGTTTTGAAGAACACGGTACAATTGATACCTTGGAGAAACGGAAACTGAACCTATGCCCCGAGATCGGTAAAAACTTGTTTCGCACCCCATCTACAATGAGTTTCTCCCTCCCCCATACAACAATGTAAGGGAAAGGCAAGAGCGAGAAGTCTCTACGAAGGTCCCAATATTCCAACCAGTAGCGGCCAAACACAGCCGTTACCAAAATAGTTTTATACCAAAGATTGTTGAAATTTTAAATAGCCTTTGAGCATTTGTACGTACTTTTGAATGGTATACTGATAAATTTGTGCATGACAGTACTCACCAATTTTGGTTTTGTAATTGTTAAAGTGTGAGCGAGTAAATTACTATTCTACGTATATGATACGTATATGAATATGATATACTGATAAATTTGTGCATGATAATACCCACCAATTTTGGTTTTGTAACCGTGAAAGTGTGAAAGAATAAATTACTATTCTATTCTATTCACGTTTGAAATGAGGGCGATGAACTATTCCCTTGCAGCTTGCCTTTCCAATGACCTCAAAACGGCCGCCAATTCCTCCAATAACGGATTTCCCCGCCGACAAACGTTTCATTTACGCAATCACCGTCTCGTGACTAGAGCCAGGAATTCCTGGCTGGGAAACAGAGTCTACGTCATTGATTACAAGACCTAGACATTCACCGAGGAACAAATCAATACACAAACAGCAAACAGTTTCAAACAGCTACATTAGTTGCGTTTTTGCAGATACCATGGTATCTGTTACCGCGGTAACTGGATCTGCAATTAGTCGTTTTTGCAGTTACCGTGGTATCTGATACTACGGTTGCTCTGCAAAAACAACAATTGCCGACATTGCGCTTTTCGAAGTCATCCCAATAGAAAAACTGATGAGAATAGCTTTGAAAAATGGCGGGTCATAAATTACTTACTTACTTATTAGGCCCTATGTATGAATTCACACTCGAGATTCATCCCTTTCTATCACGTGACGACGGTTATAGGACCCGTCGTACCTACAATGCTAATGCAACCCCGTGATAGCATCCATTAATCCATAAACCCGGAGACCCGAATTTCATATGTTACATTCTAGCCCGCTAACAACACCACACTGATTTTAACACATGCAGCGTTTCCCTATTTTCCATGCGTTTCACGCGTGTGTTTGGATATTATACAGTTGATGCGGTTATCTGAATTCTGCCGTATTCTTGCTAAAAGTCAATCGGCCTAGGAAAAGGAGCACCCAAAGCTGTGTATGATTTGTTAAAAGCAGAGCCTAGTTTTAAAGAGCGTGTTCCATCCTACTTACCGTAGTTACTACGCATAACGTCACAAATTCTGCCTTTCTGTCGTCAAGGCTGGAACGATTTTTCTATTTTCCAGCAGAATATCATGCCACGGGCGAATCCGACCAATCACGAGACAGAGATTCGTGGTTACTACGCTTACCACGCTCCCGAGAGTGGTAAGCAAATAGTTGCTATTAGATACTATGTCGAAAAGGCTGGAACGGCTAGCGTAGTAACTTTTCGTGAGGTTGGAACGGATTTAGTAACTAATAGTTACTATTGGTACAAGGGCGGAACACGCTCAAAGTATTCAATTAGTTCTAAATGCTGCAAGATAAGCAGTAAGTAGTGCAAGGTGTGCTTTAATCAAATTATACGCAAAAAGCCGGCCTCTAATTAGTTGGAGTTCCTCATTGAGGATAACGGTGCTAAACAAGGCTCTGAACATGCGTCATGGAAGAAGAAGAAGAATTGCGTCAGAACGTCTCTCAAGACGTTCTGTCTCAAAACTTTACTCACTCTCTGCCTCAGAGAATCATAGTCTCTGTCTCTCAACTTTTTTAGGTAAGAAGAAAACTAGCTGCCACCCTCATTTTTCGGGCGGCTTGACACCAGAACAGGGGTCCTGTTCTGGACAGTATTCCTTTTGTCGAATAGGTACTCACAGTTGTTTTCCAGGGTTCAGCGAGTTACGGTCAATTTCTCTATCATGGGAGGTCCTAATAAACTCCAAGCATCCGTTATCCCCGAACGCCCCCCACTCCGTGTTGATGATGACGGGTTGCGGGTCGTCAAGGTCTCCGTTGAACATTTCCACATTTTCGAGCTTCTCTACGTAGCAGGCGTTTGAACCAGTTCCTGAAATGTTCATATAGTAGAATGAATTAAATTAAATGTTCATATACACTGTAAAAAGTTTCTCCAAGTAAGGATTAAAGTTAACTGCAGTTTTTGCTACTGGGATTAATCTTATCTATTTAAGATTGTCAGAAATTGTCATCCAAGGCAAGGGACGGAAAGAGGCTAAGCACAGCCAAAGCCGTTTGTAATTTTCTGTAAGCATAGCTTAGTTGCAAAGTGGTAAACAATCTCAGAACATGAGCAAGAACACTGCGGGATGCCCTTTAAGAGGCAAATTGCTGAAACATCGTTCAATGTCCAAAAGCTCAAGCTATGTTTAAACGGAGGGTATTTACCCGTACTCCGCGGGTATTTTTCCCCGGGGATTTGTTTGTCGAAGGGTATTCTTCGACGTCAGCAACAACAAAATCGGATTTCGAGCAATAATTTTGATTTTGTCCATATAAGAAGTGATCCAAATGGACACATATGTTGGTGTCCATTGTAGAGAGATATCCTGAGCTTTACAACCTTGGAATCTATTGCCACATGACCGTACTCTCCCTTGAAAAATATCCGGGTTCCGTGTGAACACTTCCTCCTCTCGTCTCGGACGAAAAATACCCGCCGTGTTAATGATCGTTCAGTGGCGTATCATTTCGTAAACCAGAATCGTCTACCCATCAGGCGGGCCCAGCAAAATTTCCAGCGCGAGTCGAGTAACCGAAAACCCAGAGAAATTCCCCATCGACACCGGAAACAAAAGAACCGACAGACGCTTAGATTGCTAAAAATTTAGTACTACCGTTGAGACAAGAAAGGCATAAAACTTTATACTTCCTAGCGCTCACTTCCGTGCTAAGACAAACAAATCATTCTGCTGATAAAACAAGATCTCCACGACCATTTTAGTGGCGGAAATGGGCTTGTGCTGGAGCTACTCAAGACAGAAGATCGCCAAATCAGCACATCTCTCCCAGTTCTGGTACGGCCAGTGTTGCCATATTGGCAGATTTTACGACCGACTGTCTGATTTTTTTTGCAAGCGTATTAACATTGTTTGGGTTCTATACTCTTGATGACTAACTCTCCTTGCCGATGCACAATCGCCGGGTACCTAGCGGAAGAGCCGGAAGTGGAACCACAGCTGTCCCGAAAGACCGCCGTGTTTGGTTGACACATGATTTGAGTTGTTGAGTTTGAGTCGTTAGTGAGACATTTTCTCGTTCTTCCTGAGGATCACTGGCGTGTTACGGACTTGGCCATATAGAGTATTGACAATCCTTGTTTTTGGAGATTTTGGGTTAAAGGACACCTGAACAATGAAACCATACTTGAACACACCATGGAGGATGCATTTACAGACATGGCCATGGTGAGCATTCTTCTCCTGAGCGTGACGTTTTTAAAATAGGGATGTTCGTTTCTGCAGGTTTACACATGCAGACTCCAAGACAAAAAGTGCAATTCATTCAAATCTTGTACAGCGCTGGCCGGATCGTATTGGAATTTCTTCTAGATATACGTTTGGGCTTAACTGGTTAAAAAAATTTCCAGAAGAATTGGAAGAAAAATACCCGCCGTGTTAATGATCGTTCAGTGGCGTATCATTTCGTAAACCAGAATCGTCTACCCATCAGGCGGGCCCAGCAAAATTTCCAGCGCGAGTCGAGTAACCGAAAACCCAGAGAAATTCCCCATCGACACCGGAAACAAAAGAACCGACAGACGCTTAGATTGCTAAAAATTTAGTACTACCGTTGAGACAAGAAAGGCATAAAACTTTATACTTCCTAGCGCTCACTTCCGTGCTAAGACAAACAAATCATTCTGCTGATAAAACAAGATCTCCACGACCATTTTAGTGGCGGAAATGGGCTTGTGCTGGAGCTACTCAAGACAGAAGATCGCCAAATCAGCACATCTCTCCCAGTTCTATTGGAATTTCTTCTAGATATACGTTTGGGCTTAACTGGTTAAAAAAATTTCCAGAAGAATTGGAAGAAAAATACCCGCCGTGTTAATGATCGTTCAGTGGCGTATCATTTCGTAAACCAGAATCGTCTACCCATCAGGCGGGCCCAGCAAAATTTCCAGCGCGAGTCGAGTAACCGAAAACCCAGAGAAATTCCCCATCGACACCGGAAACAAAAGAACCGACAGACGCTTAGATTGCTAAAAATTTAGTACTACCGTTGAGACAATCCTTGTTTTTGGAGATTTTGGGTTAAAGGACACCTGAACAATGAAACCATACTTGAACACACCATGGAGGATGCATTTACAGACATGGCCATGGTGAGCATTCTTCTCCTGAGCGTGACGTTTTTAAAATAGGGATGTTCGTTTCTGCAGGTTTACACATGCAGACTCCAAGACAAAAAGTGCAATTCATTCAAATCTTGTACAGCGCTGGCCGGATCGTATTGGAATTTCTTCTAGATATACGTTTGGGCTTAACTGGTTAAAAAAATTTCCAGAAGAATTGGAAGATTGGAGACATTTGTTCATTTCTAAAATTGTTCGGTACTGAAATAAGGACAGATGCAAAATGGAGCAAAAATTATAGCTTGGAAACACCATTACGTATTTGGACTGGGTTTTCTGCAGGCAATGTTAACGGAAGTCATACAGATAGGGATGATACTTGGTACTCTTCACTCAGGTGTCCTTTAATAAGAAATTTTAGCGTATTTTTTTTGTATTTTTCAAAGAAACCGGCGTGTTGCTTGGATCACGATCTGGCAACACTGGCTATGGCTGCCGTATTAAAACTGTTTGGGTTCTATTGACAATCCTTCTAAATTTTTGGAGATTTCTCGAGATTTTGGATTAATAAGAAATTTTTGCGTACTTTTTGTGTATTTTTAAAAGAAAGCGGCGTATTTCTTTGATCACGATCTGGCATCACTGGGGACGACTTCGGATCAAGTTGTCCATTTCGCCTCTTCGCGGCCGGCAGCGTAGCCCCGGTTACTTAAGACCGACTGAAGCAGGTCCGTCTCCACGACAAAACCCCTTTTTTGTTTTGGTTGCAAAAAAAATAACGAGGGATAATATTTTTTATAAATAATAAGTTTTAAACGAAAGGAAATCTTAACGAAAGGAGATATTAAGGAAGGAAAAAGTAAAGAAGATTTTACAGCTTTAAAGATGTGACGGAAATGGTAAAGTGAGAAATAAGGGTAAAAGAGGAAATAATAAAGAATTATATAAAAAAAATTAAACGTAGAGATAGAGGAAAGTGTAGGTGACGCCAAATATTGGTCAATGAAAAAAAATAAAATAATTTAAAATATTAGATATTAGGGCCAAATGATACAGGACAGGAAGAACGGAAAAGATACTACGCGGCAAAAAAAAGAAGAAAAGAAGCAGGTCTGCAGAAAGTTAATGATGGTTTTGATGATGGAGGATTCAGTAGCAGGGGGGGGGGAGGGGCAACACGAAACTAAGCCCTAAATCCAACGTAATGATGAAGCTTATTACGCACTGCAACAACGAAAGGCAGTATTCAAATAAGGAGAAATGAAAAACAAAGCTAAAAGAGCTTTCGAGAAATGGTGAAATGCGCAAGATAACACGCACATCACGTGCTCCCTGTTTCGCCGAGCGTCGGCTAACTCGCCTAAAGTTTGACGCTCCAATTTCTCCAGACTAATTTTGTACGTTTTGTTTCTATTTTTTTCTCCCCGATCTCGACGATTTCTAAAGTTAAGGAGCCAACTTGGCCGAGGGCAGCACTCGACGGCCCAAACGGCCAAATTTACTTACTTCTTGCCAAAACTGGCCAAATTTACTTACTTCCTGCCTAAACTGGCCAAATTTAATTAATTCTTGCCAAAACTGGCCAAAACGGCCAGATTTACTTACTTCTTGGCAAACTGGCCAAAACAGCCAAATTTACTTACTTCTTGCCAAAACTGGCGAACACGGCCAAATTTACTTACATCCTGCCAAAACTGGCCAAATTTACTTACTTCCTGCCTAAACTGGCGAGATTTAATTAATTCTTGCCAAAACTGGCCAAAACGGCCAGATTTACTAACTTCTTGGCAAACTGGCCAAAACGGCCAAATTTACTTACTTCCTGCCAAAACTGGCCAAATTTACTTACTTCCTACCTAAACTGACCAGATTTAATTAATTCTTGCCAAAACTGGCGAAAACGGCTACTTACTTCCTGCCTAAACTGGCCAGATTTAATTAATTCTTGCCAAAACCGGCCAAATTTACTTGCTTCTTGCCAAAACCGGCCAAAACGGCCAAATTTACTTACTTCTTGCCAAAACTGGCCAAATGTACTTACTTCTTGCCTAAACTGACCAAATTTAATTAATTCTTGCCAAAACTGGCAAAAACGGCCAGATTTACTTACTTCTTGGCAAACTGGCCAAAACGGCCAAATTTACTTACTTCTTGCCAAAACTGGCCAAATTTACTTACTTCCTGCCTAAACTGGCCAAATTTAACTAATTCTTGCCAAAACTGGCCAAAACGGCCAGATTTACTTACTTCTTTGCAAACTGGCCAAATTTACTTACTTCTAGCCAAAACTGGCGAAAAGGGCCAAATTTACTTACGTCTGGTCCCGCGCAAACTACTGATATATTATATGATGGACACTAAAGGCGTATTCTCGCCGTTCCCCGAGGACTCCACTTGAGGAGTCCCTGCGTTTTTGTTGGTCCCGGGGACTCACTCCCCGTATTCTCGCGAGTCTCCGTGGACGGGGAAATTCTCTGATTATCATCACCGTCACCAAAAAGGACTCCCTTTCAGATTCGGAGGAGAATCAATTTTTGCTGGTGTTGGTGCAATGTAAAATTAATTAAAAACAATCAGAATAAACAGAACCAAAAATAAAGTGAATCCAGACTAATTTCGTCAACTGCATATTTTGTTTTCGAACAAAATCCATTTTGGGAGCATTCCAGTGCTCTCGCTGTTTCTGCACGCGGACTCCGCGTGGAGTGACTCCCTTTATTCTCGCTGTTCCCTTCGATTCCCCAAGGAGTCCTCGGGGAACGGCGAGAATACGCCTTAAATCTCGAGCACCAAAGAAGTTCAGGACAGTTAGCTTACCAACAATAAGTCCGATTCTGCAGCTGGGATTCTTCCAGGCACAAGCCATGAGCGTTCCAGTTGTGTCGTTCAGCACAGCCATGACCTCGATTGTTACATCCTGAGGGAAACAACAGATTAGACGAGAGCCTGATGAGGAGCCTTGCCAAGAGGGCCGAAATATCGTCACCAAAGCATCGTAGCTGACTTATCATAGTCACTGTTCGAACATTCGTTTCCCAGCCAGCTTGGACTCAAGGAGTACTTCATTTCTCCTGCCTGACCTGTCTTAACTGAAGAAAAAAAAGAAAACCAAAAGATCAGGGATCCTATCTTTCTTCGTTTTCACGTTGGCTGGTCTAAGCTTGTAGGTTGGTCTCGGGTTTGTAAGCAACTGTCTTTGTCACTCCTTCCCTCCATTATGAAGCTTATTCCGAGTGGACCTAGCTCGCTAAGACGTTCTTGGTCTGGTTGACCCCCCTTTCCCTCCCTCTCCTTACATTACATTCAGTCAGACCTGTCCGTAATTTGGTTATTACCTCATCCTGGTCACACTTGAAACAAAGAGATATTACCACCATCATCACTGAAAGGTAAACTAGCTAAAGTCAGTAGTTCCGTTTTTTATCCGAATTCTCCATCCCGAATTCTCGATTCTCGTACAAATTACCGTTTCTGCTTCTCTGACTTCTCCATTCTCGCTTTTGACAAAAACACTAAGTTTGCAGCTCGTCCGCAAACCGGTATACGTGTTTATGCATATTCAACACCCGCACTCTGTTGACCAATCAGGGAGGAGAATCGAGAATTCACCATCGGAGCAACTTCTCGCTTCTGCAGAATCGCCAGGCTTTCCCCGTTCTCGATTCTGACAAAAATGCAAGAAAAGGAGAATTCCCTTCATCTGAATAGTCCAAAAACGCGAAATAGGAGAATTCGGAGGAGAATCGCGAGGAGAATTCAGATCAAAAACGCAACTAGTGACTCTGGTCTGTGATTGGTCCGCAGATAAGTTTCAAAATGGCGGAGATGAATTTCTGGAGATTTGCAGATGGATTGGCGGAGATGGACCCGACTGGATAGGATGGATCCGATCCGACTTATATTATTATTGTTGGATTTATAGGGTACGTTGTTGTTATTTATAGTAAAATTGTTAACAAGCATTGCATGTACGAATTCGTGTTCTCCACAGTGCTTGTGTCATTAATTTGTATTTTTGTTTATAATTAAAAAAACTTGAACTTGAACTTGACTGTCTTACGTTTTCAGCGTCTTTTCTTCCAAGTTTTGACCGTAAAGGGTCTTATTACCGGCGCTATTACCAGGTGTGACTATACTGGGGCCCGGGCATTATAGGCTACTTGTATAAGAGGCAACTGCGACACTGGTAAATAGGGGGATACTAAGGTTATGCAGAAAGTGTCCGACACATGAACGAAATGATCCCCTTCCCTACTCACCCCTCTCTTATGAAGAGATTTCTGCAGCATCTCAACGACGTCTTGTTCTTCAACTCCGCTGCACCTGAATCCTTTCGTCCAGGTGACTAAACGCGCCTTTGTCAGCCCTTCTTGACGACACGGGAAGCTAAAGGTAAAACCAAGGGGTAGCAACTCCTTGTCAACTTTGTGCTCCATAGCGAACGTAGCGAGGCACTCGGCGATGTGGTCAAAGAGCTAAAAGATTCAGATGGTGGATTAGGTAAAATTCTATTACTATTATTGAAAGTAAATCTTTCTTGATCAGCTAGTTATCCCTCTAAGATGATGTGCGAGGGATAAATATTATTTCGGATATTTCGGTTGCGCTTCCGGCAAACCGTCCTCAGCGAAATAAACAAAACCAAATCATAAGATCCATCACAATACCAACAGAAAAACGATGCGGAACCAACAAACCATGAAACGACATGTAACTAAAAACCAGAAGAACGATGCGGATTGAACGACATACAAATGCAATTTTGTTTATTTACTGTTTTCATGTTTTTTTTTATTTCTTTTGAAATGAATGGTCAGCTTGGCTTCAAACCTTATAGTTATTAAAAGTAATTTGGATGTCATGTCATTCACAAGTGGAAAAACATGTATTGAGTAGCTTGTATAATAAAGTTATTCTTGGGATTTTGTTCCCGAACTTCTTTTTTGTTGATTCCCGAAATATTTTTCGCCTTATTTTATTCGGCATTTTAACTCTGTTTGACTATATTGTTGTTATTTTATCAGTTGTGACGTAACCAAGTTTATGTTTGTTTTATTAATAATGATTTCAGTGTGTTGTTTCTATACGTCAATCAATCAATCAATCAATCAATCTTTATTATTCGAGAAACATTCCTTACGGTATTAACAAAAAACCGAATATTTGTCCTCTCGTCAAACATAACAATATAAAGTATTTAGTCATAAGTAGTCGTAGTAGTCGTAAAGTACGTAGTCATAAGTATTTGACCCGATGGTCGAATATTGTTGCAACACAAACAAATTGTATATAATATTAGGAATACTTTATTATGGACCAAATTAAGAAACCAAAATTGCATGAAGATTATGTAAAGTAATAGTATATTATGTAACTGTAAGTTAGTGAATTTCTATGTCCAAAAACTTACCTCACACTCTGGATCCAGTTGCGAGCGAACTGTCTGCCAGTACACGGGAAAAGTAAGTTTGACAAGAAAAAAAGTGTTTCCCCCAGTACGAACAGCCCCTGCTCACTCTGCGGTGAAGGCGATGATGACCTAGCCCATTTGGTTGCACTGTGCCGCGAACTCTCGTTTTTAAGGGAATCTTGCTGGGGGGTAAGGGAGATACTGTTTCCTGATATACTGAAGAGCACATCTCCAGGAGCAATTAGTGCATTATGTAGATTTGTGTTGCAAAGTATTAAAGTAAAAGTTGACCGGGCGAGTGCAGTTTAGTTTGTGTAGTGCGATATTAGAAGTAATTATGAAGTTTTTTGTTTTGTTGTATGTATATGGCCCTGAGGCTTTAAATACAATATTATTATTATCATTATGCTATTTTTCGCAATGAAGAATTTTTGGATGAATAAAGTGAACTTGAATTTTGAACTGAACCAGCTACTCTTATCCTAGAATGCGTTCAAGCTAAACAACACACGGTTCCAATGTCGAGTAAGGCACACGGTTTCATCTATTTCAGTTCCTAAACAAATAACTTACTCCATTCTGGCCTCCTGTACCTGAAAACAACCTAGCACCTGCTGTCGCCGATTCCAAACCCTCTCGATTTCCAAGCACTACGTGTCCTATAGGTAGCTAGTTCGTTGGTTTAGTTGATCCTACTCGTTTTCATTTTGATTTTGGGATCCCAAAACGTAAGTGGAGGGATACCTATGACATCGCAAAAGTTGTCCGTCTGTGTGCTAACATTGGTGTCACCGGAACTTTTTTATAAGTTAAAGTTTTATTTGAAGTTGATTAGATGTTCTTTATGGAGATAAGGGTATACGCTGAATTTGTTTCTGAATTTTCTTGTTTTGCTGGACAATTAATTCGCTCGGAATTCGGCCGAAACTGGAAATTTGGCAGAAGTAAAGCAGGAAGCTTCGGTCAGTATCTTCAAAACAGATATGGCTTATAGAGGTGTATCTGAACTTGGTTTTTCTGACGAAGACTGGATCTGGCTAAGACAAGACCAAATTGTCTGGATCAAATATTACATTTTTGGGATCCCATCGAAACCTTTGGTCTTGTTCTTCTTAGTTATCTACTTGGCACCAGTCTTGTTGTGCTAACAAACTATCGTTAAAGGACAGCTCCCACAGGCACAGCAGTTTCTGCTAAGATGTTCTGAGACAGTTGACTACTTTAAAACTTATTTATGCTTACTTACTTGGCAAAATTTACAGAACCGGCCTCCGGAACAATAAGCTTCTCGGAAACAATGATCGGAATACTTATAGTCAAGTAACGAAAACAAACTTGGCATGGGTGACGATCAGTATAATGCTAAAACAAGGCCCATCAAAGTAAAACCGAAAAACACTAATGTACGCCCCGAGTATTTAGCCTCTTTCCATGTCAATATAAAGGAACGAGTAAGAAAAACACCTCTTGTTATTAGTTGCGTTTTTGCAGATACCATGGTATCTGTTACCACGGTAACTAGATCTGCAATTAGTCGTTTTTGCAATTATCGTGGTATCTGATACACGGTGCTCTGCAAAAACGACTATTGCCGAAACTGCACTTTTCGAAGTCATCTCAAAAGAAAAACAGATATCCAGTTACGCCATTAAGTGCTAAACTTCTTTGTCACAAATCTGACAAAATTTGATGAAAGTGAGAACGCCTTTTGACCGTGGTATCAGATACCACGATAACTGCAAAAACGACTTTAGACCGTGGCATCAGATACCATGGTATCTGCAAAAACGCAACTATTCTCTGAGATGATGTCCATTAATTACTCTAGAAGAATTATTACGAACTCCCCAATCACGAGACGAGTTTAGCTATCTCTACGAAAATACGACAGAGTGACGAGATTTGAGAAGTAGGTGCCAAAAGACAGTATCATAAATACCAAACTAACGGTTGCCAATATTACTAGACAGGGTTGATCCGCGACTATGAAGTCAATTTTTATTATAACCCTAACGGCGCTAGACACGGGCGGGAATTGAAAAACAAGAGCTGTAAGCTCATATGGCACTTGCATGTGTCAAGATGATTTGATTGATCAAGAGTAAGTTTCGACTTTGCGGTTGAGATGCGCGCTATAAGGGAGCTGGAACTCCATTTGTAAGCAAAACCCTTGAGGCAAAACTGCTAATGGGCTGATGGGCATCACGAAAATGCATATATTGCTTAAAAGTATTTTTTTTACTTTGCGGTCAAGATTGGTACTTTAAGGAATAATCGGATTTGGGAAGTAGCAATTTCTAAGCAAATGTTGTTGAGTCTCCAATATTCCAGCGAAGTTTCATCGTCCTAGCACATCAGGAAGTACCTTAACGCGCGATCACCGGAATCCCAGACCCCCCTCCCCCTCCTCCAACTCCACCCACAATAACCGGAGCCAATCCTGTTCTGTAAATGATTAATCCAGAGCATCTGTTTGTCATTCCCACGAAGTTCGATCCAGATCACACCAGTCTAAGCGGGTCAAGTATTTTCCGCCCTCCCCCCGATAATTGCCGGATTCGGTCCGGAAATGAAAAAGGTCACAAGAGAAAAATGTCCTCTGTTTAATTATTAAATTTCACTCGAATGCGATCACCCGTTCCAAAGTTACGCATGACTCAATATTCCGGATTCCCCTCCCTCAACTCCCCCCCCCAAGATTATCATATCGAGGATTTTTTTTTTATTCCAAGTCAGTTTGACCGGGTCCCTGATATGCCCTCCAAGTTTCGTCGTGAAAATCCCCCAAAAACGGAATTCCGGGAGACCCCTCCCCCCCCCCCTCAAGTGTCCGGATCCAGTCAAATTATGTAAAAGATTTATATGGACCAGATGTTTGTTCTTCCCAGCAAGTTTCACTCCGATACCATCATTCTAACCGTTTCTCGAGATTTCCGGTCCACCCCCCCCCCCACCCCACCCAGCTCCCCCGCGGTGCACGTAGCCAATCCGATTCAGCAAATGACTTACCTAGAGCATCTGTTTGTTCTTCCCACAAAGTTCCATCCCGATCCCTCCATTCTAAACGGGGCACGTATTTCCCCCCCCCCCAATAGTTGCCGGATCCGGTCCAGATATGAAAAAAATCATCGGAGAAATGTCCTCTGTTGAATTCTTAAATTTCACTCGAATCCGATCAACCATTCCAAAATTACGCATGACTGAAAATTTCGGATTCCCCTCCCTCCACTCCCCCCACCTTTATCTGATCGACAAAATTTTTATTTTGAAGTCAGTTTGATTGGGTCCCTGATATGCCTGCCAAGTTTCATCGTGAAAATCCCCAAAACCACCATCACCGGAATTCCGGGACCCCCCCCCCCATAAGTGTCCGGATCAAGTACAATGGCCTAAAGGACTTATCTAGAGCAGATGCTTGTTCTTCCCAGCAAGTTTCACTCCGATCCCTCCATTCTAACCGTTTCTTGAAATTTCCGGTCTCCCCCCCCCAACTCCCCCCTGGCTACCGAATCCGGTCAAGACTTTAAACGGGACATTACAGATATATATTCTGTTCAGTTATGAAGTTTCATTACAATCCGATCATCCGTTCGAAAGTTACACACTTCTCAATTTCCCGGATTCCCCTGCGGATTCCCCTCCCTCCACTCCCCCACCATTATCTGATCGACAATATTTTTATTTTGAAGTCAGTTTGATTGGGTCCCTGATATGCCTGCCAAGTTTCATCGTGAAAATCCAAAAAACCACCATCACCGGAATTCCGGGACCCCCCCCCTCCCATAAGTGTCCGGATCCAGTACAATGGTCTGAAGGACTTATCTAGAGCAGATGCTTGTTCTTCCCAGCAAGTTTCACTCCCATCCCTCCATTCTAACCGTTTCTTGAAATTTCCGGTCTCCCCCCCCCCCAACTCCCCCCTGGCTACCGAATCCGGTCAAGACTTTAAACGGGACATTACAGATATATATTCTCTTCAGTTATGAAGTTTCATTACAATCCGATCATCCGTTCGAAAGTTACACACTTCTCAGTTTCCCGGATTCCCCTGCCCTCCACCCCCCCCCCCCCCAAAATGGTCGGATCAGAAAACTGATTATTCCTAATTTTGTTTGGTCGGGTCTCTGACATGCCTGCCAAGTTTCATGGTCCTAGCACAACTGGAAGTACCCTAACTCGAAAAAGTGTGACAAAATGCCCTAAATTTTCAAGTTTCCAGCGCCCCGCACTCCCCCCCATATGGTCGGATCGGGAAACTGATTATTTCCAGGTTAGTTTGGTCGGGTCCGTGATATTCCTGCCAAGTTTCATTGTCCTAGCTCATCTGGAAGTACCCTCACTCGAAAAAGTGTGACAAAATGCCCTAAATTTTCAAGTTTCCAGCGCCCCAGCTCCCCCGCATATGGTCGGATCGGGAAACTTATTATTTCCAGGTTACTTTGGTCAGGTCCCTGATATTCCTGCCAAGTTTCATTGTCCTAGCTCATCTGGAAGTACCCTAACTCGAAAAAGTGTGACAAAATGCCCTAAATTTTCAAGTTTCGAGCGCCCCCACTCCCCCGCATATGGTCGGATCGGGAAACTGATTATTTCCAGGTTCGTTTGGTCGGGTCCCTGATATTCCTGCCAAGTTTCATTGTCCTAGCTCATCTAGAAGTACCCTAACTCAGAAAAAAAGTGACAAAATGCCCTAAATTTGCAAGTTTCCAGCGCCCCGCACTCCCCCCCATATGGTCGGATCGGGAAACTGATTATTTCCAGTTTCGTTTGGTCGGGTCCCTGATATGCCTGCCAAGTTTCATTGTCCTAGCACATCTGGAAGTACCCTAACTCGGATATGTGGGACAAAAAACTCGGACCGACCGACAGACCGACAGACGGAATTGTGATCGGTATATGGCACTTGAGCCAGAGGCTGCAAGTGCCATAAAAACAAACAGTCACTAAAAACACAAACTAACAAACAATAAATACGAGACGAACATTAATCAAATACAGATAAAATGTTTAGTGAAATATGGAACGAATGAATTTACGAGACGAACATTAATCAAGTACAGATAAAATGTTTAGTGAAATATGGAACGAATGAATTTAGGTATCTTTCTGAAGATTTCGGAGGCGGGGGAACAAGCTTGGGTTTCGGGTCGTTCTTGCTTCGCGTGTTAGGTCCATGAGATGAGTCGGAAGGATGGTCCTGTGGTGTCGAGATTCAGCAGCCGTGCGGTGTTCCGCGCCCCTACCTTGATCTTATATCCTTGCCGAATATTTAAGAATTTGTCAAGCACTCGAACTACTGTAAGGCACGATCGACTAATATTTTTCAGCCATTTCGGTTGTCCTTCGACAAAACCTAGTTTCTACAAAAAAAATCGAATTTTAGTTAGGAGTGGGTACCACCTAATCAAACCACAGGAATTCACTGGGGAAATCAGAATTTTTCTACGAAGCTTAGTTTCTTAGATCTACACAAGGTCTCAACTTTATTTTCGGGCTTTACCTATCGTGTACATACCTCCAAAACCTAGGATCTGATAAACCTACGCTCCACCAGCAGCATCATCACTTTATTTTTTTTAGAAAACTACATTAGTTTGCTGAATGTGTACGAAAAAAGAAGCAGCTTTAAAAAACAACGTTTTCGCGTTTTTCTCGGAACCTACTCAGGTGCAGATACTAGGTTTTGTCGGAGGACAGCCGATTTAAGTAGCGTGCACACAAAGTCCGAATTTCGCAGTCCGGTGCGAATTTCCTTCTCCGCTCCGGAATTTTGACGCATCGCATGCGGATTCGGTCCGATTTGAGTAGAAAATATTCTACTTTTTCCGGAGCGAATTTTAAACGCATGCGAAATTGTGCTCTGAGAAATGAAAAATTATAAGCTGTGTCTGAAATTTAAAATGTTTATACGACCTATTTATTGTCAGCTGCAAAACCATGTTTGTTAGAGAAAGATCTTGGCTGCAAGTGTCTGCTGAATGCAAGCTACCAGGTAGGCAAACTTAAATGTTTACTAGGCTATCTACAGGAGGTCCGAATATTTTTACAGTTGAACAGCGACATTTCATACACTTGCTGCAATAAAAAGAAAATACTGGTCAGTCAAAGCAGTTCCTTAATTGCATCTTTCTTTGATCCTCCTCAGAACTTTTCAAAGGTACATAGGCTACACCTCCTGTATATTATATAAACAATACAAAATAGACATTTTTTAATGAACAGAGAATTTGCAAACATTCGGCAATCAATCAGCATCATCTGACTGTAGGCTAAGCAGTGGATTTTTCAAATCTGGGGCCAAGTTTCCCATCCGAATTCCGTTTTAAGTAAGTAAGTAAATAGAAGTTTTTTTCCGATGTTGATCGAAGATTAGAGGGGGGCAAATACTTTCTAAGTCTACATCTGAAATTTGTTTGCTCACCTGGCAAGCAATTAGCCCAGAATCCGGCAAACCGTAAATTTTATTAAAGGAAATTATATTCTGAAGTCGATGGAAGCTTCGGTCTAAGGGTAAGAACTCATGCTCACATGCAACAGGGAATTTGCAAACATTCGGCAATCAATCAGCATCATCTGACTGTAGGCTAAGCAGTGGATTTTTCAAATCTGGGGCCAAGTTTCCCATCCGAATTCCGTTTTATCTGAAAAACCTGTCGGGTATAGTGACGCGAATTTCGCATGCGCGTTTTCGCGTGCGGAATCTTACCGGACTGTGTTTGCACTTCGCTTTATGCTTTCATCAGAAGGGAAACCACTGGATGTTTTTACAGCTAGCGACGAGAGTTATTCCCACCTGGCCAGAGACGGGCGAAACCGATCATGAAAGGATTCGAGTTCGAATCCAGGACTAGGTATGAATTTGATTCCGAATCCAGCACTTCATGATAAGGATCCGAATCCGGAACTGAATCTGGATTCGAATCCGGTCTTAACCAAAAATCAGATCATGTACATAGGTTTTAGTTTAAAATCGGGTAAGGCAAATGGGACGGTTGACTGGGCGATTAAACGATATTTCTAGCTTTCAGGTGTGGTTGTTATAGTATGGGTTTCCTGTCGGCAATCAGGAATGAATTTGGGGTCTCGTTAAGCATAATACATTAAAGGTTAACAGAATAGGGCTAAGATACGACAATCTGATTACCCCTCATATTTTTTACTTAATTAGGTAGCAGAACCGACAAAATTGCGTTACTTCTTTACTTTGTTATCCACAATTCTTGAATTTTAGCTGACGTAATTTCTCTTCCGTGACTGTTGTACCTCTATACGGACGTAGCTCTATGTTTGAAGTGTTTAGCAACTACAGCGGCAGCCAATTGCCGTAATAACAAGTCATGGCGGATTTGCATTCTTCAAGCCAGGAAGATGAAAGTAACATGGGAAGTGAAAGTGACCAGGAAGAAGTTGGCGTTCGCCCACATATGTTTGAGCCACAGTGCTCATCAGATTCGTCTGATGAATCGAACATTTAAAAATCTTCGCTTTGTTAGCCACTGAAACACACGCTTTTGCAGACATTCAAATTTTCCGCGACTCGCCGTAAAGTTATTTGTCGTGCAACCAGCGGAGATTCCAAACGTCATTACTAGACTACGCGACGTGAAAAACAAAAATCCCTTACATGAGTCGAAATAATTCATTGTATTCAAATCAAACGTATACAAATAAGTTGGCTTTTCAGTTAAACTTTAAGCAAAGTGTGTACAAATTGGGAAAAGATTAGAACTTTTAGCAGATTCTTGAGATTCGGGCTTCGGAATCCGAATCCAGCGCAACAATCAGAAGATTCGAATCCGAATCCGGATTCGGATTCGTATACAATGGATACGTCAGCTACGATGCGGCGATATTTCGGCCCTTCTTGGCAAGGGTCCTCGTCAGGCTGTCAATCTTCAGAGTCAACGCCAGGGGAGGAAACAAACTGTAAACTTGAAACTTGATAGACTGATATATGACGGGATCTATCCAGAATAAGGATAGATTATTTCCGTTACTGTAAGTTTCTTCTGTATCTGCCCCGGTCTCATGGCAATTCTAAGATCATTTAATCTTACGGAGCTACTGACATTTTGTCACGGCTGCAAGAATTGCACACCGATTTCCGTCAGAAATCTAGTCTGCGTTTGTTGCCGCATCACCGACTGATTAGACTTTTTTGTATTGATAGCTGGAGGATTATTGTATGTTTCGTATATTATTATTCTATTGTCTCTTGTTCTTTTCTTTTTTCTATTTATCTCTACTCTACTTCTTTTGTTGTAAAACATTTTGTGGGTTATAAACGAGGTTATAAATATACTTACTTACTTATTGAAAAAAAATTAATCAAACTCACCGCTTCTCCCGTTCCGAGCATGATGCTTTGTGGTACGGCATAAATCTTCGACTCCATGTGGAACTCGTGGGGGCCCAATGTGATGAGCAGCACCCGAAAGTTGGTTCCGCCAAGATCCAGCGCCAGAAACTTTCCACATTCTAAAGAAAATACAAAAATTCAAATCCTGCGTCGCAACACGAAAGAGGCGCATTAGAACAAAGTTGCGTTTAATTTCAAGTTTTCATGGGCGATACCTTTTTGCTGCAACCATCGTAGATACTTTCTAATTTGCGACATATCTGCTATTAAAATACCATACTTCAAATTTTCTACATTTCTCCTTGGGTTCCCAATTTTTTTGTCAGCAATTCGCGGTTGGTTTCTAATTTGAAAGTAAAAGACCCAGCTTCAATTGAAAGAAAAGATGACCAACTTTTATAAAATAAAAAGCTTAGGTAGCATTCCAAACCCACAACCTGTCCCCATTTTTTAACAAGTGAATAACAGTACGTAAATAATTGTCGAAATCGTATGTATTTTTTTAGTATTTATATGTCACTGAATGGACCAGACGGTTTAGGCATAGTTCTGTTTTATACATTATATTTTGTACTCCTCAATTCTGAGAGAAATAAATAATACAGCGGGAGCGGATGGCGAACTGTAAGTAGCCGTTTTATTCCTGGCGGACTACGCCAGAGGTACGCTGAACTGTTCCCTGCCTCACCCAACGTACAAACTAGCGGGTCCGCTGTCACTCAGCCCGCTTACAAATACGCCCATCATAAAATTCCTCTCGGATTAGTTCTTTTTTGGCCGCTAGGTGCGCTACCGTAAAGGAACAAGGACACATTACTTCTTTGCTTACGTTTATCCAGGTTTGTCTTGCTATTTTCAATTCCTCTTAGGCCTAACCATGTTTAAAACTGTTTAAAATGCCTCTTCCCCTCTTTTTGCTTTACCCCCCCCCCCCCCTTTACCCAACTGTCAAGCGTCATCAAGTTTGTCATTTCTGGCTTCCGACTTCAGTGCTGAGTGCTGGCTGACGTTTCAACGGGGCTAAAACGCGACTCGATATGAAGCGAAAGCCTAATCGCTTATTCACCCGTCAGATAACTTATCCCCACATCTCACGTGTGATTGTTATTGTTCCTCTAGCGCGTCTGGCGGCAATTCGTCATCGGATTTTATGAAGGACGTATGAAACGACTTCGGGCACCCCGCGCCTTCCCAGCGTTCGGCCCGCTGGCGAATAAAACGACAACGAACAGTCCGCTCAGAGCAAAATAACACTAGGGAGTAGCGCCGACACTTGACAAAATTGACACACACTCGAATAGCGTGGACAAAAGCACCACTAGCGATAGAGAACGTCCCTACTGAAACTCATTCAGCCGTTCACCAGCGCTGGCTCCGATAACTTTATATCCTGAACATATCAAAAAATTTGATATGGCCTCCATTGTTTCATTGGTGTTTGCAGACCGCACCTTTGCTTTACTACAAATTTCTGAACCCGAAAGTTTGTTTCGCTTTAAATGCCGCAAGCATAGCGGGCGGCGGTATGACAATTCTAAAATTGTAACATAAATGTGATCATATATTACTATGTTGACCATGTATGACGATCCACCACTATTTTTGTAAAAAGATAACATGGAATTAAACGAATTAATTAATTAATGAGTAGGGCCCGTTTGCAAAGTATGGAAAGCATAGGTACTGGCGCTACTCCCTAGTGCTACTCCGGCCGTCCACCTAAAATCTACGACCTCAACAACGGAGGTAGAGTTTTTACTACTTACTAGAGTGGATCATCGTGCTTACCGACTGGCTGGTCATTTCATAACTATTTTGTACAAAAATAAATTGCATTTAAAGGCAAATTCTCGCCGTTCCCCGAGTACTCCACTTGAGGAGTCCCCGTTCAACGTATTAAAACCCTATCTGTTCCCCGGTTACGTAATATTCTCCCACCCCCCTATTCTCCTATACGTATTAGACCCCAGCGAGAGAAATCCCAGAAAATCCCCAAACTAGCCCCTGTGGCCCCTCTTCATGAAAGATATAAAAGGAGTTTTGTTCCAGCATTTGTTGAGTTGTACAACAACGAGAAGTTAGTCCCATGTAGTGTTTTTTTTTTATCATTCGTTACAAAGTGTTATTCATTCTTTATTTTGTATGACAAAAAGGTCAACTTCGGCGGTAACGCTGTGACAGCTACTTTTGAAAAATAAAATTCTATTCTATTCTGTTTGTCCCGGGGACTCACTCACCGTATTCTCGCGAGTCCCCACGGACGGGGAATGCTCCGATTATCATCACCATCATCAACAAGGACTCCCTTTCAGATTCGGAGGGGAATCAATTTTTGCTGGTGTTGGTGCAACGTAAAATTAATTAAAAACAATCAGAATAAACAAAACCAAAACTAAAGTGGATCCAGACTTATTTCGTCAACTGAATATTTTTTTTTTCGAACAAAACCTATTCTGGAAGCATTCCCTGTGTTCTTGCTCTTTCCGTACGCGGAGTCCACGCGGAGTGACTCCCTCTATTCTCGCCGTTCCCTTCGATTCCCCGAAGAGTCCTCGAGGAACAGCGAGAATACGCCTTAAGAAAAAACTGATTTTAAGAAAAATCGCGGCCTTACGCGCTGACTATTGGGAGGTTCGACGCTATGTCAGGCAACTGGTGCCCCTACATTGACAAATCCCCTAAGAAGTTGTATTTGCTCCAACCTTCGTGACTATCCTATTTCCGAGGAACTATTGATTACGCCCCCCCCCCCTTTGTCAAGGACATTCTACCTTGTATACGTGACGGTATCCAGCTCCACACCCGGAGAGGACATTATTTTTTTTCCAATTACACAAAATGACTGACAAGGCCATAACACAAAAGAAGTTCCTGTTTTCACCACGCAAGCAAAGTGATCAAGTTGCTTATTGTTTTCTTCCCGTCAAGTCCATTCTCAAAAATCTGATTTCTACGAAGGGAGTTGCTTATGGATAATCGAGAACCAAAAGGTCAATAACTACCCTTACTGAAAAATCGGCAGGTTGGACCCTGCACGGCAGATGGCGGTGGCCTCGACCGCTCAGTGCGTTGCCGCACTTCAGCCACAAACTGAGACAGGATCCTTTCCTCGGCAAAAGGAAGCTCAGGAAAGCGGGGTGTTGTGCTTTAAAGTGGGAACACACGATCAGGATTTCCCGGTCAGATGTTCATCACTTTCATCATAAAGCTGAAAAATCTTAAAGCACGCCTTGCACTTCATACTTTTTATGTTCCAATATGCAAAACAATCCGAATACTGTAAAACTAAGCTCTACTTTTAACAAATTTTAAGAAGTCGCGGCAAGTGCAAAGATTAGTGTGGTGTCGTTAGGCGGGTTTACAATGTAACATAGGAAATTTAGATCTTTAGGTTTAAGAATTAATGACTGTAATTCGGAACTAGGTTGCATTGGCACTACAGGTACGACGGGTCCTTTCAGCTTTTCCATATGGAAGTGATGATGGTGACGAAAATCCGGGCTGGAATTCGAGCCCAGGAGCACCCGACCCTGATCGTGTATCAGAGGCATTACCGTTTCGAAACATCAAAGATTTGAGGTATGGGATGTAAGGGTTGAATGTGGAGGGCAAAGGAGATGGTAACGGCGATCCATTCCTTAACCAGGTGACGCTCGTGACCCGGGTTAGAATGAATAATATACTATGCCGGCGCGAAGGGGCACGAGAGGAGCCTGACAGTTGATTAACAGGCGGCAGGTCGGTCGGCGCAAGTCTCACAAAGTGAGATCGCCGTATGCGCAGGTGATAAAAAATAAAAATAATTAAGAAATGAAGAAAAGGGAAAAGGGAAGTTGAAAGAGTGGGTAAAGTAGGATTTTTAAAGGACCCCTCTTGCTTTTTCTGCCTTGCTTTTTCTGCCTTTTATAATATACTTAGCTCCCATTTGGAATTATAAGCTTTTAAAATCCCCACCTTTCTCCATTGTTTCGTTTCGTAACTACGAATTTTTAGCGCTTGTTCTGCCTTGCCGAGTTTTCCCGTCACTCAACGAAAAGTTTGCCGGAATCTTCATTGTCCGCTGACAACTCTTTTACACATAAGGATGTGATAATCTTCTGTTTATTACTTCTTTTATTTGCTTAGTTTTTCCCATTTTTTAACCAAGGCACATTCGTTTTCAAATCTTTTGCGCCCAGCCGCCGCGTCGGAGAGCAGGAAGGCTGGATATAATCAACAAGCGCTAACAAGAGAATCGCTAGTTTCAGGTGGAAAGTAACGGTATTTTTGTAAACGTCTTTTCTGATCCATTTTAAAGGGAAAAGATCATTTCTAGTAAGAGTTGTGCTTTAAGCCATGTTCGATCCGTCTACAGTTATTCATCTATATTTCATCCAGTCATCCATCTATTTTATACTAGTCATTTCCATCACGAATAATAGGGCGATTCTGGCGTTCTCGCGGATTCGCTTTCGAAAGGCAAAGCGAGAAATGGCCGAGCGCAAGAACAAACGGAAAGTCGTTGAGCCTTTACAACTTCTCGCAACTTCTTTTTTGATTGATTGATTGATTTACAACTTCTCGCTGGCTTGCCGAATCACTTGACTTCCCAACACATGACGTCATTTTTCTAACTCGTTCAATCACATCAACATTGTTGGCTGTTAGGCCATGTCACGCCCCGGAAAATTGCGGCGTGAGCCAACGGCAAAAACAAATGCGACAATAGACTTTGCCAGAGTTTTTCCGGAAAGGATTCGGAAAAAAAAGCGAGGAAATCGGGTGGTGATCTGAGATGCGTCTGTAACGTTGGAGAAACACAGTATCACATACCACTGTTTTTAAGAGAAACTAGCCTCTATCCGTGTGTTGATTATATTATGTAATAAATATTATATTGCGGAGCGTCAGAACGCCAGATCATTGGTTATTACAGGTAACTTATCATTAGACTGGTTCTAGGGCTATTCGTCTCCGGTCCCTGATCCCCAACGAAAATTAGTAACCACATGGCAAAAAGACCTCAACCTGGTTGCAAGTACCACTAAACACCACCAAGTGGGATAAGTTATTTATTTCTGACCGGCCGATCTGGAGAAGCGGAGCTGTTCAATCATTCAATCTTTATTATCCGAAAAACATTCCTTACTGTATTAAAAAAACACGAATACTTGTTCTCTCGTCAAACATAACTAGGCTATATGCAATTGCGCTTTTACATTGTCAGATATTCATTAACTACACAGAAATTGCAACAAATTAAAGCGCTAAACTTCAATAGTTAACACAAAAAAAAGAGCAAAAAGATTTTACTTAAAATTTCGCGTTGAAAAAAACTCCCAAAGGAGGGTTCGAAACTTTTTTCGTACCACGCACGAATTGCCCGAATGGGTTGGAGTCTCAGAGTACTGAGACAATGATTTTGGTAGGGACGATGGAACTTCCAATGGGTAATGCTTAAACGTGGAATTTGTCGCTAGTGGGTAGGTATACTCATATTACATTCCCTCAACCCCAAAGGATATCTGCTCTAACGCTGATTGTTTTCAGAATGAACGGGTGAGTTACTTCTAGGTATCCTAAGGTCTTTGTCACCCAGGTATATAGTTTGTTTTGGAAATTTGATTGATAATTTCTACGAAGGGAGTTGCTTATGGATAATCTAGAACCATAACTAACCTAACTGAAAAATCAGGTTGGACCCTGCACGGCAGATGGCGGCATTGCCATCGACCGTTCAGCGCATTGCCGCACTTCGGCCACAAACTGAGACAGAATCCCCTCCTCGCCAAGCCCAGTCTCAGAAATATAACTTCTACGGGGGGAGCTGCTTATGGATAATTGAGAACCATAACTAACCTTACTGAAAAAGTAGTTTGTTTTGGAAATATGACTGAAAAAGGGATTAAATTAACGTAAAGTTTGTAGGTGTTACCAAGGTATGAATGTGAGAAGAAGTGATGATGTTTTTGTAATTCAAAAAATGTTATTCATATGGCTTAACAGCTTTCAAATGCAGATATAATATATATACCTATATCCTAGCCAGGGGCGTCACGACTGGAGGGGAGGGAAGCCCCCCCCCCCATCTTGTCGGCCAGTCGCGATGCGATTTTTTATCGAAACAGTTGATTTTTTCATGAAAACAGTTGGTTTTTCTGAAAATCAGTTACATTTTTGAGAACTGTCGTTTTTTCTTGAAAACAGTATTTTTTTCTGCAAAAAACAGTCGTTAAAAAAGCCATCCAGTAGGTAAATTCCTTGCCCCCCCCCCCCAACATTTTGGCTAATAACGCCTCTGATCTTAACTAGCTTACCTTCCCCATTCGGTAGATTTCTAACGTAGGTTGGGTAGCATTTGATAGTGGCGACGTCGTTTGTTTCCTTCTTCAGCCCTTTGTTGATCTCCGCCAGCAGATGCTTACAGACTTGCTCCAACTGATCATCTGACAACACCAGCTCCGCGCAGCGACTTTCAAGCTAAAAAGAAGAAACACTCTTATTTAATTCTTTTCGATTGAGTAGGGTACCACAAACCCTTCAAAAGCGAATCTTGGGCTTCCGGAACTAGAGCTGGTTTCAATTTATTTTTTATTTAATAATAAAGCAAAACATATCTCTCGTGGGCAGAGTCCAAATACGACGTTTTTGTAGTCATAAGTAAAGATAAAATAAGTTGTCAACAGATAATTTAAAAAAAAAAGTAACAAGGCAGAAAAGTGCTAAAGAGCATTGTACTGCTTTACGAAGCTCGGCACAAAGCTTCTACTGTAGCGCATAGTGTTACAGTAAGATTGGGGTCAGTTTGGGAACCTTTTCAGCCACTTCTCGGGGGGGGCGAGATCTTACAGGAACAAAGGGTGGGAGAAGGAATGAACGGTATATGGGGTGCTGGAGAAGGGAGGAGCCAAAGCTGCGGCATAGTTTTTCGCGGCGGGAAGAAAGGGATTCAATGGTGGACTCGGACTCGTCTCGAGATGTCTTTTTCAAGGACTCGGACTCGTCTTTCACGGAGCTGTCCGTCCGCCAGAGCTGCGGACTCGTCTTGAGACGCCTTCGTCAAGGACTCGGACTTGTCTCGGACTCGCGGCAGCTCTGTCGAGAACACCTGTCTCAGGCGTATCCTCAAGACCCATTGGTCCGATAAAGTGACCAATGTTGAGGTTGAACTCTTCTCAGTGTTCTTGGTGACAGATGTCCTGATGGAGAGAAGATGGAGATACTGGGGTTACATGGTGCGGATGGCAGAGGGCAGACTTCCCAACGACGCTTGGTGCTGGAAACCTTCTGACCTGGGTGCAAAGGGTAGGCAGTGCTCCACACTTGGCAGAAACCTCGAGAAGGAAGCCAAGTCAGGTCGGACCACGATGACCGAACTGTGGAATGCTGCCCAAGATAGAGTCACCTGAGGTCAGAAGTTGTCGCCTTATGCGCCACCAGGCACGGGAAGAAGTAAGTAAACCCTTAATTTGAACTCTGGGTATATCTAGCGTCTGGAGTATCCAATTGCCATACTGTGTTACACTACCCAGCATTTGACACAGTATGTCCAGGGTTAGACATAGGGTATCCAAAAATCAAGGGCTTGTCGCAGGCTGGCCTGGCTTTATATTCTTGCAACTGTTTGTGAATTGACTGATAAATTTATAGTCACAGCTTTGAAGGAACCAAATAAATATATAAAAATAAAAAGCCTTAAAAGAAATACTGTTATAATTATGAAAAAAAAAACTGAAAACAAAATGAGAGGAAGAAGCCTAAAATCGTCGGACGATTCCCGATCAGCATATTAATATACTGCATCACAAAAACATAGTTATATTAATTGCCCAGTGCTCATTTGTTAATAGGGCAACTGAACCGTGGGACAGATTACCTGCAAAAGTAGTAGATTCAGACAGCTTCCAAATGTTTAAAAATGTTTTTTCGAAACCTCATTTTTTAAAGTTATTTGTATGAAGTTCAATTTTAAATGTTTTTAAATGTTTTTTCAAAACTTCATTTTACTCAGTTGTTTTTGTCGTCTGAAAATGTGTTTACTTCTTGTAGTTTTCAGTTTCTGTATGTACAGGAAGCTATACGTAATCCATAGTATTTTGCAGTGATGGCGACAAGCTAAAAGCTTATAATAATAATAATAAGAATAATAATTTATTTCTTACCCACAAATTCCAGAGACAAGAGCTGTAAGCTCATATGGCACTTGCATGTGTCAAGATGATTTGATTGATCAAGAGTAAGTTTCGACTTTGCGGTTGAGATGCGCGCTATAAGGGAGCTGGAACTTCATTTGTAAGCAAAACCCTTAAGGCAAAACTGCTAATGGGCTGATGGGCATCACGAAAATGCATATATTGCTTAAAAGTATTTTTTTTACTTTGCGGTCAAGATTGGTACTTTAAGGAATAATCGGATTTGGGAAGTAGCAATTTCTAAGCAAATGTTGTTGAGTCTCCAATATTCCAGCGAAGTTTCATCGTCCTAGCACATCTGGAAGTACCTTAACGCGCGATCACCGGAATTCCAGACCCCCCTCCCCCTCCTCCAACTCCACCCACAATAACCGGAGCCAATCCTGTTCTGTAAATGATTAATCCAGAGCATCTGTTTGTCATTCCCACGAAGTTCGATCCAGATCACACCAGTCTAAGCGGGTCAAGTATTTTCCGCCCTCCCCCCGATAATTGCCGGATTCGGTCCGGAAATGAAAAAGGTCACAAGAGAAAAATGTCCTCTGTTTAATTATTGAATTTCACTCGAATCCGATCACCCGTTCCAAAGTTACGCATGACTCAATATTCCGGATTCCCCTCCCTCAACTCCCCCCCCCAAGATTATCATATCGAGGATTTTTTTTTTTATTCCAAGTCAGTTTGACCGGGTCCCTGATATGCCTTCCAAGTTTCGTCGTGAAAATCCCCCAAAAAACGGAATTCCGGGATACCCCTCCTCCCCCCCCTCAAGTGTCTGGATCCAGTCAAATTATGTAAAAGATTTACATGGACCAGATGTTTGTTCTTCCCAGCAGGTTTCACTCCGATACCATCATTCTAACCGTTTCTCGAGATTTCCGGTCCACCCCCCCCACCCCACCCAGCTCCCCCGCGGTGCACGTAGCCAATCCGATTCAGCAAATGACTTACCTAGAGCATCTGTTTGTTCTTCCCACAAAGTTCCATCCCGATCCCTCCATTCTAAAAGGGGCACGTATTTTCCGCCCCCCCCCAATAGTTGCCGGATCCGGTCCGGATATGAAAAAAATCATCGGAGAAATGTCCTCTGTTGAATTCTTAAATTTCACTCGAATCCGATCACCCATTCCAAAATTACGCATGACTGAAAATTTCGGATTCCCCTCCCTCCACTCCCCCCACCATTATCTGATCGACAAAATTTTTATTTTGAAGTCAGTTTGATTGGGTCCCTGATATGCCTGCCAAGTTTCATCGTGAAAATCCCCAAAACCACCATCACCGGAATTCCGGGACCCCCCCCCCCATAAGTGTCCGGATCAAGTACAATGGTCTAAAGGACTTATCTAGAGCAGATGCTTGTTCTTCCCAGCAAGTTTCACTCCGATCCCTCCATTCTAACCGTTTCTTGAAATTTCCGGTCTCCCCCCCCCCAACTCCCCCCTGGCTACCGAATCCGGTCAAGACTTTAAACGGGACAGTACAGATATATATTCTGTTCAGTTATGAAGTTTCATTACAATCCGATCATCCGTTCGAAAGTTACACACTTCTCAATTTCCCGGATTCCCCTGCGGATTCCCCTCCCTCTACTCACCCACCATTATCTGATCGACAATATTTTTATTTTGAAGTCAGTTTGATTGGGTCCCTGATATGCCTGCCAAGTTTAATCGTGAAAATCCAAAAAACCACCATCACCGGAATTCCGGGACCCCCCCCCCCCCCCATAAGTGTCCGGATCCATTGCAATGGTCTAAAGGACTTATCTAGAGCAGATGCTTGTTCTTCCAAGCAAGTTTCACTCCGATCCCTCCATTCTAACCGTTTCTTGAAATTTCCGGTCTCCCCCCCCCCAACTCCCCCCTGGCTACCGAATCCGGTCAAGACTTTAAACGGGACATTACAGATATATATTCTCTTCAGTTATGAAGTTTCATTACAATCCGATCATCCGTTCGAAAGTTACACACTTCTCAGTTTCCCGGATTCCCCTTGCCCTCCACCCCCCCCCCCCCCAAATGGTCGGATCAGAAAACTGATTATTCCTAATTTTGTTTGGTCGGGTCTCTGATATGCCTGCCAAGTTTCATGGTCCTAGCACAACTGGAAGTACCCTAACTCGAAAAAGTGTGACAAAATGCCCTAAATTTTCAAGTTTCCAGCGCCCCGCACTCCCCCCCATATGGTCGGATCGGGAAACTGATTATTTCCAGGTTAGTTTGGTCGGGTCCGTGATATTCCTGCCAAGTTTCATTGTCCTAGCTCATCTGGAAGTACCCTCACTCGAAAAAGTGTGACAAAATGCCCTAAATTTTCAAGTTTCCAGCGCCCCAACTCCCCCGCATATGGTCGGATCGGGAAACTTATTATTTCCAGGTTACTTTGGCCAGGTCCCTGATATTCCTGCCAAGTTTCATTGTCCTAGCTCATCTGGAAGTACCCTAACTCGAAAAAGTGTGACAAAATGCCCTAAATTTTCAAGTTTCGAGCGCCCCCACTCCCCCGCATATGGTCGGATCGGGAAACTGATTATTTTCAGGTTCGTTTGGTCGGGTCCCTGATATTCCTGCCAAGTTTCATTGTCCTAGCTCATCTAGAAGTACCCTAACTCAGAAAAAAGTGACAAAATGCCCTAAATTTGCAAGTTTCCAGCGCCCCGCACTCCCCCCCATATGGTCGGATCGGGAAACTGATTATTTCCAGGTTAGTTTGGTCGGGTCCCTGATATGCCTGCCAAGTTTCATTGTCCTAGCACATCTGGAAGTACCCTAACTCGGATATGTGGGACAAAGAAACTCGGACCGACCGACAGACGGAATTGTGATCGGTATACGGCACTTGAGCCAGAGGCTGCAAGTGCCATAAAAACATAGTTCAATAAAATAATCAACGCATAAAACGTCGTCCAGAAATTATCAAACAAGCCAAGCTTCAAATCGGTATCGTCTGCGCTCTGTGAGTAAACTGATGTTTCTAAATCAATCCTTCAGTTAAAATAATACAAACCTTCGGAATATGGAACACAAAAAAAATTATCATCAAACCTACCAAATGTTTCCATGTATCATCGGCTAACACACCCATTTTCGTAAAACAATTCCCCGTCCTTCAACTTCAAACTGTTCTCAGACACACCTACTAGCCAACTAATCATTTTCAAAAGACAGAACACAATGAAAACCTGAGCCAGACAAGAACCGGTATGACGCCATGTGTTTTTTTCTGACGCAATATCTAGATTAAACAAGAAATTTGTAATCTAGAAATCCAGATTCCACGAATTCGCTGATAAATGCGTATGACCGTACGGAATCCGGAGCTCGAAACTGATTAACTGGCATTTCGAAGCCTTAAAGGACCTGACTTACCTATAATACTAACGCAACCTACTTCCATAGTCACTCCATATATTTCTAAACCCGGAGACCCTAATTTCGTACGGTACATTCTAACCTCTCTAACAAAACCACGCTTCGATGTGTATCACGCTGTCGACGGATGTTTGCGAGAAGTTTTTCCATCAGAACAAACCAGAGGTTTCGACGGGATCCCAAAAATTTATTCGATACAGACAATTGGGTATTGCCATGTAAGATGGTGGTACAGAAAAAAAAACCTGTTTCACAGCCCGATCGCAGCCAAAAAGCCGAATAGACGTGCAGCATTTTTGAAACTTAAAGTTCAATGGGAGGATCAAACAATCATGATATCACATTACCGCCCCCTAGAATAAACGCTACATCAGAAATCAGCAGATTCCTCGACAACTTATTTTCGCTAATATCGTTACGCCGTTTTTTACTGTCTGCCATACTACGATTTACTAGCTTCGACAAATACAAGCGGAGTTTCTTTTTTCTTATCCATTCGTTGTTTATTATATACTCCGGATTATTTGTATTGTTGACAGATATTCGTGTTAACGGTGTTAACTGAGAATTTCTTGTAAGCTCCGGAATCAGCTGCAAGTAGGTCGGTTATATTTGTACATTTTTGGCAGTGTTGTAACCTTACATCCAGAATGCAAAACTTTTCTTCGGTACTGCAAACAACAGAAAGTTTCATCAGATAACACTGGAACAATCTGCCAGCTACAGAGACGGTTTATTTTAGCAGTCATTGCACTCTCATCACTCGGCTCTAAAAAACGATTGAGTTTTTGAATTTCCGCGCCTTGCATTACCAAGCTCTGAAATCGTCTCCGCCGATACGCCGAAGAGTCAATGACAAGCGATAACAAGAAAACGGCTTATTTTTTAAGCGCTATCTAGTGAAAGTCAGAAATGTGTATGTGTGAAGCATTTTACAAAAATTAAAGCATAGTTGGTGTCCTTGTGCTTTAAAACGGGGCTTTCCGCTAAGATACACTTCCAGACTTGGCAATGAGTCCATGCTAGGGACTGTCGGTTAGACCCCAGCCTCCGAGGGCTCTCCCATTTGCCGTTTTAGTAGAGTTATAAATTTGGTCTGGGTCAGGGCTAGAGGGTTTATGACGTGGTACTCTGCCACTGCTTTCAAGTGGGATATTTGGACAGTAAAATCATCGAGTCTCGGCCGCTCATTCCTCAAAAGATCGGGCGATAGGTAAGGGGGTCGTAAAATGTTCTCAAAACAGGCCTGCCACAGAGTGAATTTCTAGGAAGGGCTGGAACCATTCCACGGCGGGGAAGCGCGAAGAACTGGAGAGGGATTCGGGATTCCGCTGGAACGCAGTCTTAGGCCTTTCCTTTATTCTTGGTAACAGGAATACGCCTTGTCACGCCCTGAGGTCCAAGGACTATTCTAACTGATCCAGGGGAACATTGTCTTATCTGTTTAAATCTGTGCAATAATCATGACCATGGGCTTTTTGAGATATGGTAATCTCAAAGGACATGTCTTACCTATAATACTAACGCAGTCTACTTCCGTAATCACTCCAACCATTTCTAAGCCCGGAGGCCCGAAATTCGTACGGTACATTCTAACCCCTCTAACAAAAGCTCGTTGTTTTATAAGTAGTGCACTGAAAGACAAAAATGCTTCTCAGCCGGGATTTGAATCCAGGACCCTCTCCTTAAAGGCAGGCGCTCTAACCATTTGAGCTACCGAGGGGCCTGTGAACAGAGTTCGCAAACCACTACAATAGTCTGGTAGAAGCCGGCCACAGGAACAGTGATCCCGCCCGAAGGTATATTCATCTAACCAGCATGGGGATGTGAACTGGTTACATGAATTTGCCCTCTCCCTTGACCCAAAGAGACCTAACACCAAGTTTCATCAAAATATCTAGTTCCCTTCGAGAGTTATCGTGCTTACAGACACGGACAACTTTTGCGATCCCTCAACTTACATTTTGGGATCCCAAAAACAGTAGGAGAGTATGAGCCAATGAGAGGGAGAAATGTTCGGGGTTACACTGTCAGAAGTTTCATAAGAGATTGCGCATAACACTTTCAAAAATAACACCTTTTCACTTAGAAATAAAGTGTTATGATCAATAAAGTTTACACTATTTCGTGCATAGATCTCCAACAACACCTTCAATTGGTAAAAATACTAACGGGAACGAAAGAAACATAACATATAACATCCCAAATTGTTATCTGTTGAAACCGCGCATCCTGCTGTTGTCGTTATGTAACTTCTGACAGTGTAGTAATTTTACCTATTGAAGGTGTTGTTGGAGATCTGGGCACGAAATAGTATAAACTTAATTGGTCATAACACTTTTTTTCTAAGTGAAAAGGTGTTATTCTGGAAAGTGTTATGCGCAATCCGTTATGAAACTTCTGACAGTGTAGTATTTTTACCTATTGAAGTTTTTGTTGGAGATCTGGGCACGAAATAGCATAAACTTAATTGGGCATGACACTTTTTTTCTAAGTGAAAAGGTGTTATTCTGGAAAGTGTTATGCGCAATCTGTTATGAAACTTCTGACAGTGTAGACAAGTTAAAAAAAACATATTTTAGATGTATTAAAATAATTCGTGGGGCTCCTCCGGATAGGTATGCCCCTCAGAGGAAACATTTTGTTCCTTCAGATTGAAGTTTGTTTTTGTTCATAATCTTATTGCCACAGCACTAGCTGTTTTGTGTGCAGCAAATCTATATAAGTAAGTAAGTAATTTATTTATGACCCGCCATTTTGAAAAGGCGGAGTATATATCTACAGGACACGGGGAACATATCCAAAGCTATTTTCGCAAGTACGTGCATGACCAAATGCTCTATCATGTATATTTAAGGATATTACGGATTAAATCATCATTTATTATTTAAATATTCTTTGAGCCCAAGCTGACTTTGAAACATTTATTCAAACAATGTTTACAACGGGTACGTCAGCTATGATTCTTCATCAGCGATATTTCGGCCCTTTTTGGCAAGGGTCCTCGTCAGGCTGTCAATCCGCTGGTTCAACTTCGGGGAAGGAAACAAACCTGTAATCTGTGTAATGATAAACTGTGTAATGATTACAGGTTTGTTTCCTTCCCCGAAGTTGAACCAGAGGATTGACAGCCTGATGAGGACCCTTGCCAAAAAGGGCCGAAATATCGCTGATGAAGAATCATAGCTGACGTACCCGTTGTAAACATTGTTTGAATAAATGTATTATTTATTATTAGGACGTACTATTTGGTGTTTAACTAGCATTGACCTTGGTAGAGAGTCCGAAACGAGGGCTTCCTCTCCTGTTGGGCACCACTGTACAGACCTCCGTGGACACCGACACTTACTCTACATCAATTTTCTGGACTGAGCATCCAATCCGTCACAAATATGTACCAAAACTGTCTGGAAAGCTCCAGTAGGGCTTGACCCTACTGGCTCTTCCGGTCTCACCACGAAAACAAACCTGTCGCATCCCTGGCCGGACCGAGGGCCGGACATTTTTCCTATGACCAACTGTTCTCCTGCCTTGGTCCAAATCCAGTACTCCACACAAAAATGTCACTATATTTGAGATTGATATTTATTATATATTATACTTCTTCCCTTCTCCTGTCTAATCTATATATCTGACATGGGGAATTGAGTAGTGACGATCAGGACGTACTATGTGGTGTTTAAGTAGCATTGACCTTGGTGGGGACTCCAAAACGAGGGCTTACTAGCCTGTTTGGTAGCACTGTACAAGCCAAATACAATAGAAAAAGCGAGATTGTCGGGGTTTTTTCTTGATCAGCTAGTTGCGAGGGATAAATAAATTTCGGATATTTCGGTTGCACTTCCGGCAAACCGTCCTCAGCGAAAAAAACAAAACTAAATCATAAAATCCACCACAATCACAACAGGAAAACGATGCGAGGAGGATAAGAAGGATAAGAAGAGGGTTAGCTAGCTGATCAAGAAAAAAACCCCGAAAATCTCGTTTTTTCTGTTGTATTTGAAATGAATGGTCAGCTTGGCTTCAAACCTTATTTTTACTGTACAAGCCTTCATGGGCGCCTAAGCAGGAGACTTACTCTTCGTCCATTTTTTGGACTGAGTAACCAATCCGTCACAAATGTGTGCCAAAACCGTCTGGAAAGCTCCAGTAGGGCTTGACCCTACCGGCCCCTCCATTCTCACCACGAAAACAAACCTGTCGCATCCCTGGTCGGACATGTTTCCTACCCTGAAGTCTCAGCTTGTTAGCCAAGCTGGAATCGAGCAACTGTTCTTCCCTTCTCCTGCCTTCGTCCAAAACCATTACTCCACATAAAAATGTCACAATTTTTTAGATAAAACCTCATACAAAAATGTCACTATGTTTTGAGATACAACCTCTTAGAAGGCTAACTGAAAACTGGCATGGCCTTCCTCCCCAGAGAGGCAGGAAATAGACCTGCTTCAGATGTTTGTCACATATGTTTACCAAGAAACACCCTAACCCCCGGGGAGGCACATCTGGGATGCATAAGAAACAACCTGGCCGAAAAGCAGCGGGATTAAGTCCATCGAAAATTCACTTATGTTACCCGAAATAGAACTTGATTAGCACAACTAAAAGTTGCGTTTTTGATCGAAGTTTGGTTCGCCGTTAGCGTAGCCGGTTGCTTAATTTCCGTTATTAAACGCCGTCGAAGTTCCCCGTTTGCGTAATTAGTGTTTTTACGACTCCGGCGACCCTTCCCGGTCGACGCTTCTTCGACGATTCAAGCAAACTTCGAACTTGCTAGCCCACGAAGTTCGACGGTCAGAGTTTGAAGACGAAGAAACTGTTACCGGCGACCAAAAACGGTAACTAAACAAAGACCTTTGAGGTTGAAGGTAACTTCAAAACTTCGATCAAAAACGCGACTTTCGTGTGTCGGTCAGTGCACGGTCCGAACTTGGAAAAGTGTTCACTCCCTCGGCATACGCTGACAGCGAACAATATTTAATTTCTAGAAATATACTCCAGCGCTATTTCGGCACTTTCTGGCAAGGGTATAAATATGACCTGCGAATACCTAACTTATGAACAACCGATTATGGCCCCTTGATAGTACTTACAAGCTTCATAGTATCAGCTGGAGGAGTTGCTCTCAATTTCTTCCAAAGGGCCAGCAGGGATTGCCAGAGGATTCGTGTACTCTCAATCATGATTTCAAAACTGAAGTTTCACTTCTTTACACAACAGTCGACAAATCGAGACTGCCAAATTTTTTCAGCGCTGAGAAAAGTAAGAGGCAAGCTTATGGTTTTGATCCCGGAGGTCTGACCGCAATCCAGCCAATCAGGGATCAGCGCGGCATGAACCGTAAACTCGTCCAGCGAGTTTATCCGCTAAGCGGATCAAAGGGTAACAAGTATAAGCTGTCTAGATGTTAGGGATGTTTTTGTGTATCAGCTTTTCCATTTTCCTGCGAAATATTACGCAATATATCACGACCTCCGGCTTTTTGGGCAAATAAACTATCCTTATTAATAATAATTAAATAATTAATTACACAGATCAATAAGATTCCTATATTTTGCATTAATCCATGCTTATCAACGCTGATATATCTTTGTACATGGGAATAATAATGGAAATATAAAAAAAAAATCTTCTTGCCCGAACTTGGCAGTTTTTGTCTGCCTCAAAGCAAGATATTTCAAACTCAGTGTTCAAAACGTCTATTGCAATTTGCTATAAAGTTCGTGCAGTTGTCCCCATGGGCAAGTAACTCCTTTTGGCCCAGTTTTGATTGTTTATTTTTTGAATGAACGAAGGATTTAGACGCACTGCCCAAGGGCGTAAATGCAGTAGAAAAGGACAAAGATATGTAAAATAATCGTAAAAAAATCAAAAAATATTTCCTACAAAGGTTCACTAATTTTGAATCACACTGATTGGATCGTGGACAAGTAAGTTTCCGATCGGAGGACATAAATTGCAGGAGAGGGTTTTCTTAATTGTACAATCCTTCTTTTTGTTGTAGATGTGTGATGAAGGGCTTGCGCGCCCTCTGAATTATATTTCGACTGGATTTCACTTTACAAACTTCATTTCCACCTCACTGAATTACACAAAGATTCAAAATTAATCGGGGAATACACAATCAGGGTCAAATTTAAGCTGTAAGGGAGTTGCTGCGTCACAATAATGACAAACATGCTATGCAAATAACACTAACTGTATATAAGTTAAAGTCGGTATACAAACACGGATTCATTTTCGCAACTGATCCTTGCCTTATACTTATATTTTATAAGTAGTGAACTGAAAAAAACTACTTATATTATAAGTGGTGAAAAAAGCTACTTATATTTTGGTTTGATTTTTAAAACTGGTTTTAACCATGAGACCCCGCCTTGTGGGTCCAGGTATGCTTACGTGGCTCCGACAATGGAGTCCTAGACTTCTAAATTATATTCGAAAAAGTTGTTTCTGGTTTATTGGTCACGGTACAAGTCCCTTGTGTAAAGTGCCATATAAGTATTATCAAATGCAATATTGACGATATGATGCAACTATTATGCCGATATAGGCTGCCTTGAATTTCCAACAAATCTTCTGAAAACAAAACAAAATCAATGCTTTTCAAAAAAATCATGTATGTAAAACAAATGTTTGTTTGCAGCAGTCAGTCTAGGATATTTTTCAGTTATATTTTAGCTATTCTTGGCAAGGGTTCTCTTTCAGCGATGATTGCACGATTTGCTTTGTTCAGAAGTGATTTTTTTTTCCATAATTGCAGGTTCGCTTCTTCAAGATAGCCTACAGCATGAGAAGGACCCTTGCCAAGAAGGGCCAAAATATCACTGAAGGATATCCTAGCCGACTAACAGATCATAACCGAGTCCCAATTCGACCTTCCCGCTTTAATGTAAGCGAACCAAATACTGCAAATGGAGCATATTTTCGAACCAACTCCTTTTTATATAAAATTAGCTCGTCCCCAAACAGCAAAACGTCAAAACAGACACAAATTAACGATGCTTCAATACGGTACATCGAACAGTGAAAGAATTTAAAACAAAGCTTGCCTCTAACAATGCCATATATCAACTAGCTATCCAAAGCAATATTCCCGAAACCACACTGAAAGACTCTATAAGGAAGAGTTCCCAGGAAGAAAGAGGAGGGTCCGTGACGTCACTATCGATTTCCTGACGTAACAGGACGCGAAGTTGGCGCAAAGGTCATTCAGAACGTTTTACAGGGAATGGGATAAGTTCAAGGAGCCAAAAAAGGATACACCAGGAAACGCTGCTCCCGTTACGGGGAAGGTAAAACTGGGGAATATCCAACTGGAGCAGTCGGGCGGTTGCCTACCCATGGTGTTCGCCAAGGGCACTCGATTTTGCATCCCAGTATTGAGCCTTAAAGGACCCCTCGCACTATTTACTCTTCAACTTCCAGTATTTTAAAATGTTTGTATACTTTAAGACTAGGCTCTGCTTTCAACGAATAACCCACGGTTTTTGCTGTTTTAAGCCTTTTCCAAGACCCGTTGACTTGAAACGAAAACAGGGAAACAATTTACATAACCGGGTTTTCTGATGGAAAAACTTCTCGCAGACAACCGTCGACAGCGTGATGCACATCGAAGGTAGCAAAAGACGGCGAGTGAGAAAATCAGCGTGGTTTTCGAACAAACCCGCGAATAGCGAACGGCAAGAGGAAATCCGAAACCGGAAATCTAGGATTCATCCAAGACATGTTCTTTCAAATAGTCACGTTTCAACAAAATAAATATAAGGTGACGTATTTGTACATTTGTAGGAAGGGGCACGTAATCCTTTTGGACCTGACATATAACACGACAAGCAATATATTTCGAACGGAACTGAGAAAAGAACGACACAAGCAGGACTTAAAACCAGAAAAGTAGGATTCAGCGGAGACGACATTCAAATAGTCATAAGGACGGCTCAGACGGCGTTCGTAAAGTGCGTAAAGTCCTTCGCAAAGTTCGTAAAGTTGCTACGTTAACCTTCCGTAAACCTTTACGGGAGCAGGCAAGAAGTTAAACTTTAGTTAACTTTCTTCGCAAAGTTCGGAAGGTTGACCAATAGGAGAAGAGATCGGAAATAAGATATGAAAATGTATTTTAAAATGGGGAATAAGAAAACGACAGGAAAACGAAAATGATGAGATGATGATTCTTAGAGGTTTATATGGTGATAATAATATTATTGAATAACTTGAAACGTTACTTTGCAAGGATAATTATAAACAATTTTTATTTTTTTAGAATTTGTTGTTCTAGGTGGTTTCTGTCAGGTGAGTTGGGAAAAAAGAATTACTTCTTGGATTAAATTGTTTTGAACTGACTATTTAATTATATTATTTTTGTTATTGGATTATTTTTATTTATTTATTGGAGGTTCCTTTCCTGTATCTGGATATTAACCATGGCCCATTATGGCTTTTAGTGTTAAGAAATATCTACCTATGGTTCATATATAATAATAATTATCTCTAACAATTAGAATTTTTTTCTTTCTAGAACAAATTGCAACAAACAATTCTCGTAATGTTATCCAGGTGAAATTCCCGTCTGAGCGGCGACAAACTTTACAGAGCACTTTAAGACGAACTTTAAGAACGCCGTCTGAATCGTCCTATAGTCATTCCAATAGTTCTTCGAATAGCCACGCGTAAGACCAGAAAAGGTTCTCGGATGGAGCGACAGCACAACTCGACCAGATACAGAGATGGGCGAATCCCGACCACGAAAGGATTCGAATCCGAATCCAAGGCTAGGTACGAATCCGAATCCACCATTTCATACTGAGGATTCGAACCCGGAGTCGAATCCAGATTCGAATCCGACCTTAACAAAAATCAAATCATATACGCAGGTTGCAGTTTTCAAATAATGTATACAACGGATACGTCAGCTACGATGCTTCATCAGCGATATTTCGACCCTTCTTGGCAAGGGTCCTCGTCAGGATGTCAATCTTCAGGGTCAACGTCGGGAAGGAAACAAACCTGTAATCATTAGGTTGTAGTTTGACATTTAGATGCGACAACAATCCTATCAGATAATGTGATGGATTACTGAGGATGGTTGGCGGTGAAGATTAAACAGTTGTATTGCCTAAGCCCACTGTACAAATTGGGAACGGAAACTGGTCCGAATCCGAAACCAGCCTGACAAGCAGAAGATTCGAATCCGGCCAAACGGACGAAACCAGGATTCGGATTCGCCCATCTCTGACCAGATACTCGAAGGGGAACTAACAAGGAGACTCGAAAGAAGGTTGCGAAACAGCCGTGAGGGAATGAACGACTCCCGGATTGCAAATGTCAGTTCGAAATCCCGTCAACTCGAAAGCTAGGATGAATCTGAGAATCTTTCATATGGTCACGTAGAAGAAAGGATGAGGTGCTCGGAATGAAAGGATGAAGGGAAGGCAATTCTGGCCCAGAGACCTGAAGGTGCAACCCATTAAGACCGTGGAGAAAACGTACGAGGCAATCGGGTCACTGAGTAACGGAGACTAATCCAATCTGACTGATGAAACCTCGAGAGGGATGGGAGGTTCTGGGGTCTGAGTAAAAGATCGACCTTAGTGCCCCCCCGCCCCGCCCGAAATGGGTGCCGACATTTCTTGGACGTGATATAGCTCCCGAAGTACCAGATGGACGGAAAGAAACTTGATAAGCCGAAAGACCACGCGAATCAGATCCAGCCTGAACCTCTGATAAAAACAAAAAATAAATAAATGTTTAGCCACGACGGTCCAATCTGATATACTAACTTTCTAGGAGAAAAAAACACCCTAAAAAATACTGAGCAAAATCTAAAAAATTGTGTAATGTTACACCAAATACAACCTCCATCACCAAGGAACACGTATTTAAATTCTTTTGCAGCTTGCTAACCTTTGAAGAACAACTCTTAGTATCTTCTCACGATGAAACAGCTCGGAAATACCATTAGCTTACTTTCCACGTGAAATGAGCGATTTCCTTGTTAGCTCTTTTCAACTCTATTCAGCCATCCCGCTCTCGGACGCGGCGGCTCGACGCAAAATATTTCAAAACTGAACGCGCCGTAGTTAAAAAGTGGGAAAACCAAGCAGAAAAAAAAGAAGTCCAAAACAGATGAACCTGATGGTCTACCATGTCTTCCAAAATAAAAACAACACTTTGAAGCTCCTTACGTTCTTATGTGTGGGAGAGTTGTCGGCGTACCTTGAAGTTTTCGACGAAGTTTGCGTTGCGTGACAATCAAAACTCGGCTCGACCGAAAAGCGCTAAAAGGTCATAGGTACAAAAGGAAACAATGGCGAAAGACATGGATTTCAGAAGCATATAATCACACATGAGAGCTAGGGATAATACCAAATAGCAGAATAAGCAAGAAGGACCCTTTAAGAGGAGGAGCCCTCTATCCGAAGAGGACGATGTAAATTTTATACCGCCGTCATCTGTAGTCATTGAGATAATGTAAGCTCGTGTGGATTGTGATTTCTGACACCATCAAGTACCACGCATGTTTTTTTTGCGTAATTATCGCTCATCGAAGAAAACTAGACGGCGAATATACCTTTAAAGGACCCCTCGCACTATTTACTCTTCATCTTACAGTATTTTAAAATATGTGAATATTTAAAACCATGCTGTGCTTTCAGCAAATAACCCACGGTTTTGGGCTGTTTTAAGCCTTTTCCGAGTTCCGTTGACTTGAAGCGAAAACAGGGAAACAATTTACATAACCGATTTTTCTGACGGTTTTTGCCTGTTTTAAGGCTTTTCCAAGGTCCACTGACTTGAAGCGAAATTAGGGAAACAATTTACATAACCGGTTTTTCTGACGGAAAAACTTCTCGCAGACAACCGTCGACAGCGTGATACACATCGAAGGTATCAAAACACGGCAAGTGAGAAAATCAGCGTGGTTTTGTTAGAGGTGTTGAATGTACCGTACGAAATTGGGGTCTCCCGGTTTATGAAATGTACTTTATATGAATAAAACGTCCTGGTACATTTTAAATCACAGAATCCCACAAATTCCCGAAAGATTGCAAATAGAGAACCAAACGAATGTAAAGCAATACAATCTGGAGAAAGCCAATAATCTTGATCACTAACTCTTCTTGCCGATGTAAAATCGCCCTGTACCTAGCGGAAGAGCCGGAAGTGGTATCACAGCCGCTCCCAAACTTCGCCGTGATTGGTTAACACAGGATTGAGTTGTTGAGTTTGAGTCGTTAGTGCTACGTTTCTTGTTCTTCCCGAGGAGCACTGGCGTGTTTTGGTCATATAGAGTATACAATCTGGTTAACCCGCACAAAGACTGCGAGCCTGCAATTTTAGTTCAACTGAAGAAAAAACACGTTTCTGCATTAAAACGCTACGGTTATGCGACTTCGTGTCCGTTGAAAATACGGCAAAAACTTTAACGAAATCATACTCTGTAAACGGTGCCAACGCGGAAGTTGTTTTTTTTAGAGAAAGGTGAAAAAATCGAAAAGCCAGACTCGAACGACACACAGGCTAACCCGTAACTCGGAAGCGTTACGAAAACTTTAAACAGGTACGAAGTCCATCAAACCGGCAATCAATGGGCGTAAAAAATCGTCTCTAATTTTCATACATCGACCTCTAAGTCACTGTCGGAACCAAAGAGTTATATGACCATAGAGATACACAGCTTAAACACCCCTTTCGCCCAAGCACTAATTGTGCAGACAGACAATACAGCTTTACCTGTTGAATTTTCTCCATTTTCATCAATTCCATTTAGAAATGACGATGGTGGTTAAATCCGAGCTGGCCATGTCCGGCCGGGTTGCCCGGACCAAAATGCTTATTGACGAAATGCCTGATAAGCAATTTAGAGAAACTCCCTAGCAGTTAGAAGGGCCTGTTTTTCTAAATGTGCGTTTTTCACTTATATCGTGTTTTTACTGAGTATTTTGTTCTGTTTTGTTTGTTGTTTTCCTTTTCTTCTTTATTCCTAGTCTATACTCCGTCTTATGTCCTGTGACCACATGACGGGTTGAAAATAAAATACATTCATTCAATAAGATTCGAGATAAAATTCTCGCAGACGATCCAAAACCTTGAAAATAACTGCAAATTCTATGGAAGTATCTGTTCCACAAATAATCAATACAGTGTAGGAAAGACAATTGCGATTCGTCTATGGTCTGCTCTATCTAGTATCGGTACGATTTAAGATTGTCTACGGTCCGATCCAAAGTTTTAATTTGTTACTTGCCAAGTAATCACTGAACCTTGATGATGTACTTCTGTTGCGCAAGGACAGCGCAATTCGAGCGCTGATTGGAGGAAAAGTGGGCGGGATGACGCAACATTTAAATCTCGTTCTGCGGAACTGAAACATTTGAAAAATGTCGCGGCATTATCTTTAGGGCACCTATCCACGTGACGACGAGATATTCGTTCAGATTGGCGAGTATAACAAATTTGGAAGAATTCGGAAAATCCTCGGATCCAACCTACGGAAATACTGCGCGAACGCTTCTGGGCAACTAACTTTTGGTCACACCGCACTTTCTGTACATTTCAGCATTCTGGGATTTGCTAAACATTTCCGAGAAAAGGCAAATTCGGACAAAATATTAGAAACTGGCAAAATACCTTCTCGGACTCCCCCCATGGGAATCTAATTCAGCCCTGTCGCCACATTATCGATGCTTCAGTGAAGTGCGAAACCATAGAGTGTCGTGTTAGATCACGGGCTTTCAAAAACATATACGAATCGTCGTTGACTCGCCTAACGTATCTATAAGTTTTATAAAGTTTATATAGTGTTTCGTTTTCTTTGTGTGTAATTCATTTTTCTTTCTTTCTACTACTCCGCTGTTTCATTTGTTCTATAGCGGGCCTCAATAAATTATTATTATTATTATTACAATGCTACAAAATGAAGCCACGAAATAATTAAAAAAAAAAATTATATTATATAAAATTATTATATATTTATCGAAGACTGGTATGACCATCAACAACTAAAACGCTCCTTTTCCAATTAAGCGCTCTGGCGGGTTAAAGTACGGTTGGAAACATTACAGGCGTATTCTCGGGGACTCGCTCCCCGTATTCTCGCGAGTCCCCACGGATGGGGAATGCTCCAATTATCATCACCATCATCAAAAAGGACTCCCTTTAAGATTCGGAGGGGAATCAATTTTTGCTGGTGTTAGTGCAATGTAAAATTAATTAAAAGCAATCAGAATAAACAAAACCAAAAATAAAGTGGATCCAGACTAACTTCGTAAACTGCAAACTCTTATTCCGGACAAAATCCATTTTGGAAGCATTCCCCTTATTCTCGCTGTTTCTGTACGCGGGGTCCGCGTGGAGTGACTCCCTCTATCCTTGCCGTTCCCTTCGATTCCCCGAGGAGTCCTCGGGGAATGGCGAGAATACGCCTTACTTCGAGTTGACGGGCAAAACTCGGCACCACACAAAGACTGAAAACTCGGAATTAGTCAAGTTCGGCCAAGATGATCAGACATAATGCTAAATAAAAGCAATACATACTTCTGACCTATGAGTGAATGAATGAATGAATTTATTGCACAAAAAACCCTTGGGGTCATGGCAACAAAACAAAAAGGAAACACAGCAAACTACAAAAATCGCTCTCTATGGGACAAACCAACTCGGAGGAATCTAGCCACCTTACGGATATCCCCCATATTTGTGCTTCCCATTTTTTCTAGTAGCCACTCCTCCCTAGTAATTCCCACCCCAAATAATTCGACCCTTAAATCACTCAATCGTTCATGAGGACGAAAGCGTAGTTCATTTGTTGTGTGATTGTGTGGAACTGAATGAATGGAGAAATGAGGTATTTGGTGAGAGTGTATAATGATGGATGGTAAGGGTGATGAAGGATGAATTTTTTGTTACTGTGAACAAACTTGGACGTTACTTGAGGCTTGCGAGGGAGCATAGAACGAGATTTTTAGAACAGGAGCAGTGTTTAGTTAGTAAATTTCTTATACAATTTTTGTTGCCATGGCCCACGGGCTTTTTGCGGTAATTACATTCTATTCTATCCTATGTTTAATCAACAATAATGACAATAACCATAACATCGGAATCAGAAACCCTAGCTTTGGTGAGGAGTTTCCTAGGTGCCATTCTGTGTAGCGTTTCCAATCGTGCTTAATCCGCTAGGAGTGCTCAACTATAAACGGGCAAACCGAAGCATTACAAATCCGTGACCCTACTCGATCAGATTCCGAACTAACGTGAACTATTTTCGTCCTAATAGACTTCTAAATATTTGTGTTATTTGTTTCATTTCTCCCCTCGCCCAAATCTCATGAGTTGTTGGGATCATTGTTCACTTCCAACGCTTTTCGACGCTGGAGCTTCCTGGCGAGAGAACAAAGAGTCACAGAGCTGAAACAGCGCGACGCGAAATTGCTCGGTAGGTGTCGACCGATTCGCGCGAACATGAATCGGCGTACTGTGGAAACAACCTGTCTAAGTCTTAAAGGACACCTGAACAATGAAACCATACTTGAACCCACCATGGAGAATGCATTTACAGACATGGCCACGGAGAGCATTCTCTCCTCAGCGTGACGTTTTCAAAATAGGGATGTTCGTTTCTTGAGGTTTGCACATGCAGACTCCAAGACAAAAAGCGCAATTCATTCAAATCTTGCACAGCACTGGCCGGATCGTATTGGAATTTCTTCTAGATATACGTTTGGGCTTAACTGGTTAAAAAATATTCTAGAAGAAGGGTTGATTGTAGACACTTGTTCATTTCTAAAATTGTTCGGTACTGAAATAAGGACAGATGCAAAATGGAGCAAAAATCATAGCTTGGAAACACCATTTCGTATTTGGATTTGGTTTTCTGCAGGCAATGTTAACGAAAGTCATACAGATAGGGATGATACTTGGTACTCTTCATTCAGGTGTCCTTTAAAGTTTAAAGGCACAGAAAACTTGACTACGCAACTTTCGGCCATCAAACCAACCTGGGGGGCTTAGATAAAGATACAGGGACTTATTGTCAACAGGACCCCCTTCTTTGTTATCTGGAACCCCCTCCTTAGTGTTCCCAAAGCTAGCTGGCAGGCCCTTGCCCCTTACGCACTGTAATTATGCGCTTATGCACTGTAAATTTCGCCTTTGGCCGTGTTGACTAACACATCGGGATAGTAGTCAAGAGGTCGTGCGTTCGATTCCTACTCCCGGCACACAGACCTTTTGCTTTTTTTTTCTACTAACTCAAAAGTCGAATTCTCGGAAACAGCCCGGAAACTGCAATGGTCGTAACGAATTTTTCTTACTCTCAATATCGACTCAGGGTACATTCTTGATATGTCAGCTAGCTCCCCGAGTCAAGTTTGAGTCAAGTTTTCTGTTCATTTAACTGAAAAGCCAACTTATCTTTGTATTTTTCACTATTTGCTCTAGTATGATGTTCAGAATATCTGCGGCCGTCCTCGCAACGCGAATTCGTACTATGACCGCGGAAAATTTGAATCTCAATACAAACGCGGCTTTTCAGTGGCCAGTGATCATCTCGCGGACGGTAGCTCGCTGCGTGAACACTTACTTTTCATAAACTGTTTTCGTCAAGCATATAACACAGGTACAAGCGCACAGAGGTACCACAAATCCGGCAAGGAAATACCACTATATGAAAATCGAGATTCGTGAAAGCTGAGCAACGAAGTAACGCATTTTCATCGGGTAACTAGATTGTTCTATCTCAACCCTTTCCAGTTAAACTTTAAAGCATGCTTCGCACTATTTACCGTTATATCCCAATTTTTAAAACTATTTGAATACTATAGAGCTAGGCTCAGCTTTCAACAAAATATCCACAGCTTTGGCTGTTTTAAGTCTTTTCCTGGGCCCACTGACTTCTAGCAACAACTCGGCAAAATTCGAATAACCGGTTTTACACATCAATCGCATGACACGCAAAAATGGTCGGTACCATAATGCGCACAAAAAACTCCAGGTTTGAGAATCAATGAACGCAACTGCGGAAGCAGGTTGCATTGACAGTACAAGTACGGCGGTCCTTTAAGCGTTGTGCTTACTTGTGCAGACGAACCGGTCTTCCGTCCACAGAGTGAGAAAATATACAAAACTTCACGTTTCCGTCCGTAAAATTGTGAAAAGTGAGAAATCCGGTCCAAATTCCGCGAAGTGTGCCCCAAGCTTCAATCTTACTGCTGTACCAGTACTCTACATGACTAAGTCCAAAACACGCCAGTGATCCTCAAGAAGAAGGAGTAAACGTCTCCGTAACGACTCAAACTCAACAACTCAATCTATGTGTCAGCCAATCACAGCGATCTTTGGGAGCAGCTGTGATACCGCTTCCGGCTCCTCCGCTAGGTACCCGGCGATTTTACATCGGCAAGGAGAGTTAGTCATCAAGAGTATTAGAGACAAAGTGCCAGAGGACAGAGAAACTGCGAGGGGGACGAGCACTACATGCACCGCCTAAATGCCTTACGACAAGTAACACTTTACCAAGAATAGACGCAATCATAAGATTACATGACGTTAAAAGCCGTCAGCAATTGGCAGATACAATACCGGTCTGTGCCATACACGCAACTATATTAACACTGCAGCGCTGAGACACGAACAATAGTTGCGTTTTTGATCCGAATTCTCCGTTCCGAATTCTCGCTTCTGAATTCTTGATTGTCGTACAAATTATCGTTTTTGCTCCTCTGACTTCTCCATTCTCGCTTTTGACAAAAACACTAATTTTGCAGCTCGTCCGCAACCCGGTATACGTGTATATGCATGTTGAACACCCGAACTCTGTTGACCAATCAGGGAGGGGAACGGAGAGAGGAGAATCGACAATTGACCATCGGAGCAAATTCTCGATTCTGCAGAATCGCGAAGCTTTCCCCGTTCTCGATTCCGACAAAAACGCAAGAAAAGGAGAATTCACTTCATCTGAATAGTCCAAAAACGCGAAATAGGAGAATTCGGAGGAGAATTCGGATCAACAACGCAACTAATTTTAGCTACAAGAACAATAGGGCAGGGTTGCCACACGTCGCACGATAGTGTGAATTGTCACTCTATTTTTTTTTCACTCTTGTCCTACGTAGGACATAAAATTCAGTCTATGTAAATGTCCAGATTTGTCGCACAATAGTGTGACAATTCCAGAAAATACAAAAATAAACGCGGAATTCAACTCAATGCAAGTAATTTTAAGACATTCCACTCTGTCTGTACTACATAAAGAGTTAGTTTTTACTTTCGGTGGGAGTGAAGAAGGGAAAGCATTTTTGCAGCAGTGATTCCGACCAAAAATTACCATTTCACGTTTTTTCATGAAAATAGAATTTCACTCCCAATTCACTCTCTGTCTCAGCCAAAAGTCTCTCTAAATTTTTCTGATATTGCAACCCTGCAATAGGGTGTCCCTGGCATTCTGGCGTCTGCGAGTTATAAACCACAAAGTTGTTGGCCGCAGAGCATGTAAAGGATAATTTAACCAGGCTGTATTATGATGATGATAATGATTTTATTTATAACCCGTCAAAATAAGCACAAAGCACAAAGACGGACACAGTTTACCGACTTCCGGCTCATAATGATTGCTACGTTATTTTGCGACGAATCAAACTCCTCGACTCTCCCACATCAATATGTAAATGGAGATTGAAAGCACCAAACTAAATCCATTATTTTAAAAACTAAATAAATAAAAAAACAAATCCATCATTTTAATTCGCGTTCGTATTTTGGTGAATTGTATTTAAACCGTGAATTGTATATACATATCACAGGTTACAATTGTAAATATATCCCTTGATTTTGTGAACTGTATTGGCATGTCCAGCACTATTTTTTTTTTGTAAAAAGATTTTTATGGATAAATAAACCGAAGTGTAACTGTAATTGTAAAACGGACGAAAAAAACTCGTCACAGGTGGACGTGTTGTATCGCATGCACACCGTTTACCCGCACGAGAATTGCTGGATCATATGTCCCCCAAAGCCCCACATGAACATTGCCAAAAAAGTAATGGCTTCAATGACACATAGATGCTTGCCATAAAAAAAATAACAACCAATACCTTTGACCACTGCGAAACCAGTTAGTTCGTCTATTAACCATTATATGCAATACTATACATTATATTTAACCAGTTCGTCTATTTTAGTCAGACGTCCTTCCAACAGTCCAACACGATGCCTAGGCATTCGCGGCCCCATCGCATGTTATTAAGTTTTAACCCGCCAATAACTTTGAAACCAAATATATTACACAAAAACAACTATTAATGTTATTATATATTTTTTTAATTTAATCAAACCATACAACTTTAAATAGTCCGTGTTTTTTTTTGTATTTATTTATTTGATAGTGCAAAACGGATACGTCAGCTGAATTTTATTAGAGCTATATTTCGGCCCTTCTTGGGCTTTTCCATACAAGGTTTTCCCACAAGTTCGTATTTCCAACTTGAGCGGTTAGGAGCCAGAAGAGGACCCTTGCCACGAAGGGCCGACATATAGCTCTAATAAAATTCAGCTGACATTTCGGTTTTGCACTATCAAATTTGATTCGCAGTCAGCTTGGGCTGAAGGAATATATATGTATTTAAAAAAAAAAAAATGGGGGGGGGGTGACTATAGGAAAAGGAATACTGTTCACCGCTCGGGACTAAGCACCTCGATGTTTCCCTATTCTTTGTAGTTCCTTAGTATCCTAGCTTGCACTGAACAACAGCATTTCATTCTGATGCCTCGAACAGACTGTCCGGGTCGGGTGTTCGCGAACTGAAATTCCTGCCCAGATTTTTAGCACCATCATCAATGTATATTAATGCAGCGTTTACAAGTACAGGAAAACTTGAACAGGACCCGATCTTGGTGCCAAAATTATGTTTACACGCAGAGGGAAAACAAATAAATTCTCCAAAACCAGGAAATCTGACAAAAATAATTTAAAAAAAAACAACAAATATTTGTTGAAATTAGTGATTGTGGGAGATCGGTGTGGACCTGGAGGTGAACATTGAGGATGGAGCGGTAAGTAAAAATAAAACAAATTCTTCACTTGTTCGTTCTTTATTTTATTGTAATAGTGAAGAGACTCGTTTATTTGTTGATTAGTTTGGTATTGACCACTATGTAACGGGCCATGGAGCTTTGTAGGGGTGGAAACTTATTTTGTTCATTTATTTTGAATTTAATAAAATTGAACTGAGCTGAACTAGCCAATAAAAAAATGTTTTGAGAGCATTTATGACATCAGTACTGATGACTGCTGCTCTCAAAAGCTATAGCTAGACCTTTTTTTTTGTCTTTTTACCAGCGACACCGACGAGATTCCTTTCAAGTAGACCGGAATTCCTTTCATCATGAAAGGATTCTCGTCCCGCTAGACTTTTTTTCTAGTCGTCTTCACGAACGGAATGGTTTCGAGTCCACCGGAATTGCTTTCTACTCGACGGGATTTCTTGCCCGTGTAAACGCTACATAAAAAGTTGAATTTTTTTTCAACTTGATGATGAAAGTAGAGATAATCCGGTCGGCAAATCCTGATCGTGTATTCGCACTGTGCCCTCTCACAGGGCAGATTGCATTCAAAAGGTGCAAAGTACCGCGGAAAAGGTTATGTTCCTGCTGATGCTGTCACATATGGACAGTTCGCACGACTGGAAAGGGAAAAGCAGCACCTCCATTCCAAGTAGGGGCTACTCAAACGAATGTTGCCGATTCGAACGAATGTTTGCTGCTGAAGACAGGAAGAAACGAGTGAAATAAAACGTCACCGATGGGAGTAGGCTCTAAAGAAGGTGCAATTTTAACTTGCAGTACATAACACCAATACTACATGAACGCTATATCATCAGTAGCGTATATTCCGATTATTTTCGGGGAGGGGCGACAGCTCAATGAAAATGTGCGGGCGAAGGTCAGCCACCCCCTTATCGGCCGGAATGCCGAAAAATTTTCGCCGTTTTTTGTATATTTTGACCGTTTTTACCACCAAAAAATACCTCTAGGTGCAAAAAACAACTTTTAATCTTGTAATCATGCACACTACGACTCAAACTGTTTCTAAGATCAATTACTGAACCATACTGTAAATAATTTCGATTTAGCTTCTCAATTTGTATTTTCTCGTACGTTTTTCCCGTAAAAAAAACTCCTTTTCCGATAATTTCGGATGAAGATCGCCCCTGTCGCCCGTATTTCGCGCACGTTTTTCCAATTAAAAACCCTTTTTCAAGAATTTCGGGGGGGGGGGGGGGACCGCCCCTGTCGCCCCCCCCCCCTAATATACGCTACTGTATATCATTAATTACTTAATTGCCGGACAGAGGCTGTTAAGAAGGTCGAGGGATTCCAGGAATCGAGTACGACGTTCCAAAACAGCCTCTCTCGGGTCTTTAACCCCATGATTGCACGTAAGTCAACGATTCCTGGACTACAGAAATAGCCCGAGCAAGAATTTAGCATATTTGGTAGTTCAGGCTGGGTAGTAAAGATTTTAAAAGCACTGATCAACCAGAAATACAACGATTCCTAATGCCCTCCTGCCTCTTAGTGTTAGCCTGAGTGAAATTAATGTCTTGCTCACCTCTTCAGGAATACACAACTTGATGTTCGGGTTGATATATTTGATTATCATTCCAATCATACCAACAAGTAAGACAGGGTCAGTAAGTCTTCAGATATGCAATTCAGAAGTCCTGAAAATTAACAGAAGTATTTAGAATATAGCCTGCTGTGGACACATCTTCAAATATCTACTTTAAAAGCTGTCCTGACTAGGCCTACTATGATTAGTTGGTCACCTGATAAAAATACTGCCTAGGTTACTCTGGAATGAACACTATTTGGAGGCGCCAGTCCTAAGGTGTAACCAAACAATATTGTTAAGGCCTCAAGACTGCAAAATCCCGAAATTCTAAACTGGAGAATTTGTGATTTTTTTTTATTTTATAGCGAAACTTACTGTTCATTAATCAGATCTGGACTTCAAAACAGCAAATATGACATGACCTCTGTACCATCCAATTTACATCCATCGGTCTGGACCCTATAAACATTTGAAAAAAAATCTGGGATCCCTCCAACCCTTTTTTCAGATGCAAAAATGACACACCTTTGGCATGTCCTATGGAAAAACGGCAAAAATCGGGCCCATGACCTTTGTGACGTCCAAAATCCTGATCATTCTTTATTTACTCCCAGCTTATTTAACAAAATTTGCAGGACCCCCAAATCTGATTCTTTTTCAATTTCACTGGCTGTTTCTTTCTTAAGTTTCTTTCCTTCTGTTGGGATACTTTCAATGGTCATGAATTTTCTTTGCAGCACGAACCCTTAGGCTATAGTTATCTTTTAGTTGTGTGTTCAGTTCTCCATACAGTTGACAAATAAAATACCTACCTGCCTGCCTTTCTCAGCTTAACATATTTAGTTAATAAATTAGTTATAATTTCAGGATTTTTCTGAAGTACTTACCATACTGAACCATTTTCTCCTACAAATACATACAGTCAAACACATATTCTGAATTACGGGCAGAGTGCTCCAACATTAGGACATGCCTCAACCTGGCCCAAGGTATGCCCACAGTCCACATATGTTAGCATAAGATATCTTTAGATATTTACGTAGACATCACTGTACCCTAACTTAGGCTAAGTTAGGGTACAGTCATGTCTAAGTAAATGTCTAAAGATATCCGATAATTTGAACACTATCTACCCTGAATCACCCATCCCACGAAAGATCCGTAAACAGCATCACCACCTACTGACAAAATGTTTTTAATTTAAAACTGGTAAATGTCATTATTTAAAGGTGCAAAACCTGAAAGAAGAAATAGAAGGAAATTAACAGCAATATTTGAATATCTCCTTTTCCCTTGGTAAATAAGATTTGACAAACTGCTATAATATATAAGTTGCCCGATATCTGCCTGATATGGGCTGGGTGCAGTAGAGGTATGAATATTCTTTGAGCCAAAGCTGACTTTGAAACATTTATTCAAACAATGTTTACAACAGATACGTCAGCTACGATTCTTCATCAGCTGAAACTGATGAATAGCTGAAGTAGAGGTATGCTTATGTCAGGCTTATGTGAACGTTTGTTGAGTCTGGACTTTGCCATCTCCATGCACTTGCTGTGACTAAAGCCAACTATCAGTTAGCCAAAGTAGGTAATTAATGGCCTCTGCAACACCTGAATAGATATTTCCGGTCTTCATTCTACCATTTAGCCCAGAACTGAACTGATCACATTAAAAAAATAACTGTTCAAATAAACATTACTCTATCTCTATTGGCAGGGTAATATGTTTTAATGTTTTTTTTCCTCTGGCTACAATCATTAGCTTGTTGGGCCAAGGTAGTGCCTTGTTAATCCAGCCATCTGAAGAGAAATTCCATCCAGGCCAGGATCCAGTCAACCACAAACCCCTGATTTTCGGATACCCTATGGCAAACGCTAGATATTTGTTGGTACCCTAACCCTGACCAACCTCACTACAGATGAATTCTGATTTATTGATTTCTGAGCTTTGCTCAAATCATCAATATTTTATTCGGTCCCAGTATCCAGCATTTGAGATAGTGTATCCAGCGCTAGGCATAGGGTATACCAAACGGTAGATATACCCAGCGTTTGGCATCAGCTTTCCCAAATTCAGGGGTTTGTGGTAGACTGCCAGGATCTGGGTTGGAACTAACCTCAGTCTGTCTTTTGGTCTTGATTGGATGATAATTTGCAAGTTTTACTACCCTACTAAAAATACCATACCCTATCTGCTTTGTCTAGAGATGTTTCACAATCGTCTCTCTCGTCCTCTTCTTGTTTGCAACACTGACTGAGTCGGAAGGGTCACTACTGACCCAGCGGAATAACTGGTTTAAACGTTTTCAATATTTTCCGCTTTGACCCTTTTGACTTTGGCCAATCAAATGCTCGACAACTCAATATTCTATCCGGCTAAGTCAGACGGGTTGGTTTAAGGCCACGGCGACGCCATCTAAGGCGTATTCTCGCCGTTCCCCCGAGGACTCCTCGGGGAATTGAAGGGAACGGCGAGGATAGAGGGAGTCACTGCACGCGGATTCCGCGTACAGAAACAGCGAGAACACGGGGAATGGTTCCGAAATGGATTTTGTTCGAACAAAAAATATGCAGTTGACGAAATTAGTCTGGATTCACTTTATTTTTGGTTTTGTTTCTTCTGATTGTTTTTAATTAATTTTACATTGCACCAACACCAGCAAAAGTTGATTCCCCTCCGAGTTTGAAAGTGATTACTTTTTGATGATGGTGATGATAATCGGAGCATTCCCGGGACAAACAAAAACACGGGGACTCCTCAAGTGGAGTCCTCGGGGAACGGCGAGAATACGCCTCTAGTTTATAAGACAAAACACACCGTGGACAGAGACGAATGTATGGTAGCTCTGCTAGTCATTCTCAGTTTCCGGGATCCCAAAACGTTCGCGACGGGATGCCAACGTCTATTAGCACGATAATTCTGAATTTCTCAAAGGGGTAGATATTTTGTTCAATGCACAGTCTATCAGACCGGGAGTCGTACTTTATGTCATACAGGCTACGCTTCGGGTAGCTCTCACGGAAAGAGAAGTTTACGGGTTGCAATACTCTTGATGACTAACTCTCCTAGCCGATGCAAAATCGCCGTGTACCTAGCGGAAGCGGCACCACATCTGTCCCCAACGATCGCCGTGATTGGTTGAGACAGGATTTGAGTTGTCGAGTCTGAGTCACTGGGGCGACGGTTTTTCGTTCTTAATCCTGAGCATCACTGGCGTGTTTCGGACTTAAGGCGTATTCTCGCCGTTCCCCGAGGACTCCACTTGAGGAGTCCCCGCGTTTTTGTATGTCCCGGGGACTCACTCCCAGTATTCTCGCGAGTCCCCATGGACGGGGAATGCTCCGATTAGCATCACCATCATCAAAAAGGACTCCCTTTCAAATTCGGAGGGGAATCAATTTTTGCTGTTGTAGGTGCTATGTAAAATTAATAAAAAAGAATCAGAATAAACAAAACCAAAAATAAAGTGGATGTAGACTAATTTTTTCAGCTGCATATTCATTTTTCAAACAAAATCCATTTTAGAAGCATTCCCCGTATTCTCGCTGTTTCTGTACGCGGAGTCCGCGTGGAGTGACTCCCTCTATTCTCGCCGTTCCCTTCGATTCCCCGAGGAGTCCTCGGGGAACGGCGAGAATACGCCTTTAGTCGTATAGTGTTCCGGGATGTGGCGTGACTTCAGGAGGGTTTTCGCGAGCTGGAAAGCAAAGTCGGAATCACTTTCCAGTGGTTTTCGCGCTACTTCGGAAAGTTGCCGAACTTCCCAGCCCGGTTTTCACGCTTTGGAAACCGAATCAGCTTTCCCGGAAAAGGGTTCCACGAGGCTAGTGGAAAGCTCCGCGGAAAGTTGAACGTTTCGGCGGGAATTTCAAAGATGTGGAGAAAAAACAGTGCAACTGTCACTAATAAAAAAAAAAAAATGGCAATCGTAATGAAGGTGACTTCGATGGAACATGAGAATCAAAGAACCGTTAACTGAACCATATTTGTTCGAAAAAGTTTGTAATTCAACATTTTCTCGGCGATATCTGCTTTCCATGCGTTTTCGCGATCAGTCCAGCGGGAGAGTGGAAGGTTATTCCAGGAATCGCTTTTTCACAGTTTTCGCGATGCGCTTCGCTCGTCTGAAAGTGATTCTGAGGTCGCGCGAAAACCATCCTTTACTACCGGTAACTTACACGTGCTGGCTTCTGTTTCGGTAGTAAAGTAAGTAAACAGCGAACGGATTGCGGTTCAGGGATGTGTAATCACTTACTTCCGGAAACTTTTACCTGCTGGCTCCTGCTCGGTAGTAAACGGAAAGTAAAGCGTACGGGTTGCAATTCCAGGATGTGGCGTGACTTACTACCGGTAACTTACACGTGCTGGGTTCTATTTCGGTAGTAAAGTAAGTAAACAGCGAACGGATTGCGGTTCAGGGATGTGTAATCACTTACTTCCGGAAACTTTTACCTGCTGGCTCCTGCTCGGTAGTAAACGGAAAGTAAAGCGTACGGGTTGCAATTCCAGGATGTGGTGTGACTTACTACCGGTAACTTACACGTGCTGGCTTCTATTTCGGTAGTAAAGTAAGTAAACAGCGAACGGATTGCGGTTCAGGGATGTGTAATCACTTACTTCCGGAAACTTGTACCTGCTGGCTCCTGTTCGGTAGAAAACAAAAACAGCTCACGGAAAGTACAATTGCTGATAAGAGACATGTGAGATTTACTGAAACTAGTCCGCTTAGAATCCGAGCAAGACCGCAACATTTTACCAAACTTTAAACCAAACTGTACATATGAAATTAAGACCGGACGTACTTGTACAGCGGTCAGGGTCCCCCCAATGTTGTCGGCCAGTCGGTAAAAAATAACCGATACGGCGCGAAGCGCCGCGATTTTTCGCCAAAACAGTTGATTTTTTTTCATCAAAACAGTCGACTTTTCCGAAAATCAGTCGATTTTTCGTCAAAACAGTCGTTTTTTTCTGAAAATCAGCCGATTTTTTCGAAACTTTGGTGTTTTCCTTGAAGACAGTCGTTTTTTTCTGCAAAAACAGTCGGTAAAAATTACCAGCCAGTCGGTAAATTCCTTGCCTCCCCCCCAAACATTTTGGCTAGTAACGCCTCTGACTGCGGTTACACCTTCACCATTTAAAACACGTCATCAGTGCGTCACTTACTACAGGCTTAAGACTGAGACCCTCCTAAACAAGACGCTGTTCGAGGACTCCACAACACACCAAAGGCGTATTCTCGCCGTTCCCCGAGGACTCCACTTGAGGAGTCCCCGCGTTTTTGTTTGTCCCGGGGACTCACTCCCCGTATTCTCGCGAGTCCCCACGGACGGGGAATGCTCCGATTATCATCACCATCATCAAAAAGGACTCCCTTTCAAATTCGGAGGGGAATCAATTTTTGCTGATGTAGGTGCTATGTAAAATTAATTAAAAAGAATCAGAATAAACAAAACCAAAAATAAAGTGGATCTAGACTAATTTTTTCAGCTGCATATTCATTTTTCGAACAAAATCCATTTTAGAAGCATTCCCCGTATTCTCGCTGTTTCTGTTCGCCGAGTCCGCGTTGAGTGACTCCCTCTATTCTCGCCGTTCCCTTCGTTTCCCCGAGGAGTCCTCGGGGAACGGCGAGAATACGCCTCAAACTGCAGAACATGTCGAAGAAGATGTGCGAATCAGGTCGAAGAAGATGTGCAACATGTGCTATTCGACTGCAAAGGAGACGACCAAACAGCCAAAATGAGGACCTCTTGCCGAAAACTAAAGATACAACCGTCTTTAAGCGCTATCAACCTAGCACCACTTCGGAAGTCGGGGGAGAAAGAATTTTTCCACCAAATGACCACGATCCTACAGGAGAGGGAAGCCAGCTAGATACCGTTTGACCCAGGCCGAGATCCACCCAACGAAGAAAGGAAGTGCAGACGAGGCAGGCCCCCGAGCCAAGAAGAGAGGCCGAAAGGGAACGAAGTTGACGTCGCTCCCAATGGCTTGATGATTTGGATGATGATGTAAATACAAATCTGACTCTCCGAAGTCTCATGCCCATTCGTCTGAGCGACTTTTGAAAACATTTGTGAGCTCTGAATACCATTAATAATTTCTCTTTCTTTTTGTAAATACTCCTTGAGCCCAAGTTGACTGGGAAACACATATCCAAACAATGCATAAAACGGATACGTCAGCTACGATGCTATGGCAGCGTTCTTTAAGCATATTTTAAAATACATTTTCTGCATACTCACAGTACTATGAATTTAAGCCAACCATGAAAATAATTGTCAGTAAATTTACATGAACTGCACTGTATTGCTTTTTGGAGTTCGGACGTGGTTTTCAGGTTCTGCAAACGTTGATAAACTGGAAATAAATTACATAAGCATATGTGCTTAAAGTGGCCTAAAAATAAACAAATAATGCTGCTAAAGCATCGTAGCTGACGTACCCGTTTTATGCATTGTGATGTTTCGTTTTATATCGTACACTGTAAAAAGTTTCTCGGAGTAAGGATTAAAGTTAACTGCGGTATTTGCTACTGGGATTAATCTTATCTCTACTAAGATAAGATTAATCCGAATTAGAGAAAAGATTATCTTTTGAAGACAAGATTAATCCCAGTGGCAAAACAAATGTTATAATCATTATGCATGTATATTATGGCGAATGAATCTGAACTGAACTGAACTGGAATGTGGCGAGATCCATCCGGAAAATGTGAGATTTCGATGATGAGAGAGAAGAAAATGAGAGAGAAGCTAAAAGATAAGAGAAGGGCAGTGTTCGAAACTGTGACTTTTGGCCATTTGACCTACGAAAATTGGTCCTTTCCACTGGCTATCAACGAGAAATCTTGCTTTGTCATCTTCATTATTATACGCCTCAGCTGTTTGCTTCGTTTTTGTATTTACTGGTAAGGGACCGGTCGCAGAGTTCTTGCTCGCTTTGTTGAAGCAACGAAAATTTATGACAGGTCGCATTCTGCGAGGAGTGGCAACACCGTTTGGGCGCACCAACCAACCCCTTTGCAGTGTTGCCAGATTATGGTAAAAAAAATAAGCATCGGCCTTTGAAAAACACGCCAGAAAAATCAGAAAAGTGACTATCAACATAGAACCCCAAAAAATTTTCCGGCCTTCGGTCGCGACGATTAAAACGAGGTAGAAACAGTCGATTTTCCTGAAAAACAGATTTTTCTGAAAAATAGTTGGTTTCTCGTTAAAGATAGTCAATTTTTCACATCACACCAAGAAGTCCGCCAGTTAAAAGAAAAACAGCCACGTTTTACGCCACGCGCCAGTTGCAAAAACATTTACGCCAGTCCCCGACAAATCCGCCAGTTTGGCGTAAAATCCGCCAATCTGGCAACACTGTCCCTTTGCTGGCCAACCTAAAGATGGTTTTCGCGAAATCTCGGAATCACTTTCCGGCGAGCGAAGCGCATGGCGAAAACTGTGGGAAAGCGATTCCTGGATTAACTTTTCACTTTCCTGCTGGACTGATCGCGAAAACGCATGGAAAGCTGATTTCGCCGAGAAAATGTTGAATTACAAACTTTTTCGACTAAATATGGTTCACTTAACGGTTCTTTGATTCTCATATATCCCATCAAAATCACCTTAATTACGATTGCCATTTTTTTTTATTTATTAGTGACACTTGAAAATTCACGCCGAAACATTCAACTTTCCGCGGAGCTTTCCACTAACCTCGTGAAATTACTTTCCGGGAAAGCTACTTCGGTTTCCAAAGCGCGCAAACCGGGTTGGATAGTTCGGCAACTTTCCGAAGTAGCGCAAAAACCATTGGAAAGTGATTCCGACTTTGCTTTCCAGCTCACAAAAACCCTCCTCTAACGTACGTGACTGGTTTTAGTAGCTGCAGCAGCTCTTTCCATTTGAACACCGACGGCGAAATTCGTCGCTGTAGACTATGTCAAAGGCATTGGCCACTTGCAGAGGTATGCCCGGGCCCCATTACGGACACAATTTTTCGATTTTTCTGAAAAACGGTAAATTTTTCTGAAAAACAGTTGGTTTTTCGTAAAGATAGTCGTTTTTCACATCACGCCAAAAAATCCGCCAGTTAAAAAGAAAAACAGCCACGCTTTACGCGACACGCCAGTTGCAAAAATATTTACGCCATTCTCCGACAAAATCCGTTCGTAATTCGATTTTTAGACGTTTCTAACGTCGGTTTTTAAGGCGTTTCGGACGCTCCTCTCTCATTGGTTGTTCATAACAAAAAACGGGAGACGGATTCATCCATCCCCAGATTTTATGAACGGGTTGAGAAAGGAACGTCTAAAAACCGCAAAAAAAACGGTCTTAAAAACGGGTAAAAACCGATTTACGAACAGGTGTGTCCGCAGTGGGGCCCGGGCAGCAAACAAACAGCATACACTTTCTTATGTATTCGGTGATTTTACACATTTAATAATTCACACTAAGTTGACAAACTAGCGTTTCAAGCCACTATGATCTGAAATGTACCAACACTATTAGAAACCGGAATAATGTACACCTATAACATTCGTCCACTCTTCTACCCATTCCATCCACTCTCAAATCTTCTGATTTCCGTTTCGATCGAGCGTGTAGATAACGTGCCCACTCCGCAACTCATAAAATTCATTTTTTGACAAAAAATATCCTTAATAATTAGTTGTTTTTATGTCATCTCAGATTTAATTTTAAAAATTCGAATTACCGGCTCAGATTTTAGATCTATCACTAACTACTATACATTTGAGGCGCTTTTTTCGAGACAATCCAGACTGCACTGTCAGAAGTTTCATAACAGATTGCGCATAACACTTTCAAGAATAACACCTTTTCACTTGAAAATAAAGTGTTATGACCAATTACATTTATACTATTTCGTGCTTAGATCTCGAACAACACCTTCAATAGGTAAAAATACTACACTGTCAGAAGTTACGTAACGACAACAGAAGGATGCGCAGTTCCAACAGATAACACTTTGGGATGTTATCTGTTATGTTTCTTTCGTTCCCGTTAGTATTTTTACGAATTGAAGGTGTTGTTGGAGATCTAGGCACGAAATAGTGTAAACTTAATTGGTCATAACACTTTAGTTCTAAGTGAAAAGGTGTTACTCTTGAAAGTGTTATACGCTATCTGTTATGAAACTTCTGACAGTGTGATGATTCACAATCCGGATTATCCGAAATGTGTTTTCTCGATAACCCGGATTCTCAGAACTGTGTTTTCTCGATAATCCGGATCTTTAAAATCGTAATCCGGATTCGTTCTTAGATCGTCGATTCGGGAATCTTGCAACGGAGTAGATTCGTCGGATTGCCATTTTGCAATCTGGGATAGTCGATTTGCTGTTTCTCCGATGAATCAGTTATCTGTTCACAAGCCCCTCGGTAGCTCAAATGGTAAGAGCGCCTGCCTTGTAAGCAGAGGGCCCTGGGTTTCAAATCCAAATTTTGTCTTTCAGTTCACTACTTATAAAATGTTTCCATCTCAAGGGCGTCATCCCCATTACAAATTATATATTATTATATACCCATTAAAATTATATATTTCGTTTTCGCCATGAGACCCCGCTTTGCGGGTCCTGGTATGTCTACGTGGATTTGACAATGTAGTCCTAGACTTCTAAATTAAATTCGAAAAAAAAACTGTTTCTGGTTTATTGGTCACGGTACAAGTCCCTTGTGAATGAATGAATGAATGAAGGATTTATGATGCACTGCCCAAGTGCGTAAGTGCAGTAAAAAGGACAAAGAAATATAAAATAATCACAAAACACTCAAAAATATTTTCACTAATTTAGAATCACATTGATGGGATCGTGGACAGGTAAGTTTTCTAATCGGAGAACACACACTAGAGGAGAGGGCTTCGAGCGTCAACAATGGGTCGGAAATCAACAAACGGCGGATCAGGTAGCGGTTCCGCGTGCGCCGTGGTAGGTAGAGAAGAAATCTAAGATATCTGAAGTATGTCGAGCGTATGCGTCGAAGGTCCTTTCTTCTGAGTATAGATTGTGTAAAATGCCATTTACGTATTATTAACAGTAATCTGGGATTATAATCCGCGATTGTCGCGGAAAAACGCCTTTGACCCTGACAGGCAAAAGTTGTCAGTGGTAACTGATGGTAGCGGTTTAGTGCAATCTTCAAAGTAGGCCTACACTGTCAGAAGTTTCATAACAGATTGCGCATAAGACTTTCAAGAATAACACCTTTTCACTTAGAAATAAAGTGTTATGACCAATTAAGTTTATACTATTTCGTGCCTAGATCTCCAACAACACCTTCAATAGGTAAAAATACTACACTGTCAGAAGTTACATAACGACAACAGAAGGATGCGCGGTTTCAACAGATAACACTTTGGGACGTTATCTGTTATGTTTCTGTCGTTCCCGTTAGTATTTTTACCAATTGAAGGTGTTGTTGGAGATCTAGGCACGAAATAGTGTAAACTTAACTGATCATAACACTTAATTTCTAAGTGAAAAGGTGTTATTCCTGATAGTGTTGTGCGCTATCTGTTATGAAACTTCTGACAGTGTACATATATAGCGGATTGGAACGACAGCGGTCACTCTCTGTAATTCGCCGTACTTCTGTTCAGCGGTTCCAAGAGGACTATTTTCTGAGAGTCGTTCCTTATTAAGTCGTGTTCTCGCCGTTGCCCGAGGACTCCACTTGAGGAGTCCACGCGGTTTTGTTTGTCCCGGGGCGCACTCCCAAAATTAATTAAAAACAATCAGAATGAACAAAACCAAAAATAAGGTGAATCCAGACTAATTTCGTCAACTGCATATTTTTTTTCGAACAAAATCCATTTTGGAAGCATTCCCCGTGTTCTTGCTGTTTCTGTACGCGGAGTCCGCGTGGAGTGACTCCCTCTATTCTCGCCGTCCCCTTCCATTCTCCGAGGACGGCAAGAATACGCCTTTAGTTTCGTTTTTGCAGATACCATGGTATCAGATACCACGGTCTAAAGTCGTTTTCGCAGTGGTATCTGATACCACGATCAAAAGGCGTTTTTGCAGTTATCGTGGTATCTGAAGAAGTCATCTTACTTTCATCAATTTGTGCCAAATCGATGGGAAAGAAGTTTGGCGTTTTTTGATGTGACAGAATATCAGTTTTTCTTTTGGGATGACTTTCGAAAAGCGCAATTTCGGCAATTGTCGTTTCGCAGAGGCAGCAGAGCGGCCTTAGTATCAGATACCACGGTAACTGCAAAAACGATTAACTGCAGATCCAGATACCATTGTATCTGCGAAAACGCAACTATTTTCTCATGTGACAGATCTACAAAGTCGATGTGTAGAAAATCTACAATCTGCTTTCCCAGCAATGGAAGTTTCGAACCCCCAACAAGATAGCTTCAGGGGGTCTTGTTTCTTGCCTTATATTTACGTTATGTAGTTTGTGTAGTATGAATAAACGAAGGAACTGTCCTTGGAGTAGAAAGTGAAAACTATTATTTTCTGCTCATCAATTTTTGTATCCATAATTTACATCCATATCTCCATAATTTTTCGCCGTTCCCCGAGGACTCTTCGGGGAACCAAGGGGAACGGCGAGAATAGAGGGAGTCGCTCCACGCGGACTCCGCGTACGGAAAACAACGAGAACAGGGGAATGCTTCCGAAACGGATTTTTTTCGAAAAAAAAAAATGCAGTTGACGAAATTAGTCTGGATCCGTTTTATTTTTGGTTTTGTTTATTTTGATTGTTTTTATTTAATTTCACATTGCACCAACACCAGCAAAATTTGATTCCCCTCCGAATCTGATAGGGAATCCTTTTCGATGATGGTGATGATAATCGGAGCATTCTCCGTCCGTGGGGACTCGCGAGAATACTGGGAGAGAGTCCCTGGGACAAACAAAACCCAGGGACTCCTCAAAAGGAGTCCTCGGGGGAACGGCGAGAATACGCCTCACGAGGGACTTAAAGCCCCGTTCACACGCATGCTTAGCCAAGCACAGATGTCTGGGCACGTGCCCAGCGCCACGTTCACACGAATGCCTAGGCACAGATTTTGGGCAAGGCACAGCGTTCCAGGCTCTAGAACTCGGTGCCTGGCTACGCCTGAGAACGTGCCTAGGCATCTGTGCTTGGCTAGGCATGCTTGTGAACGCGGCTTTATAGAAACTAGTCCGCTTGGAGCGCTGAACTGAAGTAAGGAGAATTACTGCCAAGGGGCTGGAACGCACTCTAAAAGTAAGTAAGCGGATCTCCATCACTAGACAGGCATTCTCTCTGAAAATGAAATGACTGTTTTATTACTCCGGAGAAGGATTTCGCGACGGGTTTGTCGATGACTTGAATCCATTTCTTGTTTTGACCCGATCAGGTAGCACTGCTTTGGAGGACAGCAGATAAATGTTCTTTCGTGGCTTGGACTGAAAATAAAAAATATACTTTAACAAAGCAAAACAAAAATTGGAGAGCCCGAACCACAGAAGTTATGAACAAAATATTCGTTGAGCCCAAGCCGACTTTGATACTTTTGATATTTTTGGGATCCCATCGAAACCTTTGGTCTTTTTCTGATCTGGCAATATGATTTTAAAAATTTCGAAGTGGAAACCCTGCCACCGATGGATCACCCACTGTACCGTCTTATTTCCATTCGAATCGCAATACTTGTTTGGTCCTTAGACGCGCCACACAATTTCCGGGCCTCCCCCTCCAACTGTTCCCGCCGCGACCGGATTCATAACTTCTATATTCAAATAATTTATACAACGGATACGTCAGCTACGATGCTTCATCAGCGATATTTCGGCCCTTCTTGGCAAGGGTCCCTTGGCAGTCCGCTTGGAGCGCTGAAACTCGAGTAAGGCGAATTACTGCTAGGGGGCTGGAACACCAAGAAGGGCCGAAATATCGCTGATGAAGCATCGTAGCTGACGTATCCGTTGTATAAATTATTTGAATATAGAAGTTATGAATCCGGTCACGGCGGGAACAGTTGGAGGGGGAGGCCCGGAAATTGTGTGGCGCGTCTAAGGACCAAACAAGTATTGCGATTCGAATGGAAATAAGACGGTGCAGTGGGTGATCCATCGGTGGCAGGGTTTCCACTTCGAAACTTTTAAAATCATATTGCCAGATCAGAATAAGACCAAAGGTTTCGATGGGATCCCAAAAAACCAACATTTGATCTAGACAATTGTTTCTTGTCTTCGCCAGGTCCAGTCTTCGCTAGACTCCTTGAAAATTTTTAATATCAAAATTCAGAAACAGATTAACGCCAAAAAGCTAATCATCTGTGAAAACCAAGTAGATATGGATCAGCATACGTGTTTACCCTATAAGTCATATCTATTTGACGAAAACTTCCTGTCTTACTTCTGCCAATTTTCCAGTTTCGACTGAATTCTGGAACTACTTGTCCGGTGAAAAAAGAAAGCTAAGAAACGAATTCACCGTATCTCCTTTCCCCAATATCGAACATCTAATCAACTTCAAACAAAAATTTAACTTATAACAAATTTTCCGGTTCCATCCGGATTCCAGGAGAACTATGTGTCAGGGTAAAAAATGACTGTAATATACGGATTCAGCATCACTTCTTACCCCTGAATCGGATTGCCACGCAGTATCTTTTCGGTTCTTCCTGTCCAATATGATTTGGCCAGGTGACTACGCTTCCACTTTCCCTCGGTGACGCCAACGGTCCTAACATCTCATATTTTAAATTGTTATTTTTTTTTGTTTTTTTTTTCAATGACCGACCTATATATTTAGCGTCACCTACACTTTCCTCTATCTCTACATTCAAATTAAATCCTCAATATTAAAATTTAATTCCAAAAAATTTCCTACTTTATCATTACTACCTTTTATCATTTCCCAACATTTTTTAACTTTCATTAATACATTATCATCCTCACCTTTTTCTCTGTCTTTCCATGCATAATAACAAAATGTCGATATCATGAATGTCATTGTCCTTTCTCTTTTTAATCCATGGTTACTTTTAACGTTTATAAAGCTCATTTCTTCCTTGAAATGCCATTTGTTTCCATATTCCACTCCACCCATATTCCAGATCGTATTATATTTTCGAATTTTCTTAGTCTCTCCTTTTTGTGATCCCAAAACGTAAGTGGCGGGATACCTATGACATCGCAAAAGTTGTCCGTCTGTCCGTCCGTCCGTCTGTGCGCATTATAACTCTCGAAGGGATTGAGATATTTTGATGAAACTTGGTGTGAGGATTCATTGGATCAAGAGTAAGGTCGAATTCGTAGATGGGCTATGTAGCCCTACATTTAGGGGTGGGTGAGGGGATTTAAATTAAGGGGCAAATGAAATATTTTTAATCAGATAATGTGATAGTCAATTCTGGGGTAAGAAGACGTACTGAACATGACGGTGAAAACCATTTTGTCATCGGACAAGTAGTTCGCCCGGAATCCGGCCGAAACCGGAAAGTTTGTTAAAAGTAAAAGTTGTATTTGAAGTTGATTAGATGTTCGATTAATTGGTTCAACTTAGTAGCCATCTACTAATGCAACCTTTCCACTTAAGAAGAAACAAAAGAATCATTTCGCAAATTACAAGTGAGTTGGTGGTTTCTTAGTTGGGAAGCTCTTAAGATTTCAGAAAACACTCAAATGCCTCTGTTGACTCTAGAAAGGGTGCTTTTCGTAGTTCGATTTTTTTTTTAAAAAGGATGAACTGGAGACATGCTGAACACGATGGTGAAAACCATTTTTTCGCCGGACAAGTAGTTAGCCCGGAATCCGGCCACAACCGGAAAGTCTGTTAAGATTAAAAGTTTTATTTGAAGTTGATTAGATGTTGGATTTAGGGTTAGGAAAACATACTGAACCGATGGTGAAAACCATTTTCTCGCCGGGCAAGTAGTTAGCCCGGAATCTGGCCACAACCGGAAAGCCTGTTAAAATAAAAAAAATTATTTGAAGTTGATTAGATGTTGGATTTAGGGGTAGGAAAACATACTGAACATGATGGTGAAAACCATTTTCTCGCCGGGCAAGTAGTTCGCCCGGAATCCGGTCAAAACCGGAAAGTTTGTTAAAAGTAAAAGTTTTATTTGAAGATGATTAGATGTTCGATTTAGGGGTAAGTAGACATGCTGAACAATTATGAGAAAAGTATTTGCTGCCCGGACAACTTGTTCGACCGGAATCAGGCCAAAACCGAAATATTTGTTAAAAGCAAAAGTTTTATTTGAAGTCGATTAGACGACAGATTTAAGGGTAAGAAGAGACGCTGAATCTGTATATGACAATCTTTTATTTACCGGGACATATAGTTCGTTCTAAATCCGGTTGAAACCGGATTTTTCTATAAGTTAAAGTTTTACTTGAAGTTGATTAGATGTTCTTTATCCGAATGAGGAGCTACGCCGAATTCTTTTCTGAGCTTTCTTTTTCTCTAGACAAGTATGATAGTTCGTTCGCGATTGTCTGGATCAAATATTAGATTTTTGGGATCCCATCGAAAACTTTGGTCTTGTTCTGCTCGCATTTAATGAGAAAATGATGTACATCTTCGACTTCATTACAATTTTTACATTTCCCCGTGTTATGTTCAGGGAAAATTCGGTGCTTTCTTTCTTCTGTTGGGAGAACGTTATGTATTTGGTAAAACAGATGCTGTTTTACTTTCGGCGAAAGCATCGATGTATGGAGGAGGTTGAAAGCTCGGTTTGCTTGCTCTTCGTCTATCCGTTTCTCTCAAATAAATTTTATATCCGGTAGACTCATCTTTTCTCGGTACAAATTTCGTATCTCTTCTTTTGGTGTTTCTCTTAAATCAGGGTCAACAATTGTTTCTTTTCTCATCTCTTCTATGTCCATAAACGCGATTTCTAGGCTTTGTGGGTATTTTTTTTCCCGCTTGTTCTCATTAATATCCACGAATTTAATACTGAGTCTTTTTTCTCGGTCATATTTTCCAGAGCTGTCCTGACGAAAAGCTCTCTTGACTTAGCTTCAGGGTTAATTATCTGAAGTCCTCCTTTTAGCTTTTGCTGGTACATATCTGTAATTCTGAGTTTTGGCGGTTCTTTTCCTTCCCATAATAATAATAATAATAATAATAATAATTGTATTGAAAAAAGCCCGAGGGCCATATACACGTTCAAGACAAAAAAGATACATATACACGGAAAAAAGATAATTAAACTAATCAACAAAAATCTTTCTAGCTTCCAACGCTCTACTAATGTAACGACCAACCCTACTAATAGATTGAGCAGAAGTACACTTCAGAATACCAGGGAGTAGGGGAGAAGTTGTATATTATTTTGTGATTTTTTTTTAATGTCGTTTTCGAAGGGTACGAAACATTAGCCAAATACCAGATTATTGGAAGGCTGTATATATTTATGTATTCCGATTTCTGAAAAACCGTGAGCTTCCGATTCCGTCCGTAATTAATCGACGCTATCATTTTTGATACTGTTTCCGACCAATTCTTTTTTTCTGTATCTTTCCACGATTTATAAAATTTTATTCCAAGTATTTTTATCTCTTTTTTTAACGGTATTCCACATACTTCGGTACCCCATCTTCTCTTTCTGACATTATTTCCAGGATTTCGCACTTTCCTTTATTTAATTCTAGCTTGACGAGTTTGCAGTAATGTTCTGCACACTCGATAGCCATTTTGTTATCTTCCTCATCTTCTGTAAACGTTGTGATGTCATCAACAACACCTCTCGCTTTTAATATTTCATCAAATAGCTTAATACCACGTAGTTTCATTTCAAGGAATTTTAGTAGTGGATCAATGTATAGTTCGAAGAGCATCATGCTTAATGGACATCCTTGTCGAATTCCCATTTCCGCATTGAATTCTTCAGACACCATGTCACCTATGACAATCAGTTGTGTGGTCTCTTTATACAGTTTTCTTATCCATTCAGTGAAAACTGGGGAAAACCCATAGACGTTCATGATAATGTATAGTAGCAGTCGTCGAAGTTTATCAAAGGCTTTCCTTATGTCTAATCCCATGATTCGCCAATTTAGGGCTTTGCCCTTTTTTACGGACAGCGACTGCAGTAGCAGGTGCATGCCAGTATGTCCGTGCTTTTTCTTTTATTCAAGCCTCCGCGCTGATTCACACTCAGAATTAATGGCAATACTTCTTTCAGTCGATTTGCTAGCACTTTTGTTAATATCCTGTAATCGCATTGCGTGAGTGTAATGGGCCTCCAGTTATTCAAGTCTTCTCGGTCTAATCAACTACGAATACAACTTTTACTTTTAACAAATTTTCCGGTTTTGGCCGGATTCCGGATGAACTACTTGTCCGGGTAGAAATTGATTTCACAAGTGTTCAGCAAGTCTTCATACTCCTAAATCGAACATCTAATCAACATCAAATAAATGTTACTTTTAACAAACTTTCCGGGTTTTTTCCGGATTCCGGACGAACTATTTGTCCGGCGAGAAAATGGTTTGCATCATCGTGTTTAGCATGCCTTCTTACCCCATAATCGACTATCACATTAGCTGTTTCACAATATTTTGTTTGCCCCTCCCCTCCCCCCTGAATGTAGGGCTACAAAGTCCATCTACGAACTTGACCTGTCCGATAACCCAAAAAATCATCAAACCAAGTTTCATCAAAATATCTCATTCCCTTCGAGAGTTATCGTGCTTACAGACGGACGGACAGACGGACAACTTTTGCGATGTCATAGGTATCCCTCCACTTACGTTTTGGGATCCCAAAAACTGGTTATGTAAATTTTTTCCCTGTTTTAGCTACAAGTCAACGGGTTTCAGAAATGGCTTAAAACAGCCAAACCGTGGGTTATTTGTTGAAAGCACAGCCTAGTTTTAAAGCATTCAAATATTTTAAAATACTGTAAGTTGAATAGAAAATAGTGCGAAGGGTCCTTAATGATACACTGAATTGTATATAAAGATAACCTTGAACCTTGGAACCGAACCGTATCGGGTTACGGTGGACTATGGAGGAGTAGGGGGAAAGTACTCTGCGACTTCTTCATTTACTTTCTTGTACCGCTTACTCCTAACAAATGGAAATCTACCCTCTCTTGTTAGTCACCATCAATACCACTCAAATTCTTTTTTTTTTATTAAATTATTTTATTTTTTGAATGTTTAATCTTCTCCTACATAGCAACCAGTTTCGAACAAGAACAGACATTTTTCATAATTATTGAACTGAAAGACAAAATGCACCTCAGCCGGGATTTGAACCCAGGACCCTCTGTCTTTTGTATTTGTATTTGTTGTGTATTTCTATTTGTGTATTTTTGTCTTTCAGTTCACTACTTATAAAATGTTTCCATCTCAAGAGCGTCTTAAGAAGATTAAAATTATATATTATTATATACCCATTAAAATTATATATTTGGTTTTCACCATGTGACCCCGCCTTGTGGGTCCTGGTATGTCTACGTGGCTCCGACAGTGGAGTCCTAGACTTCTAAGTTATATTCGAAAAAACTGTTTCTGGTTTATTGGTCACGGTACAACTCCCTTGTGTAAAGTGCCATCTATGTATTAACAGGGACCCATAAATTTCCTGTAATGACTCGCCATTCAGGGGGCTTGTCAATAAGAGATTTCTGATGCGCTCTTGACCGAGCGTCAGATAGTTCGAGAAATACCCACGGGGATAAAATACCCGACAATCCAGATAGACAAAATTCTTCGCAGCTGTTGTGCTGAACTAGGAATATTTCTCTGTAATGGAAGAGTATCCTGGATCTTTTGTCCTAGCTTAGGTACCTGGTGGCATGCTGAATAGTCCCAACAGATTTTGTCTATCTGAGCAAGAACGCCGATTCGACCCAAGCGGAATGTTTGGAAACGAGATGAGGCTCGGGCAACATAGCAACATAGAAGCATACGAAATGACAAGCCCCCTGAATGGCGAGTCATTACAGGAAATTTATGGGTCCCTGGTATTAATAAGAACAGGAATAAAAATTCAAGGAGACATTCAAAATTTTCGTATGAATTCAACATTACAGATGTTAAATTGCTAATTACACATAGTGATTCTTCTTGCTCAAGGAAGGAAATAATGAATCCCGGCGTCGCCGAATGACATCCAGATGGTGACCAAAGGTTGGCCACCTGCGATTAGCAAACTGAAGGAAGTGAATGTACGAGCGGTTCTGGCTTTTTCTTATTTTTGTCAGGATAATAGAGGGAAGCTTACCGTGGCTATGTGTTCCGGTTTTATAGAGAACGGCATGTCTCGGACTTTGGTAGAGGCATACTTTTCATGGCGAATAGAAAGAGCCTTTTCCAGTTTTTCGTACATCACCGGATCAGAAAGACCTGAAACAACAAAATACAAAATAAACAAGAGCTAGAATCTCATATGGCACTTGCAAGGCTGGGTCAGAGGACGAAAGTAGGAATTTTCCAATTCGGGGGTTTGTTGTGATCATTCGTAGGCAAGACCCTTGAGACAAGAATGATCGTGAGTCCTTGGAAATCACGAGACCGTATAGTTTGGTATAAAGTATTTTATTGTTGCACTTGGCTGTGATGATGCGCGCTTTAAGGGCCTAGAAATGTATCTGCAACCAAAAACCCTACAGGCAAAATTATCATGGGCCTTTTAGGATCATGAATATCGCTCGGTTTTTTGGGTACTTTTCGGTTAAGATGCGCACTTTAAGGGTGCTAGAAATTCATTTTTAAGCAAAGCCCTTGTGGCACAAATACCATGGACCCTTGGGGATCATGAAATGTATCGTTTGGTCAAAAGTTTTTTTTTCACTTTGCGGTTAAGATGCGCACTTTACGGGCACAAATACCATGTGCCCTCTGGTATCATGAAATGTATCGTTTGCTCAAGAGTTTTTTTTTTCACTTTGCGGTTAAGACGCGCGCTTAAAGGGAGCTAGAAATTCATTCCTAAGCAAAAGCCTTGAGGCCAAAGTGATCATGGGCTCACGGGGATCATGAAATGTATATTTTGCTTTAAAGTATTTTTTGTACTTTGCGGTTAAGATGACTTTAAGTTAAGGGATAGCTGGATCTGGGAAGTGACAATTTCGAAGCCAATCTTGTCAAGTCTCTAATGTCAGTCAAGTTTCATCGTCCTAGCACAACTGGAAGTACCCTAACTCGCGATCACCGAAATCCCCCCCCCCCATACACTCCCCCCAGAGTGCTCGAATCTGTACCGTTCTGTCACTGATGTATCTTTGTTCTTCTCACCAAGCTTCATCCCAATCACTACACTCTAAGCGTGTCAAATATTTCCGATTCTCTTCATCCCCCCCCCTCACTTCACGCCCATCGGATCCGGTCCGGACTTGATTTAGGACATTTGAGACACGAGGTATTTCGAATATCAAATTCAATTAAGGTCCAATCACCCGTTCGAAAGTTCTACATGCCTCAAGATTCCGGATTCCCCATCCCTCCACTCCCAGCGCGAAGTTTTGGACTTTTTGTTTTCTGACTTCTGTTCTGTGGAAGGCTTTTGTTCGAAGTGTTTGTAAATTATTGATGGATTTTTGAGTTGGCCGTTTTCTGGGTGAAAGCTTCTACGCTTACCCAGGCGGATACATACAAGTAGTGAATTGTAAATATATACAGAATTCAGAATTGTAAATAATCACAGATCTGTACATATTCACTTTGAACACGCACATTTTATCTTTCGTTCTTTTACTTTTATCCGCATGTCGGTCAATCCGCATCGTTCTCCTGGTTTTTAGTTACATGTCGTTTTTTTGTTTGTTGGTTCCGCATCGTTTTCCTGTTGTTATTGTGGTGGATTTTATGATTTAGTTTTGTTTTTCGCTGAGGACGGTTTGCCGGAAGTGCAACCGAAATATCCGAATTTTTTTTATCCCTCGCATATCATCTTAGAGGGATAACTAGCTGATCAAGAAAAAAACGCGAAAATCTCGTTTATCTAATCTTGCAATGAATGATCAGCTTGGCTTCAAACCTTATGTTTCATAACAGATAACACAAGGATGTCTGGTTTGAATAGATAAAACCTAGGATTTTAGCTGTTACGTTTTTCAAGCGCTACGCATTCACCGTTAAGCCGCTTTCACATTGACGCGTTGAGCCTTTCGCACTGAGCTACAAATAAAACGCAAGTTCTATTCTTGCGTTGCGTCGACGCGTACGTATCAGACTTTTCAGGGAACAACTGAAGTTTTAACGAGAACGAGGAAGAAAAACTTACTACTGATGAAAAAACGAAAATTCAGCAGAAGAACCGATAAAGAAAACATAAATACACATCCAGCGTTAAAGTTTAACCGAAAAGGGCTGAGATGGGACAATGTAGTTAGCTATCACTTATTCAGTTAAAGAGGCTTGAAGACCCGATGAAAATACGTTACTCCGTTGCTCCACTATTCAGGAATAACTGATTTTAATGTAGTGGAATTTCCATGTCAGATTTGCGGTACCTCTATGCGCTGTAAATTTGTTCTAGGCTTGACGAAAACAATTTACGAAAAATAAGTGGTCACGCAGTGAGCTACCGTCACTGAGATGATCACTGGCCACTTTTATAAGTAGTGAACTGGAAGACAAAAATGCTCCTCGCCGGGATTTAAACCCAGGACCCTCTGCTTACAAGGCAGGCGCTCTACCATTTGAGCTACCGAGGGGCTTGTGAACAGAGTTCGCAAACCACTACAGTAGTCTGGTAGGAGCCGGCCATAGGAACAGTGATCCCGCCGGAAGGCAAATTCTTCTAACCAGTTCACATCCCATGTTACGGAAATCAAAAATTAATACATAGATGACACTTTACACAAGGGACTTGTACCGTGACCAATAAACCAGAAAGAATTTTTCAAATATAATTTAGAAGTCTAGGACTCGACTGGACATCAATCCAAACTGAGACACCCAATGGAGTCCTAGACTTCTAAATTGTACCGTTTTCTAAATTGTACATCAAGGTGTAGCTTATGGCCGAGAAGAGATGGATTACAATAATTAAATTAAACAAGGTTAACCCTTTTGCTAACGGATATATTTTTTTAGGAAAATGTTCAAGGTGGATTTAGTAGTAAATTATTGAGAATTTGAATTAAGCTCTTAAGAATGTACACATCGCCCGTCGCTCTCCTATCTGAGGAGTTAAGTCGTAACAAAGTAGGTTTACTGGAAAGTAAAACTGGAAAGATAGAAGGGAGCTTGATCCTAAGCAATTTACTTACACTAAAATGATCCTAATGTTAGGTCTTCTAATAGTTCTCTATGTTAATTTTTAAGCAAAATAATGTTAACTATACTAAAACTGAGTTAACTATACCATTGGAAAGACCATAGCTGATTTGGTATTCTGTTAAATTGTGCTAAGTGTTAGATGACGACATGAGCACCATCTAACAGGTAGATTAGTTTTAATTTTCTGAGTTCGTACTTTCTTCATGCAGATGGCATACACAAAACTGGGCCTAAAATTTATGAAAATATAGTTAGCACAGTTTTGAAGAACACGGTACAATTATATTCGAAAAATTGTTTCTGGTTTATTGGTCACGGTACAAGTCCCTTGTGTAAAGTGCCATCTATGTATTATTACTGGCCACTGAAAAGTCGCATTGTCAAATTTTCCATGTCATAGTAGAATTTTGAGTTGTAAGGACGGCTGTAGATATTCTGAATGTCACGTTGGGGCAAATAGTTCAAAATAAAACAGTCCCTTAACACAATACAAATAATGCAGTTTATTCAGTTAAATGATACAAAATAAGTTGGCTATTCAATAAAACTTTAAAGCTTCCCGCGAAGGTTTGAAAAATACGCTACCCATCCTATACGCAACGCGAGATAAATGCATACGCGAAGCATCGCAACGACGCATCAATGCGGAAGCGGCTTCATAAATATTCCTTGTGCCCAAGCTGACTTTGAAACATTTATTCAAATAATGTATACAACGGATACGTAGGCTGCGATGCTTCATCAGCGATATTTCGGCCCTTCTTGGCAAGGATCCTCGTCAGGCTGTCAATCTTCAGGGTCAACGTCGGGGAAGGAAACAAACCTGTAATCAAGGTTTTCCCACAAATTCGTACTTCCAACTTGAGCGGCTTTGAGCCTGAAGAGGACCCTTGCCAAGAAGGGACGAAATATGGCTCTAATAAAATTCAGCTGACGTATCTGTTTTGCACTATCAAACATGATTCGCAGTCAGCTTGGGCTGAAGGAATGTTTATTGAATATAGCGGCTTTATGCACACAAGAAGAGCCGAAACACCACCGAAAAAACATCTGCTGAATTTTGTTTGTCATCATGATATCGGAAAAGTCATCAGATTCTTTTTCGGCGGTCTTCCGGCTCTTCCTGGCAATGCTTGTTATGCGTAACACTTAATGAATAACATTTGCAAAATCATAACAAATATCATTCCAAGCGTTATTCCTTGAAACTGTGCATCCTTGCGTTACCTGTTATGAAACTTCTGACAGTGCAGTAGTCGATATGCTTGTCTCCCTGTCGCGAAAGTAGAAATGTCCGGTTTGCTATGAGTTTTCAAAAACAAAACTTAACTGGTCAACACGGAAATACACTGAGAGAGGGGAGAGACGGATACTCTACTAGCCAAAATGTTTGGGGGGGGGGGGGGGGCAAGGAATTTACCGACTGGCTGGTAATTTTTACCTACTATTTTTGCAGAAAAACGACAGTTTTCAAGAAAAAAAAGACAGTTTCAAAAAATCGACTGATTTTCAGAAAAAAGCGACTGTTTTGTCGAAAAATCGACTGTTCTAATTAAAAAATCAACTGTTTGGGCGAAAAAATCTTAAGTGAAAAATACGGGAAATAAATACTTTACTTACTTACTTACTTGAATGAATGAATGAATGATTTTATTTACCCATTCTAAACACAAAATGTGACAAATGGAGGATAAGAAGGGAAAAAAAAAGGAAAAACGAATCACACTAAACTATCAAATAAACAAAGAACTAGCACAACTATCCTACTTTAGAAATGCCTGGTACAGGCTGTGCTGGTGATCCAGGGACTGTAAAAACTTTTCTGATGACTAACTCTCCTTGCCGATGCAAAATCGCCGTGTACCTAGCGGAAGAGCCAGAAGCGGCACCACAACTGTCCCCAACGGTGGAAGCTTGCCACTTTGGCCTTACGGAGGATCAGGCTTATCTGATCGAAAAAATACAGAAACGCGCCCTACTGATTATGTCATGATCCCCCAAAATTCCTTACAATGAGCTCCTTCAGAAATTTAAACTCGAGTCCCTGGATTCCCGTAGGTTGAAACTGTGCATGGCTTCTGGTAAGAAAATGCTTGAGCATCTTATCCATAAGTATATTCTTCCGCCACCATTCGATACTGCTCGCGAACGACCTGCAAGCGCGGCCTCGGTGGTGATCCCAAAACTCCAAGACGTAAAATGTGACCACGTACGGGATGAAAAGACGTTTGTACCGTCTTTCGTTAAATTTTTAATCTTGTTTAGTGTTTACTTTTATAGATGACGTTGACATATTTATATTGACATATTTATATTGAGTGTTTACATGTATATATGACGATTTCGACAAATTTGGATTTCACCATGATGGTTCGAAAAGAATAAAAGCGATATCTATCTATCGATCGCCGTGATTGGTTGACACAGGACTTGAGTTGAGTCGTTAGGGCGACGTTTTCTCGTTCTTCCTGAGGATCACTGGCGTGTTTTGGACTTAGTAATATAGAGTACTGCTGAATAAAGTAGACGTCTTACCTATACAATACATGTACTCTCGCTGAGCTCCAGGAGCATGGAGATCAGGCACTTTCTGTGGGTCACTTAGCGTTCTCATGATCATGTCAATTCGATTGAGACGTTCGCCCAAATCAGGTGGCATTTTCATCTCTTCTTGTTGAGGGGCATTCTGGGCTTCGATCCTTACATAGGGAGAACATTGTGTTAAAAAAAAGACATAGAATAAAGAAGAAACTACACTATAATATTTAAAATACGATGTTTGTGCTTATAGTTTAACTGAAAAGAGCTGAGATACGACTGTGCTCTTTGTCACCTCTGATCTTTAAACTATAGCCTAGCCTGTGTACATGATTTGATTTGGATTCGAATCCTCAGCATGAGATGGTGGATTCGTATTCGTACCTAGCCCTGGATTTGGGTCCGAATCCTTTCATGATCGGATTGACCTATCTCCGAGTCTACCAGCAAAGTGCTGACCCACATTCTTTCACCACTTGATTCCTAAGTAAGCAACACCACGACCAGCACTCCTAGTCTAGATAACTGCGTTCTTTGTCTCGGGGGTTCTCACCGGCGGTCTCCGGTTCTTCTAATAAGCCATTTTTGCACCCACCGGTGACTACTCTCTCGTCTTTTTGAACTAACCGGTGCGGACTAACCAGAACCTGCTCGGGAGCCCGGCTTCAGCGAGGATTTAGCAAGTTTTCATCAACTCACCGATGAACCAAAAAACGCGTTATAAGAGAAGAACCGGACACTGGTGACAAAACACCAGAGACAGCCCGGAGTGCAACGAACGCAGCTGATCTTTTTAGCCAGTCGTTCCCGCGACATAGCACTAGTAATTCGCTTAATAGTTTTATCGTGATCAGTGGTAGGTGAGCCATTCCGAAGGCCCCTTTTCAGTTGTCTCCTGTGTCGTAGCCGCCTGACTGGACATACTTATAACCAGCGCGGAAAAGCCTAGTATGAGCAAAGAGAAGAACGGAGTTGTTCTGCTGTTGTAATAAAATATTAAAAATACTTCTTACTTTTTAACATTACAATAAAAAAGCTTACCTCTTCGATCTCTTTACCGGTGGTTCCTGTGAAGATGATTCTTCCGCCTTTGGCGTCGTCTTCTCCTTCGCCCTTTTTGCCGGTTTTCTTGGAGTTATTTCTTTCTCGTGTTTATCCTTCCTCTTTACCTCTAGCTCTTTCATTCTTACTGCATCCTTCTTCTGCTTTAGGATTAATTCTAATTTCCGGAAATATGGTTTTTGGCACTCATTCACTTCAGCAATCATTCTTAAAAGGGTCTGAGAGTGCTGAACGGTAACTAATCGTCCATCCTTCAATCGTCCGTTACGTTTATCGAGGGCTTCAGATACGATCTGAAAAGAGGAAACTGGCTAAATTTCGCGTCTCACTCAGTGCCACGAAGGTCAAGCTGAGGTAACTTTGGTAGCAGTAGCTGCGTTCTTTGTAACGGGAGTTCTCACCGGTGGTCTCCGGTTTTTCTTATAAGCCGTTTTTGCATTCACCGGTGACTACTCACCAGTCTTATAACCCGTTTTTGAACTAACCGGTGTCCGGTTTTACCTCACCGGTGCGGACTAACCAGAAACTAATCGGTAGCCCGGCTTCAGCGAAGAGTTAGTAAGTTTTCATCAACTCACAGGTGAACCAGAAAACGCGTTATAAGAGAAGAACCGGACACTGGTGACAAAACACCAGAGACAGCCCGGAGAGCAACGAACGCAGTTAGTGTTCCAGCTACTGGGGTCGACCGCTACCAAATGTTTACCATTTACCAGACTGGCTGGTAATTTTTTTTGCAGAAAAACGACGGTTTTTCAAGAAAAAAAAGACAGTTTCGAAAAAATCGACTGTTTTGACGAAAAATCGACTGATTTTCAGAAAAATCGACGTTTTAATGAAACAAAAAAAATCAAATGTTTTGGCGAAAAATCGCGGCGCTTCGCGCCGACTCGTTTATTTTTTACCGACTGGCCGACAACATTTGGGGGGGGGGGGGCGTCCCCCTCCCCCCCGGTCGTGACTCATCGCCCTAGCACATCTGGAAGTACCGTACCTTAACTCGCGATCACCAGAATTCCGGACCCTCCCTCTAACTACCGCACTGTGCTGGAACCCGGTTCCGTCACCGATGTATCTAGGGCTTTTGATTGTTCTTCATACCAAGTTTCATCCCAATCGCTCCACTCTAAGCGTGTCACAAGATTTCCGGTTCCCCCTTCCGACCCCCCCCCACATTTATAGGAACCGGTCGGGACTTGAAACAGGACAGCCGAGACACGAGGTTTTCCAAACATCAAGATTCATTAAGATCCGATCACCCTTCCAAAGTTAGACATACTTCAAGATTCCGGATTCTCCCTCCCTCCACTCCCCCAAGGTGGCCGGATCGTTGGTGACTATTTCTAAGTCAGTTTGGTCGGGTCCCTGTAAAAATCTAAATTTTGTCGTAGCACCTCAGGAACACCATAACACGAGAACAGTAGACAAACCGACCGACCGAAAAGGCACTTGAGGGAAGCTGCAGCAGAAGGAGGTTTTCTCAGAATTACACACCCTGAAATGCTATGGAATATACACTAAATGCTAACTTATAATCATATGCCATATGCCAGTGCGACTGGACACCATAAACACTTCCTGCTAGCAACACCAAAATCAGAAAGTGTTGACAAATTAAATGTGTAGAATCGGTTCCCTAGGGACTACTTACAGAGGCGTTAATAGCCAAAATGTTTTTTGTTTTGTTTTTTTTTGGGGGGGGGGGGGGCAAGGTATTTAACAGATCGCTGATAAATATCTACCAACTGTTTTTGCAGAAAAAAACGGTATGGTATTCAAGAAAAAATTTACTGTTATGATGAAAAACCGACTGATTTTCAGAAGAACTGACGATGTTGTAAAAAAAACTGATTTTCAGAAAAACAACTGTTTTCCTGAGAAAAAAAAAACAAGCAGCTCTTCGTGCTATCTCTGTTATTTTTTTACCACCTGGCCGACAACATTTGGGGGGGAGCGTCTCCCCTCATCCCCCTATGTTGTCGGCCAGCCAGATATTTACCAGATCGCTGATAAATATCCACCGACTGTTTTCGCTGGAAAAAACGGTTTTCAAGAAAAAATTTACTGTTATGATGAAAAACTGACTGATTTTCAGAAGAACTGACGATGTTGTAAAACAAAAAAAAAAGTTTGAAGTCAACTGATTTTCAGAAAAACAACTGTTTTCCTGAGAAAAAAAAACAAGCGGCTCTTCGCGCTGTCTCTGTTATTTTTCACCAGCTGGCCGACAACATTTGGAGGGGGAGGCGTCTCCCCTCATCCCCCCTATGTGGTGCTCCTGAATATTTACCAGCACAGCCATTAAGGTAGCTAAACTGTACAAATTATCCATGTCATATGGCAAAACAATAATAATAACTTACTTTGTGATTAAAGATGAACACCTTCAATTTCTCCTGACATCTGTCAATGGATCCTCTTATTTCCATCTCTGTCTCTTGTACAGGCTTGAATGGCTTCTTGTCCTTCCTACTCATTCCTATTTCTTGATCTAGCTCCAAGCCTTACTGGAAAAGAAAAACGTTTGCTCAGAACTGACAGAATCCACAAATGATTTAACAAATGATTAAAAAAAAATGCTGATGTATTACATTAATACCCTATCACCTGGTCTCACTGCCTCCCCAGAGTTATAAAAAGTATTTGCTTAATTCTCAACCATCTTCCTAATTTTTCCGCAAAATTCATAACAATTTTTTTTTCATAATTCCATTCCCTCACACCTTGAAATAAAATGTTATGAATAGTCAGTCAGACTACCCATCAAAGAGTCGCCTCTGGACGCTAAAACAAAGCAAGGCAACAGTATTTATAAAATCTGTCTGGGTCTCATAAATAGTAATACAGCAGCAGAGATGCTTAAATAATGCTGTTTACAAAACAAGTTGATTCCCTATATATATATTTTATTGTATCCGACCAAATACACAAGGTGGTAGCGAAGTAAAGAGAACAACGTTAAACAACATAAGATAAATAACACAAAAACACTAAATTTATAAACACACAAAATTTAGACATAGTTTCTAACTAGGCCTGAAAAATTCAAGAAAAATAATGTACTCGATGACCAGGATGACGAGATGTACGTAGTAGTGACGCTCACTATCAAGATTTGAAATGTTTGGGTTCCCACTGGAAAAAGAAGTTCGTAAGGTGATAGCTTTTTTTTTTTTTTTTTTTTTTTTTTTTTTTCCCGTAGCATCTTTTCTAATTTAACTTATTTTTATGTTATTTAATAAAACAACGAAAATTCTGTTACTTACTTTTTGTGGCTACTCCTCCATCCCTCAGTGACGTTAATTTTAACCTATTTTTACCCACTTTTAAACTATTTACGTCACCTAACTTTTAATAAAGCCCATATTACATTTACTGTCCATCCCCCTAATAACTATATATAAAATTTAAACTTATTATAAATTTATCCTTCCAACCTCAATCATCTTCTTCTCAAATCTCTATCATTCAAATTCCTACTAAAAAACATTAAAAAAAAAATAAAAAAAATTTACCACTTACTTTTTCGCCCAATCATCATTCACACATACCCATCGTTCATCACAATACTTATCTTCAACTCTTCCAAAACCACAAACGCCCTCAACCCTCATTTCCCTCTCACTCGCTTCCACTCATATCATAACCCCAGGGCACAAACTTAACCACAACTTTCAACAATCCCAACAAAACCCCTGCTCTACCCGCTCAAGAGGTGCCCTTCCCCCTCTAGGGCACCTCTAACATGGTGGCAATTAACTTTCCCAAATACAACAACAATATTCTGCCCTGGCTGACCCCAATCATTCCACACACACCAACCGACACACTTCTACCTCCCACAACCCAAAATACCCCACAATCCTTGAAACGTTTTCCCTTTACACCATTATAGGGAAAAAGTTTCAAATCAAAATTTAAAATAATCTTACAATCCCCCACATTCGTCCGTCCATACTTATTCATCAATTCGGATCTTCAACAACCAATCCACATCCACATCTTTTGACCCCCACTTACTTTCTCTTATTTCATTCACGCGCATTTCATACCATGCCTGAAATCGTCTCCTACTCAGCTTTCCATTTTTCTTTCTCGTCTTCCACACATGTACACAGACACTCGTCACTAAAACACCAGCGCTCTTTCTCTTGGTTGTTTTTCACATTCGAAACACAGTTTCACAATTTTCTTCTTATCTTCCATACTATCAGCTCTCACCTTTTCCTCTTTCACAATTTCAAACATTCTCTGAAATATGTCTCCGTTCCAGGGGCACTCCATGACCTCGTGCTCTAATCCATCATTCACCGTTTCACCACACAACCCACATTCGGGCAGTTCACTTCTCACAAACCTTGCCATACGGTCACGATAAGGCAATATACCGTGGATAAGGAGAAACATTATCTCTTTCCATTCACTCTGGCGTTTCATTTTTGCTAGGTGTTCAAAAGATACTTGAAAATCGATGAATGGTTCTCGCGCCTTTGCCCGGTAGTCAATATCTTTCTTCGTCTGCTCTTCAACAACCATATCAATTGTTTGCTTCCTTGTCTTTGCCTTCGTCAGGCTGTCGAGCACTCCACTCCCTTTAGTCTCGTATAACACCTCCACTACGTCTCTGAATTCCCTGGGTAACGAATTTGAAAGTTCTTTCCGTTTTTCACTATCCTCTTCATTTAAAACTCGGATAAACCATTCTCGACTTATCCCCCCGACTTCGTCATTTTTTGCGACTATTTCACAAATGTTTCTCAGGAATAGGGATTTACAAACCTTACCATAATCTATAATTCCGAGGCCGCCTAACTCATTTTTCACTGTCGTCATCTTCATACCGAGTTTTTCAAATTTCCCCCTCCACACAAATCTCCAAACTTCTCTTTCAATCCGTTTCACTGTAGCATCATTTAACTCAAATACTGGGGCGTAATAAAACATAATTGGTAGGCAATAAGTATTTACATACTGAACTCTTTCAAACAGGGTACCACAGTATTTTCCTTCCTTCGCGCGAAGCGTTCCTTCCATCTTATTCATCACTTCCTTCCATACTTTTGCACTCGTTGTCTCTCTTCCCCACGTAACTCCAAGTATTTTCGTTTGATCTGCTAGGTTGATCCAACTATCACTTTCAATCTGAGAAGTTTCTCCCCTTAAACTCACTATTTTACTCTTCTCTGGGTGGATTTTCACACAAAACCTAGTCTCATACCATCGCAGACCAAGTGATACCTGCTTCACGTCCTCCAGGTTTCCCACGACAAAATTTCCGTCGTCTATGAAAGCCAATGCCTTAAGACTCGTCCCGTTAGTTAGGGGCAGACCTTGTATCCTACTTTCAATATACTTAAAAAGGGGGTCCATATAAACCTCAAAGAGGCCAGGTGATAGGGGGTCCCCTTGACGAAGGGCTTTTTCCATTTCTATTTCTCTCGTTAACCCTCCATTTACCTTCACTACGACTTTAGGATCTTTGTACAGATTTTCAAGTTTCTTCACTGCTTGTCTAGACATTCCGTATTTCCTTTCCATTAACACCCACAGAATTGCCCTAATCACCGAGTCATAAGCCTTCACTACGTCTATGCTCATAATTGCCAACAACTCCATGTGGAGTATAAGTCTCCTAAGTTCTCGGTCTCCTCGCATTACAAGCTCTTTTAGAACACTTAGGATATGTTGGGCTTTTTTCCCTTTAATGCCACCATGTTGATAAGATCCAATCACTCTACTTAAAAACTTGTTCAACCTGTGCGCCATTACTTTTGAGCATATGCGGTAGTCCGAACACAGATTTGAGATCGGTCGCCAATTTTTCAGATCGGTTCGCTCTCCTCCTTTATGGATCAGGGTTATTACCGCCACGCCGTCAGATGGGTATCCTTCGTCTATGAATTGGTTGCACACTCTAACGAATAATTCTCCTAGTTCTCCCCAAAATATTCTATAAAATTCGTATCCCAGGCCGTCACCCCCAGGGGCCTTTCCATCTTTAAGAGTCTTCATGATCTTCTCAATCTCTGAGATCGTAATCTCCTCTTGAAGGCACTGGTTTTCTTCTTCTGAAACCTTGTTTTGCACATTAAAATCACCTAGGAATTCGAAATGTCCACTATCTTGATTCTGGAGTTTAAAAGCACTAGTGTAGAACCTCGTCACTTCAGAAATTATATCTTCGGGGTTCTGGGTCGTCTGTCCATTCGTCTTTTTTATTTTTTGTATGCAGTTCTCTTGTCTGCCTTTTCTTGCTCTCAGCTTCGATGCTAAGTTTATCTGGCTGGATTCGTCCACTTGTGCCAACCTATTCCTAAGTTTCCAAGACTCGTATTCTTCTTCCTCAATATGTTTTATTTCACTTTTTACCTCTTCATATTCAAAGAACGAGGGACTCCCACTATTTATCTCCTCTCTCAAGTTATTTAACACTCTATATAAATGTCTTTTATGGCCGTGCACATTCCTCCGATAATCTCCTTCCATCCCTTTAATTTCTCCTGCTATATATCGCTTAAACTTTTCCCAAAATTGCACCGCATCCATACCATCTTCATAACTGCTTACGAAATTTCTTATTTTACTCCTAACTGCTTCCCTTATTTCTTTTTTCTTCATACATTTTGGATCCATTCTCCACTGTCCACCTTTCTTTTTTGTTACCGTCATGTCACTTCTTGACACTTCCAGGTCTGTAACTATAGCTAGGTGGTCCGAGAATGGCACACAAACGTTCTCTACTCTTTTCACTTTCTCGACAAGGTTCTCACTCACGTACGTTCTATCAATTCTGCTAGCCCCTCTTTTATCGATTCTAGTAAACCCCTGGGCTATATTTTTCTCGGTCCATATATCTTTCATCTGGAATGCTCGTACAAGCTCTTTTAAATCCTCACTAACTTTTTGCTGATGACTAGTTTTACTCTGACTATACATATCACTTAATTTTTCCACACAGTTAAAATCTCCAAGTAACACCGTATTCACGTCCTCGATATGCCTCACCACTTTATTTCTCACCATTTCATCTCTCCGTTTAGCATTATTTGTACCTGATGGTAAGTGGGTGTTCACAATCTTTATACCTTTCCACGTTATACAACAAATTGCACTATTTTCCTCGTACATGAATGAACTTTTATCAACGCCAGCTGATCCTCGCACGATAAATGCCACGTCCGGAGAAATTCCCGGTGATAGCTTTGATCAAAGTTTAGCAGATTTTAACTTTATTTTGTTTTTTTGTTTAGTTTGAACCTATGCCTGGTAGTCCACTAACTGGGAAAGGTGCATGTACACTAAATCTAAAGAGACTAGCTCAGACTGTCCATCTTAGTGATGAAAAACAAGAACATCCACCCAATCAGATAATCAACAAACTGCCAAGGCTTTCTTGACTTTTTCTTAAACCCATAATAAACATTCTTTCTGTATCTTACCTGAACTTATCCCTTGTTTGATTTTGCGAAATAAAACATGAACACAAAGCAGCCTATGTGAGAACATTCACCTTCATACACTTACAAAAAGAAAAAAGCCATGTACACACCCTAAAACAAGTGGTATCGGATTGTTTCACAGAATATCCAAATTCTTATCTGTCTGTCGTCGGCAACTGTTACGATTCTTGCTTTAACTTGTTTGTTTGTTTTCATGATTTTTCTCCAACTTTTTCAAATGATAATTGTGAAAGATAATATAGTAAGTCCCAGTATTTGGTAAGCAGTGATGAAGATGGAAAAGTTCTCGGAATGACATAATTGTGCTTCTTAAAGACTTTACAATCAAATGTTTAAAACAGAAACATCATTCAAGACTGTAGATAGGAAAAAAAGCAAAATGTCAAGCTTTAACACAAAAGTGCATGTGATTTGAGAGCTTTTCAATGATACTGAGAGCATGTCCCACCCTACTTACCATAGTTACTATGCACTACATCACAAATTTTGGCTTCCTGGACCAGGACCTGGTGTCAAGGCTGGAACATATTTTTTCTATTTTTGCCAGAATATCACTACATGGGGTAATCCAGCCAATCACATTACAGAGATTCGTAGTTACCCCGCTTACTCCTGCAGCGCTCCCGAGCACACCCGAGCATGGTAGAAAATAGTTACTATTGAAGACGGTTGGAATGGCCATCATAGTGACTTTTCCTGAGGTTGGAATGGAAATAGTAACTAATAGTTACTGCTGTTACAAAGGTGGGACACGCTCTGAACAAACAAATTAATTCCAAAACAAGATCACTTATCCGCTTAGTGCCCAGCTATTGAACTGATAAAAACAACAAATAATCAAAACTAAGACATAGCATTACACATTTCACTCAAAGAGACATCACCGATATGCAGCTTAAACAGACAGTCAAGCAACAAAAAAGGGGTTTACCAAGCACATTAGCTAAGTTTTAAAATCGCCTCCAAAACGCTTCTTCAGGCAACTGGGCGCAGAATAACGACGTCTCAGCATAGAGGTAACAATTCTTTCCTATCCGTCCATAAGTTTGCCAAAATTGAAACGCCATCTCTTGGCTCTTGCTCGTATTCATCATCTACTTCTGACCATGTTATTCAGAATTTGAATTTCTTATGTGTTTGTGGTTAATTATTTTTTTTATAAGGCAGAAGAAGTGAAGTTCATCCTTCAAAAATAGAAGGCCAGCTAGAGCGATTGAGAGCAGAAGGCCAGGTGAGTTGGTGGAATTTTGATGGGTTGTACTGTTTGGTTGTCTTTCTCTCAACTATGGCTGATGGTGAAAGTTTGAGCAGTTGGACACTGCAAACATCCTGTACCTGAACCATTGCTGTGGAGCCATTGGTTTTTGTGTAGATATACTATACTGTCATACCTGAATGCTGCATTTTTGTATGCTTCTGCCAAAACAGCTACTGGGCAATAGAATAGATGCTGGAATCTGGATAGATGTAGCCTACATCCTAAAATAATCCTTCAGCTCAGCCCTTACTAAGTGTGCCTGAATGATGTATGAAAATTAAGGCCTCAAGGGTCAAAATGGAAAAGCTAAGCTAAGATATTCTTCAGCAATATTTCAGCTCTTCTTGGCAAGGGTCCTCTTAGTCTTCAGCAGGGGCGTCACATATGGGGGGGAGTACAGTCATACACAAATCCTCAATTTTTGGACATGGTGCCCCAACGTCTGGGCATGCCTGCAGGGGCGTCACAACCAAATTCACAGGGGTACCATGCCCATGCTCCAGGGCATACCCATACGTACAGGCATGCAGAGGCGTCACTAGCCCCCCCCCCCCCCAATGCTGTCGGCCAGTCGGTAAAAAATGACCGAGACGGCGCGAAGCGCCCCAATTTTTCGTCAAAACAGTTGATTTTTTTCATGAAAACAGTCGTTTTTTCTGAAAATTGGTCGATTTTTTGTCAAAATAGTCGGTTTTTGTGAAAATCAGTGGATTTTTCTGAAAATCAGTCGATTTTTTTCAAAACTGTTATTTTTTGTTGTTGAAAACAGTCGTTTTTTCTGCAGAAACAGTCAGTAAAAATTACCAGCCAGTCGGTAAATTCCTCGTCCCCCCCCCAAACATTTTGGCTAGTGACGCCTCTGCATGCCTGTACGTATGGGTATGCCCTGGCAGTGCCCTGGAGCATGGGCATGGTACCCCTGTGAATTTGGTTGAACTGAGACTGGCTACATACCTTAAAAGGGTTGTCTTCCTGTCCTAGATCAAAAGATACCTGATTTTACTTTCTATCCAACCTCATTTTCCAATTTTCAAATTGTTAGAGCACTTCCAAGATACATAGAGTTTTGTGGAGGCCACTTCTTTCCTAGTGGGTTTAATCTGTCCTTTTCCGGGTAGTTGCCGCTATGGACCTATAGGTTCCTCAATCCTTTTCCAGGTTTTAAATTTTCTTCCTTTAGGAATTAAATTTCCTTTCCTTCCAAATTCCTTTAGATTGTTTGCCTTTTATTGTATTTCTGTTGAGTCTAGTGAGTTTCGATTACAATCATTAACATAGTAAAAAAAAAATCACTCAAAATAAATACAATAAAAGGCAAACCATCTAAAGGAAATATTTGCTCCAGTGAACAGATGGAAAGCTGGCCTCATTCATGCTACCTAGCAGCAATTTTCTGAAAAAGGATAGAGTAAACCCACTAGAAGAGAAGTGGCCTCCAAAAAACTCTATGTATCTTGGAAGTGCTCTTACATTTTGAAAATTGGAAAATGAGGCTGGATAGAAAGTAAAATCAGGTATCTTTTGATCTTACAGGAAGACAACCCTATTTAGGTATGTACCCGATGAAAAATTTATCTCAAAATAGGACTATGAAGTAGTACGAAAAAGTTGCATGCAGTACTAGCGATGCTAATACATGCTTCTACTTCAAGGCTACCGTGTTACTGCATACTACTATATGCTACTATTAGCAAGACTGGATGCTACTATGGAAAGACAGGATGCTACTGGATACTACTACATAAGATTGGACCAGTCTGATGCACATTAAATGATAGTATTCTTTGCAATTACATAGTATTTATTACATGCAACGTTTTCGTATTACTACCATACTACTACGCAGGCTACAAATTTTTCATCGGGTAACCAGTCTCAGTTTAACCAAATTTCACAGGGGTACCATGCCCATGCTCCAGGGAATGATGCCCCAACGTATGGGTACCATGCCAATGCGTTCGGGCATGCCCAGACGTTGGGGCACCATGCCTGTACGTTCTGGCATGCCCAGACGTTGGGGCACCATGCCCAAAAATTGAGGATTTGTGTATGATTGGGGAGGACTCCCCCTCCCCCCCAATGTGGTCGGCCAGTCGGTAAAAAATAACCGAGCCGGCGCGAAGCGACTCTGTTTTTTCGTAAAAACAGTTGATTTTTATCGTGAACGATCGATTTTTTCATGAAATCAGTCGGTATGTTTGCAGCAAAGGAGTAGATATTTTCTTAAAAAACAGCAGAGTTTTCTGAAAATCATTTTTTTTTCCTGCTAAAACGCCTCTGTGTTTAACGCTTTTCGTGAGTCAATGAAACACGCAAGTACAAAAGTATTCAAGTTCCAGTAATATTCTATGACACTTCATAACGAAAATAGGAGATTCAACGGAAAGTCGACGTTTATAAGCAAACTGATGCTCCAACAATTCCCTCTACCGAAAAAGTAAACAATACTCTAATACCTTAGAGCGGTGGTTCCTAACCTTTTCCGTACTGCTTACCCCTACATCACGTACGGTTGTTCTGTTTGGGCAAGTAATTTCTTGGTGAATTATAAAAGAACCCAAATAATACAAAACAATGCGCTGGGTCTGAGAATTTCAAAATTGTCAGAATACTGCGGAGTGTTTAGAAAGAATGGGATTTTGAAAATAGGTGAGCTTCGTGATTACCAGCTAGCGATTTTTGTTTTTCAAAGTGTAAATAAGGTAAGCCCTGAGTACTTTTATGATTTTTTTAAAGACTAACTCGTTTTATCACCCTAGTCCAGTAACAGCTTAAGTAGTACCCTGACCAAGAAGGGCCAATGTCAAGCATCAAAGCTAACTTTCTATTTTTATTGAACGATTCCCAGGCAGCTTGGGCTCATGGAATATTTAGGAATATTTAAAGTTTGTTGGTTAGCTAAAGTTTTCAGAAATGGACCGACTGCGCTGGCGTCCACACTCTCTAAGGCAGTGGATCCCAACCGGTGGTACGCGTACTCAAAGGGGTACGAGAGACCCTCGTAAGGGGTAAGCGGAGGTCCCAAAATCAAGTTAGTCTATAGTTTTCATATCTTGCTTCAGTCGTTTCTGAGTCTCCTAACACAGTTTCAGTACTGACCTCAAGATCAGACTATCGTACGCAATTAAGAATCTTATTAGTGACAATAAATATCGTCTTTTTGACGGATGGATTGTGGCAAAAAAAAATAGTAAAAAAACGATTCATCAAAAAAGGGGTAGGAAAACTTTTTTAACCTTAATTAGGGGTACGCAACCTTTTTGAACCTTGGTTAGACATTTTTTTTTCTTTACAGACATTTTTGTTTAATTTCATCAAAAAACATATAAATTAAACAAACAATTTACCATTAACGGCCACTTTTAAGACAAAAGAATCCTGATTGTGGCCGCAATTCTAACCACCATGAATCCGCTATATCATTCCTTCATTACACCCCCCCCCCCCTTGGGGTGGGGTAAAAAAATAAATAAATAACACTAAATAAATAAAACTAAATAAATACCCTTTCCTCTTATCACACTGCTTTCCTTTTCAAAGAATGGGATTTAACCATTCTCTTGAATGATGCCAGACTTACAGCCGCTCTGACCGATTCTGGAAGGCCATTCCAGACGCTCACACCTATGTTCCTGAGAACAAATCCTGCTCTTGTTGTATTTCTTCTCTCGTGGGCTAAATCCTCCGAATGTCGGGTAAAATACGATTGTTAAGAAAAACCTGTTGCCTTGTTCATTACGGTCCAGTTTTGACCAGCTACGTTGCACCGTCCAGAGGCGTTACTAGCCAAAATATTTGGTGGGGGGGCAAGGTTTTTACCGACTTTTTTTTGCAGAAAACCCGACTGTTTTTAAGAAGAAAACTGTTTATACGAAAAATCGACTGATTTTAAGAAAAACACTGTTTTTAAGAAAAAATCGACTATTTTTGCGAAAGCTCGACTGTTATCAAGAAAATCGATTATTTTTGCGAAAAATCGATTTGCGAAAAATCGACTCGGTTATTTTTACAGACTGACCGACACCATTCGGGGGACGTGACGCCACTGGCACCATCATTTGTGTTACCGAAATAATGCCCACATGTGACCAGCGTGGCGACCAAGAATCGTGCGTGCTAATGTGATGCCGTTTTATGTTTTTGTCTCATGAAAAGGGGCCAAAAACACATGGACGGCATAGGGTCCACCAAAAGTGAAAGACGACACTGCCTATCTACGTAGCCTGTACTTAAAGTTGTCCGTCTGTCTAACCGTCCGGTCGAATTTGTAGATGGGCTCTATCTTTAGCCCTACATTTAGGTGTGGGGGAGGGGTTTCAAATTAAGGAGCGACAAAATATATAGCTAATTGGATAGTCGATTTAGGGGCAAGAAGACATAACACGAATATGAAAATAATTTTCTCGACGAACAAGTAGTTCTCGCCCGGAATCCGGCCCAAACCGAAAAGTTTGTTAAAAGTAAAATGTTTTTGAAGTTGATTAGATGTTCGATTAAGGGGTAAGAAGACATGCTGAACATTTATATGAACATCATTTTCTCGTCGCAAAAGTAGTTCGCCCAGAGTCCGGCCAGAAACGGAAAACTTGTTAAAAGTAAAATTTATTTCTTGATTAGATGTTCTGGGTAAGGGGGTAAGAAGCTGAATCCGTATATGACAATCGTTTTCTACCCGGACATATAGTTCGCCCGGAAACCGGACAATTTCTTAAAAGTTAAAGTTTTATCTGGTGTTGATTAGAGGTTCGATATAGGCGTAAGGAGATGTGATGAACTCGTTTTTGAGCTTTAGTTTTTTGCCGGACAAGTAGTTCGGCCGAAATTCGGCTGAAACCAAAAATGTGGCAGAAGTATAAGGCAGGGAGTTTTGATAAATTTTGTCAAAGTCGATATGACGTATAGGGGCAAAACCACATGCTACACCCATATTTGAACTTAGTTTATTTCAGATGATTAGCCATTGGCCTTATTCTGTTTCTAAATTTTAATAGTAAAACTGTTCAAGGAGTCTGGCGAAGACCGGATATTTACAAGAACGATTATCTAGAGCAAATCTTAAAATTTTGGGATTCCATCGAAACCTTTAGTCTTTTTTTTTCAATTCGATTTATTTTCAAAAATTCACTCACGGACGAAGCCGAACATTGAATTTCTTCCGTCATGTATAACTTAACGATTAACAACAACTATAACTAATGTTATTCATTTGGTCAATGTACAGATATCTCACAATAAAACTTTAAGTAAAACCTTTTATCATACGTAACATGTCAACTAATCAAAACATCTATAAATAAAAATCATAATCTGGTCAAATTTACACCAAACTAAAAACTAGATAATATCAACAATTATTATATCTACAATTCAATAACAACAAACAGAAATACGATTAAATTATGGAGGTGTTTCGGAATGCCCGTTAAAAAGGTCAGTGAACGAAGGAACAAAACTTTTTTTGTATCGGTCATGGGACCGATACCTTGTTTCTCGTACAACCTCCCAGTTAAATCTGTTTCTTTTTGTCTGATTTTGTTGGTAAGATCTATTCTGAACTAGCCCACTAGATGATCCCACCAGGGGCATCACGACTGGGGGGGGGGGGGGAGGGGGGACGCCCCCCCCAATGCTGCCGGCGAGTCGGTAAAAAAATACGAATCGGCGCGAAGCGCCGCGATTTTTCGTCAAACAAAACAGTCGATTTTCTGAAAAATGGTCGATTTTCTGAAAAATGGTCGATTTTTCGTCAAAATAGTCGTTTTTTCCGAAAATCAGTCGATTTTTTTCAAAAAATGTCATTTTTGTTGCTGAAAACAGTCGTTTTTTCTGTAGAAAAAGTCGATAAAAATTACCAGCCAGTCGGTAAATGCCTCGTCCCCCCCCCAAGCATTTTGGCTAGTAACGCCTCTGGATCCCACGGTCCTACCGAGTCCCGGTTTCAACTGGCGACTTGGATGATGCTGATCTGGAGCCTCGACATATACTGGACTGATTCCAGTTTAAATTCTTTCAATGTTTTCACATTACTGCTGACAATTCGAATCAAATAAAAATGTTGTAGCTGAAGGCACAAAACGCCACCAGTTTACAGCCCTCTTGTCTTCAGCTTATCTGTTCAGAGATTTCTTAAGTAGATGATCTCGATTATATGCTATTAGCTGCTTATGTTTCTGATCTATGTTATTACCTGCTTATGATGCTGATCCGGAGTCTGATCAGTAGTTGATCCATCAAAACTGAATCCATCACCATGCAGATTCCGATTTTGCAAGTCCTGTTTTGTTTTATGGTTACTTTTGCAAAAGTGATAAGGGGTGAGCGTGAATTTGTATCTAGTTCAAAGCTTTGCACCGGCCGCTTGGCCTCTCGTTTCCCCTGGCCCCCAGCACAGGCCTAACCTGCCTAAGGGCAAAGACGGCACTGTAGATAGGTAGGCTACGTGTATTCTTTAAAATCATGACGGATGTGTAGATATAAGGTTTTCACGTCAGCATCAAAGGTTGAAAAAACAAAACTATTGTCTGTATTTTACAGGTAAACAGAAAAAAATAAATAAACTTGCAATAATTTGTTGCATTCTAAAAAAAAAAAATCTTCAGTTATGTCAGTAAATAAGGGGTAAACAGATATACTTGAAACATGTATATAGTATGTTTAATTTTTAAGTCTTTTAGTGTTCAATCTTTAAGTCTTTTAGTATTGCGTTAGCTCTGTTGACTGTCCTTTGTTCCCCTTCCCGCAAAATTCCCCAATCTACTCAATTAAGAAGGTAATAAACAGCACAGGGGCCTGTTTCCTGTCATCCCGTTTGCGGAAACCCAGGTGCCGCCGTAGTCGGGAAATTAGGAAACCTAATTTTGAACACATTAGAGATATTAGACACTGTCTTGCCTGGCTTTAGTTAGGGTGTCTTTGTGACGATTAAAAGAAGATTAATCGGGCAGACGATTGAGTCGATTAAGATGGAATGGAAAGGGTTTTTAGTTAAGACAAAAATTAAGGAACGATTGAGCGGTTTCTGCTTGTAGGATAGATATATATCTGTATTGAAAAATCCAAAGGCCATATACAGGTTAAACAAACAACTCATAGGAAATTAAACAAAATAACAAACTAAGAAACAGCACTTCTCAACTCGAGTGCTTTTTGCACAAAATTACCAAAAGAAACAATCACTCTTGGTGTCGTAGAACGTAAGATACCAAGAAGCTGCCCACCATTCAGAGAAAACAATGCGAAACAATGAACCCCTTATTCTTGCTCTTTGTTTGCTGATACCTGTAAATTTTCCTTCCGCCAAACTGTCTCAAATATGATGAAACTGCACAAACGTTCATCCCCTTCAGGTCATTAATTGCAGAGTCTCTAAATCCCTTTGCTGGCTTCTCGGCCAGGATTCTCAAACTCTTTCCATTAGCGTAATGATTCATGAGTGAATAATTAGTAAGGTCATATTTAGGAGTCTTCGACGTCTTCTTGTGAATACTTCTCTCGCCTGAAAGTTTGAACGTTTTCTCTCGTTCTTATGTAACTTGCCTTTCGGCCAAGTAACATAGCGATCGCAGTTTCTGTCTTTCCGTCGGTCCGCTGTTCGGGCACTTCCATATAAGCTAGGACGATGAAACTTGGCAGGCATACCAATTACCAGGGATCCGACCAGATATAGTTGGAAATAGTCACTTCCCCGATCCGACCAACTTTGGGAGAATAGAGGGAGGGGGAATCCGGAAAATGAGGTGTTTTAACTACGATCGGGTGATCGGATCCTGGTGAAACTTGATATTTAGAAAGACCTCGTGTCTCAAACGTCCCACTTCAAATCCGGGCCGGATCCGGTGACTTTAGGGGGAGTTGGAGGGGGGAACCGGAAATCTTGGGAAACGCTTAGAGGGGAGGGATCGGCGTGAAACTTGGTGGGAAGAACGAGTACTAAATGTGTCATTGCCATAACCAGACCGGATTCGGGCACAGTGGTGGGGGGTCCGGATTTATGGTGATCCCGCGAGTTCCGTACTTCCTGGTGTGCTAGGATGATGACACTTGGCAGGCATGTCAAGAACCGGAACAGTCGGACTTGAGAATAGTTGTTGCACGGATCCGACCTTAGTGGGGGGAGTGGAGGGATTGGGACTATTGGGGACTCATTCCCGAATCTAGTGGCATGCATAACTTTTGAACGGGTGAATGGATTTGAATGAATCCTGGGAGGCAGAAAGAGCTATCGTCTCAGATGTTCCATATCAAGTCCGGGTCGGGTCCGATACTTGTGGGGGGGGGGAGCGGAGGGAACCGGAAAACTCGTGAAACGCTTGGAGTTGAGGGATTGAGATGAAACTTTGTGGAGAGAACAAGCATTAGGCAAAGATACGTAATTGACGGAGCCAGATCGTACCGGGGCTCTGTGGAGGGAGTTGGAGGGGGTTTCCCGGAATTCGCGGTGGTCGCGAGTAAGTTCGAGATGAGTTAAAGACGATGAAACTTCGCAGGCATATTCGTAACCCGACCAAATTGACTTAAAAACCCGACACAATGCCCTAGGACAACCTCCGTTCCTGGATTTGACCATTTTTGGGGGAGTGAGGGAAGGGGAATAGGGAAATTGACTTTCGTAAGCTGCGAACGGGTGGTCCGATTCGCTTGAAACTTACTGGGTGATAAGAACTGATGACCTAGCCATGCAAAACATGCGTTCAAATCAGATGCTGCCACGGTTGGGGAATTGGAGGGGGGGGGGGGGGAGGTCCGGAAACTTTTGACATGCACAAAAACAAACGGATGGACCGAATGGGATGCAAGTTGGACAGTACCGAGTTTATGCGGCCTAGATTTGTTATTTGGCGTTCGGACAGGATCCGGCCACGGTAGGAGGGGGGGGGGGGGGGGAGGAGGGAGCGTGAACCGGAAATTTGCAGATAGGCTGTGCTCCGATTCCAGTCAAACTTGATGGACAGGACGAGGAGATGTCAGAGATGCAACATTTATGTTTTCAAGTCGTATTCGGCCATAGTAGGGGGACTTGGAGGGGGAGTCCAGGAAATTTTGTGGCTCCCATTGGGGTTAAACGAGTGCAGCGATTTAGATGAAACCTGGAAGGCAGAGAGAGTATATGCCCTAGGTGACATGTTTTAGGATCCGAACCCGATCCGACCATGGTGGGGTGGGGGGTACCTAATTAAAGTTTCCAAAATAATGCTCAGATTCGAATGAAACTTGATAGGTGATAAGAGAAGATGCTTTAGATGGTCCATTCACGAGTCCAAACCAGATTTCGCCGGGTAGGGGGAGTTATATTTGACGGTGCAAAACGGTAGGGGGAGTTGGAAGGAGACTTGATAGGTGATAAGAGAAGATGCTTTAGATGGTCCATTCACGAGTCCGAACCAGATTTGGCCGGGGTAGGGGGAGTTGGAGGGAGGTACCGGAAATCATTTGGCAAGTCTGGGGATCAAACGAGTGGATTTATTGGGCTGAAACTTGGAAGTTAGAACAGTCATTTGACCCCAGATGATACCAGGCGATATTTTGTGACGTCCTCATCTACTTTCTTGTACCGTCTACTCGTAACAAGTGCCATATGTACTCGTAGTTCTTGTAATTAATTAATTAATTTATTTTTCACCCATCAAAAAGCAAATGGCATAGACGGAGTAGGAATAAAGAAAGAAAAGAAGAAAGAAACACTATAACAAGAGGAGACCAGACAAACATAGAGACTACGACAACGACTACGAGACTACGACTACAACACTATTATCTTTCTTACTCGAAGTTTAAACCTTGTGATCATGGACCACAACAGAGGTTGGGTTGGTATAAAGCAGGGGGTGAAGGTGGGACTAGGGTAAATAAGTCCTGCCTCTGATACGGACTTGAACTGTTTAACTTAAAGACCTAATCCAAACATTCGGTTTACTTTCTCTTAGTGATCGCATGCCACGAGTTTGTTTAGATTTGAACTCGATTGCCGAGTTGCTGTTTTGGCTCGAAAAAAACCACGCACAACGTCTTCTTTTCTAGATGGCGGAATATTCCAGGATTGATTAGCAAAGAATTTTAAGACCTAACTGATAATTTTGTATGTCTTCAGAGGTACCACACTGGTCTTGGTTTTATCATTTATTTGTATTTGTAATAAACAGTTGGAGCATTAGATGGAAATTATTATTTTGACCCCTGGCTCCCTACGTGCCTTGACAGCTGTCCGGGATAATCGGCTGAGATTTAGTCTAGACAGAGTTATTTCAAACCTAGGAAACTTAGTGTGTTTTTTTAATTTGCTCATTGTTTTACGTTTTTTTTAGTGGTTTTGAACATTCATAGTGACAGTAGGGATGGTTAGCATTGTGTGTGGTAGAAAGGCCATTTTTTGTGGCCCGCTTTAAGCTTGCGGAAAAAAAACTCGTATTGGCTTTCCAGAGGAAACTTGACAAAAATGCGGGTTTGTGCTTTGCATTTGGATCAGAACTAATTTAAAAAATGCGTTACTTTAACTTCACAATTTTTTTCTTTTTCTTGATTATAACCATGCCTGAACTCCCAAAATCAGTAAACGACATTAAATATTCCTTCAGCCCAAGCTGACCGCGAATAATATTTGATGGTGGAAAACTGATACGTCAGCTGAATTTTATTGGAGCTATATTTCGGCCCTTCTTGGCAAGGGACCTTCAGGCTCAAAACCGCTCAAGTTGGAAAAACGAACTTGTGGGAAACACAAGGTTTTGAGCCTGAAGAGGACCCTTGCCAAGAAGGGCCGAAATATAGCTCGAATAAAATTCAGCTGACGTATCCGTTTTCCACCATAAAAAACGACATTAGTTTTGATCTTACACTAGTCTCTTGTTGGCTTCTCAAAGAAAAAAAAAGAGGGGTAAGTTTGTGCTTTCCAGTTGCAGCAGGATGGACGCAGGGTCGACAGATGTCGCAGGGAAAGGGAGAACCCCTACCCAAGTATCTTACGGGATTTTTCGGCGGACTCCACCCAGTGATGAATATTTCCGGATTCTGTAAACGTGCTGGGTTTCCGCCGGATTTCTCTGGATTTTCGCCGGATTTCTATATAGACAGAATAGGTTTCTGTCGGAAAGGCTATGTCGAGTTCTAGAGAAAGTAGCCTACCGAACAAAAACTTGGCGGAAAATTCCGGTGAAAATATTTCACTGTGTTTCATTCGACAAATTTCTGCCGGACGGAAAAAAAAGGTGCGATGAAAATTTGTTGCCAGACCTTAAAGGACCTGTCTTACCTATAATACTAACGCAACCTACTTCCATAATCACTCCATATATTTCTGAACCCGGAGACCCCAATTTCGTACGGTACATTCTAACCCTTCTAGTTCTAACCAAACCACGCTGATTTTCTCACTTTCCCTGTTTTGCTACCTTCGATGTGTATCACGCTGTCGACATTTTCGCTGTAAGTCAACGGGTCTCGGAAAAGGCTTAGAACAGTAAAAACCGTGGGTTATTTGTTGAAAGCACAGCCTAGTTTTAAAGTATTGAAATATTTTAAAATATTTATTCAAACAGTGTTTCAAAGTCGCTTGGGCTCAAAGAATATTTATTTTAAAATACTGTAAGTTAAACAGTAAATAGTGCGAGAGGTTCTTTAAAGAAGTTGTGACAAGACAACGTGCTTAGAAACATTTCCATTGCACTGGATTCCCGAGAAATTAATTTCCCTGAAGGTTCCTGCTCTATTTTTATCACCGGCGTCTACGTTTGCGAAAAGCTATATTTATTATTGATGACATCAGGACAGTTTAGCTTAACTAGCTATAGATAAATGAATACTCACATAACAGGCATATTTCTGCTTAGTTGACTGAATGTATTTTTTTGCACTCTGGAATGTTATTGCGATCAAGGAATTCATATTTTTCTTCCGTTTGTTTAGTATCGGTGAACAAGAAAATTCATTTATTTGCATGAATATGGATATGGTCTGTAAACTGAAAAAAAGCAGCTTTTTACATCACCTTTCTCAAAATAATATGGACATTTTTTAATCTCTTGTTATTATTTCTCTGTCTGAACTCACCCATGACTGCTGCGCCCTAAGCGGTGGCCTAGGTTGGCCTTATGCGAAATCCGGTCCTTATAACAGACTATATTTCTGCTTTTAATTGTCCACTTGGGAACATCATTATGACCAAGGCCGTACTTATTTTCTCCCATAGCTCCAATAAACCTAGTTAGCGCCATCGCTAAGGTTTTGTTCCTAGCATATCCTTCACATGCAATTAAACTTTCGTCGTATTTGTTTCTATCTCGTTTTCGTGTGATTAAATCACTTCCGTGTATGCTGAAAGAAAGTACCTTTCCTGCTCCTGCGTCTCTCTTACCTCTATGATTGGTGAAGATGTTTTCCACTCCCTGCTGATTGGCTGAGAAAGTCGGCTGCGCCTTAGAAAGAGAGAGCAGTTCCGGCCGGGAAAATATCGAAATTTTGCGAACCTGTCTCATCGTTCGGGCAAAAGTGAAAATTTAACAATTCACCAGTGTTATAAAATGGAGTGTCGCGTGTAATAATTGACGTGGGATAGCGGAGGAGAAACTCGTGTAATCGTGAAGTTTGGAGGTGGTGTAAAAGTCTGAAATACAGGAAAAGAGATTCTACCCTACTTTGATCGGAAACTAAATCCCGACGGATTAATTTGATAGAACAAGGATCCAGTGAGCAGCTGAAGTTGAGGGTACAATCTTCTAGAGCGAATACGAGTGATAATCTCTGTATCAGTACCCAAACAAATCTTGAGAAGTGAAAGCGACCTTAAGCCAGAGTCCCAAGAACAGCTTTAGAAGATAAACCGTGCGCAACCCATGTTCAGGGTTAATTTCTGCACCACTGACTCTGCTTGACGTCGGGAATGAATGGTGCTATTTCTGGATCATCGCTAAATGAGCATGCCAATTGAGCAACTTGCAGCATAAGAAGTCAAATTGAAAGGGCATTCTTATCTCACAGAAGATCAGACAAGGCAAAAGAAGAAATAAGCCCGATCAGATGATTCAAGAGTGTATCAGTTAAGAAAAGCACGGTAGTGCCTAAGATTTGGATGTACATATATAAATATTAAGTCGCTGTATTTATGTATATGGCTTCCAATCATAACTCATGTCTGTGTTGATAGGATAAACTTGTGAAGCCGAATTGAAACCCGATGAAACATCTAAAACAGTTTTGAGAATCCTGAACCACTAGGGCAGACAGCAGTGGAATTAAATCAAGCGAAATCTAGAGGAATCGGTGAGGGTACCATATCTTAGGCCTTTAGCAATCGCAGAGGCTCAGAACGTACTGCCAGACACCTAGCGTGACCCCGGAACATTGACTTCGTTCCATCTGTTTGAACTTTCTTGACAAGTACACCCACAAAATGCAAAATCGGACTATTTATAGAAGTGAATCAGTTAATTACAGGAAATATGGCTTAGCGTATTTTTCGACGCAATCAGTTTCATCCTGTCGTTTTTAAAAGGTGTTGGAGTTCCCGCACCAACTGTCAAAGGAATCTTAGTTGAAATCAAGCGACTTCCTTTTCTCAAGAATCTCTTGGAGAACATATTGGAAGTTGCACTGTCCGACTAGAGCAGGGCTAACTAGTTGAAACTCGGTGTTCAGATAATTTGAGGGCGGACTATCAGCTCTTCAGTCAAACAGCTTCTCGTAACGGACTGGAAAAAAATCCGTCGCCTGATAGATTCAGAGAAAATAATGAAGTCACAGTAAGTTCCGTGCTTAGCTGGATCTAAAACGGCGAAGTGTTCAAAAGTGCGTGCGATCCCGGCTGACATCAAACGACTTTTCTGAACGGACAAGAAATTAAAAGCCGAGAAGCAGACAATTAAGCGTCTTGAATTTTCCCTGTTGGATGCCTTGAGGGTGGCGCTGTCAATGCTAAAAAATTCACTGAAGGCGACAGAATCTTCGCGCAAATCAAAATTGTGATCCGGTTTTTAGCCGAAGGTTATTATCAGTGCTTGGAGCGGTTACGCTTAACTGCCGGCCGGGTACTAGTCTCTTGTACATTTAGAAGTGGTTTGCTTATGAACAAAGCGAGTGGTTGCAATGAAGAGAATAAATTTAGGATTAATTTTAGGAATTATAGGTAAGTTATTCAAAAACTTATTGGCTACAGGAGAGTGCCTAACCTCGAATGACCTCGAAATCGACCTGAAAATTGATTTGATAGTGCAAAACGGATACGTCAGCTGATTTTTTTTAAAGCTATATTTCGGCCCTTCTTGACAAGGGTCCTCTTCAGGCTCTAAGCCGTTCAAGTTGGAAAAACGCGCTTGTGGAAAAAAAAGCCTAAAAGGGCCGAAATATCGCTGCCAAAGCATCGTAGCTGAAGTATCCATTTTATGCAATATTTGAATATATGTTTCAAAGTCAGCTTGGGCTCAAGGAATATTCGGCCTAAAAATTAGGAAAAGAAGTTTCTGGGCAGTCCTAGTTAGGTCCTAACAGTTATGAAGCAATATCTTCGTGACCTAGGACCTAGTTAGGACAGCAAACTTTTCCTTTTAAAATTGTAGAGGCCAATTTCTACGTTATATAAGTCGAGGTCGGCAATCCCTCCTGTAGCTCTTGCTATATGTAGCCTGTGTTTTGTCTACATTTCACGCGATTAGTATAATTTCTACGTTCTACAAGTCGATTAGTATATCAAATTAAGACCAGAAAATGATCAGCTTGTTTTATTAACATTCCAGTGACAAAAAAAGTATACGATTAGTAAAAGAAATTAGCATACATCAAATAAAGACCAGAGAATGATCAGTCTGCTTTATTAACATTTCAGTGTCCAAAAATGTGTAAGGTCTCTCAATGACAAGAATGTAGATCTGGGATCACTTATCTCTATCACAGCCTTAAAAGGTCCCCCCTTGTCAGATTAGGAATACTGTAATAATAGTTGTATTTACAACGCATCAAAGTTTGGTCGATTAGGGCTGCGATCACTGACTAACGATCATGGGGATAAGGTAACTAAAGGATCATATTTGACGGTGCAAAACGGATAAGTCAGCTACATTTTGTAGCTGACTGACTGATAGTTAAATGTAGCTGACTTATCCGTTTTGCACCGTCAAATATGATTCGCAGTCAGCTTGGGCCGTAGGAACATCTAACTAAAGGATTTATTTAGGATGTTGTGGGTATATGTTTTGATGATTTTATGATTGCCTTAAAGTACGATGCTTCTGCTTCCAACCTCTTCATCATAAAATATTTTACTACCCCATCAAATAATAAATCAATAAGAGATACCTTTGTGTATTAGGAACGCAACAGCCCTTCAGTCGTTCAAAAAATAACTAAACGAATTATTTTCAAGTGAGATTTGTTGAGAATTGATGGTTGCGATTGTGTTCAAGTAATTATGTTTAGGTTTGTGATTTGGAAATAAATTATTATTGATTAGTGAATGAGCTCCTTATTTGTATGTTCGCTTCCATAGGCCGTATGGCTTTTTCACGCGCTCAAGCAGTTTGTTTCCCGAAGTTTCTTATTTGCGTTTAAATGTATAAATCTGAAATCTACTTAAAACTAATTCATCTCTTCATATTCGCGATACGGTCAACCTTTTCCTTCCATGAAAGTGCTATAAACACCGGAAAAATAGCACATACCTACATTCAGTTCCCCAAGGCTGCCACTCGTTAGTGACTTACCCCCTTGCTCACCACCTGCGTGAGATTCGGTGACGCCGTGACTCATAATTACCATCCTTTAGCATGTAGGGATCATTATTGGATAATTAGCAATGAAATATCTGGGAGTTTTAAATATGTATTATGTTCATCCTTGCTATTGAGCAATGATACATATCCTTGCCATTGCCTTTGTGTCCAACCACTTCTCGAGACAAACCGTTACCCAGTACTTTGATCATTGCCACCCTTCCTCCCAAAAAATTTATTTAAGGCTTTTCCAGCAAATGATTTTTAGTTATTTTAAAAATGGTTTTCTCTCCCAAACTCCTCCGGAAAGAAATATTACAACACTTTTTCATCTTTTATCCAGAATACCCCCCTGCCCCCAGTGGGCAACACAGAAAACATTGGGCATTCCATTGCAATGAAATGTGACTAATGGTACCCACGGGCTACGGCAATTTGCGTCTACATGGTCATATTAAAGTCGGTATCAAAACCCGAAGTTGCTAATCTAATTCAGTCTTCAGCCTATCCTTGATACAACCTTGCACTCTTTTACGGGTCTACTCAATAGGCGACCGGCCAAGATTTCAGGCATGCAACAGGTTCCTGCAAGAACAGAAATAAAAATGAAAAGAGAGAGAAAACTGTTTGCCAATTGAGATTCTCGGATATCACATTGCTAATTATTCGCTAATGAATCATTATGCTCATGGCTTCGCCGAACCACACCAGGTGGTGAGCGAAAGCGGTGAGACATTTGCAAGTAGCAACCTGAAGGCAGTGAATGTATAAGCAGTTTTGTCAGTGTCTCTGATACTTACCTGAAAAAATAGGTTTCAGGTGATTCAGTCGGTTTTCAGCAGAAATACTATATTTTGAGTCCCACCTTAACAATCGGTACCAATTTCAAGACCTAATCCAAGCATTCTCTTTACCTTCTCTTACCGATCGGAAGCCACCAGTCTATTTAGATTTGAACTTGATTGTCGGGTTGCCGTTTTGGCTCGAGAAAAAACCCACGCAGAACGTCTTCTTTTCCAGGTGACGAAATTTTACAAGTTTGATTAGCAAAGAATTATAAGACTTAATTGATTATTTTTTGTATGTCTTCAGGAGTACCACACTGGTCTCTTTTTTTTAATTTATTTGCGTTTGTAATAAACAGTTGGAGCATTAGATGGAAATCATTATTTTGATCCTTGGCTCCACACGTGCCGTTACGGCTGTCCCGGATATTCGGCTGAGATCTAGTCCAGACCGAATTGTTTCAAACCTAGGAAATTTGGTGTTATTTGCTCATTTTTTGACGGTGTTTTTTGTGGTTTTGAACATTCATAGTGGCAGTAGGGATGGTTATCAAAGTGTGTGTGGTAGAAGGCCCATTTTTTGTGGTCCGCTTTAAAAACTGAGAACAAAAAATAGTTTGTTACAACAGTAAGAATGTCGAAGAATATCGACAGTAGGAGTTGATAAAAATATGCTGAGGATCAGATTTGGTATGGAAATACTAGCGCCCGGCCTACGTAAGTACATTTTGTCCGAATCCTAAAAAAAAAACATTTGCCGAACTACGAGATTAATGGAAGGACAAGAAGCGACTAATTGCTCCTGCGAGAGCTACCTCTTTTTTCTTTTGCACCAATTTTGTTAAAATTTTGATTGTCCTTAACTATGTAATTTCGACCGTTTCTTGTTGATATTTTGGTATATAATGATGCTTTTATTTTTGAACTAAGTACTTAAAAGACTGATGGATCTAGAACTATAGTTTTTATGTCATTTTAAAGATATTATGAGTTCAATCATTATTATTATCATTATTGCTACGGAAAACAAGGAAAACTTACGCTGAAGCAGCTGCTAGCTTCTTAGAAACCACGGCAATATTTTCTAAGCGATATTGACGTACGTCGAAATTGCTTCCTATTTCCGAGAATATGTGAAGCGTTTGTAAAAGTCTCTTTCCAAGTAATTACTTGTTCACTAGCCAGGGGTGGTGGGAGTTTAAAAGATTTAATTGGTGTGGTGGGAAATGAATGAATAAGTTTATTTCCCATCTTTACAAAAATGTCAGCGGTGGGGTATCTAAAGTAAAAAGAAAAATAAAGAAAGGGAACAACACACTGATTCTTTAACTATTGTTTGGTTGCTGTTTAGAGGGCTGAGGGATTCTAAAAATCGAGCACGAAGCTCTATAACAGCCTCAATCGGATCTTAAACCCCATGTTTTCCTGTAACTCGACGATTTTGAGACTACAGTGGCAGCCGTAGCAGGATTTCTAACAGTTGTAATATGCAATGCCTCATCAATGTTCGTTGGTGAAGGCCTTCCCTCTTTTCCAGAAATTAGGCGCTTATAATAATACAAAGATCGCACACTTACACAAGGGACTTGTACCGTGACCAATAAACCAGAAAATTTTTTCGAATATAATTTAGAAGTCTAGGACTCCATTGTCGGAGCCACGTAGACATACCAGGACCAACAAGACGGGGTCTCATGGTGAAAACCAGATAAAACCAAATATATAATTTCGTTCTCTCTCTGCAGAAGCGCATTCTCGAGTCTCAGAACTCGTTGCTGGTTGTCCTGGCTAGGCCGCATATGAGGCTGCCGCTCCCAATATGGTTGTCGTGGGGGAAGTTGCTGTTTTGCAATTTTTCCCCGGTTTTGAGTAATGTATTATAGTGTGTTGTTGTTAATTTTGTTTTTTGAAGATGTATATGGCCCTTGTTGGCCGGTTGACCGTTCATTTAGTCAAATAAATAAATATAAATAATATCAGATGTGTGGAATAGTTTCCAGAATGGTGCTAGTGCAAGGGCAGTGAAGGGAAAAGCGTTGCTGACCGTAGGAAAATGATTATTGAGAATATAATATCCTTTCTTACTGAACAATCCTAACACCAGTCTAAGTTACTCACATGTCATTGAAACCAAATTAAACCTTCTTCATAAGTTCGTGCCCTTTCTCAGCGCCTCATTAATTATTTGTTAGATCTGCTCGGGTCTGCTGGTGTTTACTGGCCCTAGCGGACACATCTTTTCTTCTTGAAAATATCGTGAGGAATGTGGGAGAAACCATTACTAAATTAAGAGGCTACCTTTTTTCTGCACAATCATAACACCAGCCAAAGTTACTCGCAAATTACTAAAAACAATTACGACTGTTTTCAGCAGTCGTCCCTCTTTTTCGACGGCTCATGACACCCCCACTACTTACTGTTTATATGTTTATGTATGTACTGTTTAACTATCTGAATCCTGTGAAACTAAGCTCTGCTTTAGACAAGTGATACACGGCTTTGGCTGTTTGAAGCCTTTTCCCAGATACATTGACTTCTAGCAGAAACCTAGGCAAAATTCAGAAAACCTGTTTTACGCGTCAGGAGCATGACACTGGGACACTCGTCCTAGCATAATGCGCATAGAAACTGGTGAATCGGTGACAATTGCAAAAATTAGTAATGTGTCGTTAGCGGGTTGGGAATTTAACATATGGAATTTGGATCTCCGGGTTTAAGAATTAACGAATGCGGTTACGGGAGTAGGTTGCGTTCACAGTATAGGTAAGACGGGTCCTTTAATTATCCATTATATCTGCTAGTATTCACTGAGCGTCGCGGACAAACCTTTTCTTCTTAAAAATGTGGTGGGAAACCGTTATTAACATGAATCGTTATTGAGCACAAAACTGTAGGCTACCTTTTTGTTTGGACAACCCTGACACCGGTTAAAGTTAGCATACTGAAGAATCACTGAAATTTAGATTAGTGGAATCCTAATAGTACAACCCTTATATTCTAGGTCGGACATGCGCTTTCAGCCATCCTATCTAGGTAATATCAGGAAAAAATAATCTGATAGAATCTTTGGTCCCATGCAGCGACTATGGATACTCCGACAAAACTGAGCTGAGCTACAGGTACTTGCTCTAGCTTTGAGTTGATACCCGTCTACTTTTGTCTTCGCCGTTGCTGACAACAGAGGAATACGTGCAGGAGACCCGCTGACCCGCTCTGGAGCGCGTCTGGAGAACCAATCGGATTTTACTTTGAAAGTTTCTTCTACGCAACTTCACAGCGATATAGCTATTTGCCGAGGTCACGAAACGAGATGTGCCGCGTAGCTCCTAACCTCCGTTCGTTTGCATCGGGCAGGGTATGGGAAAATATTTGACTCCGCATGGTCGTATTAGAAAGATAGGGAGACGGAGGTTCTATCAGATAATTTGTTCTTGGTTATATATATTACCTTCCGTAGCATAGGATGTGAACTGATTAGTTCAATTTGCCTTCGGGTCGGATCACTGTTCCCCTGGCCGGATTCTATCTGACTACACTATAAAAAGTTTCTTCGAGTAAGGATGAAAGTTAACTGCAGTATTTGCTGCGGGGATTAATCTTATCTCTACTGGGGTAAGATTGATCAGAATTAGAGAAAATCTTATCTCAGTAGAGACAAGATAATCCCAGTAGCAAATACTGCAACATTTTTTTTACGGTGTATTGTAGTGGTTTGCGAACTATGTTCACAAGCCCCTCGGTAGCTAGCGGTCGCCTTGTAAGCGGAGGGTCCTGGGTTTAAGTCCCGGCTGAGGAGCATTTTTGTTTTTCAGTTCACTACGTATCACTGAATTTTCATGTTCTGCTAATCGCGGGACCCTAAATGATTAATAATAATTCATCTTTGACCCACTGCCCATGCCTGTGTGAAGACAGAAGAAAAAGAAAGAAAATTCTATTATAAAAAGAAAAACCACTAGTACAAGAGAATAGGAAAAAAAATCAACGAAACAAACGGATTAGCCCGCGATATGAGGAAAACCTTATATTCTTCAACGGACAAGTTTTCTTGAAGCTTCTATCCGGAGCTTTGTTTTTCGGATAATCCTCCCAATTGCATAAGATTTTTCTACTCATCTATTTTTCTATTTATCTATAATATTGAATATTATTTTTGTATATAATTGTTTATGTATAGTATTACACTTATTTTTTTCCCTTTTCTTTTTTGTTCCCAATACAATTATGCTAAGTTACTCAAGATTTAGTCCTGCCACAAACAAATCTGTCAGGTCTGTTATGATATTGAAATTTTTTTTTTGTAAAATTCCATTATATATGAAATTTTTTGTCTCTATTAATTCGAATTCGTAAGTATTGCTAATAGGAGCGCCGCCTATCGTTTAGTGCCCACTCTGCCTCTTTGCTTATCCAACACTGAATACCTGCGTAATCCGATCTTTTTCTAGGCTTGTGTAGAGCAGAGAAGAACTATGGAAAATTTATCGGAAATTTTCAAACCTTCGCTCACAACATCGCGGGGTCGGTGTACGCAGTCAGTGATGATGCCTTGTATATAAAAGGATTTGCCTACGACGGAACTGGTCCAGGTAAGTTGTTGCTAATTTGAGCGTGTTCCACCCTACTTACCGTGGTTCACGCATGGCGTCACGGATTCGGGCTTCTTGGCGTCATGACTGGAACACATTTTTCTGTTTTCGACAAAATATTGCGCCACGGGCTAATCGGGCCAATCACGTCACAGAGGTTCGTAGTTGCCGCTTCCTACGCTCCCGAGCGTGGTAAGCAACTAGTTACTATTTCGAGAAGGTTGGAACGGTCAGCGTAGCAACTTTTCGCGAGACTGGAACGAAAGTAGTAACTAACATTTACTATTGTTAGAAGGATGGAACACGCTCTTTGTCGTAATTTGCCGGATTCCAGTTCAGAGCTTCAGTTCCAAGCTGACCATCCATTGCAAACAAAAATAGAAAAAGAGAATTTCGGGGTTTTTTCTTGATCAGCTAGTTATGCCTCTAAGATGATGTGCGATGATCCCGCGAGATCCCTCACACATCATCTCAGAGGGATAACTAGCTGCAACGATCAAAAAAAAAAATCTCGTTTTTCTATTTTCGTCAGCACTTGTCCACAGATATAGTAAAAGTGCGAACACACGATCAGGATTTCCCGGCCGGATTTCCTGCACTTTCATCATCAAGTTGAAAAAAAAAATCAACTTTTCCATATGAAAGTGGTGCGAAAATCTGTGCAGGAATTCCAGTCCGGGAGCAACCGATCCTGATCGTGTTTTCGCAATATACACTGGATCCACGAGCCGATGAGTAGAAAATCTGTATGTCTGAACTTATGGTTATGCAATGTTTAGCTGAAACCGAATGGTTAACACGCTGAACTCCCAAGCGAAGGGTCGCTGGTTCGAGTCTCGGTTGTCCCTACAGTTTGGTTTGGGGCGGGGGTTCGGGGTGTCGGCCGTATGAGACAAGCCAAATTCCACCCAGCTTCAAATGGCTACCTGGAGAAATCTGAGGAAGGACAGGAAGGGTGTGCGAAAGCGGCAGGATGGCTGGCCCCTCAACCGATGAGTGTACCGTTGATGTTATTACTCTTTCACTTTTTTCACTTTCTTTGAAGTTATTTATGCTCAGTACCTTTTTGGTCCGTATTTTACTAGCTCTTCGTCACAAGTGTTGATACTGAGACAATAGTTGCGTTTTTGCAGATACCATGGTATCTGATACCACGGTCTGACGTCGTTTTCGCAGTTATCGCGGTATCTGATAAGACGGTCAAAAGGCGTTTTTGCAGATATCGTGGTATCTGGCCAGTTGGCCAGTGGCCGACCGTGGTAACTGATCGTAGTATCTGAAAAAATCAGCTCACTTTCATCAGTTTTTGTTAAATTGGTGGGAAAGAAGTTTGGCACTTAGTGATGTGACTGAGTATCAGTTGTTCTTTTGGGATGACTTCAAAAAGTGCAATTTCGGCGATAGTCGTTTTTGCAGAGCAACGGTGTATCAGATACCACGGTAACTGAAAAAGGACTAATACAGATTCAGTTACCGTGGAAACAGATACCATGGTATCTGCAAAAACGCAACTAATGGGGTCTGTCAGATTTCGTCCGTTTACAGTGCTGAACTTGAACAAGGCGCATTTGTTGCCTGTTCTGTCTTAGCGGACCCAAAGGGGTACGCGAGACCCTTGCAAGGTACGCGAAGGTACCGAAATCGGTTTAGTCAGTAGCTTCAGAATGTCGCCTCACTAATTTTTGATTGTCGAAAGCCTAATACTACCAGCAGAGGTATCACTAGTTTCGACACCATCATCAGTTTCATATGGAAAAGTTGAATCTAGTCTATGTCGGTTGCCGCATCACCGATTTCTTCGACTTTTTTTATTGATACTTGGAGACCTATTGTATGTTTCGCATGTTATTATCCTGTTGTCTTTTTTTCTTTTCTTTTTTCTATTTATCTCCACTCCACTCTCTTTTGGTGTTAACATTTTGTGGGTTATAAAAAGAATGTTATAATATACTTACTTACTCACTTACTGGCCAAGATGTTTTTTTTGGGGGGAAAGGTATTTTTACTGGCTGTTTGGTCATTTGTACCGACTGTTTAAAAAAAACAAGAACTACGAGCTCATGTGGCACGTGTAGTGTATAGGTGGTGCAAGTGAATGTCACGAAATACCCCCTTCAACCCCCCTAGGTTCGGACCTAGAAAAGGACCTAGTTTGGACCTGAATGTCATCCTAGAGCAGTGGCTCCCAACCTTTTCCGTACCGCGTACCCCTAATCAAAGGTTCGAAAAAGTTGCGTGCCCCCTTTTTCAGACCGTGAAAAGACGATATCTTTTATCATAAATAATAAAGCGTCTAGAAATATATACAAAATCGACACCTGAGGCTACTTTGTATCCAAAATCAAAATCTCGGCTCGATGTCATTATCGGCAATATTTTTTTCAGTCAGTCTGTTAATGTGTTGGGTTTTGATGTTCTCCGTCCTTTCATCAAGCTGCATCGCAAAATTTTTGTTAGGTTGCTTCGCAACCTGAACGACAATATCACTTGCAATGTCTTCGATTGTTTTTAAACATTATTTTTTAACACAGGAACATATTTTACTGCATTATTTCATTGACTTTCAACTAGGGCTTAGCCTATATCAGAGGCGTCACGCAGGGGTTGGCAGCACCCTTCCCCTGAAAGTGGTCGGCCAGTCGGCGCGGAGCGCCGCTGTTTTTCGTAAAAACAGTATTTTTTTTTTTTAAAACAGTCGGTAAAAATGACCAGCCATAGTAAAAATATTTTAGCTGGTGATGCCTCTGCCGGTAATATTAGGCTTTTGGCAATCAAGAATGAGCGAGGCGAGATTTTGAAGCTACAGACTAAACCGATTTGGTACCTTCGCGTACCCCTTACAAGGGTCTTGCGTACCCCTTAGGGTACGCGTACCACCGGTTGGGAACCACTGTCCTAGAGAATATAGTGCAAAAAAAAACTTAACACAATCCAAATAATTCAGTGTATTCAGTTAAAGGACACCTGAACAATGAAACCATACTTGAACACACCAATGAGAATGCATTTACAAGCATGGCCACGGAGAGCATTCTTCTCCTGAGCGTGACGTTTTCAAAATAGGGATGGTCGTTTCTGGAGGTTTGCACATGCAGACTCCAAGACAAAAAGCGCAATTCATTCAAATCTTGTACAGCGCTGGCCGAATTGTGTTGGTATTTCTTCTAGATATACGTTTGGGCTTAACTGGTTAAAAAATATTCTAGAAGAAGGGTTGATTGTAAACATTTGTTCAGTTCTAAAATTGTTCGGTACTGAAATAAGGACAGATGCAAAATGGAGCAAAAATCATAGCTTGGAAACACTATTTCGTATTTGGATTGGGTTTTCTGCAGGCAATGTTAACGGAAGTCATACAGATTGGGATGATACTTGGTACTCTTCATTCAGATGTCCTTTAAATGATGCAAAAAATAAGTTGGCTTTTGAGTTAAACTTTAAGGGATCAGGTGCTTGGGGGATCGATGATGATTGGTTCCCAGACTGCCTTTTCGCTTTTTCGGATCCCAAAACGTAAGTGAGGGATACCTATGATTCCGGAAATGTTGTCCGTCTGTCTGTGAGCGCGATAACTCTCGAAGGGAATGAGGCATTTTGATGAAAGATGGTGTGAGGATTCTTTGGGTCAAGGGACAGGTCGAGTTCGTAGATGGGATACAGTTAGGGGTGCGGAAGGGCCGGAGGGGTTCCAAATTAAGAGGCGCAGTTCCTCTCGCAGAAGAACTGGAAGCGAATTGACTGCTGGCTTGTTGTCAGAAAGGGTTGCTACAGTTTCACTTAGTTGTGAACAATGTTGACTGATGTTAGGGTTTTGCAGAATGAAAATGTGATTAGCAACTATCATGAACGTGGGCTTGTAGGTTTTTTTTTTCCTGCGCTGTATATCAGTAGACTCTAAACTCTAGACTTAAAGTTTAACCGAAAAGAGCTGGGCTTACATTTCCTCGTCATAGTAGAATTTACGGTGTGGGGACGGCAGTAGATATTCTGAACGTCACTACTAGAGCGGATAGTGGAAAATAAAAAAAAATCCCTTACAAAATCAAAACGGTTCAGTTTATTCAACTGAGTGATGCAAATTATAAGTTGGCTTTTCAGTTAATCTTTAAAGCACAACTCTTACTAGAAACGATCTTTTCTCTATAAAATGGATCAGAACAAACGTTTTCGTAAATACCATTACTTTTCACTTGAAAATAGCGATTCTCTTGTTAGCGCATGTCGATTATATCCAGCCTTCCTGCTCTCCGACTCGGCGGCTGGGCGCAAAAGATTTGAAAACTGAACGTGCCTTGTTTAAAAAGTGCGAAAACTAAGCAAATAAAAGCAGTAATAAACAGAAGATTATCACATCCTCATGTGTGAAAGAGTTATCAGCGGACAATGAAGATTCCGGCAAACTTTCGTTGGGGGACGGGAAAACTCGGCAGGGCCGAAAAAGCGCTAAAAATCCGTAGTTAACGAAACGAAATAACGGAGAAAGGTGGGGATTTTAGAAGCTTATAATTCCATATGGGAGCTAAGTATATTATGAAAGGCAGAATAAGCAAGAGGGGTCCTTTAAAGTTATGACAGTTGTATTCTTGTTCCTGTTTCGTAGATAGGTAACAAATATGACTAGTGCAGACTGCCCCGATGTCTACTATCGTTTTTATCCAGAGAGAATTCCTTCAACATTGGCGACAGCTTTTTGCAACAAAATGGTGTAGTTGCGCAATTGGTTCCATCTTGTAATTAAATCTCTTCGGACGAGGGGCTTATTATGATGTAGCCGACTTACATGTTGGAAGCACTGATTTTAGAGAAAATATTGAAAACAGCTAAATATGCGTGCCGTATTTGGATAATTGCAGTTCTTGTGCTAGATAGCATGGAGGTACGAGGAAAGTGGAATCAGAAAGTAGAAAGTAGAACCTCCTTCCGGCCCTTCAATTCAGTTTCACTAATTCAGTAAGTAAATATTTAGGGCGTGTTGTACCCTTACAACAATAGTAACTGTTCAGTTCAGTTCAATCCAGTTCATTTCAGTTTTATTTTAACACAAATTACGGACTAGCCGAATAGCAGGTGGCAAAGTCAAACATACATTACAATCTAACCAAAATTATCAACATATACTAGAAAGTGGTCGGATTACATATAAAATACCGAGAACAAACAACATAAAAATATCGATTGTGTTAATGGACAACGGGGGGTAAAATAATAACATACTAATTTCCGTTACGTAGGGAAACAAAGGAGGGTACAAAAATACTCTTGTATCTCACGTGTCGGCAAAACTTGTTCAAGTGATGACAGAAGTACTCGTTACGGAAAGACGAAATTTGTACAAAAAACTAACTATGATAAAATTGTGTTCACATGGAACGTATGCATTCGAAATCTCGACACGGTTAAATTCTCTTGAGTAAATTCGTTTCATTTCGTTCTTCGTTAAAAATCTTAAACACGGCGAGAGTCGACTAGTTAGTTTTACATCAACACGTCACAAATACACTACAAATAATAGAAGGTCGCGTCAAGCATAGCAGCTAAATCACATACAGGGCCGAATCCAGGGGGGGGGGGTAAGGGGTTCCCCCGAAACATAAAAAAATAATCATTTCTTATAGGCTTTTCCCTCTAATCTGTGTCTTTTTTGTCCGACACGCGCCCCCCCCCCATAAATTTCTGGATACGGGCTTGATCACATATCAGAAAATTTGAGTTGACAAATTACAATTATAGCGCATAATTTATACCCAATTCGCAACTTTTGTCTAAAAACACAACAAATAAATACAAAAAACAGCCTAAGTGGGCGGTTTATCGGACGAAGACTTAAACAGCTTTACAAAAGACGGCATATTCAAATAATGTATACAACGGATACATCAGCTACGATGCTTCATCGGCGATATTTCGGCCCTTCTTGGCAAGGGTCCTCGTCAGGCTGTCAATCTTCAGGGTTAACGTCGGGGAAGGAAACAAACCTGTAAAGACGGTACAAAGCTATCTCTTGACCTTGCATGAGTGCATTGGAGAGGTTGCAGTTTTGGTACCAACCCCGCAGCAAGTCTTATAGGCCTTGATCTTTCAGTTGCAAAATCGGGGGTGGGGGAGAATATTACGGAGGCGGGAGGACTGTGTGGTTTAAAATCAGTAAAATAATTAGTAAACTTACGTCAGCATCCATTGAAAGACGCCTATAATGCCGATGCATTCTATTTTTGTAACGGCCCCATCCATTCTTAAACCCGGACACCCGAATTTAATTCAGTTCTAAACCCCCTAACGACTTGATTTTCAAACTTGCCTTGTCTCGCAATTTTCGCTGCGTAAAATGGTCCCGATGACTGTCTAAGAGAAAAGTTCGCTCGCAAGAAAAAACGGTTATGTTAATTTTCCCCTGTTTCTGCTAGAAGTCACTGGTCCGGGAAAAAAGTTTAAAACAGCAAAAGCCGTGGATAATTTGTTAAAAGCGGAGCTTGGTCGTAAAGTACTCAACCGTTTTAGGATAGTGGAACAAAAATAGTAGGCTAAATAGTGCGAGATAAAACAACTTTACAAAGAATTACAGAGCAAGAAGTTATTATACGGAATCCATCAATCAGTCAACTTTTTTTAGAACAATGGAGGTGGATAAGAAGATATTTTGCCAAATGGGAATGATGATTATGATTTTATTTATAGCCCGCCAAAATAAGCACGAAGACGAAGTAAATAATAGGGACAAAAATTAAAAAGAAAAGAAAACAACAAAGAATTAACTTACGAAATACACAATAGCTGCGTTTTTTTTTATCGAAGTTTGGAGTTACCTTCAAACTCAAAGGTGTCTATTTAAATACCGTTTTTGGTAGCCGGTCACAGTTTCTTTGTCCTTCAAACTCTGACCGTCGAACTTAGTGAGCTAGCAAGTTCGAAGTTTGCTTGAACCGTCGAAGAAACGTCGACCGGGCAAGGATCGCTGGAGTCGTAAAAACACTAATTAAAGGACCCCTCGCACTATTTACTCTTCAACTTACAGTATTTTAAAACATTGGAATACTTGAAAATTATGCTGTGCTTTCAAAAAATAACCCGCGGTTTTGTCTGTTTTAAGCCTTGTAGTTGTAGCGACCTTGACTTGTAGCGAAAACAGGGAAGCATTTACATAACCGGTTTTTCCGATGGAAAAACTTCTCGCAGACAACCGTCGACAGCGTGATACACATCGAACGTAGTAAAACACGACAAGTGAGAAAGTCAACGTGGTTTTGCTCGAGGGGTTAGAATGTACCGTACGAAATTGGTGTCTCCGGGTTTAGAAATATATGGAGTGATTATGCAAGTAGGTTGCGTTAGTATTATAGGTAAGACAGCAAACGGTGAGCTTCGACTGCGTTCCAAAACGGAGATTAAAGACCTAATCCAAACATTCTGTTTACCTTCTCTTAGTGGTCGCATGTCACGGGTTTGTTTAGATTTGAACCCGATTGCCGAGTTGCTGTTTTGGCTCGAGAAAAAACCCACGCACGACGTCTTCTTTTCTAGATGGCGGAATTTTCCAGGATTGATTAGCAAAGAATTATAAGACCTAACTGATAATTTTTGTATGTCTTCAGAGGTACCACACTGGTCTTGGTTTTATAATTTCTTTGTATTTGTAATTAACAGTTGGAGCATTAGATGGAAATTATTATTTTTACCCTTGGCTCCCTACGTGCCATAACAGCTGTCCGTGATAATCGGCTGAGATTTAGTCCAAACAGAGTTATTTCAAACCTAGGAAATTTGGTGGCTTTTTTTTTAATTTGCTCACTGTTTTGCGGTGTTTTTAGTGGTTTTGAACATTCATAGTGACAGAAGGGTTAGCATTGTGTGTGTGGTAGAAAGACCATTTTTTGTGGCCCGCTTTAAGCAACCGGCTTAGCGAACGGCGAACAAAACTTCGATCAAAAACGCAACTAATATAAAGTTTACCCCAAAACTAAACCAAGTCGGTTTTCCAGTCCTCGTCAATATTTTGGCTGTGACGGACAGGATAGGATATGTACGGATAGGTTCGTGTCTGCCCAGTCGTGTAGAGGAAGATGTATGATTTTCGAGTGTGAAAAGGCTGAGGCGTCAGTTGATGCTTGTGATCAGGGTTGCCACCGGTAGTACAATTGTACTCTTTTAGTAATTTTTTTCTAAGTAGTGAGTTAGTAGTACATTTGAAAAAAAGTAGTAGCAGTACATTTTAAGAAATGTACTACTATTCAAAAAAAATCCTTTCTGTCAAAGTTCATTTGGGCCTGGTTGTATTTTGCCCATTTTATCAGAAATAATCTGATTACTTTAATTTTAATCTGGTTCTGAACGAAACCCCTATTTTCCGGTTCGATTCAGGTCATTTTGCTAGGGTCATGTCAAAATGGTTTGCAGCAACAACAGTAGAAAACAATCCGCGAAAAGCAACACGCGCATACATTTTTTTTTTGGTAGTACATTTTCTCCTCTGGTAGTACTTTTTTGCTACTTGGGTAGTGGATTCTATCTGAGTCGAGTGGCAACCCTGCTTGCGATGGAGCACATAACGAGGTTTTTATACTAGAAGTTATTCTTTATTCATTGTTGATTCCGTTAATCTATTTGAGCAATTTTAAGGCCATCGGGATTTTTCGGTAATATATTCGTACATTCATACGTTTGACAAGGTGTTCGAAGTTAGAATTTGCGTGACGAACTGCGTGACTTTTGTGAGAATGACGCAAGCTTGTTTGAAAGTTGCAATGCGAATGTTCGATAATTTGAGGTAGAAGTTGATCTTGTGAGAAGGTATCAAGCCTCAGTAAAGATTCTACTCAGTACGATTACTCCCAATTTTTCAGATCTGCTATGTACGATTAGGCTACTCCCAATTTCTTAGAGTTAATTAGAGGCGAAAGACTTTTCTGTTGCATAATATTAAGATAAATATTCTTTGAGCCCAAGCTGACTTTGAAACATTGTTTGAATAAATATATTAAGATAAGATTTTTTTACTTACACCAGGGACCCATAAATTTCCTGTAATGACTCGCCATTCAGGGGGCTTGTCATTTCCTATGCTTCAATGTTGCTATGCTGCCTGAGCCTCACCTAGTTTCCAAAAATTCCGCTTGGGTCGAACCGGCGTTTTTGCTCAGATAGACAAAATTTGTTGGGACTGTTCAGCATGCCACCAGGTACCTAAGCTAGGACAAAAGATCCAGGATACTCTTCCATTACAGAGAAATATTCCTAGTTCACCAGAACAGCTGCGAACAATTTTGTCTATCTGGATAGTCGGGTATTTTATCCCCGTGGGTATTTCTCGAACTATCTGACGCTCGGTCAAGAGCGCATCAGAAACCTCTTATTGACAAGCCCCTGAATGGCGAGTTATTGCAGGAAATTTATGGGTCCCTGCTTACACTAAGAGCTAAATGTCATGGCAAATACATGAAAAAAAAATTAAAAAAGTAATACCTTCTATAAACACCTATCCCTATGGGCTAGGGCTACACTGAGGAACCTCGCCAACTGTTTAATATTTGTAAAACAACTATTCCCCATGATCCTGCATTTCCATTCTTCATCCATCCCTCTTTCGCTTACTCCAAAAATTTCTAACCTAAGCTCACTCTAATTTTCGGTGTTGACTACACTTCAGCCGATTATGTGTGGCCCGTGACGTCACACGAAAAGTCTATGTTTTCCGTTCACTAACGGAATTGATTGTCCCTAGAGCGGTTTATAAATGTAAACGCGTCCGGCCTTCGCTGGCCGCTCGGCTCTATATATAGATACAAATAAATATTCTGCTATGTTAATGTAACCGAATTTCCCTATTTCTTTCATGAAGTCACAAAAACGTCACAGGCCGCGTATAATAGGCTAATAAGCTCCACACCAAATTTTCGCATTCACACAACGAATGTTTCAAGTTCTCATCCATACTACCGCGGATCCGACATGAGTAAGTTATCAGGAATAAAGAAACTGTAACGACTTGTCTTTCTTGCCGGAATTCCCCAACTAACTAGAGTTGTAAATCCTTAAACGCCACGTAGAACCACGGAGCCAAGCCTGCGATACTTGGAAGAAATCACCCATTTTGTATTTCACTGCATTAAACGGACACGTCAGCTGAGACCTGACGATATTCCGGCCGTCCTTGCAAGGGTTCTCTTGAAGGACCCCGCTTGCTTATTTTGCTTTTTATAATATAACTAGCTCCCATACAAAATTATAAGCTTCTAAAATCCCCACCTTTCTCCACTGTCTCGTTTTGTGCCTATGAATTTTTAGCGCTTTTTTGGCCTTGCCGAGTTCCGCCCGTCACACAAGGAAACTTTTGCCGGAATCTTCAACCGTTCACAACTCTTTCACACATAAGGGTCTCAGAAGCATCTGTTTATTACTTCTTTATTTGGTTAGTTTTCCAAGTTTTTAACCACGCCTCGTTCAGTTTTCAAATATTTTGCGCCCAGCCGCCGCGTCGGAGACCAGGAAGGCAGGAGATAACCGACAAGCGCTAACAAGAAAATCGCCAATTTAAGGTGGAAACTAATGGTGTTTTCGAAAATATTTTTTCTGGTCCATTTCATTCAGAAAAGATCATTTCTTGTACGTGTTGTGCTTTGAGGCTTAAGCCAGAAAATAAACCTGCGACAACCTAAATGAAGATACTAGTAACTTCAATTCAATTCAATTCAATACATTCATTCCGGTGACAAAGGCCATAATTAAGCACTAATAATTAGATAACAACAAATAAAGGAAAAAGAACAACCACACGTTTAACCATTCTCGATGGGCTCATACAGTTTCAACCAAACTGGAAGTGAGAGACGCAGTAACGGAGAACGAAGGGCTAATATCAACGATTAGAGATATCAACCATAGGCGCTTTTGGCGCTGTTCATTTATTTTGGATAAGGCCCATTCACAACGGGTTTTTAGCTAATACTCGGTACCAGCAGGGACCCATAAATTTCCTGTAATGACTCGCCATTCAGGGGGCTTGTCATTTCCTATGCTTCTATGTTGCTATGTTGCCCGAGCCTCACCTAGTTTCCAAAAATTCCGCTTGGGTCGAATTGGCGTTCTTGCTCAGATAGACAAAATTTGTTGGGACTATTCAGCATGCCACCAGGTACCTAAGCTAGGACAAAAGATCCAGGATACTCTTCCATTACAGAGAAATATTCCTAATTAAGCACAACAGCTGCGAAAAATTTTGTCTATCTGGATAGTCGGGTATTTTATCCCCGTGGGTATTTCTCGAACTATCTGACGCGCGGTCAAGAGCGCATCAAAAATCTCTTATTGACAAGCCCCCTGAATGATCGCAATTGATACTGGTGCCAGTTTCGGATACCAGCTAGTCTCGCACCCAAGTTGAAATCAGTTCAACTTTGGAGGGTACTAGCCAATCAGATTATTTTGGGGAATATTCTGATTGGCTAGTTTCGACCCAAGGCCAATAGATAAAATCACATCCACTCTTGCTGTCTTGAAAACTGAAAGTGAATTTAGGTCATTGATATTCGGTCTGACGTCGTTCAGCATTAGCCAATCGGAAGGTTCCTGAATATTTCCCTAAATAATGTGATTGGCTAGTACCCTGAAAAGTTGAACTGATTTCAACTTGGGTGCGAGACCAGCTGGTACCCGATACTGGCACTAATATCAATTGCGAACGGCAGAAACTCAGCTAATTCTCAGTCTCAAGAGTGATTTCCAGAACTGGCTGGTACCGAGTATTAGCTAAAACCCGTTGTGAATGGGCCTATACGACTGCTGTTTTTGCTGCTCGATTGGGTCGTTGACGAGGTAGATTAGATTTGATTAACTTTGGTTGATCCTTATTTTCTTTATAGATGCATTTTTCTGGACCGGAGTATCCCCCCGACCTGAGCCAAGAGGGATACTGATCCCCTACCCCGATAGCAAGGATGACAAGTAAGCAACCTTGAGTTTTCATTTTGAAAGTATGCACGACGTTGCTACCCCTTTTCTTCGAATACCTTAAAGGACCGGTATTACCTATAATACTAACGCAACCTACTTCCATAATCACTCAATGTGTTTCTAAACCCGTAGACCCCCATTTCGCACGGTACATTCTAATACCTCCAATAAAACCACGCTGATTTTCTCACTTGCCGTGTTTTGCTACCTTCCATTTGTATCACGCTGTCGACGGTTGCCTGCGAGAAGTTTTCCATCAGAAAAACCGGTTATGTAAATTGTTTCCCTGTTTTCTCTAAAAGTCAACGGGTCTCGGAAAAGGCTTAAAACAGCCAAAAGCGTGGGTTATTTGTTGTAATGCACGGCCTAGTTTTAAAGTATTCAACTATTTTAAAATACTGTAAGTTGAAGAATAAATAGTGCGAGGGGTCCTTTAAGTAAGAAAATACCGTCAACATCCCATCTCAGCTTCTCCACACATCACGGCCTGTCTAATTTTTTTTGTAAATTTTAGTATGATTTGCTCCGTTTTGTTTTTCATTTTTTTACTCTTCTGTTTTGTTCCTCCGGGTAGAACTTTGTTCTACCCGGAATCGCCACACATTCATAATCATATTTGACGATGCAAAACGGATAATTCAGCTACATTTTATTAGAGCTGTATTTCGGCCCTTCTCGGCAAGGGTCCTCTTCAGGCTCAAGCCGCTCAAGATAGAAAATGAACTTGTGGAAAAACTACTAAAGATTCCTCCTTAAATATCTGATTTTATGAACTTCTTCTCGAAAAATTGGTTGGAGTTAAAGCTGATGCTGTGATTTTATTCTGGACACGGCTGCTGTTTTTGCTGTTCGATTGGGTCGTCGAAAGGGTAGAGAGTCTTCTGCATTTTGGTTTTGGAGTCACCTGTCTCTTCTTCTTCTTAGCTGAGATGGATACTTGTCGGCGGCATGTATGGGCGATTTGAAATTCCGTACTGTGGTGATAGATAATCCTTCAGCCCAAGCAACCGTGAAGCTTGGGCTGAAGGACTATCTACATTCATAATCACTAAGAAAATGCCCTATCTCATTTATTTGCGTACTCTCGGAAGATGGTCTATTGCATCGCCGTGGCAATAACGTGATAACGTATCAACGTTATCGAATGCCCTTTGAAGCATCGTTTAAACAGACTTCTTTTGAGATGTGAAAGAGAAGGCGATATGGGGATACTATTAACTTTCCAGACAGGCAATAATGATCCATCATTCCACTGATAATTCGTTAGGGGGAAGTCAGCTGTCCGATGTTGACGGAGCTAATGCCTGTCCGGATTACCAACCGAAGAAGAAGATGAATTAGGAGATTCGGTGGTGACACAAAATCAAGCGGGGATCGGAAGAAGCGCGGTCGTTTAAAGTATGGATTGGCACAGTCTTGACAAGTTGCATGTGTAATCCCTTAGTTCTAGAAATTAAAAATAACGAAGCTAAATTTCTAGAAATTTGCGTCGGTTTCCACTTTCCACTGCGTAGAGTCGAGCGTTCGCTTCATTGAGGCGACAAAGTCAATCTTGACTGTCACGCATTAAGATCCTGAAACTGACCCAGATGAAAGAAAGGATAAATAATCAGAGACATCAGCTCAAAGCTTGAGTAAATACCTATAACTCCGCTCAGTTTTGTCGGGGTATTCATAGTCGCTGCATGGTACTAAAGTTCTATCTGATTATTTGTTCTTGATGAAACGCAGCCTTATCGCAGGCATGCTCGACTCTAGGCAGTGGAAAGTCGTAACTGCGCATCCTTGTGTTATCTGTTATGAAACTTCTGACAGTGTAAGCTACTCTACCGGAGCAAATTTTTGAAATTTCTCTCCCGTTGTATTATCTTAATTCCTAGATTTAATAATAATAATAATAATAATATAACTGCAGTAAAAAGGCTTTCGCCTCTGTTAATTAAAATCAGAAATAACAACGTATTGGTGGCAGAGGCGTCACTAGCCAAAATGTTTGGGGGGGGGGGGGACGAGGCATTTACCGACTGGCTGGTAATTTTTACCGACTGTTTCTGCAGAAAAAGCGACTGTTTTCAACAACAAAAAATTACAGTTTTGAAAAAAATCGACTGATTTTCAGAAAAGTCCACTGATTTTCAGAAAAACCGACTATTTTGACGAAAAATCGACCAATATTCAGAAAAACCGACTTTTCTCATGAAAAAAATCAACTGTTTTGACAAAAAGGATTTAAGGGATAACATATGCAACTTGTCAGGTGCCAATCCGTACTTTAACGCTTCCACCTATGTAGACATGGCAAAAATCGAGGATTATTCCGATGATGACACCAATTTTCGTTTTTTAGCTGATACATACTTGCCCCTTAGCCAATCTGCACATGAGAGCAGCTAGGTCATACAAACGCATATCCAAGTAAATCACTCGGAGGGCTCATGGTCGCTCTGAGAACTGTGGGGGTTCTCTTGTGGTGGGTTATCCCAAATATGCAGTGCAGGATAAGAATGTAATTCTATCTGCGAGATAAAATTCTGATCGAAATGGCCGATTTCTGTATTTCCTGTCTAAAAATTTTGTTCGGAATGCCAATGACTAAAATGGCGACGTGAATGGGTGAAATTATTTCAAAAAGACGTTCTGTGAAAATGGGAATTTTTCTGACTGAGTGGGCATAGGTACTGGCACGGATGCTTTAAGACCAAAGGAACCTGTGACGTCATTGCTTTGAAAACCTATGGGCTTCGTACAAGATGGTGATTGTATGTCACGCACGTCAAAATTTTAATCGTCATGTTTTTGTAGTGTAGAGTTATGTCAATTACTCTGCTGATATGTAACGACGGAACTTTTTTATTTGTATTCGGTAGCACTGTAGTACGAGTAGACACAACAAAATTGCGACTTGAATTTTCAGTATGTACAGAAGTCATTTCGAAAAGACGGTCTGTGAAAATGGGAATTTAATGACTGAATGGGCGTAGGTACTGGCACGGATGCATTAAAGGCACAGAAAACTTGACTACGCAACTTTCGGCCATCAAACCGACCTGGGGGGCTTAGATAAAGATACAGGGACTTATTGTCGACAGGACCCCCCTTCTTTGTTATCTCGAACCCCCTCTTTAGTGTTCCCAAAGCTAGCTGGCAGGCCCTTGCCCCTTATGCACTGTAATTATTACATTCTTGAAATGTCAGCTAGCTCCCCGAGTCAAGTTTGTGTCAAGTTTTCTGTTCCTTTAAGACCTAAGGAACCTGTGACGTCATTGCTTTGAAAACGTATGGGCTTCGCACAAGATGGTGATTGTATGTCACGCACGTCAAACTTTTAAAGGACTCCTTTTGCTCATTCTTTCTTTTGTAATATACCTAGCTCCCTTATGAAATTATCAGCTTCTAAAATCTCGACCTTTCTCCATTGTTTCGTTTTCTTCCTACGAATTTTTAGCGCTTTTTCTGCCGTGCCGAGTTTTGCCCGTTAAGCAACTCAAAGTTTGCCAGAATCTTCAATATCTGCTGAGAACTCTTTCACACGCAAGGATATGAGAATCTTCTGTTTTTGACTTTTCTAATTTGTTTAGTTTTCCCACTTTTTAACCACGGATCGTTCAGTTCTCGAATGTTTTGCACCAAGCCGCCGCGTCGGAGAGCAGGAAGGCTGGGTATAATCGACAAACGCTAACAAGAGAATCGCTAGTTTCAGCTGGAAAGTAATGGTATTTTCGAAAAACATTTTACTGATCAACTTCATAGTGAAAACATCATTTCTAGTAAGAGTTGTGCTTTAATCGTCATGTTTTGTACTGTAGCGTTATGTCAATTACTCTGCTGACATGTAACGAGGGACTTTTTTTTAGTTGTATTCGGTAGCAATGTAGTACGAGTAGACAAAACAAAAACCATATTTCGAAGGCAGGTTCTACCGAATAGGACTGAGATTATTCACATAAATGACTTAAAGACCCGATGAAAATGAGTGACTTCGTTGCTTCGCTGTTCATATGATCGATTTTCATCGACTGTTCGTTTTCTTTCGGATCTGTTTACCTCTATGTGCGTGTACTTCTAAGCTTGAAACTTACAGTGGTAAACGATTGCCGAAATAAATCTTGTTGGGGCAGTCGCAATACACTGTAAAAAGTTTCTACGTATAAAGATTAAAGTTAACTGCGATATTTGCTACTCAGAATCATTTTATTTCTATTTGCTATTAATCTTATCTGCGTAGAGATAAGAATAATCCGAGTAGAAAATACTACAGTTAACTTTAATCTTTACACGGAAAAACTTTTGTACAGTGTAGTGGGCTTTCTTTCAAAGTAAGTAAATAAGTAATATATTTCTGACCCGCCATTTGAAAAGCGGAGTATGTAAAATAAAAATAAAATAAACAAAACACAACAAATACAATATTCAATTTTTCGTTCATCGGCCAGAAAGGAATGTAGAGTGTCATGTGCTGGCTGGGCTCTGTTGTCCATGGTTTTTGGCAGAGCCGACGAAATTTCCAAAAGTGTGACGCTTGCATCTTTAACTCGGAAACGCTCCGTTAGTATGTGGCTGTGGTATAACTTTGGCAAATAAAGCAGGTGCTTCGTATACTTAAAATAGCATCTTCTCATCTTCTGCAACTCCTTCTTCGAAATAAAATGGATGGAGTATAAATTTACTAAAGCTTTCCATTGTAGCGCCCACGGTTCGGGACGATGCATCCATAAGCGGTAACGGATAGATGTACATACGTCTTTAACAATCGAAGAGCAAGTTTTTGAAAGTGTAGAGTTGAAAGTGACCTTACAAACTGAAATTGAATATTGCCTGAGCTTCGCGCCTTCAGCCATTGAAATGCATGTTTTTGTTGAAGTTCAAATTCTCCGCGGTGGGGTGAACTTTGTCACATCGGGCCAGCAGTGCATATTCTGCGTCAGTACCAGAGCTCAAAGTGAAAAACAAAAACAAATCCCTTCGCAGAGTCAAAATAGATCAGTGCGTTCAAATCCAAGATATAAAAATAAGCTGTCCTTTTTAGTTAACTTTTAGCTCGTATAGCAAGGCCACCAACATGCCATCTTCTCCAATGCGATCTGTCCCCTCTTGCGTTTCGTGGAATGTTCGTTTTCTGTTATTCTTGTGCAAAAAAATGTTGTCACATGGAACTGCGTACTCTGAACGTCACTACTAGAGCCCAAGGTGAAAAATAAAAATAAAAACTTGCAGAGTAAAAATAAAATCAAAGCGTCCAGATCCAACATATAAAAATAAACTGTCCTTTTCAGTTAAACTTTAAGCGTTTGCAGCAAGGCTACCCGCAGGCCACCTTTTTTAAACTCTCCAATGCGTTCTATTACCTCTTGTATGAATTCTTGTATGTTATTCTTGTCCAAAAAGAGTTTATCCGTGCAGCTGCAAATTCTGAACGTCACTACTAGAGCCCAAGGTGAAAAATAAGAATCTCTTGCAACGTAAAAATAAATCAGAGTGTCCAACTTTAAGCTTTTATAGCAAGGCTACCCGCAGGCCACCTTTTTTAGACTCTCCAATGTGTTCTATCCCCTCTTGTATGAATTCAGGAAACGTTCGTTGTCTGTTATTCCTGTCCAAAAGAGTTTATCCATGGAGCTCGCAATAATGCCAGGCTTTCAGAATCACAACGTGACAAGATCAAAAGCGGACTCTTGCTTACATTCTAGCGGGCTTTATTACTGTTTACGCAAGCAGGGTGATAATCCTCCTCCTTTGTTCTAATATACTGCTGACGGGATCCTACGGATACGATCAGGATTGGGAGGGTTGGATGTTCGACGGGGAGTGAGGCCACGCTAGTTTTGGAGAACGGTTGGTAGGATTGACATTTTATAGTTCAGATTCACACTCCGGTGTTAAAGGACCCCTCTTGCTTATTCTGCCTTTTACAATATAGCCAACCTAGGTAAAATATGGAATTACAAGCTTCTAAAATCCTCACCTTCTGCCATTGTTTTGTTTGTGCCTACGAATACTCTATATTACTAAGTCGCAAAACACGCCAGTGATCCTCGTGAAGGACGATAAAACGTAGCACTAACGACTCAAACTCAACAACTTAATTCTGTGTTAACCAATCACGGCGATGTTTGGGAGCAGCTGTGATCCCGATTCCGGCTCTTCCGCTAGGGACAGGGCGATTTTGCATCGGCAAGAAGAGTTAGTCATCAAGAGTATTTCCATCGCTTTTTCGGCCGCGCCGAATTTTCCTCACGCAACGCAAACTTCGCCGGAATCTTTAACGTCCGCTGATCACTCTTTCACACAGAAGGATACGAGAAGCTTGAAAGTCTTGTTTTTCATTCTGAAAGATAGGATAGACCATCCGATCTATCTTCTTTTTTTAGACTTCTTTTCTTTTGCTTATAGTTTTCCCACGTTTTGGGGTCCCAAAACGCAAGTGGAGGGATACCTATGACATCGCAAGTTGTCCGTCCGTCCGTCTGTTAGCACGATAACTCTCGAAGGGAACAAGATATTTTGATGAAACTTGGGGCGAGGATTCTTTGGGTCAAGGGTAGGGTCAAGTTCATAGATTGGCTCTGTAGCCCTAAATTTAGGGTTTGGGAAGGGGGTTTCAAATTAAGGGGCCCACAAAAATATTTTGTGAAAGCTATTGAGATACTTGATTTAGGGGTGAGGATACAAGCTGAATCCGAATATGAAAGTTATTTTCTTGCCGGACAAGTAGTTCACCCGGAATCCGGCGAAAACCGGCCACAAAATTTTTCGACCAATTTTAGGCTATAGCCGTTATAGTTACTACCCCTTTATTCTCAAACCAGTATAGCTCTGTGCATGGATGAAGACATTCATTTGTTTATTCTATGGACGTCGGAGAGATCTAGTGTAATCGAAGGTCGAAGGGGTTGATACATAATGTTCAAACGAGGAAATATGTTGTTCAAGCGAGGATGTTGTTCAATGAGGATTCACTGGTAAAGTACAGGTCAAGTTCGTAGATGGGTCCTTTAGTCCTATCTTTAGAGGCAGAGGAGGGGTTTCGAATTTACGGTAAAAACATGTATGTTTTATAAGCTAATAAGATATTCATTGAGGGGGTAAGGAGGTCCGCTGAATCCATATCTGAACTTAGTTTTCTTGCTGGACAAATCGTTTATCCCGAATTCGGCTGAAACTGGAAATTTTGGTTGAAGCCCAAAGTTGTTTCTGAAATCGATTAGAGATTCGGTATCGGGACAAGGAGACAGGCTGAATCCGTTTTGAAATTTATTTTAACAGTAAAAATATTCAAGGAATCTGACGAAGACTGAATGGCGGAGACATGGCCCAATTGTTTGAATCAAATGTTAGATTTGTGGGATCCCATCGAAACCTTTGGTCTTGTTAACCACTGCGCCTTCAGTTTGCAAATGTTTCGCTCCCAGCTGCCGCATCGGAGAGCAGGAAGGCTGGATAGAGTCGACAAGCTGTTAGCAAGAAAATCGCTAATTTCACGTGGAAAGTAATGGTATTTTCAAAAAAAACGATAGTTCTGCTCCATTTTATGCTGACAAGACCGTTTCCAGTAAGAGCTGTGCTTTAACGACATGATATTTACAGCAAAAAGTGAACTTGCCGTACCGAATACACAGAATAAAGCAAACACATAAGAAGAAAAATAAAGAAATTGAAAATCCCAGAACAGCGTTATAGCACTTACATTCGACCCTCCTGATGCTTCGCTGCTAACCGAAGAAACGCTCCCAAATTTCGCTTTTACCGTAAAGCACATCTTTCGAATCAAATCATTAACCCTTCCTCCCCTGAAACAGTGCTCCCAAGCATTCCCTCCCTTAATCCCCTCCCCCCCCCAGTTTGCAAAATTCGCACATAAAATGAACTGTAAAAGCTTCTGATCAAGCACACGACACGTAAGGATAGGGCAGTAGGAAGGGCCATCGCTTACCCTTTTTCTCTAGATATTTCCTTTTTTCCGGAGTGGAAGTGCGATCCGTTTTTAAAGTATAAAAACTAAAGTATACACTAATTAAGTATATAGGATAATAATAAAGTATACTTAATATAAAGCATTTAACAGTTCCGGAGTTTAGATGGAGATTTGAGGCGGCAATATCCTTCGACTTTATCACGCATGAAGAATGACTTTGCCGCCTCCAATCTGCCTTAGATGAAGTGCAGCCTCATCGAATTGTACGCTCGAATCTACGCAGTGAAAAGGCATAACTGCTATATTGAAGCAAAATTTCTAGAAATTTCTTTTCGGTATATTATTTTAATTTATGGATTGAAGGGATTTCATATGCAACCTGTTAGGTTGTACGCACTTTAATCAGAAGAAACATGAAGTTTGCTCTCATAAATCCCAGGTCTCTCCTGGACAAACTGGCAGTTACTTTAATGTGAACATTGCAGTCTTGGGCTAAATGGTAGAATGAAGATTCACAATACCTATACAGGTGTTTTCAGATGCCCTTAATTACCTACTTTGGCTAACTGGTAGTTAGCTTTAAACACAGCAAGTGCATGAAAATGGCAAAGTCCACTGTCAACAAACGTTCACATAAGCATACCTCTACTGTACGTAAGATTTTGCGTTGACGTAACTGTAAAGGTCTTGTTGGTATGAAGGGACAGCGTAAGTCTGAACCGAGCTTTACGCGTATATGTTTGAAGGGTTTGGATGCCGTTATGGCCAACGGGTACAGTAGAGGTTTTGTTTCCTTGTCCGCCTTTGTTTTGTTTCTTGCTTTTAAAAAAGTTAAATGTGAATAAAAAAAATGGTATCAGCTAACATCAACTGTTTCAGCTTTCTTCTGGTATAGACAACAGATTGGAGTCGTATTTTTTTTTTTTTTGTATACTTTTGAATATACCTATTCTTAATAAGACATAGATGGCACTTCACACAAGGGACTTGTACTGTGACCAATAAACCAGAAACAGTTTTTTCGAATATAATTTAGATGTCTAGGACGCCATACGACAACATCTTAGTTTCATTTATTTTGTATTTGAAAAAAAAAAATAACTGTAAACCCCATCTTCTGCCACTATCACCTTCGAATGGCTTCTACTAGACTATTGTAGTGGTTTGCGAACTCTGTTCGAAAGCCCCTCGGTAGCTCAAACGGTAAGAGCGCCTGCCTTGTAAGCATAGGGTCCTGCGTTCAAATGCTGAGGACCATTTTTGTCTTTCAGTTCACTACTTATAAAAATACCTATTCTTCCATTGGGTTATGCTGTTTAGTTGAACTTGAACGCCATCTTCTTAATGAAGTGGCGCGCCTCTGAGCAAACAGATACTAAATTTGGAAGAAGAAATTCAGAATCCAGGTGACAAATTATAAACTAGACATGGAATAAATCTTTTCGGCGAGTATTTTGTAGTAAAAGTTGCCTGGTATGAGTTTTACTATTTTTCTTCGGCAACCGTTCGACTTAAAAGCCGTTCGTAAAATCATACCTCTACTGTCGTCACGTGAAGTCGTTAACTTGGAAGTCCGCTCTTTGAAATCTTGTCCTGTTTGTTAGAAAACTTTTTTTCTCCTATTAAATGAGGAGGAAAAAGTTCTGTTTACCAGATCGTCAGATAGGTCCTTCGAATGGATCCTTATTTAGAATCGGAAATTAGAATCCGAACAATGTGACAGACAAACAGACGGGGGAATAGATGGCCTATAGGTGCTGATTGCGAAGAAATAAAGAAGAATGACTGAAAATAACCCAAAGCACGGGAAACGTCGGATGATTTGCCCCCAACCACGCATCGCACTCCCGGCCGAGGGCGGAGTATCAGGAGAACGGCACCTGCGCTACTCGAACCTTAACCGGTTTGCATGCGAAAAATTTGATTTTTTTAATTTGCTTTTTGGTTCTGAAGCAAGAACTAACCAATTCTAGTTTCTTAGTTTCATTTATCTGCATTTAAAAAAAAAAATACAACCGTAAACCCACTATGCCCCTATGGCCTTTTTGCTCATATTTACAGCGACTGATGTGAAAAGTATTGGATAAATTTATTTTAAGTGTTCTTAGTTTCTTCTGAAATTGCCACTGAAATTGAAACACCCAAGTTGCGACGAAATATTGTTTTTACAGAAAATCTGCAGATAAAGACCGGCGCGATCGGTTTGCGGAGTGTGTTCTTGTTTTTATGGCACTTGCAGCCTCTGGCTCAAGTGCCATATACCGATCACAATTCCGTCTGTCGGTCTGTCGGTCGATCCGAGTTTTTTGTCCCACTTATCCGAGTTAGGGTACTTCCAGATGTGCTAGGACAATGAAACTTGGCAGGCATATCAGGGACCCGACCAAACGAACCTGGAAATAATCAGTTTCCCGATCCGACCATATGCGGGGGAGTGCGGGGCGCTGGAAACTTGAAAATTTAGGGCATTTTGTCACTTTTTTCCGAGTTAGGGTACTTCTAGATGAGCTAGGACAGTGAAACTTGGCAGGAATATCAGGGACCCGACCAAACAAACTTAGAAATAACCAATTTTCTGATCCGACCATTTGGGGGGGGGGGTGGAGGGCAGGGGAATCCGGGAAATTGAGAAGTGTGTAACTTTCGAACGGATGATCGGATTGTAATGAAACTTCATAACTGAATAGAATATATATCTGCAATGTCCCGTTTAAAGTCTTGACCGGATTCGGTAGCCAGGGGGGAGTTGGGGGGGGAGACCGGAAATTTCAAGAAACGGTTAGAATGGAGGGATCGGAGTGAAACTTGCTGGGAAGAACAAGCATCTGCTCTTGATAAGTCCTTTAGACCATTGTACTGGATCCGAACACTTATGGGGGGGGGGGGGGGTCCCGGATTTCCGGTGATGGTGGTTTTGGGGATTTTCACGATGAAACTTGGCAGGCAAATCAGGGACCCAATCAAACTGACTTCAAAATAAAAATTTTGTCGATCAGATAGGCTAATGGTGGGGGGAGTGGAGGGAGGGGAATCCGAAATTTTCAGTCATGCGTAATTTTGGAATGGGTGATCGGATTCGAGTGAAATTTAAGAATTGAACAGAGGACATTTCTCCGATGATTTTTTTCATATCCGGACCGGATCCGGCAACTATTGGGGGGGGGGGGGGGGAATACGTGACCCGTTTAGAATGGAGGGATCGGGATGGAACTTTGTGGGAAAAACAAACAGATGCTCTAGGTAAGTCATTTGCTGAATCGGATTGGCTACGTGCACCGCGGGGGAGCTGGTGGGGGGGGGGGGTGGACCGGAAATCTCGAGAAACGGTTAGAATGATGGTATCGGAGTGAAAATTGCTGGGAAGAACAAACATCTGGTCCATGTAAATCTTTTACATAATTTGACTGGATCCGGACACTTGAGGGGGGGGGGGAGGAGGGGGTTTCTCGGAATTCCGTTTTTTGGGGGATTTTCACGACGAAACTTGGAAGGCATATCAGGGACCCGGTCAAACTGACTTGGAATAAAAAAAAAATCCTCGATATGATAATCTTGGGGGGGGGGGAGTTGAGGGAGGGAAATCCGGAATATTGAGTCATGCTTAACTTTGGAACGTGTGATCGGATTCGAGTGAAATTTAATAATTAAACAGAAGACGGTTTTCTCTGGTGACCTTTTTCATTTCCGGACCGAATCCGGCAATTATTGGGGGGAGGGCGGAAAATACTTGACCCGCTTAGACTGGTGTGATCTGGATCGAACTTCGTGGGAATGACAAACAGATGCTCTGGATTCATCATTTACAGAACCGGATTGGCTCCGGTTATTGTGGGTTGAGTTGAAGGAGGGGGGGGGGATTTCGGTGATCGCGCGTTAAGGTACTTCCAGATGTGCTAGGACGATGAAACTTCGCTGGAATATTGGAGACTCAACAGCATTTGCTTAGAAAGTGCTACTTCCCAAATCCGATTATTCCTTAAAGTACCAATCTTGACCGCAAAGTAAAAAAAAAATACTTTTAAGCAATATATGCATTTTCGTGATGCCCATCAGCCCATTAGCAGTTATGCCTTAAGGGTTTTGCTTACAAATGAAGTTCCAGCTCCCTTAGAGTGCGCATCTCAACCGCAAAGTCGAAACTTACTTTTGATCAATCAAATCATCTTGACCCATGCAAGTGCCATATGAGCTTACAGCTCTTGTTTGTGTATTTTGTAAACGTAAATTTGTTGTTAGTTTATCTTTTCCTTCATTGTTTCTTCTTTCTTTTACTCCAATTATGATTTTTTTTATCTGACAAATGGGAAAAAATGTATCATCATGACTAAAATCATAGGCATATACTAAACCTACCAGGAAAGCACAAGAAGGTTAGGCTGGCAGGTTAGATTGCATTACTCTAACCAATAATATTTAAAAACACATAGAAACAGATCAACTGTTTATACAAAGGGAAAAATGAAGGGAGAGAAAAAATAGATAGTCCTTCAGCCCAAGCTGACTGCGAATCATATTTGATGGTGCAAAACGGATAAGTCAGCTACATTTTTATTAGAGCTATATTTCGGCCCTTCTTGGCAAGGGTCCTCTTCAGGCTCAAGCCGCTCAAGCTGGAAATTTAACTTAGTGAAGTTAATTATAATTAACTTAATGAAGTTAATTTTCCAGGCTAGTGTAAAGGGTACTTTAAAAGCGTGTGTCTTTTGTATGTCTTTTGTTTCTTTTCTTCAGTTACTTCGCTTTAAAAATTACGGGCTGTAAATAAATTACTTACTTGTAGCTCAGATTAAATTTTTCATTTTTTCATTTTTTGACATGAAATCGGTCAAACTAATTATTTTGCGTACTTTTCTTGTGTACTGATTTGATAGGCTTTACTCACAACTATACTCGTGCCTTACCCCTCAGTTACTTCATGTTATGCGATCATTTCCTAGTTTTCCCTGCTAAATCGCGTAAACTCGACACAACGCTCGGATAAAAGAAGCTTAGAAATGTTCTCCTTTGTGCGATCTTGCTCTTCCCTGAGGCCCTTTGGGTCTTTCAACGGTTCCATATTATCCCTATTAGAACTCCCAATTCCAGGATCACAATAGAACTGATTCTCACTAACGAATCCTCGTGTTTAAGTCTTTTGAAAATCCGCGCGGTTTTGGTACATCCCCATAGCAACGCTGGTAAGAACCTTTTCTACTGCTGATGAGACTCTTAAACAAAGACGCTGGGGGCTTCTTGAGTTTGTTGTAACAACCGCGGTTGCTATACTCTATGGAAAACCCTTCTTGAGGCGGAAGAAGAGTTTATTGTGACCTTAGTACTTTAAAGTTTAACCGAAAAGGACTGGGATGGGACAATATAGTTACCCATCAGTTATTCGCTAAAATTGGCTTGAAGACCTGCTTAAAATACGTTACTTCGTTGTTCCGCTATTCACGAATAATCAATTTTCAAATCATGGAATTTGCCTATGATTTGTGGTACCTCTATGCGCTTGTATTTCTGTTGTACGAGAAAGATTTATGATTTTTTTTTGTTCAGGCACTAAGCAATCTTCACCAATCTCACCACTGCCCACTGAAAAGCCGCGTTTGTCTTGAGATTAAGATTTCCCGCGTCATAGTAGAAATTTCGTTGTGGGGACGGCCGCAGATATTCTGAACGTCATAACTAGAGTAGATAGTGGAAAATTAAAAATCAATCCAAATAGTTTAGTGTATTCAACTAAATGACACAAAAATAAGTTGGCTTTTCAGTTAAACTTTAAAGCATTCACGAGCCTGGTATTGATCTCCTGGTGTATTCGTTTTCTAGGTCATTGATATCCACGTTTGGTATCCCAGTATCAGTATACAAGCTCTTATAGGCAATAAGATGTTGTTTTTTAAAAGAGCCGATTGATAGGGCTGAAACTGGAGGAAAAACACTAAAGGATCATTTACACGGCGGGTATTTTCGCCCGGAGACGAGAGGGAAAAGTGTTCACACGGTACCCGGGTATTTTTCAAGGGAGAGTACTGTCATGTGGCAATAGATTCCAAAGTTGGACACCAACATGTGTCCATTTGGATCATTTCTTACATGGACATAGTCAAAATTATTGCTCGAAAATCCGATTTTGTTTTTGCTGACGTCGAAGAATATCCTTCGACAAGCAAATCCCCGGGTAAAAAGTTCGTGAAATTGAAGTCCAAAATACCTGGGGATTTGTTGCTGTTGCGGGGAAAAATACCCACGGAGTACGGGTAAATACCCTCGGTGTAAACGTAGCTTAACTGTCGATAGGAATGGCTATTGCCAACGCACTGTGCCGTTTCGTTCTGCAAATCCTGACACCAGCCAAAATTATTCACACTTAACCGGGAATAACATACACTCTTTACAACAATAAGTCCGTGAATCTCACCCGCTCATTAAGAAGTCAGGTAGGCCTAAAGCAAGATTGACGTGAAATCCTAGAAATAAACTGCCAAATATTTTATCTCACTCATATCGTCTTACCTATAATACCAATGTAGCTCACTTCAATTATATTCAATAATTCTTAAACCCGGAGACCCAAATTTCGTTTGTTTCATTCTAGACCTGCTAACGACACCTCACTAAACTTCGCACTTGCCAAGTTTCACCAGTTTCCATGCGCAGTATGCTCCCCACGAGTGTTCGCGTATTATGCTATTGGTTTTCTGACCTTACCGAGTGTTTGCTAGAAGTCAGTGGGTCTGGCAAAAGGTTTCGATAATAACTCGAAAGGACCCCTCGCACTATTTACTACTCATCTTACAGTATTTTATGATATTTGAATATTTTAAAACTAGGCTGTGATTTCAACAAATAACCGGCGGTTTTAGCTGTTTTAAGCCTTTTCCGAGACCGGTTGCCTTCTAGCGAAAACAGGGAAACAATTTACATCACCGGTTTTTCTGATGGAAAACTTCTCGCAGACAACCGTCGACAGCGTGATACACATCGAAGGTAGCAAAAAACGGCAAGTGAGAAAATCAGCGCGGTTTTGTTAGAGGGGTTTGAATGTGCCGTACGAAACTGGGTTCTCCGGGTTCACAAATATATTGAGTGATTATGCAAGTAGGTTACGTTAGTATTATAGGTAAGACAGGTCCTTTAAGCGGAAAGCGCTGGTCTGCTTCTTTTGGTTATTAATATGGTAATCAAAATGCATTTCTTAAACATGCTTTAAAGGACACCTGAACAATGAAACCATACTTGAACACACCATGGAGAATGCATTTACAGACATGGCCACGGAGAGCATTCTTCTCCTGAGCGTGACGTTTTCAGAATAGGGATGTTCTTTTCTGGAGGTTTGCACATGCAGACTCCAAGACAAAAAGCGCAGATCATTCAAATTGTACAGCGCTGGCCGGATCGTATTGGAATTTCTTCTAGATATACGTTTGGGCTTAACTGGTTAAAAAGTGTTCCAGAAGAAGGGTTGATTGGAGACATTAGTTCATTTCTAAAATTGTTCGGTACTGACAGATGCAACAGAAGCGACAGATGCAAAATGGAGCAAAAATCATAGCTTGGAAACACCATTTCGTATTTGGATTGGGTTTTCTGCAGGCAATGTTAACGGAAGTCATACAAATAGGAATGATACTTGGTACTCTTCATTCAGGTGTCCTTTAAACTAGCAAGATTGAATATAAGGATTGACAGTACTCCTCAAGCATTTGTACTTGATCAGTCTTTATCTGCAGCCTTGGTCACGCAGTGCGGTTTTGTGCATGCACTACCGACCAAGAATAAAAGCTCGAGTAATTGAGACTGAAGTCCTTGCCAAATTAAAAATATTCACAAAAAAAAATATTCACAAATTGAAAAATATTTTACACAAAAAAATATTCACAAATTGAAAATATTCACTTTGATAGTACTATCGAGCTTCACAATAGCTTTCCGAAAACTGTCCTTTCGTTTGCTGTCCGCCTACAGATAAATACTCCTGCGTACAGTAGAGGTATTCTTATTTGAACGTTCGGTGAATTTTGATAGTGCCATTTTCATGCACTTGCTGTGATCAAAGTCAACTACCAGTTAGTCAAAGTAGCTAATTAAAGATCCCTGAAACACCTGTGTGATTTGAATCTCGATTCTACCATTTAGCCAAAAACTGCACTGTTCAAATTTAAGTAACTGTTCAATTAAGCAAACCACTACTGTATGTGTCTGCTAGCCTGGATAACCTGTAATTTCTATATATTATAGATAGATGTTTATTGAACGAAATAATATAAATAATATTTGCATACAGTATACGGGCGAACTTTTTTCTTTCACATATTGTGAAAAGGCTGACTATCTTGTGATTCTGATATCAGACGAGATGGAGGCATGTTAATTTTTCTAGATAAAGAGACAGTCGGTTTAGGGGTAAGGAGGCATGCTGAAAGATTCCCCTATACTACCGATACTCCGTGTTTTGCCGGATTCCGGTCAAAATAAAGAAAAACAAAGTGATACGATACCGAACCAGCATGTTTTCCTACCACTATTCCAATGCATCTCTCCTTCTTACATCTACTGCAACTAAGTAACTTCACACTTCTCAAACTTATAAATATTCCTTCTAATTGGCCGAAATATAGCTCTAATACAATTCAGCTAACGCATTCGTTTTGTTCTGGCAAACGAATAAATACACCACTTGGTTCCAATAATTTATAAATGAAAACTTAATAATTTATACAAGTGAGTAGGTGGATTATTGAGAGAATGAAAAACCCGAACATCATTGTTGAAGTATGTAAATATGTGATTAAAGCGTTTAGACTCGGGAACGAAAGTTTAGCCTTGTTTACGTAGCATAATAGTTCTAGAGGTGTAAAATTTTATTTGCGTAGTGAAATAAGTATTTAGTCTTCTATGGCCTTTTGACTCAGTAAACAAACATTATTATTATTCTTATTATTATTATCATTCTCAAAACTTAATTTCCCAAATTGTCCACAAAGCTGTTAGACAGTTTTCTTGCAGCTGACTAAACCGAGTTCATCTGACTGCTCAGTCTTGTATTTATTTTTCTGCAAAATTTCAAAATTAAAGAAGTTGAACTTAAAGTTTAACTGAAAATCCAACTTATTTTTGCATCATTCAACTGAACACACTGCATTACTAGGATTCTGTTAGGGAATTGTTTTATTTTTCACTATTTACTCTAGCATGACGTTCAGAATATCTACGGCTGGCCTCACAACACAAAATTCTACTACGACACGGAAAATTTGAATCTTAACACAAAGGCGGCTTTTCAGTGGCCAGTGATCAGCTCGCGGAAGGTAGCTCTTTTTTTTTTTTTAAATGCCGCGGAGTATCTTTTCTGTTCTTCCAGTCCAATATGAATTGGCCAGGTGACTATACTTCCACTTACCCTCGGTGATGCCAACGGTCTTATCAATCTTAAATTAAAACGTGATCACGCGTGACCGGCCTATCTATTTAGCGTCACCTACACTTCCTTTTTATTTTTTCCTTCCATTCTTTCTGATCTTTACACTTCCATCCTATCTTTACAACCTTATTGAATCCCTTCCCTTAAAGTTTTTCTTTTAAAACAAAAACTTGATTTTCAAATTTAAAAAATACTTATAATTGCGTGACCACTTATCTTTCGTAAACTGTTTTCTTCAAGCATGCAACACAGGTAAAAGCTCATAGAGGTACCACAAATCCGACAGGGAAATTCGACTAAATTTAAATCAGTTGTTCAGAATAGAGGAGCGACGACGTAACGCATTTTCATCGGGTCTTCAGAACTCTTTAAGTGAATAAAAGTGTTGTGTAACTAGATTGTCCCATCTCAGCCCTTTTCAGTTAAACTTTAATGAAGGCCCAACTAAATGGTACGAATAGGGGTATAAAAGGGTACTAACTAGTACGAATAAATGAATGAAAGGCGTTTGTTTATTTTAGGGAGTCACCTCCGCTGAAGCGATTCCAGGGGGAAGACGTCCTGCTGAAGCTGCCACCTGGAGTGAAGGTCAGCGATCTCAGATGGCTGTCCGTTTGGTGTCGCCGCTTTACGGTAAGCCAACGTCTAAGGCGTTTTTTAGCGGTTTAACATTGAGCCAACGTTGACCAACAGTGTGTTCTAGCGACCAACAGAAAACTCTGTGGCCAACAGTGTTGGTGATCAAGTCTGTTTGTGGAGTGATCAGCCCGATTTTTCAAACAGAGCTATCTGGCTAAGATGCACCTCTGTTGATCAAGAAGGTATGTTTTATGAGAGGTCAGACGTTCACCAACACGATACTCGGGCAAGACGTGATATTCAGGTTCCTTGTTTGATTTCAAGTAGGTCCTCGTTCTCAATTGTTTATAGAGCGTCTAAGCTTTGGAATAAGCTTAGTAGAAAAATATTCTTTGAGCCCAAGCTGACTTTGAAACATTTATTCAAACAATGTTTACAACGGACACGTCAGCTACGATTCTTCATCAGCGATATTTCGGCCCTTCTTGGCGATTGTCCTCGTCAGGCTGTCAATCCTCTGGGTCAACGTCGGGGAAGGAAACAAACCTGTAACAAATAACTGAAGCTTCTACCAACTATGAATATCTTATTAAAGTAAACTACCTTCAAATACCACTGTAGTGAAAAAACTGGTCCTGAGATTTAATTTTTGACACGGACGCTGTTTTTGTATCGTAATCGTAGCTGACGTATCCGTTGTAAACATTGTTTGAATAAAAGCTTAGTAGAAGTTCAAACGAATTAGGTACCTTTGATCAATTTAAATCAGAGCTACGTATGGAGTTGCTTGGTAGGTACACTTTCGAAATGGATTAAGGAAAGTTTTTTATATTTGTTTTTCTTTATTTTTTGTTGTTGTTGTTTTGGGATTAGAAAACATAATGTTTTTTTGTAGTGTAAGTAATTGTGTGGAGTGTTTTAGTACATGGTTTCATCCTCATATCCCTTACTTCAGTAAAAAAAATCTTCTTTTTGTGTTGTTTAATAGCACATCCTCGCAAGCAGTGCTTTTGCTGTGCTATTTATGGATCATATTTGATGGTGGAAAACGGATACGTCAGCTGAATTTTATTGGAGCTATATTTCGGCCCTTCTTGGCAAGGGTCCTCTTCAGGCTCAAAACCGCTCAAGTTGGAAAGACGAACTTGTGGGAAACACCACATGTTTCGGTAAGTTGCGAATGCTGTTGGCAAGATGTAGCAGAAAGAAAAAAAAATATTCTCCTCCATTTCTCCTATATCAATTAACTTGTTTAGTCTGAATTCGAGCCAAGAGGTAGAGGTCGAATTGTTCACTTAGATCCTATTTAAACCCAGGATATCTGTGCGAAAAGATCGGTTCAGTCCACCAGACAGGCTCCATCAACCTGCCATCCCCTGATTATTCGGAAACGATCGAGAGGAAAGATAACAAACACACTCAAAAGGTTACTAACAGACTCTTACCTTTACATCTGGTCGGTTTCGGATCGTAGTTCCATTCCGCTGATAAATTTCCATAAATCCATCCGGTAGAAGATTCCTCTGCAGTCTCCCTTTAGACAAAACAGGAAGCGGAAAACCGTACATTTCCATTAGTGCGTAAAAGCCAAGGAATTCCACGTCTCCCTGTTCCAGGATGCTGTAACACCTGAGCTCCAAATATCTGTGGATCTTCACGGAGTAGAACGGATCCTTGATTTGCGACTGCACGAACTTGTGTTTCCCACAAGTTCGTCTTTCCAACTTGAGCGGTTTTGAGCCTGAAGAGGACCCTTGCCAAGAAGGGCCGAAATATAGCTCCAATAAAATTCAGCTGACGTATCCGTTTTCCACCATCAAATATGAATCGCAGTCAGCTTGGGCTGAAGGAATATTTATTTATGGATCCTCGAATGTCTTGCTAATAAAACTATTCTACTATACTACTAACAGGGGCGTTTTGTTGGTCAATACGAAAGAAATAGAACACCGTCATTGTCGGTTTTTTTTCTTGATCAGCTAGTTATCGCTCCAGGATGGTGTGCGAGGGATAAATATAATTTCTAAATATCATTTTTCCTGGTCTGGTTACACATCATTTTATGGTTTGTTGGTTCTGCATCGTTTTTCTGTTGGTATTGTGTTCGGTCTTATGATTTAGTTTTGTTTTTCTCGCTGAGGACGATTTGCCGGAAGTACAACCGAAATATCCGAAATTATATTTATCCCTCACACTTCATCTCAGAGGGGTAACTAGCTGATAAAAAAAAACGCGAAATCATGGTTTTCTATTTCTTTCGTAATGAATGGTCAGTTTCAGTTTCAGTTTCATTGGACTATATTTAAAAAACAAATGAATACACAATTTACATTCCTGCCAGGAAAGCACAAATGTAGTGCTTGGCTAGGGCAGGGAAATAACCTATATTAATTTAAACATCAAACAGAATCAACTAACTGAACATTCTATTTAAAGAAAAAAAGAGGAGAGGAAAAAAAAAACAATCTATTTTTTCAACTTCAAATAAAAGGAGAGAGAAAATAAGGGAAAGAAGGAACGAGAAGAAAGGTCAGCTTGGCTTCAAACCTTATGTTGGTGGTTAATAGTAGCAAGAACAAATAATCAGACAGAACTTCATTCTTTAGTCCCATGCAGCGACTATGACAAAACTGAGCGAACCTAGAGGTATTTACTCTAGCTTTGAGCTGCTGTTGATCAGAGGCGTTACTAGCCAAAATGTTTGGAGGGGGGGGGGGGCAAGGCATTTACCGACTTGCTGGTAATTTTTACCAACTGTTTTCAAACAAAAAATGATAGTTTTGAAAAAAGTCGACTGATTTTCAGAAAAACCGACTGTTTAAAATCAACTGATTTTCAGAAAAACCGACTGTTTTCATGAAAAAAAAAAAAATTGAGGTTCGGTAAAACTTTGGGCCGGAAGCCCGGAGGTCCAAAATTTACTAAAACTGTTCAATATTTCCTCGATAGCAGAACTATTCGGTATATTTACGGGGATTCGGTAGTTATACAGTATCCCAAATAGGCTATCGGTAAAAATCTATTCGGTGTAATAATCGGGATTCGGGATAATTGCCAGTATTCAGTAGTTATCGCGAATTCGGGGAGAGCATTTACAGAAATTATTTGGTCATTTTTCGATGCAAGAACTCTTCAGTATATTTATGGAGATCGGTAGTTACACAGAATCCCGCATAAGCTGTCGGTCCAAAGTACTCGTATTCGGTATAATTTCGTCGTAACCGGAACAAAACTCGGGCGGTAGTCTTTCGATACCAAAACAATTCGGTATGATAGCCAGGATCCGGTAGTTATATAGAATCCCGAACATGCTATCGGTCTAGACATATTCTGTATAATAACTGGGATTTGGTAATTTATTTGATATTATTGCCAGGATTCGGGAGTTACCACGAACTTCGAAACTCGGAAGAGGTCGAATGAAGCACTGGTCGCAGACAGAAGGACTGATCAATGATTTCATCGATAGTCCTTACTTTTATCAGGGACCCATAAATTTTCTGTAATGACTCGCCATTCAGGGGGCTTGTCATTTCCTATGCTTCTATGTTGCTATGTTGCCCGAGCCTCACCTAGTTTCCAAAAATTCCGCTTGGGTCGAATCGGCGTTTTTGCTCAGATAGACAAAATTTGTTGGGACTATTCAGCATGTCACCAGGTACCTTAGCTAGGACAAAAGATCCAGGATACCCTTCCATTACAGAGAAATATTCCTAGTTCAGCACAACAGCTGCGAAAAATTTTGTCTATCTTTATAGTTGGGTATTTTATCCCCGTGGGTATTTCTCGAACTATCTGACGCTCGGTCAAGAGCGCATCAAAAATCTCTTATTGACAAGCCCCCTGAATGGCGAGTCATTATAGGAAATTTATGGGCCCCTGCTTTTATCTTGGATCCCAAAAAAAGATTTAATCCTAAATGTTTCGAAAATTCCGCGTTTTTCGTGAAACTCTCTGGTTTGTGGAAGGGCGCGTCATTTGACTGGGGTTTTAAGCCAGTTTAGGATTGGGGTTTCGAAACAAAAGCTAGAATCTGGATGGAAATAGTTAAATTTGGCAGGAAAAAGCTAACTTTAGAAAAATCTCGCCTGCGGCGCTTACTTTATGTGATCATGGGCAGTATTGACTATACTACAATAGCCACTGCTGTCGAAACGTCACTCTATCCCGTTTGTGGAACTTCTTAGAGTCTCGGTATTTAACTCTCAGCGAATGATAAAATTTGTAAGAGAAGCAGTTAAATTTTAGCCTACTGGAAAACAAAATTGGATTTCGAAAATTTTCGCCTGTGGCGCTCGATTTAATTTTCCCTTGGTATAATAGATAGAAGTTGTTACTGCAATCGTGCCCGGCGATATATTCTCAAAGTGGTCTTCGCCAAAACGCCGCCGAATAGTTGGCCTTCCGTCTTTCATGCTGCCCTTTAATGTTACTCTTCCTACGTAATCCTTTCTGTTCCATTTAAAGCTTGAATTCTCAGTTTCTAGGGTTTGGTAACATTTTTGAGAGATTCCGTAAATATTTTGGCTCCCCCTCCCCCCCCAACGAAAATGAACTTGCGACGCCCCTGCTCACTGGTATAGCTATAATAAGTATAGTCGTTGAAAAAATATAATTGAAACAAATTTAGCCTGTGTATATATTATCAAAAAATGTGTTACCACAAAGTTTAGAAAAAAATACTTTAGTACAAAAACCTGGTTCTGGGAAGCTTGATTTTGACATTGACGATTTGATTTTCTCTTCCATTTAAGTCATCCACCAATAGCCTTGTATATTCAAATTCAAATTCATTATATTCTCCAAATATTCTTTTACAACGAATAGCATAGGACGTCAACGAAAATAATAACCCTTTTTGATTGATCTTTGACTTATGGCGAAAAAAAATGTTTCACGAAATACGTCACGAAAGCCTTGAGAAAACGATCCGACGAAGCAGCTGGAGGCATTTCTAATAGTTGGGGTTTGAGATTTTTTGATCCCCGGGTTATTTTCTCTTGTCTAATGCTCTGAAAACTTGGAAGTATTTCACGATGATGATCGGAATTCAACAGTCATCCCAAAATTAATCAAGATCTGATGTCTTCGCTGGCTCAGTGTCATCAGATTCAGTTTTGAAAGACTTGTATTGTAGTCAGTGTACGAGGGTCCAAGAATAATTTTGCAGACCCGTTTTTGTATTGACTCAATTTTGTCACTCGGCTCAATAGTTAGAGAGGCATAATGGTTGGAGTTAAGGTTCAAGCATAGTAAGTATGATAGTTTGGTTCTAGCAACAGCCTCGTCACATGGTTTGGGCTCTGCCCCCCCCCCCACCCACCCAACGAAAATGAACTTGCGACGCCCCAGAGTGTGGCAGCTGTATGACTGCAGTGGGAAATCGAAACGACAGGCTCTTCAGAGAGCCTTTAGGTTTTTTCATCTTGGTTAGGGTTTCACTGTTGGTGTTCTCCTGTCCTTTTGCCGGTTTCCCAGGATCTATGCTGGTCGGGTTTACCGGAACTCTAGCCTCCTCTCGCTTAGTCTTTCTGTCTAACATGAACCCTTGATTACATCTTTCTATCTAACTTAACTGAAATACCATGTTGCTGCCCCAGCTCTACTTTCTACAGTCGCACCCTTTCTGATTGCCTTCTCCATCTTCTGTAGATTTCACAGCTGATAGCCTTTTTCTTTTTTATAATCCCAGGAAAAATGATCGTTCCCTGCTTTTCAAATTTACCGCCGACACTATCAGAGTTTCCTGGACATTGAACTTCTTCTTCTCGTCCGAAAAGGGGAGAAAAGAAGTTCGACGCGAGGAGTTTCATACTGCATGGTGATGATATGGTGACGTTCCGTCTGGTGATAGTTGCGTTTTTGCAGATATCATGTATCGGAAACCACGGTCTAAAGTCGTTTTCGCAGCTACTGTAGTATCTGATACCACGGTCAAAAGGCGTTTTTGTAGTTGTCCTCCGACCGTGGTAACTGACTGTGGTATCTGAAAAAGTCATCTCACTTTCATCATTACCAACAAAAGAGCCTAGGATTTGGTCAAATTGGTGGGAAAGAAGCTTGGCACTTAGTGATGTGGCTGGATATCAGTTTTCTTTTTAGTATGACTTCGAAAAGCGCATTTTCGGCAGTTGTCGTTTTTGCATAGCAGCCGTGGTAACAGATACCACGGTAACTGCAAAAAACGCAACTGATCTTTGTTCAGATTTCAGCTGTTTTCCCGGTCGGATTTTCTCAGCATTCGTCATGGAGTTGAAACTTACTTTTTGAGCCATAAATTATTACTGCAGTGAGCTTTATGAGTTTTCTTGAAGCACAGCTCTTACTAGAAATAGCTTTTTCAAGATATAATGGTCCGGAATTAGTGTTTTTTCAGAGATAATCATAGGCTACTTGCCTTCAAATTATGGATTCTCTTGTTAGTGCTTGCCGACTCTTTCGCAAGCCGACTCTTGCTTGCCGACTCGACTCGGCCGGATTTCCTGATCGTTCGTCATGAAGTTGAAACGTACTTTTGGAGGTATAAATCGTTACTGCAGTGAGCTTTGAGTTTTCTTGAAGCACAGCTCTTACTAAAAATAGCTTTTTCAAGATAAAATGGTCCAGAATTAGCGTTTTTTCAGAGATAGTCATAGGCTACTTGCCTGGTCAAAAAGGATTCTCTTGTTAGTGCTTGCCGACTCTTGCGCAAGCCGACTCTATCGCAAGCCGACTCTTGCTTGCCGACTCGACTCGGCCGGATTTCCTGATCGTTCGTCATGAAGTTGAAACGTACTTTTGGAGGTATAAATCGTTACTGCTGTGAGCTTTGAGTTTTCTTGAAACACAGGTCTTACTAAAAACAGCTTTTTCAAGATAAAATGGTCCAGAATTAGTTTTTTTTTTGCAGAGATAATCGTAGGCTACTTGCCTGGTCCAGTTATGGATTCTCTTGTTAGTGCTTGCCGACTCGTTCTCAAGCCGACTCTATCGCAAGCCGACTCTTGCTTGCCGACTCGACTCGGCCGGATTTCCTGATCATTCGTCATGAAGTTGAAACGTACTTTTGGAGGTATAAATCGTTACTGCTGTGAGCTTTGAGTTTTCTTGAAAAACAGGCTTTTTCAAGATAAAATGGTCAGGAATTAGTGTTACTTCAGAGATACTCAGACTTGCGTCGTCAAATTAGGGATTCTCTTGTTGCTTGCCGACTCTTTCGGGGCTCCGCGCAAAATTTTCTCACGAAAAATATGAAACGAACTCACGCCGTGGTTAATGGTGCATTTACACACTGCGTAAAATCCGCACGTATTTGGGCTTGAAAAGATCTCTAGCAGTACGGACGTATTTGAGAAATCGGTCCGTTTCGTATCTGAATACGTCCGTATTGCTAGAAATCTTTTCAAGCTCAAATACGTGCGTAAAATACGCTCGGATTTTACGCAGTGTGTAAACCCACCAGAAATGCTGATAAGTCACAGCAAACGAATGAGCGTCAGTGCAAAATCAGAGAGAAATCGGGTATGGCAACGCCTGCTCGTTGGCGTCTCATGACAAAACAAAGTTTACTGTTTGGCAACGCTGGAATATCTCAGTTATCACTGAAAAGCGAAACATTCAGATAAAGTTATTCACAATGATTTTGTAAAGAGGAAGATTTCACAAATAATTCGAAACAAGTATTGGAGCGGAGCGGAACCCTGTCACGGTTCCTATAGCGATTGTTTAAAGCGGAACGTCACACGTTTTACATTATCATTATGGCATGGGTGCAATATAGATTTATGGTCCCCAAAAACCGCCATAACGTACGAGATAGCGAACGGCTAAACCCGAAATGTCATCATATCATCACTGCGTGATTTACACCACCAGACACCACTCGACGTCTATGCTTACGTCAAGTCACAACCATGAAGCGAAAATATCTTAGATCTAAATACGTTTGATGTTCTAAGAAGCTTAGTGAAAATGGGATGAGCATTAAATAAGATTGCTTGTGCTTCTTCTGGGATTGAACGGCGATTTAAGCCTTAATAGCGTATTCCTATCGTCAGATTGAAATTGGAGAATTGGTAATCAGTAGGAGCTAATTGGAAAGGATGAAGAAAGGAAGATTTGAGACATATATATAATTTGACCAGTGTAACACAAATAAATATCGTTTTTTCTTAGTCTGTTAAAAGCGAATGTTCAATCAGGAACCCAAATTTACGATTTAAGCATTAACAACATGTTCTCATCCTCAGATCCGGATTCGGGAAATGGGTAATCAGTGAGAGCCAATCGGAAGTTATTAAGGAAGGTGCGGTGGTAAACAGAAATGATCTGAGAAAAATACACTGAAAATTATTGAAAAAAGAAGTTAAAACGTTCGATCGTGTGTCCCACATTTTAAATAACGTGTTTTCTTTGGTCTCGCCTTTAAGTAGTTCAGCGCGAATGTCGTTCCGAAAATTGCGACTTATAAAAGCCGTAGACATTTAACTGCAATATGCAGATATGTTATCTGAGTTTTATTCTTAGGCTATTTCGGCTCCTCCTGGGAATGGTTCTCTTCAGGCTCAAGATAGAAAATTAACCTGTGAAAAACCCTTTCATACTTATGTTCATCAATAGCAGGTAATTAGAAAGGGATTAGGGAACGGAAGATAATATACGGTTTAACGAGTGACCGGTATTCAAGAAATTGAAGTTTAACTGAAAATCCAGCTTGTTTGTGTATAATCTTTTTAAAGATACTGTATTGTTTTCACTCTCTTAATCTGAACTGTCTCCCAAAAAGACCGGCTCCACAGTTGAACAGGTAAAAGAGAACAGATGGGATTTTTTGGCATGTAGACATCCGTCTGGCTGTCTGCATTTTTAGTTATTCTTCTTGTTTATATATATATATATATATATATATATATATAATATATATATTTATATATATATATGTTATATGTTATAAACAGATTATATACATATATACATATTATATATATATCATCTTCTGGGAATCTTATGCCTGTGTCGTTGCTAAATATTCCAGGATAAACATATAATGGTACAAAATCCGAAAGGGAAATTTCGCGATACGAAAATCGACTAAATTGTAAAAATTTTCTCCGAATAAAGATGCAGTATATGCTACTGGGATGAATCTTCTCTCTATTGGGACAAAATTAATCCGAATTTGGGATAATCTTATCTCAATAAAGACAAGAATCCCAGTTGCAAATACTGCAAGATTTTTTTTTTTACAGTGTATTTGCCAATAGCGGAAAAACGAATGGTCACATTTTTATCAGGTCAGAATTCCATTAAAGTCAATAGAGTATTGATTCGACTCTTGTCGGTCTAGTCGAGTCGGCAAGCAAGAGTCGGCTTGCGAAAGAGTCGGCAAGCACTTACAAGAGAATCCCTAATTTGACGATGCTAGTACGAGTATTTCTGAAAAAACACTAATTCTGGACCATTTTATCGTTAAAACATCTATTTGCTAGTAAGAGATGTGCTTTAAGAATTAGATTCTTGCATCTCAGCCATTATTATGGCACTTGTCCTTCGGCCAACTGCCATATAGCGATCGCAATTTCTGTCCGTCCGTCGGTCTATCGGTCTCGGTTTTGCTAGTTCGGGCACTTCCAAATAAGCTAGGACGATGAAACTTGTCAGGCCTATCAGGGACCCGACCAGATTAAATTATAAATAGTCACTTCACCGATCCGACCATCTGGGGGTTGGGGGTGGAGGGAGAGGGACTCTGGAAAATTGAGGTATTTTTAAATTACGACCGGGTGATCAGATCTTAATGAAACTTGATATATAGAAAGACCTCGCGTCTCAGACGCCCCATTTTAAATCCGGACCGGATCCTGTGACATTAAGGGGAGTTGGGGGGGGGGGGGGGGGCAGAAATCTTGGGAAACGCTTAGAGTAGAGAGTTCGGGATGAAACTTGGTGGGAAGAACAAGCACAAGTCCAAGATACGTGAATGACATAACTGGACCGGATCCGATCACCGTGGGGGGGGGGGGGGCGAATTTCCAGTGATCCCGCAATACTTCCTGATGTGCTAGGACGATGAAACTTGGCAGGCTGGTCAGTGACCCGAACAGATTGATTTGAGAATGTAGTTTCCCGATCCTACCATCGTGGGGGGCGTGGAGGGATGGGGAATCTGAAATCTAGTGGCAAGCAGCTATTGGACGGGTGATCGAATTTAGATGAAACATGATATTTAAAAAGACCTCGTGCCTCAGACGTCCCATTTTAAATCAGACCGGATCCGATGACATTGGGGGAAGTTGGGGGGAACCAGAAATCTTTGGAAACGCTCAGAGTGGAGGGACCGGGATGAATAAGCTTGTTGGGAAGAACAAGCATTAGCCCTAGATACGTAATTGGCAGAACTAGGTTGCATCGGGGCTCTGTGGGGGGAGTTGGAGGGTCTTTGCCGGAATTCCGGTGATCGCCAGTTCGGGCAGTTCCGAATATTCTAAGGACGATGAAACTTTGCAGGCATATTAGTGACTTAAGGACCCGACAAAATGCCCTAGGAAAACTTGTGTTCCTGGATCCGACCATCTTTGGGGGAGTTGAGGGAAGGGGAATCCGGAAATTACTGACCGATTCGATTCGAATGAAACTTTATGGGTGATGCTAGCTGATGACCTAGACAAGCGAAACATGCGTCCGAACCACATGCGTCCACGGTTGGGGGAGTTGGGGGTATAGGGGTTAAACGAGTGAAGGAATTTGAATGAAACTTGGAATGTAGAGAGACCGTATGCCCTAGATGATTTATTTTGGGGTTCGAACGTGATCCGACCACGGTGGGGGGGGGGGGGGATTTACCTGGAAGTTGCTCAGATTCAGGTGAAACTTGATAGTTGGTAAGATAAAATGCTTTAGATGATCCATTTAGGAGTCCGAACCAGATTCGACTGTGGTACAGGGAGTAGGAGGGGGGTACCGGAAATAGTGCGGCACATCTAGGGCCCAAACGAGTGGATCTACTGGGTTGAAACTTAGAAGGTCGAAAAGTCATTTGTTCTAGATGATCCGAGGCGATGCAGGAAATGGTCAGACTTGAGTGAAACAAAATATCCCATTTCTAGGTCCGAACCATATATTTGGATGGTGGGGTATTTTGTGACGTTTTCATCTACTTTCTTGTAGCCTACCACCTATTCGTAACAAGTGCCATATGAGCCCATAGCGCTTGTTTAAAAGAATGCATTACATAATCTCGCCTTTCAACCATTCACGCGAAATTTCCGTCTGGAGCTTAAGATTTAAGCAGTAACATCATGTTTTCATTGTCAGATCCAGATTGGGGAAATAGATAATCAGTGAGAGCCAATTGGAAGGCATTAAGGGAGACAGAATAGTAGGCTATGTAGAAACAGTTAGAGAAGCAACATTCGATATTACTGGGAAAGGGGATTTACTTTTCGGCTTGTGTAAAACACTAAAATAATGTTATTCTTTAGTGTCTTTTAGAACAAGGATGCTTTGTAGTCTTGTCAATCGACCTTTCAACGCGATTTTTCGGTTCAAAACCGAAGGCTGTAAATGAGGTCACAACTGTATTTCTTATGTCCAGGTTGAAATTGGGAATAGGAGCTATTTGAAAGAAATTGGAGAACAAATTTTCGGGATCCCGTCGAAACCTTTGGTCTTGTCTGTGTGTGTGATTAATTGTTGCCATGGCCCTCGGGCTGCTCAGTAATCAACGTATCTTATCTGTCTATCTATCTATAGGCCTTTTTCCGCGACACAAATGTGGGCCACACACTTCTGAGTGTTTGTCGCGGAAAAACGATTGTGGCCACACAGTCCGAGCCACTAGTTGAAACTCGCGGAAACGCCGATTTGTCTATTTTTTGGCAGTAATTTCAAATATCGGAAAATAAAAATAAATTTCATGTAAAATCTCAATAAATAGAACTCCAGGCTTATTTTCTTACCATTCTGTCCGTAAAGTATCCTCAGTTTTAAGTCTATATACTTGAAAAAGTAGTTAGATTTATTGTTTAGACACTATTTTGCTGCTTAATTTGAATTTCCCGCCAGACTCAGCCACAAAATCGACAATCACCTCGCCAGTTGTTTGTCGAATTTGAGCCACAAAGCGAGCCACGAAAATCTTGTTGGTCGCGGAAACACAATTGTGGGCCGCACAAAAGGTCGCGGAAACACACTTTTCGAGCCACAATCGACGCACAAACTTATGTGTATTAGTTAAACTCGCGCTGTCAACGTCGGGTGGCTCTATTGAGACCCTCCCCTCAGCTTTTCCGAAGCATATTACAATCCTGTCCTCCAAGTTCCGTCCAGATCTCTCGGCTCTAAGTGTGGTACAAGATTTCCGGGGTCCCTTTCTAACTTTCCGCCGACCCCGGACCGGACTGGCAACTGCACATCTCGGGCTCAGGCCTTACCAGCTATCAAGTTCCATCCAAATTGGATCACTCCGTCCAAAGTTACTCATGTTACAAGAGTTGCGTTTATTTGAAGTTCATAGTACAGCGGACTGTTCGTTGTCGTTTTATTCGTCAGCTGGCTGTCCGCTGGGAAGGCGCGGGGCGGGGTGCCTAAAGTTGTTTTATTTGCCAGCGGGCCGCCAGCTGAGTGCCAGCGGCCCGCCCGCTGAGTGCCAGCGGACCCGCTAGTTTGTACGCTCCGTGAGGCAGGGAACAGTTCAGCGCAAAGACAATAATAGTGGGAAAGACCGGTGACTTCGCTAAAATCGGGTCTCTGAAAATCGGTCGGAGCGCCGGCTAGCGTTTGGACTTTGTCCAGTTTCGAGCGGTAGATGAGTAATATAATCAAAGCAAGAGGGCGTGAGTAGGCATGTCTGTCAATATTGATTGATTCAAAATCGTGAATTCAACATTTTTTTCCATAAAAAAGGCGATTTATTCTTTTCCTACTTGTTTTTTTAATTCCAATTAAAGAGGAAATCTGAATGGAGAGAGGATGCTCATCATAAACGAAACGAAAAAAAATCAACTAAACGTGCTTTGATGATGATTCTGCGGAGAGCGATGGAAGAAAATGTCAACAGAGCGATTTTTTAACGAAAGAACATCCTCTAAACGGCGCTGATTGTTGTGACTCACGGGGCTTACGGGAGTTTCCTGTCTTTCCCACTTTTACTGTTTTTGGTTCAGCGTACCTTCTGACGTAGTCCACCAGGAATAAACGGCTATTGACAGTTCGCCATCCGCTCCCGCTGTAGGTCTATTATGTGAACTTTAAATAAAACCCCGTCCCCGTCCGACTCCCCCCGCAATGGCCGAATCTATTGCAGGACATTGGTAACATGTGCTCTTGCCAACTGCCAAGTTACATTCCATAAAGTTTTGCATCTTACGAAATTTCGGAGATCCGGCCTCCATCTTGTAAATTAAGAACCAATGCGCAAAAACATTTTCAAACTAAGATGAGCTCCAAACTCTGTTCCATCGGACCGTTCGATTAATCTGCACACGGACGTGGCAAAAGGTAGGCGAGAACAGATAAGAAACTCAAATATCGAAATAAATAAAAAATAATAAAACCCTAAATAAATTTCAAAGAGAACAAAAAAAAAGAAATAAGGCACGATTAGAATCAGAGCTCGAACATGAAAACTCAAACAAATATATAAAAAAATGTATCGCTAGTTCATACTTTTATCTAGGACCGGAAGAAGGCCGCTCCCAGGAGTGCCGAATTATCGGGGAAACAAATCTCAGTTCACCAATACGTTTAGCCAGGCCCGTATCCAGGAAATTTATTTCGGGGGGGGGGGGGTGCCTGCTGGTCGGACAAAAAAGTACAAAAAACACATAGATCAGAAGGAAAAGCCTATACATATGATTATTTTTGCATGTTTCTGGGGGGGGGGGGTCAACCCCCTAACCCCTCCCCCCCCTGGATACGGCCTTGCATTTAGCATCAAACCAGATTCGCAGTCAGCCTGGTCTCAATGGATACTTTTCTTTGTTTGGAAAAGTTCCAGGACCCTTTGTGTCGAGAACGACGTTCTCCCCAGGCTGTCCTTGACGTAAGACCCGGGGAAAATTCATCGAAGAAACTGTCCTAGCTTCACTTCTGTCTCCCGCTGTTAGCCCAAGATCTTATGTCGTCATTTTACGTCGTCAAGTTTCACTGAAAAAGCAAGGGATCGAAGCCAAGGCATTGTTGAAATGCAGAAAGGTGGAATGGAAAAACACTTGATTATTTATGTGATTTGAGGATAGGCTGGGAGAGAAAAGTGGTTAGATTGTTCCCGAGGGTGGAACAGGAAGAGGGTATGAATATCGGTCGTTTATCGTGTGGTGTCGTCTGAAGTCATTTTCCTGTTCGTTGTTAGGTTGCCCAGGGATAATAATTGTAATGAATGTATGAATTAGTTAACATACCACCGAGTACGGAGAAAGTTCAACCGAAGATTCGAAATAATATTCATCCGTCACTTAACATCTTGGAGCCACAATTAGCTGATCAAGATAACCCCTGAAAATCTCGTTTTTGTTTCTTTATTTTGAAGAAGAAATACAGAAGTAGCAGAATTAGTAAATGATGGATAGAAAAGTACAAACGAACCATCAAACAAAACATAATTAAGACAAAATGTCTAATAACAATCAAGTTTTCATATCACTGACCGGCAGGGGCGTCGCAAGTGCATTTTCGGTGGTGGTGGTGGTGGTGGTGGGGGGGGGGGGGTTGCAGAGCCGAAATTTTACCGAATCCTTCAAAACTTTTACCAAATCCTAGAACTAAGAATTCGAGCTTTAAATTATGGAACAGAAACGATTACGTAGGAAGAGTAACAGTTCGCGTTACAAGCTTCCGGATATATCGCTGAAACTTTCGGCCATAAGTAAAAAATTGTCCACAACGTCCCATCTCAGCTTCCCCGCACATCACGGCTTGTCCCTTCTTCTAGAGTGAATTCTAGTGTATTTTAGTGTTTTGTGTTCTTTTTCATTGTTTGTACTCCGCTATTCTGTCTTTTCAGCGGGTTATAAAAATAAATAAATAAATAAATAAAGGGCAGCATGAAAGACGATAAGCCAACTATTAGGCGGTGTTCTGGCGAAGCCCACATAGAGAATATATCGCCGGGCATGATTGCAGTAACAGCGTCTATCTATTATAGCCAATAGAAAATTAAATCGAGCGCCGCCGGCGAACATTTTCGAAATCCATTTTTTTTCTGTAGGCTAAAATTTAACTGCTTCTCTTACAAATTCTATCATTTACCGTTGATTAAATACCGAGACTCTAAGAAGTTCCAGAAACCGGATGGAGCGACGTTCCGGCAGCAGCAGCAACTATAGTCTAGCCAATACTACCCATTCACATAAAAGGAGCGCCGCAGGCGAGATTTTTTTTTTGCTTTTTCCTGACAAATTTAATTTCCATCCAGATTCTAGCTTTTAATGTTTCGAAATCTCAATCTTAAAACTGGCTTAAAACCCCCGCCCTTCCACAAAATAGAGAATATTAAGAAAAGTGCTGCAGGCGGAATTTTCGAAATATTTATGATTAGATATTCTTTTTGGGATCCAAAATAAAAGTAAGGACTATCGATGATATCATAGATCATCCCTTTTCTCTGCGACCAGTGCTTCACTCGACTTCTTCTGAGTTTCGAGGTTCGTGGTAACTTCCGAATCCTGGCAATTATAACGAATAAATTACCGAATCCCAGTTATTATACCGAATAACTTTAGACCGATAGCATGTTCGGGATTCTGTATAACTACCGTATCCCGGTTATTATACCGAATTGTTTTCGGTATCGAAAGACTACCGAAGAATATTCATATTCGGTTCACTTTTGTCGAAACTGGTACAAAGTCAGGACTCGTGGATAACTTCCTAATCCTGGAAATTATACTGAATAAACTACCGAATCCCCCATGATACCGAATAATTTCGAACCAATAGCTTATTCGGGATTCTGTGTAACTGCGGAATCTCCATAAATATACCGAACAGTTCCGGCATCGAAAAATTACCAAATGATTTCAGTAAATTCTCTCACCAAATTCATGATAACTACCGAATACTGGCAATTATACCGAATCCCCATCATATACCGAAGAGATTTGTAGATAGCCTATTTAGGATTCTGTATAACTACCGAATCCCCGTAAATATATCGAACAGTTCTGCAATCGAAAAAATACCGAACAATTTTAGTTGATTTTTGGGCCTCCGGCCCAAAATTTTACCGAATCTCAAAAAGGTGGGGGGGGGGTGCTGCACCCCCCCCCCCCCCCTCTTGCGACGCCCCTGCTGACCGGCAATGAGCCTAAGCTCTCGACTATCGGCTAGCAGTTGACTCGTTTGATGAGGATCTTGTTCTCCAGGGGTACCTGTACTTTGAGGTTGTCGCTACATACTTAGGGACCATTGTTTCGCAGTTCTTTCTAGTCTTTAAAGCCCCTATCCCCCAACGGATGTTATTAACTCGCCACCTACTCCGCAACTTCTTGACGGGAACATGATCCTTTCCGAATTCATGAATCGGCAAAATCGGTGAATTCAATCGATTATTACTGGATGATCGGTTCAGAGGCATGATACTGAGGGGCGACTGCTGAGGCCGAGGGGGGATGATTTGCTTGTGGTCTAAAAGAAATACTACGATGGGTTCATGTCCCAGGGCCGGATTACGGAGTAAGGCACCTGCCTAAAGCCGCGTTCACAAGCACGTCAAGCACAGATGCCTAGGCATGTAGCCAGGCATCGAGATCTACACTGTCAGAGGTTTCAAAACACAAGGGTGCGCGGTTTCAACATACAACAAATCAACAGACAACACCTGGGATGTTGTCTGTTGTGATTTCAAAAACGTTATGTATGAAGTGTTACGCAAACAAGCATTGCCGAAGAGCCTAAAATGCCAAAAATAAATCTGCTGAATTTTCCGATATCATGAAGACACAAAAAGTTAGCAGATTCGTTTTCGGCATTTTTCAACTCTTCGGCAATGCATGTATACAAAACGGGGCATGGATGCTTGCGAACGGGGCTTAAGTGTCCCGAGGGATTCCTCACTTCTAGATTAGTGCTTCATTAAAGTGCCTAGCTGGTGCTCATGGGATGATGTGCAATCGTGTACACCGAGTGAGAAACCCCTCGTATTGACCCCACACTTCTTATAGAGACCCCACAAGAAGGGATCAAAATAATAAAATAATTTGTGAAGATAATTACGTCTAATGTACAGTGATGGTAGTCATCACAACCTAGCGGCCAAGGTGCACACCGCCATCTAGGGTATATTTTGAAGCGGGAAGTTTGAATGTGCAGGTTTTGGGGATCCAAAAACGAGAGTGGAGGGATACCTATGACTTCTTAAAAGTTGTTCGTCTGTCCCTCTGTCAGCACGATAACTCTCGAAAGGAATGAGATATTTTGATGAAACTTGGTGTGAGAACTCTTTAGGACAAGGGAGAGGTCGAGGTCGTAGATGAGCTCTATAGCTCAATATCTAGGGGTGTGGAGGGGGTTCAAATTAAGGGGCTAACAAATACTTTTTAACAGACAATGAGATAGTTCATAGTACATCTGGAAGTACCCTAACTCGAAAAAGTGTGACAGACAAACGGACCGACCGACCGACTGACGGAATTGCGATCGGTATATGGCACTTGAGCAAGAGGCTGCAAGTGTCATAAAACCCCACTGTTTTCATGAAAAATCGACTGATTTCGGTTGAATCGTACGACTTGCTCGCAACCTACGGCAGTCAGTAATTTCGGGATTCCCCCTCCCTCAACTCCCCTAAAAGTGGTTGGAAGTCTTCCTAAGGCAGTCTAACCGAGCGTATTTTACGCACGTATTTGAGCTTGAAAAGATTTCTAGCAATACGGACGTATTTATATACAAAACGGACCGGTTTCTCAAATACCTCCGTATTACTAGAGATCTTTTCAAGCCCAAATACTTGCGTAAAATACGCTCTTACTTCAAAATACCCTCGAATTAAAATTTACGCCGTGTGTAAACGTAGCATGACAGTGTCTGCAGAGAAGTGTTGTCGTAAGCTTCTGAAGGTGTCAACAAACTACACAATAATCGTTTCCTGTTGTCATTTGTGCTTTCAGTGGTTGTATCCCTTCCTGAATCCGGATTAAGCTCTGAAGCTGAACGAGTTGATTCTCAAACCTCTATTATTGTCTATCTAGCACACGTCTATGATAGTGTCTGCAGAGCACTGTTGTCATAAGCTTCTAAAGAGGGCAACGAACTACAGAATAATCGTTTCCGGTATCACTTGTGCTTTAAGCGGCTGTATCCCTTCCGGAATCCCCATCAAGCTCTGAAGCTGAACGAGTTAGTTCGGAAACCCCTGTAATTGTCTGTCTAGCAAACGTCCATGGTAGTGTCTGCAGCGCAGTGTTGTCGTAAGCTTCTGAAGGTGTCAACAAACTACACAGGTGTCACTTATGCTTTAAGTGATTTTATCCCCTCCGGAATCCGGATTAAGTTCTGAAGCTGAACGAGTTGATTCTCAGACCCCTATGATTGTCTATCTAGCACACGTCCGCGACAGCGTCTTTCTATCTAATTGAGATATCCTGTCGCAGCGCAGTGTTGTCGTATACTAGCTGGGCCTAATGTAAAAGGGTGTCTCCCGGCCGGGTTAATTCATCCGTGAGCAAATCACGGAGATAAGACTCCATCAGTTTTAGCCCCTGAACGTCATATTACTTCCAAGCCATTCCGCTCTCCGTTTCGGTCGGGTGACGATTGCGATGCGGAAGTTAAATGTGTGTTCCCAAGCTCAAAGATGCGGGCTAATCGTCATACGAGTTTTTCTTGGGGGGTATACAGGGTTGCCGCATGTCGCACGATAGTGTGAATTGTCACTCTATTTTTTATTTTTTTTACTCTTGTCCTACGCAGGTCATAAAAGTTGCTCTATTTCAGAAAATGACCTAATGAATGGATGAATTTATTCCCAATAAAGCCCAAGGGCCATGGCGGGAAACACAACACAATAACAAAAAAACAAAATATCATACACTCCAAAACAAACCAAAAATCAACATCTATAAAGTAGTTCACGGTGGGTCATAGCTAGCTTCAGGAATGTACCCAGCCTTCGGAGCTCACCAAAACACTTACTTCCCATACTTGAAACCAAATCCCTTTCCTCCCAAGCCTCCCGACCAAACATTCCTTTCTTAATTCTTTCAGCTCGTTGTTGTGTTTAGTTATTTATTTATTAGATACAAGTAGTATTAATAAATTGCAGCACAAGTCCTTAGGACTTTCTTTTTGCTGCAATAAAATATTAGTCATGTTATTTTATTTTATTTTGAATGTTTTGGTTAAAAATAAAAACCTACCTACCTACCTCACAATAACATATCAAATGTACCGCATCCTCTCCTGCAATACCACACATTACCAATATAATTTCTCCGCATCCCCACCGGAAGAGCGTCCGTCGTAAGAATCACCATCCACCTCAATTCTGCCCCCCCCCAATCCCAACTTAAAATATAATTCTTCTCCCCATGTCTCTTTGGCCATACCATACAACTTCAGAGAGTGGTGCTCTGATACACCCCCATGCCACCTCTGAATCTCTTGATCTGTGTCGTTTTTGCAGTAGGGATTCCGACCAGAAGTAACTATTTCAAGTTTTTTTCATGAAAGTAAAATAAAGATGTGTCATTTTTACAGAGGCGATTCCGACCAAAAGGGAACATTTCATGAAAATAGATTTCACTCCCAATTCACTCTCTGTTTTGGGCCAAAAGTCACTCTAAATATTTTTGATGTGGCGACCCTGGTATTATGTGCATAGAAGGGTGGGGGGAGAGGCCTGGACATAGAGATCTAGGGTGCCGGGGCAGTAAGTGGAGTCGTTGCCCCTCTTTTGTAATTTAGCAAAAAAACGTACAAATACAGATAGATAGCCTAAAACAAAGAAAAGAAATAAATACATTAAGAATCATCATTAACTAACAAATGCCACACAAAAACTGTTTTTCCGACTGCGAACTGTGAATGGGATTTATCGATGGAATCCCGCGTTTTTCAGTCGAATTGGTGGGATCCCTACTAATGAAATTTGTACCGATCTAAGTATTACTTATCCGAATAGGGAAACTGAGAAGATATTTGAAAAAACAGTGACATTATTTTTATTTATTTTTAATTACTTTCCAAAATTCGCAAGTGAAATTATATGGGAGATTGCTAGGTCACCGAAATTTCTCTCACCGATCTTCCCTTAAGTATGGCAAACGATGATCGGACAAGGACCGACCAGAACACTGTTCAAAAATCCGCAGAATATCACCAGATAGCAAGGTAGCAACGACTTGCTACCACCAACTTATGATTGCAAACACTTTCGAAGCAACAAAAACTACTTCTTCTGTCGAATTCGACCTCAACACATTCCGCTGCTTCCTCCCGTCATCACGCATCCTTCTGTTGTACTTCCCTTCAGGGGCGTCCCGAGGGGGGGGGCCCCCCAGAAAGCCTGTGGGAAAAAATTCCGGTAAATTTTGACTGGTGCGGCGAAGCCGCGCCAGTCAAAATTTGCCAAATTCACCTGAACTTGATGATTTTTAGGGAATCTACCGGATTATTGTTCAGGGAACCTACCGGATTTTGCTCAAGGAATCTACGTTAAATCTTTCACAAGGAATCTACCGGAACTAGTCTCAGGGAATCAACCGGAATTTACTCCTCGGAATCTACGAAATTCGGCTCAGGAAATCTACCGGGATTTGTACGAAATCTTTCACAAGGAATCTACCGGAACTTATCTCAGGGGATCTACCGGAATGTAGGCTACCGTCGGAATCTACGAAATTCGGCTCAGGGACTCTACCGGATTTTGCTCATGGAATGTACGCTGAATCTTTCACAAGGAATCTACCAGAATTTGCCTCAGGGAATCTACCGGATTTCACCCCACGGATTCTTCGAGAATTTGGCTCAGTGAATATACTGGAATTTGTGCGATATCTTTCACAAGGGATCTACCGGAAGTTGTCTCAGGGAATCTACCGGAATTTACTCCTCGGAATCTACGAAATTCGGCTCAGGGAATCTACCGGAGTTTGTGCGAAATCTTTCACAAGGAATCTACCGGAACTTGTCTCAGGGATCTGCCGGAATTCACCCATGAAATCTACCACAATTCGGCTCAGGGAGCCTGCCGGATTTTGTTCATGGAATCTACACTGAATCTTTCACAAGGACTCTACCGGAACTTGTCCCAGGGAATTTACCGGAATCAACTCCTCGGAATCTACGAGATTCGGCTCAGAGAATAAAATCTTTCACAAGGAATCTACCGGAACTGTGTCTCAGGGAATCTACCGGAATTTACCCCACAGAATCTACCGGAATTCGGCTGAATCTGAATCCAAAAAGCGCCGACAGCTTTCTCGACTCCTTTCCGGTGATACCGGTGAACCAAGAAGATTTCAACAAGAGCTGTAAGCTCATATGGCACTTGCAACTGTATGTAGTAGGTAAGGACTCTGTCAGATTGAACGGATACCTGATATGCCTCCCAAGTTTCGTCGCGAAAATCCCCAAAACTGACATCAAAGGAATTCCGGAAAACTCCCCTCCACCCCCAAGGGTCCGGATCCAGTCCAATTGTGTAAACGATTTATCTGGGGCAGATGCTTGTTCTTCCCAGCAATTTTCACTCCGATCTCTCCATTCTAACCGTTTCTCGAGATTTCCGGTCCCCCCCCCCCGACGCCTCCATAGCTACCGAACCCGGTCCGGACTTCAAATGGGACATCAGAAATACGTCCTTTATTCAGTTATGAAGTTTCATTCCAATCCGATCACCCGTTCAAAAGTTACACACTGCTCAATTTTCCAGATTCCCTCGCCTTCACCCCCCCCCCCCCAGATGATCGGATCAGGAAACTGATTATTTTTTAGTTGGTTTGGTCGGGTCCCTGGTATGCCTGCCAAGTTTCATCGTCCTAGCACATCTGGAAGTACCCTTACTCGAAAAAGTGTGACAAACTGCCGCAAATTTCCCAGATTCCCCCGCCCTCCACTCCCCCGTAGATGGTCGGATCGGGAAACTGATTATTTCCAGGTTAGTTTGCTCCGGTCCCTGATAAGCCTGCAAAGTTTCATCGTCCTAGCACATCTGGAAGTACCTTAACTCGAAAAAGTATGACAAAAAAACCGGACCGAACGACAGACGGAATTGCGATCGATATATGGCACTTTAGCCAGAAGCTGCAAGTGCAATAAAAACGAACTAGCCTTGTTTCGACATGCTGTAGAAAGTCGCCGGGAGAGCCTCGAAACAAACACAAAGTTTGAAGATATATTCGAGGTCTCTCGTCAACTGAAATACGTGTGACATAACAGTATTCTAGACTTTCTGCAGAGATTGTCACTACGGAGAAATTCCGGTAAAACCTCGAAAAATTCCGGTAAAACCTCGGAAAACTCCGGTAAAATTCTGAAGCTGCACCCCCCCCCCCCCCCCCCCGACCAGGAAGGTATCGGGACGCCCCTGCTTCCCTTAAGTGCGGCACGCAATGAACCCACCAGGAGACTCTGCGAAAATCACTACCATGTTATTATTGCAAACAGGGTTGCCACATAAAAAATATTTAGAGAGTGACTTTCGACCCAAAACAGAGAGTGAATTGGGATTGCAATCTATTTTCATGAAATGTTCACTTTTGGTCGGAATCGCCTCTGTAAAAATGACACATCTTAATTTTACTTTCATGAAAAAAAACTTGAAATAGTTACTTCTGGTCGGAATCCCTGCTGCAAAAATGACACATTCGGTGATATGTCCTACGTAGGACAAGAGTGACAAAAACAAAATAGAGTGACAATTCACACTATCGTGCGAAATGTGGCAACACTGATTGCAAACAGTCTCAAAGAAAACACAACTACGGCTTTCTGTCGAACAACAACCTCAACACTTTCCGATATTTCTCCGTGTCAGCCACTTTTCAGCCCCCTCTTTAATCCTCTTCATCTGAAAATAATCTGGCTCACTGGCGATTTTTCTCATCTGATGAACGAAAGTCGATTACCGAGGAAGGCTCTACTGATTGTATCATGACGACAGGAGGATAAACCGGCGCGGGAAATTTGAACGTGAGAAGACTTCTTTGCCGTTTCCGCAAGTGAGGGGGGACAAAGTCCTTCGAAAAAAGAGTATTTGAAGCCGAGCAGTAGAGGACTCGATTATAAGCTACTGGTGTACAAAACGGAGAATGTTGCCAATCTTCTTTAAAGTTTAATTGAAAAGCCAACTTATTTTTGTATCATTTTCCTGAATACACTGCATTTTTGGATTGTGTTAAGGGATTTTTCCATTTTTCACTATTTGCTCTAGAATGACATTCAGAATATATACTGTAGCAACTTTGTACTATGACGCAGAGAAATTGAATCTCAATACATACGCGACGTTTCAGTGGCCAGTGATCAGCTTACGGAAGGTGGCTCACTGCGTGAACACTTATTTTTCGTAAAGTGTTTTCGTCGAGCATACAACACAGATACAACCGCATAGGGCACACAAATCAGACAAGGAAATTTCACTGTTTGAAAATCGATTATTCGTGAATAGCGGAGCAACGAAGTAACGCATTTTCGCCGGGCTTTCAAGCTTCTTCAAGTGAACAAGTGATCTGTAACTAAATTGTCCTATCTAAGCCCTTTTCAGTTAAACTTTAAAGTTTTCAGTGATTTTTTCACGATACAAATGACTCAGAGATATTAGTTGCGTTTTGCAGATACCATGGTATCTGTTACCACGGTAACTGGATCTGCAGTTATTCGTTTTTGCAGTAACCGTGATATCTGATATACGGCTGCTCTGCTAAGACGACAACTGCCGAAACTGCGCTGTTCGAAGTCATCCCGAAAGAAAAACTGATATTCAGTCACACCACTAAGTGCCAAACTTCTTTCCCACCAATTTGACTAAAACTGATGAAAGTGAGATGACTTTATCAGATACCACAACCAGTTACCACGGTCGGACCGTGGTATCTGAATATCTGATACCACGATAACTGGCCAGATACCACGATAACTGCAAAAACGCCATTTGACCGTGGTATCAGATACCACGATAACTGCAAAAACGACTTTAGACCGTGGTATCAGATACCATGGTATCTACAAAAACGCAACTATTGTTTTCCGAAAATACCAAAACTTGTCATATGAAATTATCGATTTTCTCGTTTGCGCTTGCCGCCTCCATCCGGGCTTTCCGCTCTTCAAAGCGGAAGTTAGACGCAGAATATTTGAAAACTGCGTGCGCTTCGGTCGAAAATTGGGAAAACAAATCATGAGAATAGGAGTCCAAAGGACGGTTTTCGCGATATCTCGGAATCACTTTCCGACGAGCGAAGCGCATCGCGAAAACTGTGGGAAAGTGATTCCTGGAATCACTTTCCACTTTCCCGCTGAACTGATCTCGAAAACGCATGGAAGGCTGATATCGCCGAGAAAATGTTGCATTACAAACTATATCGAATAAATATGGTTCACTGAACGGTTCTTTGATTCTCATATATTACATTTTATCACAATTTATTAGTGAAACTTGCACTGTTTTTTCTCCACACCTTTGAAATTCCCGCCGAAAGATTCAACTTTCCGCGGAGCTTTCCACTAGCCTCGTGGAATCACTTTCCGGGAAAGCTGCTTCGGTTTCCAAAGCGTGAATACCGGGTTGGAAAGTTCGGTAACTTTCCGAAGTGGCGCGAAAACCATTGGAAAGTTCCTTTTCCACTTTCCCACAGTTTTCGCGATGCGCTTCGCTCGTCGGAAAGTGATTCCGAGATCTCGCGAAAACCCTCCTTTGGACTCCTATTCTTATGCTTAGTTTTCCCAATTTTCGACCGAAGCGCACGCAGTTTTCAAATATTCTGCGTCTAACTTCCGCTTTGAAGAGCGGAAAGCCCGGATGGAGTCGGCAAGCGCAAACGAGAAAATCGATAATTTCATATGACAAGTTTTGGTATTGGAAGCATATTTTAACATAAAAACATAGAAGAAACAATGTTGACAAAGGGCGAGGAGCTAACACAGAGACACTGACAAGAGCAAACATCTTGTTGTCTTTATCAGTGACAGAGCTAGGAGATATTAAACGGAATCTACTAATCAGATAACTATTTATTCCAAGCGGGGTAACTAAGAAGAAATTATGCAAAACGAAAATATGCTCTACGGAGCCATTTGAAAGCAGAGGTAGAGCCGCCAGACCTCGGGTATAATTCGTTGCCATTGGGTTATTCCAGAACGATTGCGCGCGACTGCTGCCAAAACAGCCTTTAGCTTTCGAGAAGCTTTCGTTTTGTCATTCATTTTTTTAGGGAGGAAAATTGGTCGTCTAAGCTGAGCAAAATAACAATTCCCCTGCCCTCCACTCCCCCCAAAAATGGTCGAAGATTATTTCTAAGTTTGTTTGGTCGGGTCTCTGATATGCCTGCCAAGTTTCATGGTCCTAGCACAACTGGAAGTACCCTAACTCGAAAAAGTGTTACAAAATGCCCTAAATTTTCAAGTTTCCAGCGCCCCCACTCCCCCGCATATGGTCGGATCGCGAAACTTATCATTTCCAGGTTACTTTGGTCAGGTCCCTGATGATTGTCCTAGCTCATCTGGAAGTACCCTAACTCGAAAAAGTTTGACGAAATGCCCTAAATTTTCAAGTTTCCAGCGCCCCCACTCCCCCCGCATATGGTCGGATCGGGAAACTGATTATTTCCAGGTTAGTTTGGTCGGGTCCCTGATATTCCTGCCAAGTTTCAATGTCCTAGCTCATCTAGAAGTACCCTAACTCGGAAAAGTGTGACAAAATGCCCTAAATTTTCCAGTTTCCCTCGCCCCGCACTCCCCCGCATATGGTCGGATCGGGAAACTGATTATTTCCAGGTTAGTTTGGTCGGGTCCCTGATATGCCTGCCAAGTTTCATTGTCCTAGCACATCTGGAAGTAACCTAACTCGAAAAAGTGTAACAAAAAACTCGGACCGACCGACAGACCGACAGACGGAATGGTGATCGGTATATGGTACTTGAGCCAGAGGCTGCAAGTGCCATAAAAAATTAACGGGAACGAAAGAAACATAACGTATAACATCTCAAAGTGTTATCTGTTGAAACCGCGCATCCTGCTGTTGTCGTTATGTAAGTTCTGACAGTGTAGTATTTTTACCTATTGAAAGTGTTGTTGGAGATCTGGGCACGAAATAGTATAAATTTAATTGGTCATAACACTTTTTTTCTAAGTGAAAAGGTTTTATTCTTGAAAGTGTTATGCGCTTTCTGTTATGAAACTTCTGACAGTGCAGTTATTGCGAAAATAACTCATTGTTTTACATTATGATTTGTACCCGTTGCGTAAACATTTAATTCTAAGTTACAGCGACAGATCATGGAGACGAGTTTTCTTCCCTGATATTTATAGAGATCAAGTAAATTGTGCAACAATTTGCAGAAATTTCTGGCTCCTCATGAACCCCTGCAGCAACCGACTCGTACTTATAAGTCACTCTCCCCGTGATGGACATCAAATACAGTCGAAATATATAAGAGGTACACCAACTAGCAAAAGCTGCAAGCCCCTCATCGCCGGAGATAATCACAGCCTAACAGCTGATGGTTAATTACAAGTCCCCTAAGTGTCTCACTATCGGTAACCAAATTGTTCTTACCACCAAATAGACCGGAAACAAATAATAGGTAGCCTACACCAGCTGGCATAAGTTCCAAACCCCTCATCGGCGAAGATGAGTATGGTCTAACAGCCCATTGTTGCCTGTAGCTTGTCGCTTTCAGCAACTGCGTTTTTTGTCGGCACATTTTCAAATCCTGTTGGCAAAACTTGACGACCCCCGAAGGTAAAAGGCTAGTGATCCCTAAAAAAACGGAAGTGGGAGAGCGTAAAAACGCACCAAATTTTCTCTTTAGACTTGATTTTATACATACCATGCAACTTTTCACATTGTAGCTTCTTGAAGGCAACTCTCTGTGTTTTTAGAAAAAAAAATAATACATTTGGCTAAAAATCAGGTGCCGATTTGGCCAGTCTTAACAGGTTCGCCCCCACCCATGAAGAAAGGCTCGGGACGCCCCTGCATCCTCCTCGTCTTTTCCTAATTGGAATTGGTCCTTAACGGTCCGATTAATACCATTTGTGTCTTTCTTAGCTTTAAAGGACCTGACCTATAATACTAACGCAACCTACTTCCATAATCACTCCATATATTTCTAAACCAGGAGACCCCAATTTCTTAAGACATTCTAACCCTTCTAACTTAAACCACGCTGATTTTCTAACTTGCCGTGTTTTGCTACCTTCGATGTGTATCACGCTGTCGGCGGTTGACTGCGAGAAGTTTTTCCATCAGAAAAACCGGTTATGTAAATTGTTTCCCTGTTTTCGTTACAAGTCAACGGGTCTCGGAAAAGGCTTAAAACAGCCAAAACCGTTGGTTATTTGTTCGAAGCACAGCCTAGTTTTAAAGTAAATAGTGGGAGGGGTGCTTTAAGACCATTATGTTCATTCCAGGTTGACTTCGGGTCCCTCCAGTTTCCGTCGAACATTGACCCGCCCCAGGCGCGAATCCTGCCCGAGTTTAAGCGCCTTGCTCATGGTCTAAGGTCCGGAAATATAACCATTTTGGATGACAAGACGATCTACATCCCAAACCTCCACTACGACGGACAGGGTCCGGATGCCTTTTTCTGGGCGGGGACCGGATCGTCACCAAATCCGGAGGTAAGTTTTCCGAATAAAGTGGGAGAGAGAGAGAGACAGAGACAGAAAGAGAGGCGGGTTTAATGAAAACAACCGGCAGTGAGACACTGAAAGGGTTGTACAAAAAAAAGAACAGAAAGAAGCACTAAATAATTGTTCTAGCCATGAACGGCAGTGGAAACGAACTGAAACGGGGTCGCTGATCATGCAGTGGCCGCTGCATGAAAACGAAATTGGACAAAGGTCGTAATCATGCAGCCGCCGCTGCCTGGAAACGAACTCAAATGGGGTCGCTGACCATGCAGTGGCCGCTGCATGAAAACAAAATCAAATGGGGTCGCTGATCATGCAGTGGCCGCGGCGGTAGCGTTCCGTGTTATATTTCACTAGTTCGAAGCCTGCCCGCTGGCGAGTTTCGTACTGATGGATTTCTTCGGAGCGTTTAGGGCGCGGAACCGGGCTGACCTTGCTAGACTTTGACCAAATTTCATACTAGTTCAAAGGGACTAGTTTAAAGGAGTTCATAAGCATTCTAGCACTTGCAACGTCTAGAACTCCCCCAACCAATACCCAAAAGGAAGCCACGACTCGATCCGACCGCTGTGTCATTTAGCGGCGCGGGTCGGAAGCGCCCGACATGGGGAGGCTGGGATCATAGTTTGACTATGGATCTAACAAAATGTTTTTATTGTAGCAGACATATGGAAAATGTGTAGAAAAATCAAACTTCTTATTTGCATTATCGATTTCATTAAGTATTTTCTTTTCTGTTTTTTCTTGTTAATTTTCTTGTTAAAGAATTAAGGATGTAAACTGGATCACAATAAACAAACGCCGTAAATTATACTAAATTCGTTATAGTGATTTCTTGAAGATACTGAAATTGAGCTAAATAATATTCAGCTTCCGAGACCAAAAAATGTCAAACTGGCCGATGATTTCTTCTTCCGACATATCTAAACATCTACATGATAATATACTTAGTTGTTTTAATCTCATACACGCCACTCGATCATCTCGAAGGTTTTAGTAATCTTTTGACCACGGCCGGGAGATCAGTGAATAGTTATTGGATTTGCTTTCAGGAGTGTATTGTGTTCAAGTAATTTGTTGACAACGTTGGCTACCGTGAGGATTTGGGGGAACACAAAGGTAACAGTGTGTTCGTAAAAATCCGACCCATCGAAAAATGATGGTGTCTCCCACCTTCTCGCGCCCACATGAATCAAAGACTTTAATATCAATGTCAAAGACAAATGTGACAACTCTGTGAAGTCCGGTTTCTGGTTGTTATATCCATCCCAAAACGGATACGATGGATAATAGTGTGGGCTTAGCAAAAAAGAAAAAAGTAATTAAAAGTGAGCCCAAGCAGTTTAATAGCTTTGGTGACCTCCGTTAAATATTCGGATTCTTTCCTGTGTGTTGGGGCAGTATCATCACTAAATGTTGATATTACACTGTAATAAGTTTCTCCTAGAATAGATTAAAGTTAACTGCAGTATTTTCTACTGGGATTAATCTTATCTCTACTGGGATAAGATTCATCCGAATTAGAAATAATCTTATATCAGTAGAGAGAATATTAATCCCAATAGCAAATAGTGCAAGATTTTTTTTACAGTGTACTTGTTCGGTACAGATGGTGAAACAGGATTGTAAGCTATGTAGAAGAAAAGTTCGATACCGTATGAGAACAGGTCTTACGTGAAAGCGAAGATTTTCAAAAATGAAGTTTATTTTCCAGCTTGAGCGGCTCTAGCCTGAAGAGGACCCTTGCCACGAAGAGACGAAATATAGCTCTAATAAAATTAAGCTGACGTATCCTTTTTGCACTGTCAAATATGATTAGTGACGAAAAGTGGGTCTGCAATATTTCATAACTTCCTTCCATCGTAATCCAGAAACATCCGGTGGAACCATATCTCGATAAGACCAGCATCATCAACAGATTAATTTCCCTTTTCGACATTGAGGTGTTTAGTATAGGCTATACCGGTTATACGCGTAATCTTCCGTCCGTTGGCGTGACCATGCACCGATGACCGAAGATACTCACAACTTTCTTAGGCACAAAACCATGTGGCGTAGTGATTACAGATCACCGCCTCTTCAAGCTACATTAATTCTGCGGTGCATTCGCGACTTCCGTCTTGAATCATGCTGCATTAAATTCCTGATTATCTTGACTGAGGGGTTGGAAGCTGGATTGCCTCGGGAAGCCGCACTGTTAGAAGTTTCATAAACAACACAAGGATGAGCAGTTTCAACAGATAACACTTTTTGCGAAATTTACGCATTCAACGTTATGTATAACAAGCATTTCCAGGAATAGCCGAAAAACTGCCGAAAATCCGATGACTGTATATAAGGACATTTACCATCTATGTCCGGCCTACTACACCCCTCGCCATAACATCGGGTTGAGAGTGCTTCTTCACATATAAATACAGTCGTCGTAATAATGATGTCAGAAGTGGGATTGTGGATTTTTCCCCCACATAGTCGTCGTAATAATGATGAATTTCCCGATATCATGATGACAAACAAAAAAGTCAGCAGATGTATTTTCGGCAGTGTTTGGGCACAAGTTGTTTTTTTTGCCGCGTAGTATCTTTTCCGTTCTTCCTGTCGAATATGATTTGACCAGGTGACTACTCTTCCACTTTCCCTCGGTGACGCCAACGGTCCTAATATCTAATATTTTTTTTTATTTTTTTTTAGTGACCGACCTATATATTTAGCGTCACCTACACTTTCCCCTATCTCTACTTTTAATTTTGTGGCATTCTTTCTTATTTTCACTTTTAACCCTTATTTCTCATTTTACCATTTTCATCACATCTTTAAAACCTTAAAATGTTCTTTACTTTTTCCTTCCTTAATATCTCCTTTCCTTAAAATTTTCTTTCACTTAATATTTATTATTTATAAAATACTATCCTCATTATTTTTATTTTTTGCAACCAAACCAAAAAGGGGGACCTGGAGACAGGTGCGTAACGTTTAAAAACATACCAGCGAAGTCCTGAGTGTTATCTGTTGAAACCGCGCATCCTTGTGTTGTCTGTTATGAAACTTCTGACAGTTGTACTATTGGAGCTCCATAGCTAACAACTTATCACTTTTTTTTTCAGTTCCGGCTGCTTTTTGCTCTAAAAGCACAATATTAGCTAGAGGAACAGTGTCTTCCAGACATTGGGTTGTACATATCCGATGTCCAGGGATCAACTAAAAACAGGCACGGCACGGCACGACATAGTGTACACTGTCAGAAGTTTCATAACAGATTGCGCATAACACCTTCAAGAATAACACCTTTTCACTTAAAAAAAAAGTGTTATGACCAATAAAATTAAGTTTATACTATTTCGTGCCCAGATCTCCAACAACACCTTCAGTAGGTAAAAATACTACACTGTCAGAAGTTACATAACGACAACAGCAGGATGCGCGGTTTCAAAAGATAGCACTTTGGGATGTTATATGGTACGTTTCTTTCGTTCCCGTTAGTATTTTTACCAATTGAAGGTGTTGTTGGAGATCTAGGCACGAAATAGTGTAAACTTAATTGGTCATAACACTTTATTTCTAAGTGAAAAGGTGTTATTCTTGAAAGTGTTATGCGCAATCTGTTATGAAACTTCTGACAGTGTAGGAGGCACGAGTACTAAAAAGTGGCACGAAAACTGAAAGGTCTCTTTCAGGGTTCAGAGTGAGGGTCAGGAACTATGTTCAAACGTGCCTTCTATTAGGCTCTGGAGTTACGAACTCTCATTTACTTGTCTACTTCTACTTCTTGCTAATCTCTTTTTGGGATCCCAAAACGTAAGTTGAGGGATACCTATGACATCGCAAAAGTTGTCCGTCTGTCCGTCCGTCCGTCTGTAAGCACGATAACTCTCGAAGGGAATGAGATATTTTGATGAAACTTGGTGTGAGGATTTGTTAAGTCGGCGGACCAGTCAAGTTCGTAAATGGGCTTTGTAGCCCTACATTTAGGGGTGGGGGAGGGGGTTCAAATTAAGGGGCAAAGAAAATATTTTGAAACAGCTAATGTGATAGTCGAATATAGGGTAAGAAGACATGCTGAACACGATGGTGAAAACCATTTTGTAATCGGACAAGTAGTTCGCCCGGAAAAACCGGAAAGTTTGTTAAAAGTAAAAGTTTTATTTGAAGTTGATTAGATGTTTGATCTAGAGGTAGGAAGACATGCTCAAGACGATGGTTAAAACCATTTTCTCGACGGACAAGTAGTTCGCCCGGAATCCGGCTCAAACCGGAAAGTTTGTTAAAATTAAAAGTTTATTTGGAGTTGATCAGATATCCGATTTAGGGCAAGAAGACATGATGAACTTTTATGTGAAAACAATTTTCTTCCCGGACATGTAGTTCGCCCGGAATCCGGCCCAAACCGGAAAATTGTTAGAAGTTAAAGTTTTATTTCAAGCTGATTAGATAACCGATTTAGGGGTAAGAAGAGACGCTGAATCCGTGTGTGACAATCATATTTTACCCGGGCATATAGTTCGACCGGAATCCGGCTGGAGTCGGAAAATTTGTTATAAGTTAAATTTTTATTTGAAGTTGATTAGATGTTCATTATTGGGGAAAGAAGATACCCTGAGTTCGTTTTTGAGCTTTCTTTTTTCGCCGGACAAGTAGTTCTAGAGTTCGGCCGAAACCGGCAAATTGGCAGAAGTGGCAGGAACTTTTCGTCAAAACAGATATGACTAATACGGGTAAACACACATGCTGAATCCATATCTGCACTTGGTTTTCTCAGATGATTAGCTATTTAGCCTTAATCTGTTTCTGAATTTTAATTGTAAGAATGTTCAAGGATTCTGGCGATGACTGGATCTGGCTAAGACAAGACCCAGTTGTCTGGATCAGATATTGAATTTTTGGGATCCCATCGAAAAGTTTGGTCTTGTTATTACTCGCGTCTCCTGCGCCATGCCGTGCCGTGCCTTTTTTAGCCCATCCCCTATGTCCAGCTGTAGTCAAGTTACGAACATTATTCACTGGGCAATTTGGCGCGATTGCCCCCTTGGAGGTGGGACCCCCAAAAGGCACAACTAAACCCCAATACCCGCAAGTGTAAAAAGTGAACTTGATGAACTGGTTCAGGAGTTATGAGCCCAACAAATAACGGTGAAAACCGAAAACGGAAAGCTGCTACAGTGCTCGCAAGAGTGGATTGTTAATAAACGAGCACTCCATTAAAAATTGTGAGAAACAAACAACTTCAGCTGAAAGGGATCATTTTATGACTGCGTTTCCTCGGCCATGTCAGATATCTGAGCTTATTGCGACGTTTCTTGTGCAAACCTGATGCTACTAAGAATACGAAAATCAATTTACCGCGCGAGATTAGATATGTTTTCATTTCAGTGATTTCTCAACCAACTTACATTCTTAGTCATTTTTATACTTTTGTGCTAGTTTTTGAAGTATTGGACGAAAGAAAGTGCTTTTACCACTTTAGGTAAAGGTAAAATCGAATGGTTTATGCTGGGCATTTTCTATGATCCACTGAGGACCATACCCACCATCCAGTTTAAACCACCCCATATTCAGTGGTCTATACTAGAAATTCGTGAATAGTTCTTTGATGGTATGTAGGAAAATTCGACGAAAAAACGTGAGCTGTGCACATAATCTGACCAAATCTTTTGGTATAATTCAAGTTCAAAGACTTATAATCGTAATACAGTAGTCTGAGTTGGACAAAACAGCTATCGACTATAGCTAGGCCGGTTTTCCCCACTGCTATGGCCGAGTACACACAAACCCGTCTATAGTGTTCAGTGATTAAAGGACTTCAGCCTAGTATGTGTGTAGGCTATTTATTTCCGTCAGTCGGTCTGCTGATCGCGAGCAAGGCTGCTTCCAGATTGGGCAGGACGAAGCCTGGCAGGCATATGTATCTCCAGTCCATTTCAGTTCCGAACTGGGTCCGGCAACTGTGGGGAGTTGGTATCTGAATCTCCTGATGGTTGGTATCCTGAGAGTACCTGAAATCTTGTGACACGCTTAGAATCGAGGGATCGGGACGGGACTAGTATCACTAGCGAGAAGGACAAGTGTAGGCCCAGGGACCCATACATTTCCTGTAATGACTCGCCATTCAGGGGGCTTGTCATTTCCTATGCTTCTATGTTGCTATGTTGCCCGAGCCTCACCTAGTTTCCAAAAATTCCGCTTGGGTCGAATCGGCGTTCTTGCTCAGATAGACAAAATTTGTTGGGACTATTCAGCATGCCACCAGGTACCTAAGCTAGGACAAAAGATCCAGGATATTCTTCCATTACAGAGAAATATTCCTAAATAAGCACAACAGTTGCGAAAAATTTTGTCTATCTGGATAGTCGGGTATTTTATCCCCGTCGGTATTTCTCGAACTATCTGACGCTCGGTCAAGAGCGCATCAAAAATCTCTTATTGACAAGCCCCCTGAATGGCGAGTCATTGCAGGAAATTTATGGGTCCCTGGTAGGCCCCAGATATACCATTTATAGAGTCGGATCGGATCCGGCACTGTGGGGAGTTGGAGGGGGGGGGGCGGAATTGTGTGACATGCATAACTCTCGAACGAGTGACTTGCAGGTACACATGCAAGTACATACCGGATCCGGTCACTTGGGGAGATGGAGGGGAGGGGGCCATACGGCAAGCTTAGGGTGCAGGGATCGGGGCGTAACTTTGTGGGCACCGGATCCGGCGACATGGGAGTTGCAGGGGGGGGGGGGGCGGGCAAAACTGGGTTGTCGGGGATTCCATTATGTATCCTTAGATCTGTAAAATAAATTTTCTAAAAGGGACGTTAGAGGTAAGATAACGCCCGAGAACAAGACGAAATCATTTTTAATACATATAGTTTGTTATTATAGTTGGAAAGGAAGAAGAACAAAGGGTAGTCAAGAAAAAATTATGACGACGGTTAGGACGCGAAGTCAGAGAGAATTAAAAATCGGGGGGAGAGAAGATTAATTCATATATGTATATATGTGTATCTACATATATACAAATGTATTTATTCAAACATGTTTTCTACGGATACGTCAGCTACGATTCTTCATCAGCGATATTTCGGCCCTTCTTGGCAAGGGTCCTCGTCAGGCTGTCAATCCTCTGGGTCAACATTGGGGAAGGAAACAAACCTGTAAACCTGTATTACAGGTTTAAATGACAGACCTTGATTTTGTTTTCTTGTAAAACGTGAAAAAGTCACTTTTGGTTGGAATCACTACTGAAATAATAACAAATCTGAACGTTTTCTGAAATAGAGTGAATTTTATGTTCTACGTAGGACAAGGTGACAGAAACGAAATAGAGTGACAATTCACACTATCGTGCGACATATGGCAACCCTGTTCACGATCCGGTTCGAGAAGAAGTTGCATCTTGCTCCAGTCCTTGCGTGAAGTTTGCGGATTCGTTTTGCGTGTCCTCGGGTTATGCGGAAGGGGTCAGTGTCCGGGAGCTCATTTTCTTGATTGGTTGAGAGCAGTTTGAAATCTGAATTATTCTTTAAAGTTTAACCGAATAGGGTGTAGATCCGACAGTCTAGTTACACTTTACTTCTTTACTTAAATAGGCCTGAAGACCTGGTAAAAGCTCATTACTTCATTTGTCTGCTATCCACAGATAATCGATTTCATCGAATGATCTTTTCGAATATGTGATACAGTAGAGATATGCTTATTTGAACACTTTTTTAACTGTTCCACTACCTTGGCTTTCTTACTTGCATATAATAAAGTAAAATGGAAAAGAAAAATAACAAACTTGATATCAGCTAACAGCCCACTGTTTTAGGGTTATCCTGCACAAAGCTGAAGTAGAAATTCAATTAACTTTCTTTGATTTCGAATTTATTAAAAAGGTCCTTCCTCTTTAGAAGGCATCTGCCGGTTCGGACCGCCATCTTCTCCATTGAAGGTGCGTTCCTCGTGGCAAACTTTTCAAATTATAAAAAGCAAACGAGGTGTCAGCTCAGTCACTTTCTGTCGTGAATTAGCAAAATATTCAAAAAGTGGCAAAAGCGTGAGTGATTGTTACTAGTATTTATAGGAAAAAATTTCTGGTTTGGGTTTTACTTTTTTCTTCGGCGATCGTTCACTGTTAGCAGACGTTCACATAAGCATACCCCTACTGTACCTCTATTTGCTTGTTCCTCTAAACTTGAAATATTGATTTATTTATTTGTAAATAAATGTAATGAGTAAAATACACAAAGTAAAATATACATATTAAAACACTAAACAAAAGAATGTAAATAAACATAACTACATTCTTTTCATATAGTTTAAAAACGCACTAAACAGACTTAAAATTTTTACACAGTGATAAGCACATTAAACGGTTTTTTTTAGCGACTACATAGGTAAGCCGTTGCCGAAAAATAACACATATAACAAAAAGCATATCCTATCGTCACTTTCCTACTTTCTTGAGCCGTGACTTTTCGGAACTTACCACCCGTAACACAAGGAAATGGAGGCTTTTGAAATTCAAGTTCTTCGCGTCTGGTTGAATTTTTAGTTTTCGTGCAAGCAGTGCACATTCTGAACATTATAAGCTAAAAAAGGCACAGGGTAAAAAAGTACAAAACCCTTAGATAAGTCAAAATAATTCACTGCATTCAGATATCAGATGTAACAAGACTAAAGGTTTTGATGGGATCCCAAAAATTTAATATTGATCCAGACAATTGGGTCTTGTCTTCGCCAGAATCCTTGAGCATATTTGCTATTGAAATTTGTAAACAGATTAATTAGCAAATAGCTAGTCGCCTGAGACAACCAAGTTCAGATATACCCGTATAAGCCATATCTATTTTGACGACACTGAGCAATACTTCCTGCTTTACTTCTTCCAAATTTCCGATTTTGGCCGAATTCCGAGCGAACTTTTTGTCGAGCAAAAAAGAAAATTCAGAAACGAATTCAGCTTATCCCTATAGAGAACACCTAATCATCTTAAAATAAAACTTTTGCTTTTAACACATTTACCGGTTTTGTCCGGATTCTGGGCGAACTAGTTGTCCGGGTAGAAAATGATTTTCGCATAAGGTTTCAGCATGTCTTCTTATCCCTACATCGATCATCTAATCAACTTCAAATAAAACTTTTACTTTCAACGACTATCACATTAGCTGTTTATAAATATTTTGTTTCCCCCTTAATTTGAACCCCCTCCCCACCCCGAAGTGTAGGGCTACAGAGCCCATCTACGAACTCGACCTTACCCTTGACCCAAATAATCCTGACACCAAGTTTCATCAAAATATATCATTCCCTTCGAGAGTTATCCTGCTAACAGACAACTTTTTGGATGTCATAGGTATCTCCACTTACATTTTGGGATCCCAAAAATAAGCTGCATTCCCAGCTAAACTTTAAATTCGCCTGTTTATCTTTCAGGGTTTGAAGGTGCCGAATGAGGTTGGTAGCACAGATGTATTGCGGAGCTACCATGGAGAAGACATTGAAATTCAGCTGCCTGGAAATATGACGATTCATGATATCGACTGGTTCGGCGTATACTGCTTCTTACATAGGGAAGATTTTGGTCATGTTATTATCCCGAAAGATCTGGACGTCCCTCCTGCTCTGGGACAGAACAAACTAACGGTAAGTCTCAGTTGTCCGGAACCATATACAATAGAATATAATGTGATAATGATGGTAATATGTTTGTATATCAAGCCAAAAGGCCATACAAGATTAAATACATGTTTCACTACACAAATAAACTGTTACACATAAACTATTCTTAGCTTTCTTTCTTAAATGTAAACGCTTTAACCACATATTTACCTCTGCGAATGAAGTTGAGGTTCGTAGATTTCAGGAAACCGGGAAGCAATATCGATTATGATATGATATGTTATTATGATATGATATGTTATATGAACAATATGAAAGGTTAAAGCACCGCTCGCACTATTCACTGTTTATGTTCCAATATTCAAAACTATCCGAATAGATAGATAGATACTTTAATTTAGTCGTTAGGCCATACACAAAATCATACATTTTTAAACACTTCGAGAGAGCGATTATATAAACTCACATGTAAAACGCTTTAAACTCCCACCACCAATAACTATTTACATCTCTTTAACGCTTCTTTGACAAAACCTGTAACTGCCATTATCGCTGACCGTGACGATGACTTTAGGATACCAGGAAAGAGCAACCCATCTTCACCAAAAAATCTTACTCTCAAATCCGAGAGCCCCTTGCATCTTGACAGGAAGTGGGACAGATTCTCCTCTTCCAAACCACATGCAAACCAATGCAAAACGAGGCTCTTCTTTTTACAAATTATAAACGGCTTTGGCTGTGTTAAGAATTTTCCTAGGACCATTGCCTTCTAGTACAACTCGGCGAAATTCAGATAACCGATTTAGCATGTCAGGTGTGGAATTTGGGTCTCCGGGCTTAAAGGACCCTCGCACTATTTACCCTTCAACTTACAGTATTATAAAATATTTCAATACTGTAAAACTAGGCTGTGTTTTCAACAAATAACCCACGGTTTTGGCTGTTTTAATCCTTTTCCGAGACCTGTTGACTTGTAGCGAAAAGAGGGAAATAATTTACACAACCAGTTTTTCTGATGGAAAAACTTCTCGCAGACAACCGTCGACAGCGTGATACACATCGAAGGTAGCAAAACATGGCAAGTGAGAAAATCTGCGTGGTTTTGTTAGAGGGATTAGAATGTACCGTACGAAATTTGGGTCTTCGGGTTTAGAAACACATGGAGTGATTATGGAAGTAGGTTGCGTTAGTATTATAGGTAAGACAGGTCTTTTAAGGATTAGTAGTAGGTTGCATTGGCATTATAGACACGACCGGTCCCGACATTGAGGCTGATATCGCAAAATAATATCGGGAAGGGCATGGACATTACCTAACCGAGCCGAAGGCGAGGTAGGCTATGAAAATATCTACCGTTCCTACCTAACTGATATTACTATATATGAAAATATAATTGTATACTAAATGCGATTTTAATTGTATTGTGAACTAAAATTTTAAAATACTGCTAAAGTAAAGTAGTTAGTCATCTTATTGAATTCTTTTCCTTTTCTTTCCTCTTTTCTTTTCACAGCAGTAAAATTGTATTTATTATTCGGGTTTTCTTGTTTTTTGTTTAGTTGTTAATGCAACTAATTATCTATCGATAAAATTTTATCTATTTATCTAGAGATAAAAAATCAAAATTTTTAGCCAAGTGACATTTCTGTATGCCAGTGGCATGTTTAGCACTCTTATTAATCCAGTTCAATCAATCAATTGATCAATTCAATTCAGTCAAGTTTATTTTCCAAATAGCTTAAAACTAGAAGAGAAATAAAATGTTTACGAAATACACAGACACGAAACAAATTAACTAATACACTTACAAGATATGACCAAAAGTAAATGATGGGATGAAACTATGTAAAAATTGGACAGAAGAATTAGCAGGATATGGAAACAAGAGCTGTAAGCTCATATGGCACCTGCATGTGTCAAGATGATTTGATTGATCAAAAGTAAGTTTCGACTTTGCGGTTGAGATGCGCGCTCTAAGGGAGCTGGAACTTCATTTGTAAGCAAAACCCTTTAGGCAAAACTGCTAATGGGCTGATGGGCATCACGAAAATGCATATATTGGTTAAAAATATTTTTTTTCTTTCGGTCAAGATTGGTACTTTAAGGAATAATCGGATTTGGGAAGTAGCAATTTCTAAGCAAATGTTGTTGAGTCTCCAATATTCCAGCGAACTTTCATCGTCCTAGCACATCTGGAAGTACCTTAACGCGCGATCACCGGAATCCCAGACCCCCCTCCCCCTCCTCCAACACCACCCACAATAACCGGAGCCAATCCGGTTCTGTAAATGATTAATCCAGAGCATCTGTTTGTCATTCCCACCAAGTTCGATCCAGATCACACCAGTCTAAGCGGGTCAAGTATTTTCCGCCCTCCCCCCAATAATTGCCGGATTCGGTCCGGAAATGAAAAAGGTCACAAGAGAAAAATGTCCTCTGTTTAATTATTAAATTTCACTCGAATCCGATCACCCGTTCCAAAGTTACGCATGACTCAATATTCCGGATTCCCCTCCCTCAACTCCCCCCCCCAAGATTATCATATCGAGTATTTTTTTTTATTCCAAGTCAGTTTGACCGGGTCCCTGATATGCCTTCCAAGTTTCGTCGTGAAAATCCCCCAAAAAACGGAAGTCCGGGATACCCCCTCCTCCCCCCCCCCCTCAAGTGTCCGGATCCAGTCAAATTATGTAAAAGATTTACATGGACCAGATGTTTGTTCTTCCCAGCAAGTTTCACTCCGATACCATCATTCTAACCGTTTCTCGAGATTTCCGGTCCACCCCCCCCCCCCCCATCCCCCCCAGCTCCCCCGCGGTGCACGTAGCCAATCCGATTCAGCAAATGACTTACCTAGAGCATCTGTTTGTTCTTCCCACAAAGTTCCATCCCGATCCCTCCATTCTAAACGGGGCACGTATTTCCCCCCCCCCCCCAATAGTTGCCGGATCCGGTCCGGATATGAAAAAAATCATCGGAGAAATGTCCTCTGTTGAATTCTTAAATTTCACTCGAATCCGATCAACCATTCCAAAATTACGCATGACTGAAAATTTCGGATTCCCCTCCCTCCACTCCCCCCACCATTATCTGATCGACAAAATTTTTATTTTGAAGTCAGTTTGATTGGGTCCCTGATATGCCTGCCAAGTTTCATCGTGAAAATCCCCAAAACCTCCATCACCGGAATTCCGGGACCCCCCCCCCCCCCATAAGTTTCCGGATCCAGTACAATGGTCTAAAGGACTTATCTAGAGCAGATGCTTGTTCTTCCCAGCAAGTTTCACTCCGATCCCTCCATTCTAACCGTTTCCTGAAATTTCCGGTCTCCCCCCCCCAACTCCCCCCTGGCTACCGAATCCGGTCAAGACTTTAAACGGGACATTACAGATATATATTCTGTTCAGTTATGAAGTTTCATTACAATCCGATCATCCGTTCGAAAGTTACACACTTCTCAATTTCCCGGATTCCCCTCCCTCCACTCCCCCACCATTATCTGATCGACAAAATTTGTATTTTGAAGTCAGTTTGATTGGGTCCTTGAAATGCCTGCCAAGTTTCATCTTGAAAATCCCCAAAACCACCATCACCGGAATTCCGGGACCCCCCCCCCATAAGTGTCCGGATCCAGTACAATGGTCTAAAGGACTTATCTAGAGCAGATGCTTGTTCTTCCCAGCAAGTTTCACTCCGATCCCTCCATTCTAACCGTTTCTTGAAATTTCCGGTCTCCCCCCCCCCCCCCCCCAACTCCCCCCTGGCTACCGAATCCGGTCAAGACTTTAAACGGGACATTACAGATATATATTTTCTTCAGTTATGAAGTTTCATTACAATCCGATCATCCGTTCGAAAGTTACACACTTCTCAGTTTCCCGGATTCCCCTGCCCTCCACCCCCCCCAAAATGGTCGGATCAGAAAACTGATTATTCCTGATTTTGTTTGGTCGGGTCTCTGATATGCCTGCCAAGTTTCATGGTCCTAGCACAACTGGAAGTACCCTAACTCGAAAAAGTGTGACAAAATGCCCTAAATTTTCAAGTTTCCAGCGCCCCGCACTCCCCCCCCCCATATGGTCGGATCGGGAAACTGATTATTTCCAGGTTAGTTTGGTCGGGTCCGTGATATTCCTGCCAAGTTTCATTGTCCTAGCTCATCTGGAAGTACCCTCACTCGAAAAAGTGTGACAAAATGCCCTAAATTTTCAAGTTTCCAGCGCCCCAACTCCCCCGCATATGGTCGGATCGGGGAACTTATTATTTGCAGGTTACTTTGGTCAGGTCCCTGATATTCCTGCCAAGTTTCATTGTCCTAGCTCATCTGGAAGTACCCTAACTCGAAAAAGTGTGACAAAATGCCCTAAATTTTCAAGTTTCGAGCGCCCCCACTCCCCCGCATATGGTCGGATCGGGAAACTGATTATTTCCAGGTTCGTTTGGTTGGGTCCCTGATATTCCTGCCAAGTTTCATTGTCCTAGCTCATCTAGAAGTACCCTAACTCAGAAAAAAGTGACAAAATGCCCTAAATTTTCAAGTTTCCAGCGCCCCGCACTCCCCCCCATATGGTCGGATCGGGAAACTGATTATTTCCAGGTTAGTTTGGTCGGGTCCCTGATATGCCTGCCAAGTTTCATTGTCCTAGCACATCTGGAAGTACCCTAACTCGGATATGTGGGACAAAAAACTCGGACCGACCGACAGACCGACAGACCGAGAGACGGAATTGTGATCGGTATATGGCACTTGAGCCAGAGGCTGCAAGTGCCATAAAAACTGATTGCGAGTGTTCCTCTCGGACCTACCAACTGCCATTTTCATTTCAGGAAAATTTTACCTTCTTCTTACACTTTAAAAAGTTTATTTTTTCACAAAGTTTTTTTCTACACTTACCTCACTAAAAGTAAACCGGTAATTTTTTTTTAGACGGGATTTGAAAATAGGGATAAAGACAATAGCCTATAGTAGCTACAATACATAAAATATTCCTTTTTCGACTGGAAAAGAATCGGGAACGTTACTCGTGGCCGGATTTGGAATCGCCTTATTCAAAGACTCGGGAATCAACTCGGGAATTCAAGTTCCTAGCCCCTTATCAGCTGAAAATCAGTAAGGTGGGAGGGGCCATTGTCTTCTGCATGATGCTAGTAAGATCTCTATTTGATTGCTAATCCTAGCCGTAATCTATTTGACTGGAAAAAAATCGATCCAAATCGAGAACAAATTTGCCAGTTCGTGGCGATTATTACAGACGATTCGAAATGACTACGGTAAACAGTAGGTATACGAATGTTCTCTAGATGACATCCGGTAAAGTAGACGTATGCTTATTTGAACGCCGCCCACTTTGAACGGCTCCGAAGAATATGATGAAATTCAAAACTAAAAAAACCCATAAAAAGTCAAAGTCACTGTAATTTCTTTTAATTCTTGGTCTTTTTGCTCTGTTTTGCAACGCATTGCAACAGTTGTGCTTTACTTTCACTAGCCTGTTCTAAGTATCCCTAGCTGAAGACAGAATTTTATTTTTTTCTTTCATTTACTCCGCTTTTCTGAAATGGCGGGATATAAATAAATTACTAACTTACTTACTTAGAACATAATCAAGTTCTTAATTTATCGTTCCCATTTTGCCTGTTTCAGATGCGAAAACAAAACCAAGGTAAGAAGTTAGAAAAATGTTCCCTTCTGTAGTATAATCATTTAAATCGGTAATTTTAATTCGTCTCACTGACAGTTTTCATTATTTTTCAAGCCTTCATGGTGGTATTTCCCGGTAAGATATTTACGTTTCAATGATTGGTAATGAGCCTTTGTTAGGGTCTGTCTCCTTCCTCGCATTAACAGGTTTATCAAGTTGGTCTGATAAGCATTGCCAAAAAGAGCCGAAAATCTGCCAAAAAAGCAGGGATCGACTAAAACCAGGAAGGGAAGGGAACACGAGAAAACCAGGAAGGGCATACTAAAACGAGGAAGGGCATACTAAAACGTGTAAGGAATTCAAGGCTGCGAAAAAATGGAAAGCTGCACCGTTCCCTTCCTCTGTTTAGTATTATTCGAGGGGTCGGCAACTTTTAAACTCAAAGTTCACCATCCCTTCCTCGTTTTAGTATCCTGACATGGGTAGGCATTAAGTTCAGTGAGGGGTCGGCAACTCAGATATTTCAAGTCCACCATTTCCTTCCTCGTTTAAGTACCTTGAAAGTACTAAAACGTTGTAGGAAATTGGAAACTATTCTCTTTGAGGGGTCGGCAACTACCAAAAGGCAACTAAGATATTTCAAGTCCACCATTGCCTTCCTCGTTTTAGTACCTTGAAAGCATTAAAACGAGGAAGGAAATGGTGGACTTGAAATATCTTAGTTGCCGACCCCTCGCTGGACTCGGAGGATTTTAATCGCCTACCGTCAGAACGAGAAATGAAATGGTGGATTACAATTTGTATAGTTGCCGACCCCTCGCTGAACTTGATGCCTACCCATGTGAGGATACTAAAACGAGGAAGGGATGAGACATGAAAAGGTGAATTACAATTTGAATAGTTGCCGACCCCATGCTGAACTTAATGCCTACCCATGTCAGGATACAAAAACGAGGAAGGGATGGTGATCTTTGAATTTGGAAAGTTGCCGACCCCTCAAAGAATACTAAACAGAGGAAGGGAACGGTGCGGGTTTCCAGTTTTAAATTCTGGCGACAGCCTTCCTCGTTTTAGTATGCCCTTCCTGGTTTTAGGATGCCTTCCTGCTTTTCTCGCGTTCCCTTCCCTTCCTGGTTTTAGTCGATCCAAAAAAGCATCTGTTGAATTTTCCGAAATAATGACGACAAAATAAAAGTTAGCAGATAGCCTACCTTTTTTGGCGGTTTTTTGGCTCTTCCTGGCAGTGCTTGCTGCGCGTAATATTGCAGGAATAACGTTTGTCGCGACACCAAATTAGATCTCAAGTGGTCTGTTAAAGCACAACTCTTACTAGAAATGATCTTTTCACTATTAAACGGATCAGAAAAATGTTTCTCGAAATAGCGATTTTCTTGTTAGCGCTTGTCGATTCTACACAGCCTTCCTGCTCTCCCACCCGGCGGCTGGGCGCAAAACATTTGAAAACTGACGCACCGTGGTTAAAAAGTAGGAAAACTAAGCAAACAAAAGAAGGAGAAAAAGAGAAGATTCTCATATCCTTGTGTGTGAAAGAGTTTCCAGCGGACGTTCAAGAGTCTGGGAAACTTTGCGTTGTGTAACGGCAAAACTCGGCACGGTGGAAAAAGCGCTAAAAATTCGTAGGTACAAAACGAAACAATGGAGAAAGGTGGGGATTTTAGAAGCTTATAATTCCATAAGGGAGCTAGGTATATGATAAAAGGCAGAATAAGCAAGAGGGGTCCTTTAAGTGTTGCCTGTTGAAACCGCGGATCCCTGTGTTATATCAGATATGAAACTTCTGACAGTGTGGTCGTCTTTCAACTCGACTTGCTTAGGACTTTAACTTTGTAACCTTGGTTCGCGTTGTTGCTATTTTCGCAAAATTCTGTGTTGCGCAGTAGACGTATACTTATTTGAACACTTCTCTAAATATTTTCTGTCTCTTGCTCATAAAACAGTAAATAGGTACTCATAAACAGGAAAGGTAAACTAACAACCTTGATATCAGCCAACTGTTTCAGCTGGAATCTTATCTTTTTTTTTTTACTTTTACGTCATCTTTTGGGTTGAATTACGCACCGCTTAGCAAAAGATGAACTTGAAAAAAGAAAAAGAAGGAGATCAAGAGCAAATATCCAAAATCTGGCTGACATGTAATAAACTGGCCAAATACTCCACGAGTCCAAGCTGACTGGGAAACATGCTTATAATAATGTATACAACAAATGCGTCAGCTACGATGCTTCATCACCGATATTTCAGCCCTTTTTGGCAAGGGTCCTCGTCAGCTGATGAAGCATCGTAGCTGACGTATCCGTTGTATACATTATTTGAATAAATGTTTCAAAGTCAGCTTGGGCTCAAGGAACATATAAACGAGCTTAAATATCGCTGCCAATTAGCATCGTAGCTGACGTATCCGTTTTATCTAAACTGGAAACGAATAAACGTTTCGGCAAGTACTTTGCAGTAGAAAGTTGCCTGGTATGACTTTTATTGTCTTCTTCGACGACCGTTCAATTTTTAGTGACGTTCAAAAAAGCATACCTCTACTCGGTGCAAAAAGAAAGTACGGTATATGAGAAAACAGAAAAAAGTTTAGGTCCTTACTTCTGCCCCATGTGTGGAGAAATGAATGAGGATGTATGCCACCTTTTGTGTGAATGCATAGGGTCTACCCGATGAAAAATTTGTAGCCTGCGTAGTTGTATGGTAGTTGTACGGAAAAGTTGCATGTAGTACTATGTAATAGCAAAGAATACGATCATTTAATGTGCCTCAGACTGGTCCAATTTTATGTAGTAGTATCCAGTAGCATCCTGTCTTGCCATAGTAGCATCCAGTCTTGCTAATAGTAGCATGCAGTAGTATGCAGTAACACGGTGGCCTTGAAGTAGAAGCATGTAGTAGCATCAGTTAGATCTGCATACTACCTTTTCGTACAACTTCGTACTACTATTCTGAGATAAATTTTGCATCGGGTAGTAGAATAGTTAATCGAGGGCCTCATAAATAGCACAGCAAAAGCACTGCAGCGAAGATGTGCTATTAAACAACACAAAAAAAAGAAAAAAAATTCAGGGACCAAGGGAAGAGATGCTTAGGGTAGGGGGAATGGGTAAGAAATGGATTATTACAATGATGGGAAGTAAAGATTCTAAAGAAATGAGAGATTTTTAAAGGACACCTCTTGCTTATTCTGCCTTTTATAACATACTTAGCTCCCATATGGAATTATAAGCTTCTAAAATCCCCACCTTTCTCAATTATTTCGTTTCGTAACTACGAATTTTTAGCGCTTTTTCGGCCTTTCCGAGTTTCCCCGTCACCCAACGAAAAGTTTGCCGTAATCTTCAACGTCCGCTGACAACTCTTTCACCTACAAGGATGTGATACTCTTCTGTTTATTACTTCTTTTATTTGCTTAGTTTTCCCACCTTTTAATTAAGGCATGTTCAGTTTTCAAATGTTTTGCGCAGCCGCCGCGTCGGAGAGCAGGAAGGCTGGATATAGTCGACAAGCGCTAACAAGAGAATCGCTAGTTTTAGGTTGAAAGTAAGGGTATTTCCAAAACCGTTTTTTCTGATTCATTTCATAGGGAAAAGATCATTTCTAGTAAGAGTTGTGCTTTAAACACAATCGGAGAGGTTTGTCCCGATTGAGAAGTTGTGTAGTGTAGCCTACGTAGGGTGATTTTAGTGTCCCTATCACTTTTTTGTCGCATGATTGCCTTATGGCTTTAATTTGGAAATAAGTCATTCTTACTGGTGTTTGACGAGTACCGCCTATTTGGTGTGTCCACGATTTGGGTATTACCAAACATTATTCTTCTTCTTCATATAAGAGCGGTCGGCAGTGCTTGTCCTTCTTTTGCTTCTTTGCATTTCTCTCCACCAAACCATGCCTAATTCTTCTTGTTCACTTTCTCTTCTTGCTCAACTTCTTGTTCACTTTTCAGACCCTCCCTCCTCGGCCACCTAAGCAACTAGGTCCTGTGGAGCCCCCCGTATTCAGTAGCTGTTTAGAATTCCTGAATGGAAAGCTACAAGTTAGCTGGGCCGCGGATACGGACGGTGTTGTAATCAAATTATCGGGGAAAATTCAAGATAATCAGTATATGGCGTTTGGAATGAGTGGAGCTGAGGATAAGTAAGTCAATTTTTTCCCTTGGACGAGGCTAGTCCAGCCGTACGCAAACCCTCAATTTTGGGGCATAGGATTGTAACGTTACCCCCATGAAAATCCGTTTATGGCGACTTGCAGATTCAGATGGTGATTCTGAACGTGTTCCATCCTACTTACCGTAGTTACTACGCATGACGTCACGAATTCTGGTTTTTCGCCATCAAGGGGGGAACGATTGTTATATTTTCCAGCAGAATATCATGCCACGGGCGAATCCGACCAATCACGTTACAGAGATGCGTAGTTACCATGCTTACGCTCCCGAGCATAGTAAGCAAATAGTTACTATTAGTCACTATTTCGAGAAGGTTCGAACGGTCAGCGTAGTAACTTTTTACGAAGTTGGAACAAAAATAGTAACTAATAGTTACTATTGTTAGAAGGCTGGAACACACTCACTGTCACAGGACCAGTGTGATGATAGACTCCATCTGTGATTGGGTCGTATGTCCAACGTGTCACTGGAAAAATACTACACATATCACCGGGGATGGGCCAATCCGATCCTGAAAGGATTCGAACCCGAATCCAGGGCTAGGTATGAATCCTAATCCACCATTTATGCTTAGGATTCGAATCCAGAATTGAATCCGGATTCAAATCCAACCTTAACAAAATTAAAGCATGTACATAGTTTCCAGTTAAAAAATCAGAGGTAACAAATAGCGCAAATGATAGGGTTAATTGGACAATGTAAACCAACTTTTAGGTTTTCATGTGTGCTTTTTATAGTGTGGGTTATCTCGACAACCAGGAATGGATTGGGGCTAGTTAACCCCTATACCTTAAAGTGGGCCACAAAAAATGGTCTTTCTACCACACACACAATGCTAACCATCCCTTCTATCACTATGAATGTTCAAAACCACTAAAAACACTGTAAAACAGTGAGCAAATTAAAAAAAAGCCACCAAATTTCCTAGGTTTGAAATAGCTCTGTCTGGACTAAATCTCAGCCGATTATCACGGACAGCTGTTATGGCACGTAGGGAGCCAAAGGGTAAAAATAATAATTTCCATCTAATGCTCCAACTATTTATTACAAATACAAATAAATTATAAAACCAAGACCAGTGTGGTACCTCTGAAGACATACACAAATTATTAGTTAGGTCTTATAATTCTTTGCTAATCAATCCTGGAAAATTCCGCCATCTAGAAAAGAAGACGTTGTGCGTGGGTTTTTTCTCGAGCCAAAACAGCAACTCGGCAATCGGGTTCAAATCTAAACAAACCCGTGGCATGCGATCAAGGAGAGAAGGTAAAAAGAATGGTTGGATTAGTTCTTTATCACAGTGTGTAAAATTGGGAGAGACTAGAAACTGGAGTGGATTTGCAAGATTCAGGGTTTGGAATCCACGTCCGAATCCGAAGCCAGCCTGACAAGCAGAAGATTCGAATCTGGCCAAAAGAACGATTCAAATCCAAATCCAGATTCGGATTTGCCCGTCTCTGTATATTACACCACAGGCCGTCGAATCTGGCCAAAATGACGAATCAAATCTGGGTTCAACCTCCGAATCCGGATTCGCCCATCTCTGCATTTCATACCACTGGCCAACTCAGTAAACAATCTTTTGCTACAACTATAAGAAATACAGCCCCTTCCTTTGGCTACGCATCCCTTCTCATTGTGAAAGTACAAGCCTACAACTCTTTTGGACCAGTGTGTAAACCAGGGTTGCCACATGTGGCACGATAGTGTGAATTGTCACTCTATTGTGTTTTTGTCCCTCTTGTCCTACGTAGGACATAAACATCACTCTATTCCAGAAAATGACCAAACGTGTCATTTTTGCAGCACGTATTCCGACCAGAAGTGACTATTTCAAGCTTTTTTCATGAAAGTAAAATTAAGATGTGTCATTTTTAAAGAGGCGATTCCGACCAAAAAAGAACATTTCATAGAAATAAATTTCACTCCCAATTCACTCTCTGGTTTGGGCCAGAAATCACTCTTTAAATATTTCTGATGTGGCAACCCTGGCGTAAACAGGCACCGTCTCTGGTTGGCTCGCACGGTTAACGTGCCACTGAAAAAAATTCCCGTGCGAGAGAGTTTCACACCACTAGCCTTCTGAGTAAGTAGCCAATCTTACACTGTAAAAAAAAATCTTGCAGTATTTGCTACTGGGATTAATCTTGTCTCTAAAAAGATAATCTTATCTCTAATTCGGATTGATCTTATCTCAGTAAAGATTACATTAATCCCAGTAAGAAATACCGCAGTTAACTTCAATCCCTACTTGAAGAAACTTTTTACAGTAGTTGCGTTTTTGCGGTAATCTAGAGTAAATGTTACCCGGTAACTGAGTGCACTCTTGTCGTTTCTTCAGATACCGGGTTACTGATACCCGGTAACTGAAATCTTACCTAGGTCAAATCCATTAGAAACAGCTTCTTCAGGCAAAAAGCTGATAACCGTGCCAGAGTCGTCCATCAGAATAAACTTGCCCCTTGCAAAGGCAGTTAATTCCCAAGACATATTTTGTTTGTTTGTGGGATGAAAAGTATGCAGTTACCAGGTTACTGAATTTCGGTAACCCCAAGCTGGGCAGGGTTACTCCGTTCCAGATACCAGAGTTACTGGGTGACTGAGAAAACGACAATTCGCCAGGGTAACAGATACCCGGTAACTGCGAAAACAACAATTGTTCAGAGTTACAGATACCCAGTTACCGCAAAAACGCAACTAGTGTATGCTGAAACCAGAAGAAATATTTATTTATTTCAAAATATAGCCAACTGGGGCTGCTACATAACAATTCATTTTATATACACTAAGAAGAGAAAACAAAAATAAAATACAAATATTCTGAAGGCACGAAGCCTCCTACAAACAAAGTACACGAAACTCAACCAGGATGGCTCGAACCAACAGTAAATTTCTTTAAAATATAAATATAACTCCTTCCTTTAGTTACGCACCCTCTCCTCACTAAGAAAGTACTTCAGCCATCTTGAAGCAGTGTCGACAGACTCCATCTCTGATTGGCTTGCAAGACATGAGACTCGAAAAGAAAAAATCTCCATGCGGGGGAGCTTCACACCCCTGGTCACTGGCTTATGAGGTGGCATAACCAAGCTTGTACACAACTTACCATTTATTTTACAGTGCAAAACGGATATATAACAAATAATACAGTATAATAATTTATTGTACAAAAAGCCTGAGGCCAGGACAAAAATGGTTACTTAAACGAAATAATGAAACTAAACTAAAGGATTTTAGGATTTAAATTTTTTTAGAGCCATATTTGGGCCTTTCTTGACAAGGGTCGCAGCTCAAGCCGGAAAATGAACAAAAAGGGCCGAAATATAGCTCCAATAAAATTCAGCTTTCGGATCCATCTTGCAGTGTCAAATATGATTTGCAGTCAGCTTAGGCTGAAGGGGTATTTAAAGCAGACCACAAAAAATGGTCTTTCTACCACACACACAATGATAACCATCCCTACTGCCACTACGAATGTTCAAAACCACAAAAAGCACCGTCAAACAGTGAGCAAATTAAAATAAACAAACCAAATTTCCCAGGTTGAAAATAATTCGGTCTAGACTAAATCTGCCGATCAAGCCGATTATCCGGGACAGCCGTTATGGCACATAGGGAGCCAAGGATCAAAATAATAATTTCCATCTAATGCTCCAACTATTTATTACGAATACAAACAAATTAAAAAAACAAGACCAGTGTGGTATTAAGTCTTATAATTCTTTGCTAATCAAACGTGGAAAATTTCGTCATCTGGAGATGAAGACTTTCTGCGTGGGTTTTTTCTCGAGCCAAAACAGCAACCCGGCAATCAAGTTCAAATCTAAATAAACTGGTGGCTTCCAGTCAAAGAGAAGGTAAACAGAATTTTTGAATTAGGTTTATAACTTGCTATTGCCCTCGGTATGAATAAGGAATCCAAAACTGCGTACCTTCGAGAACCGTAATCCCTCTCCCTTCCTCCGATTTCGTATCCTCTACCTGTTCGGATAAATAGCCTATCCCTTGCTCGTCAGTTTCCCCAGTAGCCAATCCCCACTTCGATCAGATTATCAAAATCCTCTTTCGGTAACTAATTTAATCTTTTCTTAATAAGGTCCCAGATGGTTAACGGCGATGTGACGGTAGCCTTCTTTAATACCGACAATGAGCAATACGTCGCAGAGGATTATTTCCTGCAGGCTAAAGCACAGGTAAGGACTTGATTACTCAGGGATAGACGAACCAACGAGATAAATAGGAGATGAAGTGGATCCCTTTACCTTAAAGAACCCCTCTTGCTTAGTCTGCCTTTTGTTTTATCTTTAGCTTCCTTATGGGGATATACGCTTCTAAAATTCCCACCTTTCGCCATTGTTTCATTTTGTAAATGCGAATTTTTAAAGGACCCCTCGCACTATTTACTCTTCAATTTGCATTATTTTAAAATATTTGAATAATTTAAAACTATGCTGTGCTTTCAAGAATTAACCCACGGTTTTGACTGTTTGAAGCCTTTTCCGAGACCCGTTGACTTGTAGCGAAAAAAGGGAAACAATTTACATAACCGCTTTTTCTGATGGAAAAACTTCTCGTAGACAACCGTCAACAGCGTGATACACATCGAAGGTAGCTAAACACGGCACGTGAAAAAATCAGCGTGACTTTGTTAGAGGGGTTAGAATGTACCGTACGAAATTGAGGTCTCCTGGTTTAGAAATATATGAAATGATTATGGAAGTATGTTGCATTAATATTATAGGTAAGACAGGTCCTTTAACGTTTTTTCGATCTAGCCGAGTTTTGAGTAACGCAACGCAAACTCCGCCGAAAGCTTCAAAATTCAAAGATCTTTGAATTTTTCACTCAGAAGGTTGTGAGACGCTTCAAAGATATTATTTCTCATTTTCGATGACTATCAGGTCTAACCCAGGGTTGGTCATCAAAAGTAACTTCGTACACCCTGGAAAGTAACCCAAAAGTATCTCAAAGTAACCCGATGTAACCTAATTTAACCCAAAGTAACCCAATGTAACCCAAAGTATCCTGAAGTAACTCGTACACCCTGGTTCTTGGTGACCAAACCTGGGGTCTAACTTCTGTTTAGGATTTCTTTTATTTTGTTTGGTTTTCCAGTTTTAACCACGGTGCGTTCAGTTTTCAAATATTTTGCGTCCAGCCGCCGCGTCGGAGAGCAGAGCCTCGTTTTTGCTGCAATGCTGCAGGTCCACACAATGTAGCCCACCGGGCTACATTTGTTTTTGCACTGAAGTGCTTCCGAAGAAGACAGCACCGCTTCTCGAGAATCGCAGACTTGCTTACTGACCAAGTCCATGCTTCCCTGCAAGGCGCTGTTTCAATCAAGAAGAGATCTTGCGGGCAGTGAATCCAAAAACTCATCTTGCGCAGAAGCAAAGAAGTGCTACAGCAGCAATGCGGCAGCACTATTGCAACAAAAACGAGGCTCGAAGGATGGGTAGCGTTGACAAACGGTAACAAGAAAATCGCTATTTTCTCGTGGCAAGCAATGGGATTTTCGAAAACCGGTATTTCTCAGCCATTTCATCGTGAAAAAATCATTTCTAGTAAGCGTTGTGCTTTAAATTACCTTGAGTCGCACTTCCAGCGATATAAGGCGGGGTTACCGCTAAAGCACACCTCTTTCTATTTACTGGTTGTGTTCCAGTATCCAAAAGTGGTTAAATTCTGTGAAACTAGAATTTGCTTTTAAATTTTAGCTGAAAACCCAACTTATTTTTGTATCATTTAACTGAATACACTGCATTATTTGGATCGTGTTAAAGGACCCCTCGCACTATTTACTCTTCAACTTACAGTATTTTAAAATATTTGAAAACTTTAAAACTTGGCTGTGCTTTCAGCAAATAACCAACCGTTTTGGCTATTTTAAGCCTTTCCGAGGCCCGTTGACTTATAGCCAGAAAAGGGGAACAATTTACATAACCGGTTTCTCTGATGGAAAAACTCCTCACAGACAACCGTCGACAGCGTGATACACATCTAAGGTAGAAAAACACAGCAAGTGAGAAAAACAGCGTGGTTTTGTTAGTGGTGTTAGAATGTACCGTACGAAATTGAGGTGTCCGGGTTTAGAAATATATGTAGTGATTATGGAAGTATGTTGCGTTAGTATTATAGGTAAGACAGGTCCTTTAAATTTTTTTTTTTCACGATTTGCTCCAGTTTGACATTCACAATATTTACGGCTGCAAAATTACAACGCAAAATTACACTATGACGCGGAAAATCTGAATCTCAAGCTCACTGCCTGAACATTTATTTTTCGTAAAGTCTTTTCTTCAAGCATACAATACAGGTACAAGGGCACAGAAGTACCACACATCACACGGAAATTCCACTACATGAAAATCGATTATCCGTCAATAGCGTAGGAACGAAGTAACGCATTTTAATCGGGTCTTCAAGCCTCTTTAAATGAATAACTGATGGGTAACTAGATTGTCAAATCTTACCCCTTTTCGGTTAACCTTCAACAAGTTATACACACTAGGCTTTTAACAGATTCAAATATTGCATAGAACGGATACGTCAGCTACAATGCTTTATAAGCAGCGATATTTCGGCCCTTCTTGGACTTTCCCCGACGTTGACCCTGAAGATTGACATCCTGACGAGGACCCTTGCCAAGAAGGGTCGAAATACCGCTGCTGAAGCATCGTAACTGACGTATCCGTTTCATGCATTATTTGAATATATGTTTAAAGTCAGCTTGGACTCGACGAATATTTATCTGCTTTTAACAAATTATACACGGCTTTAGGTATAAGCCTTTTCCCAGGCCAATTGACTTCTAGCAAGAACACTGCAAACCGGTTTTACGCACTCGTCAAGAGCATGCTACGCATGAGAAATAGTGAAACACCGCAATTGAACACTGCAAACCGGTTTTACGCACTCGTCAAGAGCATGCTACGCATGAGAAATAGTGAAACACCGCAATTGTGAAAATCAGTGAGGTGTGGATCGTTAGCGGGTTAGAATGTAACATATGTAACTCGGGTATCTGGGCCATCAAGTTAATGCACGTAATTACGGAAGGTACGACGGGTCCTTTGAAAGGACCCCCGCACTGTTTCTGTTTCCAGTATTCTAGAATTAGTTGAATACTATAAAACCAGGCTCTGCTTTAAAAAGAATTACCCACGGCTTTGGCCGTTTTAAGCATTCCTCCAGGCCTCTTGACTTCTTGCAAAACACGAAACATTCAAATAAATGAAGAGGAGTTTGTGGCAAACTGTCGTTGGGAGCAGGATAGGCATGAACAAATAGCGAAACATTGAAATAGTGACTGTGTTTACTTCGACTTCTTGCTTAAAGTTTAATCGAAAAGGGCTGAGATAGGACAATCTAGTTACCTATCACTTATTTACTTAAATTGGCTTGAAGACCCGCTGAAAATGCGTTACTTCGTTGTTCCGCTGTTCACGATTAATCGATTTTCATTTAGTGGAATTTCCCTGTCGGATTTGTGGTGCCTCTATGCACTTGTACTTGTGTTGTATGCTTGAAGGAAACGATAGACCAAGAATAAGTGTTCACGCAGTTAGTTACCTTCTGCGAGATGATGACTGGCCACTCAAAGCCGCGTTTATACTGAGATTCAAATTTTCCGCGTCACAGTAGAATTTGCTTTGTGGAGACGGGCGTAGATATTCTAAACGTCACCCTAGAGCAGATAGTGGAAAATAAAAAAATACCTTAGCAGAATCCATTTAATCCAGTGTATTGGATTACATGACACAAGAATAAGTTGGCTTTTTAGTTAAACTTTAAAGGCAGTGTCGGTCCACACAGACGGTCAAAATTCAATCAAGCCGATTGTTAACTGAAATATCTGAGATCGACTAAAAAGAGTCACATCACGGCGCGACATAGCGTAGGGGGCACGAGTACAAAAAAGAGGCACGAAAACTAAAAGGGTCCTTTCAGGCTTAGGAATTAGGGGCAGGACCAATATTCTGACGTGCCTTCTTTTAGGATCTGGAGTTACGAACTCTCACTTACTTGTTTACTTTTATCACTTGGTAATCTCTTTTTATTACTCGTGCCTCCTCCGCCGTAACGTGCCGTGCCGTGCCTCTTTTTAGTCGATCCCGAAAGATATCTCTCGTCGGTCCCGCAGCCTGCCTTTAAACCTTGAAGTACACTCCGGCGAGCCCTGAACGCTAGGTATTATTCACAATCTTCAAAACATTTCCTGTAATTACGCGTAGGCTATATATCTTCTAAGAAACCTTTAATCGCATTATATTCACCGATCCCCATCCCATACGACTGAATAAGCAAAGGCGGGAAATGGGACGTATTCAGCCTTCAGAAAACGTCTCTTTATTGAGTTGACTTAAGAGAAGGAGTCCCACACTCTAGTATAGGGTGTACTTTACAATCAGCCTTATTTCAGTTCAGTGCTTTCTTTCTGTGGGCGTGTTCCACCCTACTTACCGTAGTAACTACGCATGACGTCACGCGTTCTGGCTTCTGCGTCAAGGCTGGGACGCATTTTTCTATTTCCACCAAAAAATCGTTCCGCGGAACAATCTGGCCAGTGACATCACAGATGTTCGTAGTTACCACGCTTACTACGCTCCCAAGCGTGGTAAGCAAATAGTTACTATTAGTTACTATTTCGACAAGGTTGGAACGTTCAGCGTAGTAACTTTCACGAGGCTGGATAGTAACTAATTGTTACTATTGTTACAAGAGCGGAACACGCTCTGTAAGTCCCACATTTTATCACTATCAACACTTATGACAGAGAGATAGCAAAATATGGTTATAAGCTCGTTCTTTTATGACTAGCTTTAGTTAGTGTCTAGGACTAGGACCATGAAACCGGACCGGCCGCCATCTTTGAGGAGTTATAGCATCATTGCGGTAACGCCAGCTATTTAGCGTCGTACTTAGTAATACTCTTGATGACTAACTCTTCTTGCCGATGCAAAATCGCACTCTACCTAGCGGAAGAGCGAGAAGGGGTATCACAGCTGCTCCGAAACATCGCCGTGATTGGTTAACACAGGATTGAGTTGTTCAGTTTGAGTCGTTAGTGCTACGTTTTCTCGTTCTTCCCGAGGATCACTGGCGTGTTTTGGACTTGGTCATATAGAGTATTACAGGGCGGCTCGGCTGAAGAAGTCCGTAATGTATCTCTATCTATTCATTCCCAAGATTCTGTATTTCACTGATTTATTAAACTGATTTTTACGCTTGGCGTGTTTATTCTCTTTATGAGACGTATCAGGCTCCCTGTTATTTTAATTATTTTATTATTTTAATTTTTGCTTCATCAGTTATGTCAGAATATCTTAGCAGAAACTGCTTCCTGTTTATATCTATTCACAAGGGCCTTTTTGTCATTCAACCGGTTTCGTAGGACTTAGTCACTACCAGAGCAAAATAACACTAGGGAGTAGCGCCAGGACATATGCTTTCCTTGCTTCGCAAACGGGCCATACTCATAGCACCGCCCACTAAGCTTGCGACATATAAGCGATACGAACTTGCAGGTTTAGAAATTTCTAGTAAAGCTAAGATACGATCTGCACACACCGACAAGACAGGGGTGGGGGGGGGGTGCTGTGTTCAGAATTTTAAGTTATTGGAGCCAGCGCTAGTGCACGAATGATTCAGTTTCAGTAGGGACGTTCACTATCGCTAGTGGTGCTTGTATCGCTGCTGTTCGAGTGTGTGCCACTTTTGTCAAGTGTTGGCGCTACTCCCTAGCGTTATTTTGCTCTATTTACTACTAGTGTGAGGCCCGTCCACACCAGAGCAAAATAACAATAGGGAGTAGCGCTAACACTTGACAAAATTGACACACACTCGAATAGCATGGACAGTAGCACCACTAGCGATAGAGAACGTCCCTACTGAAACTCATTCAGCCGTTCACCAGCGCTGGCTCCGATAACTTCATATTCTGAACATAGCATAAAAAAGATACAGCCTCCATTGTCTCATTGTTTCGTGCAGACCGCACCTTTGCTTTACGACAAATTTCTGAGCCCGCAAGTTTGTCTCGCTTCAAATGCCGCAAGCGAAGAGGGCGGCGCTACGAATATTACCCGTTTGCAAAGCATGGAAAGCATAGGTCTTGGCGCTGCTCCCTAGTATTACGGTCCACACTTCACTCTCGTACTACAAACACTGCATCTCCTTTACGGTATTAAATTGACACAACCAAATGGGGTGTACCGTCGTTTCCTAGAATCCTCCAGTCCCGCGGAAGCCACCGGTGATGAACTGAGTATTTATGTGTATCTCATCGATTCTAACAGAGATTGTGTCGCGCTCCGGGCGATGGATTCTAAGGAATTTCCGAAAAGTCTCTTCGTCCGGTGGTGTGGATAGGAAACTGCGATGGAAGTAGCTTAGCTTGAAATATGGCCAGAAAGAAAGGATGAGATTTTTCACCCTTTCGAGGCGAAAGTGTTCTTATTTTTATGTTCCCCTCCCTACAACAGAGTATTGGTTTCTGTATCAGTAAAGCGAATTTCTTCTTTTTCTCCATCCTTGGCAAAGAAATTCAAAAATTATTCGTAAGTATTCGATACCGGATATCACCAGGGACCCATAAATTTCCTGTAATCACTCGCCATTCAGGGGGCTTCTCAAAAATCTCCTATGCTTCTATGTTGCTATGTTGACCGAGCCTCATCTAGTTTCCAAAAATTCCGCTTGGGTCGAATCGGCATTCTTGCTTAGATAGAGAAAATTTTCTTCAGTCAGTCAGGACTATTCAGCATGCCACCAGGTACCTAAGCTAGGACAAAGGATCCAGGATACTCTTCCATTACAAAGAAATAATCCTAGTTCAACACAACAGCTGCGAAAAATTTTGTCTATCTGGATAATCGGGTATTTTGTCCCCGTGGGTATTTCTCGAACTATCTGACGCTCGGTCAAGAGCGCATCAAAAATCTCTTATTGACAATGACCTGAATGGTCATTACAGGAAATTTATGGGTCCCTGGTATCACGGAGATATTGTCTGTTCTCCACAGAAAACTGTCCGAAAAGGCGTACGTGCGTCTGTCGCCCTCTCATGGGCTCATTCGTCATTTTGACTCTTGAGTAGATTTTGTTTGTATGTGTTGTGTTTTCCCTAATTATGTCTTCATATTTTCTTTTATACTTCACTGTTTTCGTCTTGTACGATTTGTGGGTTAAAAATAAATTAATATTATTATTATTGGACCCGTCCTGTCTTTAATGCCAATGCAACCCACTTCCCTAACTGAATCAATTAATTCTTAAGCCTGGAGAACCAAATTCCACATATTACATTTTAAGCCCGCTGACGCTATCTTACTCTTGCTCTTGCCATGATATCGCTATTTTTCATGCGCATTATGCTCCTGACGAGTGTTTGATTATCATGCTATTCGTGCGTACAATCTACTATGAATTTTGCCGAGTTATTACTTGACGTCAGTGGACGTGGGAAAAGGCTTAAATCAGCCAAAGCCGTGAATAATTTATCAAATGCGGAGCCTAGTTTCACAGTATTCAATTAGTTTTGAATGTTGGAACATTAATAGTAAATTGAAGTTTTGGGAAATTTGGGACTTGGACAAGACAAGGGGGGCCGGACTTCGCAGCATATATCCGTGGTTGTTTTTTACTACGTTAATCGGATACGTCAGCTGAGCTTGATTCTAGAGATTTTTTTTCTGCTGAATTACCAAAAAGGGGGCCCAGCCTGTTAAGTGCTTAGGGGTCCTGGATCTCTAGGTCCGGAACTGACCCCCGACCCAATTGAGACAAATATTCCAAATGAACCAATACATCGTACCTGAAGATTGAGTGTAGTAGGGGCTTAGAAATTTAGGAACGTAGAAGGTTACACGGTCAGGTTAGTTGGAAGATTCATATATAAATGGACATGCTGGAATCGGGAAACAGTATTAGTTTCACCTCTGATAGTTCGGCTGGAATCAGACTTCGAATATGTCCTATCGGACAAATAGTTTAGCTGGGATCCGGTAGATACAGACAAACGAGCGGAAACGTGATATGCTGTTTGTTTCAGCGGGGGGGGGGGGGGGGGTACACTGTAAAAAGTCTCTCCCGGTTGTGTGTCACCGATTTCGGACATTTTTATTCCTAATTCGGATAATTAAATCTATATTCGGAGAGTTATAATCTGCTGCAGGATTAAAACGCTAGAATGCAAAATGCTGCAGAGTATACTGCAGTATTTTGCATTCTAGCATTTTTATCTTGCATCTTATTAGAACCCTCCGAATTCGGATTTTGATTCTCCGAATTAGGAACAAAAATGTCCGAAATTGGTGACGCACAACTATACTAAAGTCCGATAAAGGAGAGGCTTTTTACAGTGTAGTTTCAACCGGAAAATTTAGGGCTAGAAGACATGCTAAAATCTTTCTTCCGATCGTTTTCGCACCCACGCCGATCCGACGAAAGTGTCTCGGGCTATAAGTACACGGTGATCGCCCCCTGTTACACAGTAAAAAAAAAATCTTGCAGTATTTGCTACTGGGATTAATCTTGTCTTTATTGAGATAATATTATCCCTAATTTGGATTAATTTTATCCCAATAGGGATAAGATTAATCTGGGATTAATCTTGTCTTTATTGAGATAATATTATCCCTAATTCGGATTAATTTTATCCCAATAGAGATAAGATTAATCCCAGTAGCAAATATTGCACCCTTATTCAGAGAAACTTTTTACAGTTTAGTCCATCGGCTTTTGTCAAATATCGCTTTCTTAGCTCTTTTTTTTTGTCGAGAATCAACAACCATCAAAACCACTTGTAACCCTATCCCGTGCCAGTTCAGTTCGTGTAGTCAGTCAAAAAGGTCAAAGGCTTACTTAATTTTTGGAGCCCACATAAATCTTTGGCCTTGTTTTTCTTTCCTCGCTTTTCATATTCAGCTCAGATATCGCTTCCCTAGCTTCTTTTCTTCTGGGATCCATCGAAACCACTTGTAAGCCTATCCCCTGTCAGTATATGACGTCAGTCAAATTTGGGATCCCGCAGTTTGGGATCCAACAAGAATCTCCGATCTTGTTCTTTTTCTTTGCTTTTCAGTCCGCTCAAATATTGCTTCTCTAGCTCCTTTCCCTCCGGGATCCGTCGTCAAAACAGTCCATCCCGCGCGAGTTTGTGTCATCTTTCAAGAAAGTTAAGTCATACTTAAGTTGGGGATCCAGTAGAATTCCTTGCCTTTGCATCCTCTGGGATCCATCAAAACCACTTGTAAGCCTAACCCGTGCCAGTATGTGTTGTCAGTCAAGTTTGGGATCCCACTGAAATCCCGGATCTTGTTCTTTTTCTTTGCCTTTCAGTCCGTTGTTTCTCTACCTCCTTTCCCTTTCCATCCCGCGCGAGTTTGTGTCATCTTTCAAAAAAGTTAAGGCATACTTAAGTTGGGATCCCATAGAAATCTTGCCTTTGCTTCCTCTGGGATCTATCGAAACCACTTGTAAGCCTATCCCGTACCAGTTTCTGTCGTCAGTAAAGTTTGGGATCCCAGAGAAATCTTCAATCTTATTATTTTTCTTTGCTTTTCAGTCCGCTGAAATATTGCTTCTCTAGCTCCTTTCCCTCTGGGACCCGTCGTCAAAACCACTTGTAAATCCATCCCGCGCGAGCATTTGTCATCTTTGAAACAAGTTAAGGCATACTTAAGTTGGGGATCCCATAGAAATCTTTGCGGTTGCTTCCTCTGGGATCCATCGAAGCAACTTGTAAGTCTATCCCGTACCAGTTTGTCGTCAGTCAAGAAACCGGTGTTTGGGATCCCGCATAAATCTTAGGTCTTGTTTTTTTTCTTCGCTTTTCATTCAGCTAAAATTCTTTCCCTAGCTTCTTTTCCTCTGGGGTCCATCGTCAAAATCACTTATAAGCCTATCCCGTGTCAGTTTTTGTCATCTTTCAAAAAAGTTAGATTATGAGGATCCCATAGAAATCTTTGCGGTTGCTTCCTCTGGGATCCATCGAAACCACTCGTAAGCCTATCCCGTACCAGTATGTGTGGTCAGTAAAGTTTGGGATCCCAGAGAAATCTTCAATCTTGTTATTTTTCTTTGCTTCTCAGTCAGCTCAAATATCGCTTTTCTTGCTCATTTTCCTCTGGGAGCCGTCGTCAAAACCACTTGTAAGCCTATCCCCTACTGGTTCGTGTCGTGAGGGAAATCTCGCCGATTAAGAGTTAACTGCTTTCGCATTATTGAATACGGAGAATGCAAATAGAAGCATTGTCGGGAGAGGGTGTGGAACGATCTGAGGGTGGATTTGAACGTAGTGGAATTAAATTGTTATATGTAAGAGTGGAAACTTAGGAATACGTCACTGATTACCTCACGGCCATTGTGGGAGGGAGTAGGATTCATTTCTAGCAATAAAGGGGACAATTCGACTTGTAAATTTTCAAGTAGTTAATTGACATGCCGGAAATATGGGAGAATTTACTAGTCGATAGGAGTGATTAGTGGCAACATGTCCCTGCCTTTTTCTTTTCACAAAATCCTGATGCTAGTCAATATTATTCTCCCTTAACCGACACTTGAATGGACTTTTTTGCGTAGTCTTTGGTCCGCTCAGTCATTATTCAATAGGTGCGATAGCTGCCGATAGCATGGTCTTGGCTTCGTGCATATACCTTTTTGAGATCCCAAAACGGAAGTGGAGGGATACCTATGACATCGCAAAAATTGTCCGTCTGTCCGTCTCTAATCACGAAAACTCTCGAAGGGAACGAGAAATTTTGATGAGACTTTAGGTGAGGACTCTTTGGGTCAAGGGAGAGGTCGACTTCGTAGATGGGCTCTCTAATTGAACATTTAAGGGTGGGGAGAGGGGTTCAAAATTAAGGGGAGAACATTTTGTTTAAACACGTAATGAGATAGTCGATTTAGGGGTACCTGCTGAACATGAGTATGAAAACAATTTTCTCGCCCGACAAGTAGTTCGTCCGGAATCCGGCCAAAACCGGAAAGTTTTTTAAAAGTAAAAGTTTTATACAAAGTTGATTAGATGTTCGATTTAGGGGTAAAAAGACATGCTGAACACGACCTTATGAGCGGGATGCTCATGAGGATATCGTATGAGCTCGTACTCTTCTGTTTGCTTATAACCGGATAGATATATTGGTTTCTCTTGATTTTTCTTCTGGATGGTATTCAGAGTGCACTGTAAAAACAAATCTTGCAGTATTTGCTACTGGGATTAATCTTGTCTCTAAAAAGATAGTCATAACTCTAGTTCGGATTAATTTTAAATATTCTTCGAGCCCAAGCTGACTTTGAAACATTTATTCAAACAATGTTTACAACGGGTACGTCAGCTACGATTCTTCATCAGCGATATTTCGGCCCTTTTTGGCAAGGGTCCTCGTCAGGCTGTCAATCCTCTGGTTCAACTTAGGGGAAGGAAACAAACCTGTAATCAATAATGACTGAAAAATAATGACTGAAACAGTCGAAACATTACAGAGATTGCAGGTTTGTTTCCTTCCCCTAAGTTGAACCAGAGGATTGACAGCCTGACGAGGACCCTTGCCAAAAACGGCCGAAATATCGCTGATGAAGAATCGTAGCTGACGTACCCGTTGTAAACATTGTTTGAATAAACGGATTAATTTTATCTTAGTAAAGATAAGATTAATCCCAGTACACTGTAAAAAGTTTGCCCGTATAAAGATTAAAGTTAACTGCAGTATTTGCTACTCGGATTACTCTTATTACAGTGTGACCAGCGGTACGGTCATTGGAGATATCCGTACCCTTGTTATTGGTTATCTCTTGAACTGTCAGCAAGCCGACTTAGCAGTTGCCAATTTCGGAGAGAATTCTCTGTAGAAACGTTAACCGTTTGGAAGATATGAGCCTTAGTGCAGCAACAGTAGAGCTCTAAATGAATCCTGCTGCACACATCCGTCCTCTTCCCATCTCCATGGAATTTGGGATTTCAGTAAGAGCACCTCCGAGGGGTCTCTACCTTTTGAATCACAGTGGATGGGCAGATAGACGTTTATTGAAGGACACCTCGCATCAGAGGCGTTACTAGCAAAAATGTTTGGGAGGGGGGGGGGGCAAGGAATTTACCGACTGGCTGGTAATTTTTACCGAGTGTTTTTGCAGAAAAAACTTGAGTTTCGAAAAAATCGACTGTTTTAATGAAAAAATCAACTGTTTTTGGCGTAAAATTGCGGCGCCTCGCGCCAACTCGGTTATTTTTTACCGACTGGCCGAAAACATAGGGGGGCTGGGGGCATCCCCCCTCGGTCGTGATGTTTCTGCCTCGCATTACATGGTAGCCGCGTTCATTTTTGTCGTTCGTCGTTGTCGGTACCAAAACGTCGTTTAAATATTTTTATATTAACGTTTTTTGCACGTTCTGTAATGTCGTTTCAGGAACGAATTTGATACGAAAACGCTATTAGTCAATCTAACTTAATATTTGCAACAACAGCTATTATAAAGTACAGAAATGGATTTTAGCATAACAATCGCACTGTTTATAAACTTGGTTTACAAGTTTAATTTGTTTTGTCGAGAATTTTTGAAAATTCGCGCAATATTCTTGATGACTATCTCTTCTTGCCGATGCAAAATCTCCGGGTACCTAGCGGAAGAAAGGCAGAAGTGGTGTCACAGCTGCTCCCAAAGATCGGTGTGATTTTTTGACACAGGATTTGAGTCGTGAGTTTGAGTCGTTACGGAGACGCTTACTCCTTCTTTCGGAGGACCACTGGCGTGTTTTGGACTTAGTCATATAGAGTATTACTGAATCGAGATGTTAAAACTGACTTTCCGCCTCCGTTCGTCGTTTCAGGAACGACAAATGAAACGGCGGTTCAACCGAACAAGGGAAACTTCTGATTCTCGGCGGTTCACGAACGATGTTATAAAGTTTTTTTATTCAAACAATGTTTACAACGGGTACGTCAGCTACGATTCTTCATCAGCGATAGTTCGGCCCTTTTTGGCAAGAGTCCTCGTCAGGCTGTCAATCCTCTGGTTCAACTTCGGGGAAGAAAACAAACCTGTAATAAATAACTGAAGCTTCTACCGACTATAAATATCTTATTAAAGTAAGTTATCTTCAAATACTACTATAATGAAAAAACTAGTCCTGAGATTTAATTTTTGACACGGACGCTGTTTTTGCTGGACGATTGGGGCGATCACAGGAAAGGTTTTTTTCTGCATTTTGGTCAACTTCGGTTTTTTTTATTAATAAGGGACTGAAAACTTAAATATTATTTTATTAATAACCTCGTTCTACGTTTCTATTATCGAGTACTCGTCTGTATCTATTACTTTGAATAATGACTATAAAGAAAACGCCAATAGTTAAAAGACGGCTGGAATGGCGAACCGAACGACGAAAAGGAACCCAGCTAGTGTTTCTGCTAAGAGGAGGGTTTTCGCGAGCTGGAATGCAAAGTCGGAATCACTTTCCAATGGTTTTCGTGCCACTTCGGAAAGTTGCCGAACTTTCCAACCCGATTTTCGCGTTTTGGAAACCGAAGCAGCTTTCCCGGAAAGGTATTCCACGAGGTTACTGGAAAGCTCCGCGGAAAGTTGAATGTTTCGGCGGGAATTGCAGAGGTGAGAAGAAAAATCAGTGCAAGTGTCACTAATAAATAAAAAAAAGGGCAATCGTAGTTAAGGTGACTTCGATTGAATATATGAGAATCAAAGAACCGTTAAGTGAACCATATTTATTCAAAAAAGTTTGTAATTCAAAATTTTCTCGGCGATATCGGCTTTCCATGCGTTTTTGCGATCAGTCCAGCGGGAAAGTCGAGAGTTATTTCAGGAAACGCTTTCCCACAGTTTTCGCGATGCGCTTCGCTCCTCGGAAAGTGATTCCGAGGTCTCGCGAAAACCCTCCTAAGATGTTCTGAACTAGCTGACCACGTTTTTAGCCTCTTTCCATGTCAGACTGATACGTCACATAAAGAGAACAAGCGTGGCAAGCGTGATAATCAGTGGAATGCTAATACTCTATATGACTAAGTCCAAAACCCGCCAGTGATCCTCAGGAAGAACGAGAAAACGTCTCACTAACGACTCAAGCTCAACAACTCAAAGGCTATATCAGGCTATATCCACTCTGTCTGAAAGACGACACAAATTGACAATGGATTTTCCGCTAGGTACACGGTGATTTTGCGTCTGCAAGGAGAGTTAATCATCAGTAGTATAGAGGAGAGAGGATAAACTTTTGAAGTTTAGAATCTAGGGAATGAGATGGATGGAAATAGTATTGAAGTAGAATGCATTGCTATCATATATACGACGTGTCCTTTAAACCCATTGAGCCATAGTGATTTACTGTGGGAATTGTTCCAGAGAAATACTGGAGATGGATATTGGTCGAATGGTCTGCTCAGCAGCGGATCTTTCGCCATTATTAATTTATTATTAAAAATTCGGAATTAAAAATCTTTATTTATTTGTTCAGGCCTCGGTTCAGGTGGGACTCGGACACAGGTCCTTCTTCCTTTAGAATGTGTGATTATCAGTTTTGTGAATTATTTGTGAATTTGATCGGATTTGTGAATTAAAACCGGGAGTTTAAAATATGCTTCAAGCTTGGTAAAAATTTTCATCGGGAACCTCTAATCTATATCTTTTCCTCTCTGGAGGCTGATATGACTTATAGCATCCTCTAGTCTTTTTTCGAAGATCTGGCGTGTAGCGTGATCTTGTTTATGAGTTATTAAAGACCTAATCCAAACATTATGTATACCTTCTCTCCTTGATCGCACGCCACGGGTTTGTTTAGATTTGAACTCGATTGCCGAGTTGCTTTTTTGGCTTGAGAAAAAAACCACGCACAACGTCCTCTTTTCTAGATGGCGGAATTTTCCAGGATTGATTAGCAAAGAATATAAGACCTAACTGATAATTTTTGTATGTCTTCAGAGGTACCACACTGGTCTTGGTTTAATAATTTATTTGTATTTGTAATAAACAGTTGGAGCATTAGATGGAAATTATTATTTTGACCCTTGGCTGGAAAAGTCCTAAGTAAAAGTCCTATTTAGTTCCTTGGTCCTCTTGACTGTAACATGATGCCTCCCAATAAAGCTAGATTCCAAGAGGACCTAATCCTGCCTCGGGGGGACACCGGAAACCGCGGCCGGAAAAACCGCGGCTCAGAAGTTCCTGATCCGAGGCTATAGAGATTGGAGTATTACGGAAGATGCAATGTTACTTTTAGCGCTACAAATAAACCGAAAGTAGATCTTTGAATTGAATTTGGAAGTCTGCAAGACTCCGGTTTTTGTCCTCGAAGACAAACCAGAAACCAGGGCCTTGTTTTTGATGCAATAGTGCTGCTGCTTCGCTCCATATAACTAAATCTTGAAAACTTTTCGTCGGGGTTAAAGCCTAAAAAAACGATAATTTGTTTATGTTTTTTGGTTGGGTGGTGGGTGAACCCTCTACCCCCCCCCCCTTGAGATAGAGAAAGACGAGAAACAAACATTCGGGCATGTCCGGCTACGGTTTTTGTAATACATGAGTGATTGATTGAATCATCTTTTCGAATGTGCCAAACGCACGCTTAGCAATCAATGATACAATGAACTAATCAGGAATTAAGTAAGTAGGTAAGTAATTTACACACTGCGTAAAATCAGAGCGTATTTGAAATCTGAGCGTATTTTACGCACGTATTTGAGCTTAAAAAGAACTCTAGTAATACGGACGTATTTAGATACAAAACGGACAGATTTACGTATATAAAAGAAAACAAAAGAATTAAATAAAACAAAATAAATGCAATATACAATTTTTCATATACACGATTTCAGGCTCGTTTCTTCTAACTAGAGCTTGACGAGGACCCTTGCCAAAAAGGGCCGACATGTCGCTGGAGTAAGTCTTAGCTAACGTTTCCGTTTAACGTCACAATATATATATATATATAAGGTTATGCTATGGGGCCGATATCGTGGCATCGATAAGAAATTTTGTTCGCCCCTTAGTAACAGCGCAGATCTAAGACACAGCTAGCCCCCCCCCCCCAAACTACGATTGCAAGGCTTAGAGATAGCAGTATAGCGCTACTTGGGTCATTGGTGCTTTTTACAGAGGGAGAAAGCTTTCATTCCGGCCAGGGAGTGTCCCCTAGACAGACAGAGATGAAAGGTGAATGTCGCTAGGTTTACTTAACCGGGAGATTTCGGGTCTTAGTGTTTGCAAGCTTGAAGGGAAGGGTGGCTGGAGTGTTTGCCTGCAAAAATTGCTTTCCGTGGTCTTTTTGCTCTTCCTGTCCAGCGAAGTCTGTAAATGCCAGGCTTCAACTTCCGGATTTTCCATCTGGATTCCAGGCATCCGGTTTGTTGATGCGAATCCGGAAAGCAAAGCTGTTGTGCCTAGCACAACTTTTGCCTTTCTTGCGATTTCCAAAAGACACTAACCCCTCGCGCTCGCCGTCGTGACTCATTATTGTCGACTCACTAGTCAGTGTAATTCATTCCGGTTTCTTTTAGTCGCGGATCGGCAAGCGATCTGGCCACATGCAGATCGCTGGCCCTGGGGTTGTCTGTGAATATGTTGTATTCGTGACTCAATATTTTGTGTTAGTCGTGTTATGAATAAACTGGAATGATTTCGCAACCACTGTTGGCTTACGGGACACAAACCTAACAAAAGCCAGGTTGAAATTTCTGGGAGTCTGGGGTGTTTGACCCCCACGGATTCTGGAATCTGGAAGGGAGTGTAGAGGCAACAGATTTAAGAGACAAAGTAAATATGCGGGTCTACGCGAAACCCCCTGGCGACCCCTCCGGACATAACCGCCCGGCGAAAACTCCCCCGGCCCCTCCCCCGGCGAAAACACCTCTGGCTAAAGAAAAACAGGGTACCAAACGAGGTTTGGCCAGGGGGTGGGGGAGGGGTTACGCCTGGGGGATTTTGGTACCAGGGGGGGGCTGGGTTTTCTTAGCCGGAATCCTAAATATGCATATGGTTGGGGAAGGAGTAAAAGGAAGAATGATCGACAATTGTGATTGTATGGCGGTAAATACGCTTAGGGGGCACCTATGAAAAGTTGAAGAAAAGCGAAGTTGAACGTCATCAGTATCATGCACTTAAGGAAGGGTGGGTATGACTGCCCGAAGAAAAAAATTCGAGAATTAGTCGTATGGAGTTGTACGAAAAAGTAGCATGCAGTAGTAACTGTTGCCACTATATGCTACTATTAGTAAACCGGATGCTACTACAGTAAGATTGGATGTTATCGAATACCAGGGGCGTCACGACGGGAGGAGAGGCCCCCCCCCCAATGTTGTTGGCCAGTCGGTAAAAAATAACCGAGTCGGCGCGAAGCTCCGCGATTTTTCGTCGAAACAGTTGATTTTTTTTATTAAAACAGTCGAGTTTTCGTCAAAACAGTCGTTTTTTACTGAAAATCAGTCGGTTTTCTCGAACTGTCGTTTTTTTTCTTAAAAACAGTCGTTTTTTCTGCAAAAACAGTCGGTACAAATTACCAGCCAGTCGGTAAATTCCTTGCCCCCCACCCCCAAAAATATTTTGGCTAGTAATGCCTCTGTCGAATACTACTACTTAAAATTAACCCAGTCGAATGCATGTTAAATCAAAGTATTCCATACTACTACGTACCGATACATGTAAATTTTTTGTACAACTACCATACAACTACACAGTCAAAGAATTTTTCGTCGGGTGGACTGAAGCCCCAGATTTCTGGAAATCTGGAAGGTGAAGCCTGGCTTCAACAGACGTGGTATGGAGTTGATAGATGTTCCTCTTTTCAGTGCGATGGCACAAACGGCGTATGTCCCGACCGGCGGCTCGGTGGCTCAAACGACGTGGTTGTACTTGGAGGAAGAAAAAACAATGGCGTAATTACAGTTATTTACCGAAAAAATATTGAAAACGTAGATGCAAGACTAGACAGACCCATCCCCACCGTCGGCTCTGTGAATATGATCGCTGCGATTGGTCCGCTCAATCAGCGAAAGGAAGCAAATTACCATGGTGGCGATAGAACAGGTAAGTAAGGGTCCCACGATGAAAACTTTATCTCAGTAGTATGAAGTTTACGAAAAAGTAGCATGCAGTACTAACTGATGCTACGACATGTTTCAACCCCAAGGCTACCGTGTTACTGCATTCTACTGCATGCTACTATTAGCAAGACCGAATGCTAGTATTGCAAGAAAGGATGCTACTGGATACTACTGCTTGAGATTGGCCCAGTCTGAGGCACATTAAATGATAGTATTCTTTGCTATTAGATAGGATTATATGCAACTTGTTTGTACAACTACCATAGAACTACGCAGGCTACAAATTTTTCATCGGGCCTGGACTCCTGGTTATGAAGGCACCCATTTATGTATTATTTTCAAAAGAAAGGTAAACTAAAAGCTTTTTGCTATTTCAAAAAGTACCAGTTTAAACTCACGGCAACACTGACAAAATGATAAGTAAGTAACTTTAAACAAAAAAAACTTCAACAAAAGAGACATAACACTAGAGCAGGTCTGCAGACGCCTGATTTTGAAGTTTCGTCGATGCTAGTGATGTTTTAAATGTGTTATTAAAACGTGTTATTATTTTAAAATGTGTTCATAGGGTTTAAATCTGTCTAAGGTTTCATGTGACGTCATTCCATGGTTTCCAAACGCGGCTAAAATAAATCTTGGCCATTTTTCTTTTTTGGCCAGGTAATAAGTAAGTGAAGTATTTTTCACTTATTTATTATTTATTTTTCACTTAGAAGAAAACGGAGTAAAGAAGACAGCTTGTAACTTTTACTAGTTGGTGTACCTATTAATCCTTTTATTTGTTTCTGGCGTATTTGAATTGAGAAATATTTGGTACTATGTCTATCACGGGGAGATGGACTTCTAAGTAGGAATTGGTTACTAGAAGTGGTTCATAAGGGGCTAGAAACTAGTGCAAATTGGTGCACATTTTATCTGATCTCTTTAAATCTGAGGGTAAGAATATTAGTCTCTGTAACTTAGAATTAGGTCTTTGCCAAGCTTTCGTTCATCAAACCATGTTCCTGCTTTCGAGTAGACCGATAGCGAAGGAACAAAACCAAAGTGTTGCTCCCGCAACACTTTTGTCGGCGAAGCCGAACAAAGGTTGCTGCAACACTTCACGTTGTCCAGGCAACGTAGGTCTAGTTAGTTTCCAGTTGTACTAGTCCCGCTGGGAGTGCTCAGTTTGGAAATCGCGGATTTCGGAACGGTACACTTTTAACAGTAGGCTAGACTGGCGTTCCCTGTAGCCTATCAGGGGCCCTTAAGGGGGGCACTTGTCTTGGACTTGCGCTGCCGGCTAATAAGTTGTTCGTGAAACGAATACAGGGCACACACTGTCAGAAGTTTCATAACAGATAACACGAGGATGCGCGGTTTCTACAGATAATGCGCAACAGATAACACTTCAGATGTTATCTGTTATGTTTGAAAATTGTATGCATAACAAGCTTAGTTAAGAAGAGCCAAAAAAGCATCTACTGACTTTATTCCTTATCGTCCTGATGTCGGAAAACTCAGCAGATACTTTTTGGCTGTTTTTTGGTTCTTCCTGATGGTAACGCTTATTATGCATAACATTTTGAAACACAACAGATAACATCCGAAGTGTTATCTGTTACGCATTATCTGTTGAAACCGCGCATCCTCGTGTTATCTGTTATGAAACTACTGACAGTGTAGTCCCGCTGGGAAGTACTGCATGTTCGAATTTGTGTTCTCCACACTGCTTGTATAATGTGTTTGTATTTTTGTGTAAAATTAAAAAAAAAAAACAAAAAAAAACTTGAACTTGAGTGCTCAATTGGGAAATCGCGGATTTCGAAACGGTACAGTACTAAAAGTAGGCTACTGGCGTTTTCTGTAGCCTATCAGAGGCTTCTAAACTTATACGAAGTTTTCACTTGCCTTGAACTTGGGCTGCCGGTTAATAAGTTGTTCGTGAACGAATACAGGGCAAAATTACACTTGGGAGTAGCGCCGAGACTTGAAAGAAGTGATACACACTCGAATAGCAGCGACACTAGTACCACTAGCGATAGTGAACGTCCCTACTGAAACTCAATCAGTCGTGCACCAGCGCTGGCTCCAATAACTTCATATTCTGAACAGAGCCAAAAAAAGATACAACCTCTCCTGTTTCCTCGACGCGTGCAGACCGCATCTTATGTAGCTTTTCTAGAAATTTCTAAATCCGCAAGTTTGCCTCGCTTTAAATGCCGCAAGCTTAGTGGGAGACGCTCTGAGTACGGCCCGTTTGCGAAGCAAGGAAAACATAGGTCTTGACGCTACTCCCTAGTGACTTTGACTTGCTTTATTTACTACTAATTACAAAATAAACTATAAAAACACGCAACCGCCCGGGGAATGCTCAAAAAGCCTGATGATGGACGACTGCAATCCTCTGATTCTCAACCTATATAAAATTTCATAAAAAAAAGGACAAGAACACTCTCTCTCAATTAACCTTTAATACCAAAATCTAAAAAGAGAAAAAAAAACTCTAAGAAAAAAAAGAGAAAAAAAAAGAAAATAATTTGTAATTGTTATTTTGTTATTTTGTTCTAGGGCAGTTCTTATCTTCGAGTTACTTAAGAAAGTACGAGCGACCAACGCGGGACAGTTTTCAGTTCAGTACTCAGTTGAATGAGTTCATTAACAAATAAGAAGATGAATCACACATAATTAAAACACTCAGTCTATTCCTGGACGCCGAGAACCACAATCTTTACAGTTTAAAGGACCCCTCTTGCTTATTCTGCCTTTTATAATATACTTAGCTCCCACATGGAATTATAAGCTTCTAAAATCCCCACCTTTCTCCATCGTTTCGTTTCGTAACTACGAATTCTTAGCGCTTTTTCGGCCTTGCCGAGTTTTCCCGTCACCCAACGAAAAGTTTGCCGGAATCTTCATTGTTCGCTGACAACTCTTTCACACATAAAGACGTGATGATCTTTTGTTTATTACTTCTTTTATTTGCTTAGTTTTCCCACTTTTCAGTTTTCAAATCTTTTGCGCCCAGCCGCCGCGTCGGAGAGCAGGAAGGCTGGATATAGTCGCCAAGCACTAACAAGAGAATCGCTAGTTTCAGGTGGAAAGTAATGGTATTTTCGGAAACCTTTTTTTTCCCATTTAATAAGGAAAATATCATTTCTAGTAAGAGTTGTGCTTTTAAACATAATACGCAGAGTGGTCACTGCTCCTACTCTCAGACCAGTCTACTCCAAATCCCTGAATTTTTGGATACCCCATGTCATACGCTGGCTATATCTAGCATTTGTCATAGCCTATGCCTAACGCTGGATACCCTATGCCAGACGCTGGGTACCTGTTGGTAACCTAACCCTGACCTACCTCAGTATAAAGGAGTTCTGATTGGTTGATTTTTTAGCTTCAGTGAAATCATCAGTTTTTACTGGGTTACAGTATCCAGCACCTGGCGTAGTGTATCCAGCGTTCGGCATAGGGTATCTAAAATTCAGGGGTTTGTGGTTGACTGTCTCAGACACAACCTTACCTCTCAATTTTACAAAATAACTAACCAATTTCCTTTTTACCTTCCTGCACCTTACCGCAGGGGGGGGGGGGGGGGGGGGGGGAGTCGAAAAGCGAAAGGTGGGCAGGCAATAAGAAAACATTTTTCTAGCAAACTTTTCTTTCAGGTCCGGATGAGGTCCGACGTATCGATTTCTTCAAGAGAGATATCAGAGGTTGTCCAAGACCTCTAGACCCAGAAATGGAAGCTGAATCAGATTCGATGGTGGCAAAGGTAAACAAAAGGGATTTCTCCCCCCCCCCCCCCCCCCCCCCTCGCGGTCGGCACCATTGAGACTCGAACCAGCGACCCTTCGCTTGAGAGGTCAGCGCGCTAACTATTCGGCCAGAACGGTCAGGACGTCACCTAGATCGTTCCACCATAGTAACTACTAGTTACTGTTTTCGTTCCAACCTCGTGAAAAGTTACTACGCTGACAGTTCCAACATTCTCGAAATATTAACTAATAATAACTATATGTTTACCATGCTCGGGAGCGTAGTAACCGTGGTAACTACGCATCTCTGTAACGTGATTGGTTGGATTCGCCCGTGGCATGATCTTCTGCTGGAAAATAGAAAAATCATTCCAGCCTTGACGGCAAAAAGCCAGAATTCGTGACGTCATGCGTAGTAACTACGGTAAGTAGGGTGGAACGCGCTCCTAGTGGCGACCACACGACAGAGGAACCGAGTTTTAATAAATAAACAAAAATTAATTAGTAATAGGAGTTATATGAATGAATGAATGCATTTATTACCCATCAATTAAAAAACAGATGGAGCACAACAAAAGACAACAAAAGGCTAAAAACATTGCGTTACTATATCTATACACTGTTTCTTTTTTGTTTAAGAATTAGATGTTTGATTTTATCTTTTTTTACCCATTCATCCGATTCAATTTTACTTCCATCTTTTAATCTTGTTAAGTTTAGATACTAGATCTTTTTAGACTGAATTTCATGTTCATATTTGATGGGATCGACTAAAACCAGAGCCTCGTTTTTGTTGCAATAGCGCTGCCGCATCGCTGCTGCAGCACTTCTTTGCTTTTGCACAATATGCGTTTTTGGATTCACTTTCTTCTTGGTTGAAGCGGCAGCGCTGCAGCATCTTGCAGGGAAGCACGGACTTGGTCGGTGAGCAAGTCCGTGATTCTCGAGAAGCGCTGCCGTCTTCCTCGGAAGCGCTGCAGTGCAAAAACGGATGTAGAAAGAATCAGTCCGGAATCGGCCGAGAAGTGGACCTGCAGCATGCAACAAAAACGAGGCTCAGGAAGGGAAGGGAACGCGAGAAAAGCAGTAAGGCATACTAAAACCAGGAAGAACACACTAAAACGAGGAAGGGCATACCAAACGAGGAAGGCTGTCGCCAGAATTCGAAACTGGAAAGCCGTATCGTTCCCTTCCTCTGTTTAGTATTCTGTGAGGGGTCGGCAGTTGTTCAAATTCAAAGTTCACCATCCCGTCCTCGGTTTAGTATCTTGACATGGGTAGGCATCAAGTTCAGTGAGGGGTCGGCAACTAAGATATTTCAGGTCCACCATTTTCTTCCTTGTTTTAGTACCTCGAAAGTACTAAAACAAGGAAGGCAACTGGAAATACTAAATTAGTCTTCTTTGAGGGGTCGGCAACTTTTTAAATTCAAAGTTCACCATCTCTTCCTCGTTTTAGTATGCCGACATGGGTAGGCATTAAGTACAGTGAGGGGTCCGCAACTATAAAAGTTGTAATTCACCTTTTCATTTTCTCTTTCTTTGAGGGGTTGGCAATTTTTAAATTCAAAGTTCACCATCTCTTCCTCGTTTTAGTATCCTGACATGGATAGGCATCAAGTTCAGTGAGGGATTGGCAACTATAAAAATTGTAATTCACCTTTTCATTCCTCGTGCTGACGGCAGGCGACTAAAATCCTCCGAGTCCAGCGAGGGGTCGGCAACTAAGATATTTCAAGTCCACCTTTTCGTTCCTCGTTTTAGTACCTCGAAAGTACTAAAACAAGGAAGGAAATTGGAATTTATTCTTCTTTGAGTCGTCGGCAACTATCAAATTTTAAGGTCCACCATTTCTTTCATCGTTTTAGTTGCTTTCCACGGGTAGTACTTTAAAGTACTAAAACGAGGAAGGAAATGGTAGATTCTCAATTATTAGTCTTCGAGGGGTCGGCAACTTTAAAAATTAAAGTCCACCAAAGTTCTTAGTTCACCGTCACCTTCCTCGTTTTAGTGCTTTGAGGGGTCGGCAACTAGAATTCTCAGTCCAGCGAGGGGTCGGAAACGAAGATATTTCAAGTCCATCATTTTCCTTCCTCGTACCTTGAAAGCACTTAAGCGAGGAAGGAAATCTGAAATTATTCTTCTTTGAGGGGTCGGTAACTATCAAAGGCGACTAAAATCCTCAGAGTCCAGCGAGGGGTCGGCAACTAAGATATTTCAAGTCCATCATTTCAAGGTACTAAAACGAGGAAGGAAATGGTGGACTTGAAATACAATTTTTATAGTTGCCGACCCCTCGCTAGACTCGGAGGATTTTAGTTGCCGATAGTTGCAAAGAAGAATAATTTCCTTCCTCGTTTTAGTACTTAAACGAGGTAGGAAATGGTGGACTTGAAATATCTTATTTGCCGACCCCTCGCTGGACTCGGAGGATTTTAGTCACCTACCATCAGAACGAGAAATGAAAAGGTGAATTGTTTGTACAGTTGCTGACCCCTCAAAGAAGAATGGTTTCCAATATCCTTCCTAGTTTTAGTTTTTTACTAAAACGAGAAAGGAAATGTTGTTGCCGACCCCTCGCTGGACTCGGGAGGATTTTAGTCGCCTATCGTCAGCACGAGAAATGAAAAGGTGAATTACAATTTTTATAGTTGCCGACCCCTCACTGAACTCAATGCCTACCCATGTCAGGATACTAAAAGAGAATGGTGAAGAGATGGTGAACTTTGAATTTAAAAAGTTGCCGACCCCTCAAAGAAAGAGAAAATGAAAAGGTGAATTACAATTTTTATAGTTGTGGACCCCTCACTGTACTTAATGCCTACCAATGTCAGGACACTAAAACGAGGAAAAGATGGTGAACTTTGAATTTAAATAGTTGCCGACCCCTCAAAGAAGACTAATTTAATATTTCCAGTTTCCTTCCTCGTTTTAGTACTTTCGAGGTACTAAAACGAGGAAGGAAATGGTGGACTTGAAATATCTTAGTTGCCGACCCCTCGCTGGACTCGGAGGATTTTAGTTGCCTACCGTCAGCACGAGAAATGAAAAGGTGAATTACAATTTTTATAGTTGCCAACCCCTCACTGAACTTGATGCCTACCCATGTGAGGATACTGAAACGAGGAAGGGATGGTGAACTTTGAATTTGAAAAGTTGCCAACCCCTCAAAAGAATACTAAACAGAGGAAGGGAACGGTGCGGCTTTTCAGTTTTGAATTCTGGCTACAGTTCCTCGTTTTAGTACGCCCTTCCTCGTTTTAGTGTGTCCTTCCAGGTTTTAGTATGCCTTCCTGCTTTTCTCGCCTTCCCTTCCCTTCCTGGTTTTAGTCGATCCCATATTTGATTACCAAAGGCACAACAATAAGTAAGACGGCTAGCCCGAGTGGAGTTCAGAGCAAGTATACGCCAGGCGCTACTGCGTAATCATTGCTGCACATTTGCTGAAATAGAGAGGGTGGCAAAATCTCGATTTGTCGTACGTGCTATAAAGTCAGAAAACAGCCTTGTAGCTATTGCAGCTAACCCACTGCTTCATTGCCTGCCCACTTGGCAGAAGCTACTTCTAGTACGATGGATGTAGTTTACCGGTGTTTTAGGGTGTTTCTTTTTTTTTAATTTAGTGTTGTTATGTATTGTATGGCCTCGTGCTGAGTAATAAAATTTATTGATTGATTGTTTGATAAACAAAGTAAGAAAGTAAAATATAACATAAGTACATAACGTTAAATAATAAAACATAAGTAACAAACAAAAATAAGGATTGTATTCGCAGCTGAAAACAAATTGACCTGGAATAAACAATATTTGTGGTGAAAAAAAAAGAAGAAAAAGTGATCCTCCGGCTTTCTCTAGCTGGGAGCCGAAATTCAAGTGAAAAAAATAAAAATTAAAACGAAATTCAAATGGAAAAATACCCAAATTGTGGGCAAGCCCAATAGGGGGTCTTCGTCAAGAGCACACACGGTAAATAGGAACTCTTGCCAAACTAACTAATAAAACAAAAATCATCTTTATCAGAGGAAAAAAAATAATATAAAAAATTACTGAAAACGGATCTGTCAGCTAAAACATTCTTCTTGAAATTGAACTTGAACTTGCTTTATTTACTACAAATTACAAAATAAACTGTATAAACACACAACCGCCCGGGGAAGGCTCCAACAGCCTGATGATGGACGGCTGCCATCCTCTGATTCTCAATCTGTAACAAATTTCATAAAAAAAAAGGACAAGAACACTATCACTTAATTGACGTTTAGTACCAGAGTCTAAAAAAAAAAAAACAGTATAAGAAAATAAAGAAAAAATAAAGAAAATTAACTCCCCTCTCCCAATAAATGTTTTTTAAGTTTTACTTTAAATCGCCCAATGTGTTCAGCCTCCCGAATGCCAATTGGATATCATTCCAAATAGCCGGAGCTAGATACCTAATTTCGAAAGCTGCACGTGTGGTGTCTCGATACTCAACAATAATATTATCCGCCCCTCTAGTCGCATACCTGTGGAGATTTGCAAGAAAAAAATTGGTAAAAACTGCAGGAGATATTATCATTCCAACATCGATACGCAAAAACAGCAGCTTGATAATCGCGAAATGTTAAACACTCGTAATTTCTTAAAGCATGACGCGGAATCGTTCACATTTTCTACATAATTACCAAGAAGACGTACTGTTTTATTTCGTAGAATCTGCACTCTTTTAAAATTTGCGTAGAATTTACTAGACCAACGGACACAACCATAAGAATGTTGGCCCTTCTTGGCAAGCGATATGTCGGGCCTTCTTGGCATGGGATCTGCAATCAACACTTTTCAGTATTGAAAGATTAGACTATAGTCTTTTTTTAGGATTAGAATTGAAGCATTCCACTCAAGGAGTCAAATCACAAAGTCACTCAAGAAGTGGAATGCTTCTATACTAGTGGCGTTTTTGATTGCCGATGAAATTTCACCAGTAGACAAAGCGAGTTTGCCGATTCGTGCTTATTTACTTTACTGTTTTCGATAGCCGAATGCCGGTAGCCTTTGGCGTTCGCCGTTGTTTTTGGGTTAGCAAGAACGGGATTTTGTTTTGCTGGCAGTGTAGCCTACTTCTGTTACAACATAAACTACGCATTGGATATGTCTACTCACATAAGACTTCAAAAAGGCTGTTCTCATAACGCAAAACATAAAGAACATAATCCTCATATCCCTCCAGTCTTGAAAGAAACGCCAAATCGTCAAACGGAATCCCAACGTCTAACGTCTTGGCCAATCGGTGATGGACAGGAATTCAAGCGACAGACGGTAGCCGATCAGAACAAAACAGAAATTAAGATATACAGCTACGGCAATCGGCTTCCGGCGAACGTCAAAAACGACAAAAAGTCAGACGGCTACGCTATCGCCGAACTAATCGGCGATCAAAAACGCTACTACTGTCAGAAGTTTAACAGACAACAGAGGGATGCGCGGTTTCAACAGACAGTGCGTAAACAGGCAGCACTTCGGATGTGATCTGTTGTGTTGGAAAACGTTATACGTGAAATGTTATGAAAAACAAGCGTTGCAAGGAAGAGCCAAAAAGCATCTACTGACTTTTTTGTTTGTCGTCATGATGTTGGAAAATTCAGCGGATTGGGCAGCAATTTGGCGGTTTTGCGGCTCTTCCTGATGGCAACGCTTGTTATGCATAACGTTTTCAAACACAACAGACAACATCGTAAGTGCTGTTTGTTACACATTGTCTGCTGAAACCGCGCATCCTTGTGTTATCTGTTATGAATCTTCCGACAGTGTATCGTTGTCCTGTCCGTGCTTGGCAATCATAAACAAAATACATATTTGTCTCCTCATATATTCTACTGTGCCTACAAGTTTGAGACCCAGTTTTTGGGATCACAAAACGTAAGTGGAGGGATACCTACGACATCGCAAAAGTAGTCCGCCTGTCCGTCCGTCTGTCCGTCTGTTAGCACGATAACACTCGAAGGGGTTGAGATATTTTGATCAAACTTGGCAAGAGAACTCTTTAGGTCAAAGTACAGGTCAATATCAATCAGTCGTGATTCGTAATTTGTTATGTTGACGATCCGCAGCTAGCAGTTTTAAATGCTATTAAGGAAATAAACGCGTTATTATTATTATTATAAGTTCGAAGATGGGCTATATAGCCGTATATTTAGAGAAGGAAGGAGATACGACGTAGGCTATAGGGTAAACCATATGCTGAATCCACATCTGAATATTTAACAGCGCAAAATGGATATCTGAATATATCTGAACTTGGTGAAATTCAGCTGGCGTATCCGTTTTGCACTGTCAAATACGAACTCGGTCCTCTCCGATTATTACCATTGGCCTTAATCTGTTTCTAAATTACGATACACATCGAAGGTAGCAAACACGGCAAGTGAGAAAATCAGCGTGGTTCTGTTAAACGGGTTAGAATGTACCGTGCGAAATTGGGGTCTCCGTGTTTAGAAATATATGGAGTGATTGCGGAAGTAGGTTGCGGTAGTATTATAGGTAAGAGAGGTCCTTTAAAGTAAAAATGTTTAAGAAGTCTGTTGAAGACCGAACAAGCAAGGTATAAACGATCTCCGCGTGGCATACAATGATAGCTTCCGCTTCCTTCACGGGCTGCCACGGTTCGCCAGCGCTTCCGAAGTCTTCGACGATTTCAGAGTGAAAAACTTCGCACAGATTCAACACTCTTGTAATGTATCATTACGTGAGCGACTCGTTTCATCGGAAAATGCAAATGTTCGCGTTCTTTCTTGTGCGGTACTCCGTTTATCTCTGCCTATCTGGCTGCAGCTATACGAACCTGAAGCTGGTTAAATGTTTGTATGTTAAATGTTATGTTTGTTTAAGTTTGTATTGTAGAGTGTAGATTATGGTCTTTGGCCGGAATAAAGTTATTACGATTACGATTACATATACATGACCGGATTGTCTGGTTCACTCAGTTGCAGTTATCACAGGTCTTTACAGTTTTGATTACCTTCGTTTTAGGTCACACCCATACCAGAGGCTGCCCGAACATGGAAGACTAAGGTCTTGAAGAATGTTAGCGAGTTCACCGTGAGAATAGGAGCGACTGGCGGCTCACGTGGCTACTCAGCAATTACTGGTAATCCTCATTTTATTCTCGGTAATGGATATGATATGGCCAAATATGTCTCTTCGGCCAAAGCAACTGTCTTTAGATTTTAGATTAGATTATTCTATTGCTAAATTACATAATCATCCATCATGATAGGTAACCGCCCATGAGAAGACATAAACGCACTGGCACTGGGCCAGTGCACACACTACTTCAACTTAACTTAAACAGTAACTTAATTTCATTTCAACACCATTAATCAGTTTTTTTTTCATATAACACACAAAAGAAAAATGAAGGAAAGAAAAGAAGAAGAGAGAAAAAATAAAGAAATAAAGGCAATAAAAAAAGAATTTAACAACTTATACCTTCATTCTCTGAATCGTGACTCCTCACCCCTCCAACAAAACTTTCTTTACTCTTTTTTTAAACAATTGTTGGTGTTCAGCCGCCTTAACACTATCTGGGAGTGAATTCCATACCGCCTGGCCCAAATGTTTAATTTGGTCCAGACGGTATGATACGAAAAAAAGTCTTCGATCTTTTCGTCGCGCGTCATCTGACGGGATTTGAAGGAATCTTTATGGTGGGACCAGCGAGAAATTCTGTCTGTAAAGACGCTGTGGGAGTAGAGGCGTCAGATCTTCCTTGACAGATTTTGACGTTCCGAGCTACCAAACCCCAATCTTGGAAGGGGCCCCAGGATCTTCTATGCAAATATAAATTTAGATTGTATAGAAAAGTATATCTGAGTATTTTATAAGTAGTGAACTGAAAGACAAAAATGCCCCTCAGCCGGGATTTTAACCCAGGACCCTCTGCTCACAAGGCAGGCGCTCTACCATTTGAGCTACCGAGGGGCTTGTGAACAGAGTTCGCATACTATTACTATAGTCTGTTAGGAGCCGGTCATAGGAACAGTGATCCCGCCGGAGGGCAAATTCATCTAACCAGTTCACATCCCCATAAAATCTCACATTTCCCCACTAAAATTACATATTTGGTTTTATTTGGTTTTCACCATGAGACCCCGCCTCGAGGGGTTGCTCACTCCCAAAATGGTTGTACAGTGGTGCCCAGCCGGTGCCCAGCCGGTGCCCAGCGAGGGTGTACAGTGGTGCCCAGCGAGTGAGTAACCCCTCGCCCCGCCTTACGGGTCCTGGTATGTCTACGTGGCTCCGAGAATGAAGTCCTATAGACTTCTAAATTATATTCGAAAAACCTATTTCTGGTTTATTGATCACGGTACAAGTCCCTTGTGTAAAGTGCCATCTATCTATGGGATCATTATATCTGAGTATATTCTAAGTATACTTAGAATAAGTATGCCTAAGTATACAAATTTGCAAAATCGAAGTAGTCTAACTATAAATATTCCTTGAGCCCAAGCTGACTTTGAAACATACATTCAAATAACGCATAAAACGAATATGTCAGGCTGTCGGCTTGACGAGGACCCTTGCCAAGAAGGTCCGGAATTATTGCTGCCCAAGAAAATTAGCTGACATATCCGTTTTTATGCATTATTTGAATATATGTAGCATAACTGTTTTCCGTTAAATTACAAAAGCGGGCCCGACCCTTTGAACCTTTATTATATAAAAGAAAATAAATCACATAAAATTCACTTCTTTTTTGTTAACCTTCTCGGTAAAATATGGTACAATAGAATTCGAATACCGGTTTGTGCGACATTTAACTGGCACCAGGAGATTTTGATGCCGCGTCCGTCCTGTCACCGGTGCTAGATCGGGCAGAATATTCTATATTGTATTCTACTACACTATATTCTATTACCTGGCTTGCCGGCGGGGCATGTCCCGATTTTTCATTATTTCCCGTCACCGTTGCTCTTGCAGGGAAGCGGAACCTGATATTGGGTCCGAATGAAGCAATATGAGAAAAACAGGAATTCGATGATGCCTCCCAGGAGCGAGTGTGCAAACAAAGATTCCTCGTTGTTGACAGAGCCAGAAAACGGTTTTAATTACATTCGATCGCAAATAGCGAAGATAATCGGGAGTTGATGACATGGAATACGATTCAGGGATAAAGTTTTGCTGTTTAAAAGCGCCCGTGTTGTTGAATCTAACACACGAGAGATAAAAGCGTGTTTGTCTCTTAGGTCCCTTATGATTTAGCAGAGCAAAATAACTCTAGAGAGTAATGCGAAGACCTATCCTTCCCATGCATCAAAAATGGGCCTCCGTTAGTGTTGGGCGATATTCAGGAATATTGATATTTCGATATTTTAAAATTCGATTATCGATATTTCGATAATCGGAAACCGACATTTGAAACTGTTTATATTGCTACATTTTTCATGGACAAAAAAACTTAACAAGACAAAAACTGAACTAAAACTCAACATTTCCATTAAGAAATAGTGGCATTTCCATGCTTTTCCATCCCACTCTGTTTCTCCTCCCCAATCAAAATCAAGTTTGAAATCCCTATTTGTTCTTTTATTCTGAAAATCCCGAATGATAGAGCTGTCGCACACCGTAATGCAAGTATCGAAAATATCGATATTTGAAAAGTCAATATCGATATTTTCAATATTATCGATATCTCGATTATCATATCGAATATCGCCCAACACTAGGCTCCGTCGCAGCGCCGCCCAACTGGCGTCGCGAGAGAAGCTTCAGCAAACTGTTCGTGTGTGCAGTGGCGGACTAGAGTTACTTTGCTTTGGATCAGAGCTAGCGCTCGTTAATGACTGGTCGAGTTTCAGTGGGGATGTTCGTGTCCGCTAGCGGAGCTAGTGTCGCTGCGATTTGACTGTGTGTCACTTTTACAAAGTTCGCGCTTTACTCTCTAGTGTTATTTTGCTCTGTGGTTTAGGAACATATTCTACTTAGAATAGCTGCGTTTTTTTTTTTACCACCGAAGTACTCACACTTGGTCTTTTTTGGGATCCCAAAAATTCAAGTTACGGGATACCTCGGACTTCCTAAAAGCGCTGTCTCCGATAACTTCAAATTCTGACCATTGCAAAAAAATTATACATCCGTCATTGTTTCCTTGGTATGTGCAGACCGCACCTTTGCTTTACTAGAAATTTCTGTACCCGCAAGTATGTCTCGCCTTAAAGCCGCAAGCGTAATGGGCGGCGCTACGAGTATCTCCCGTTTGCAAAGCATGGGAAGCATAGGTCTAGGCACTACTACCTAGTGTTATTTTACTCTGGCTCCACTAGGCTTGTCACAGAGACAAAGACAGTCACATTTGGGGTCTCGACGTCAGAGCTGCTGCGAGTCCGAGACAAGTCCGAGTACTTGAAAAAGGGTCTCGAGAAAAGTCCGAGTCCTTGAAAAGGGTCCCGAGAGTCCGAGTTCACAGCCCTGGCGGACGAACAGCTTCGTGAAAGACGAGTCCGAGTCCTTAAAAAAGGCGTCTCGAGACGAGTCCAGAGTCCCGAGTTCACCAGCTCTGCTCGACATACCATCTTTAGAAATTCTTGAAATGATTTCGCTCTTTCTAGGTCACCCATCCTGGGGCCTTGCCTATTACATAAACGGCTACCTAATCCCTGAGCTAGAATTGGAGAGAGGAAGGACATATACTTTCATCATTGAAACAGGTAGTTATTTGTTTTCTTTACCGTCAGAAGTTTCATAACAGATATTTCTTGGACCATTTTTGTAGTTTTTTTTTTTTTCAAGTCCAGTGCCGTTCTCTCGAATATTTGGGACTTCGTGATAATCTGTTCTGTTCTATAACACCAGGATGCGCAGTTTCAACAGACAACACTTGGGACTTTTTTGTTTATCGTCATGATATCGGAAAAGTCAGCAGATGCTTTTTTGGCTCTTCCTGCCAATGAGTATTATGCATAACATACCGTTTTCAGGACCATCAACAAATTACATTGTCTGTTGAAAGTGTTAGATATTCCTTCAGCCCAAGCTGACTGCGAATCATATTATTATTATTATTTGGATCCTTCTAAACAGTAGCGTAAATAAAGGAACAACAACATGTCAATCAAGGTCACACACACTTATACATTAATGAACAGCTGACCGTTAAGACAAATTAGCCTTTTAAATATTCAACGAAATACAACGGAAAAGACAAATTTCAAAATAAACAAACTAATCAGGGCGCTTTTTGCGAAAAAAGGAAAAAGGTTGTGAGGAAGAAGAATGTTGTCAGCCTTTTATGAAAGTTCTGGATTTTACTATGACTCTGTGTCTCATCTTAAAGCGGGCCACAAAAAATAGTCTTTCTACCACACACACAATGCTAACCATCCCTTCTGTCACTATGAATGTTCAAAACCACTAAAAACACCGTAAAACAGTGAGCAATTAAAAAAAAAAAAAATTTCCTAGGTTTGAAATAACTTTGTCTGGACTAAATCTCAGCCGATTATCACGGACAGCTGTTATGGCACGTAGGGAGCCAAGGGTCAAAATAATAATTTCCATCTAATGCTCCAACTGTTGATTACCAATACAAATAAATTATAAAACCAAGACCAGTGTGGTACCTCTGAAGACATACAAAAATTATCAGTTAGGTCTTATAATTCTTTGCTAATCAATCCTGGAAAATTCCGCCATCTAGAAAAACGACGTTGTGCCTGGGATTTTTCTCGAGCCAAAACAGCAACTCGGCAATCGAGTTCAAATCTAAACAAACCCGTGGCATGCGATCAAGAAGAGAAGGTAAACATAATGTTTGGATTAGGTCTTTAACATGAAATGTTAATGATGGAGTGTGGCGAAGGGAGGGAGATTTGGTGCAGCGAAGGCCAAGGTTGGGTTAGAGGTGTACTCTCGCCGTTCCCCGAGGAATTTTCTTAAAAATTTATTTTTTAAGAAATTTCTTTAACCGAGTGCAGGCCTACGATGTTTGGATTTCGTCCCCCCTCCATCCCCCCCCCCCCCCGAGTAAAAATAATAATAACATTAATATATAATAAGTTAATTTTCCAGCTTGAGCGGGTTGAGCCTGAAGAGGACCCTTGCCAAGAAGGGCCGAAATATAGCTTTAATAAAATGTAGCTGACTTATCCGTTTTGCAACGTCAACAAAAAAAATGATAATAACAAGTTTATTTAAAGCCTAGGGGCCATTTACATAGTTCAAGTTCAAGCTCAAGTTTTTATGGCACTTGCAGCCTCTGGCTCAAGTGCCATATACCGATCACAATTCCGTCTGTCGGTCGGTCCGAGTTTTTTGTCCCACTTATCCGAGTTAGGGTACTTCCAGATGTGCTAGGACAATGAAACTTGGCAGGCGTATCAGGGACCCGACCAAACTAACCTGGAAATAATCAGTTTCCCGATCCGACATATGCGGGGGAGTGCGGGGCGCTGGAAACTTGAAAATTTCGGGCATTTTGTCACTTTTTTCCGAGTTAGGGTACTTCTAGATGAGCTAGGACAATGAAACTTGGCAGGAATATCAGGGACCCGACCAAACGAACCTGGAAATAATCAGTTTCCCGATCCGACATATGCGGGGGAGTGGGGGCGCTCGAAACTTGAAAATTTAGTGCATTTTGTCACACTTTTTCGAGTTAGGGTACTTCCAGATGAGCTAGGACAATGAAACTTGGCAGGAATATCAGGGACCTGACCACAGTAACCTGGAAATAATCAGTTTCCCGATCCGACGATATGCGGGGGAGTTGGGGCGCTGGAAACTTGAAAATTTAGCGCATTTTGTCACACTTTTTCGAGTTAGGTTACTTCCAGATGAGCTAGGACAATGAAACTTGGCAGGAATATCAGGGACCTGACCAAAGTAACCTGGAAATAATAAGTTTCCCGATCCGACCATATGCGGGGAAGTGGGGGCGCTCAAAACTTGAAAATTTAGGGCATTTTGTCACACTTTTTCGAGTTACGGTACTTCCAGATGAGCTAGGACAATGAAACTTGGCAGGAATATCAGGGACCTGACCAAAGTAACTTGGAAATAATAAGTTTCCCGATCCGACCATATGCGGGGGAGTTGGGGCGCTGGAAACTTGAAAATTTAGGGCATTTTGTCACACTTTTTCGAGTGAGGGTACTTCCAGGTGAGCTAGGACAATGAAACTTGGCAGGAATATCAGGGACCCGACCAAACTAACCTGGAAATAATCAGTTTCCCTATCCGACCATATGCGGGGAAGTGGGGGCGCTGGAAACTTGAAAATTTAGGGCATTTTGTCACACTTTTTCGAGTTAGGGTACTTCCAGTTGTGCTAGGACCATGAAACTTGGCAGGCATATCAGAGACCCGACCAAACAAACTTAGAAATAATCAGTTTTCTGATCCGACCATTTGGGGGGGGGGGGGTGGAGGGCAGGGGAATCCGGGAAATTGAGAAGTGTGTAACTTTCGAACGGATGATCGGATTGTAATGAAACTTCATAACTGAATAGAATATATATCTGTAATGTCCCCTTTAAAGTCTTGACCGGATTCGGTAGCCAGGGGGAGTTGGGGGGGGGGGGCGAGACTGGAAATTTCAAGAATCTGTTAGAATGGAGGGATCGGAGTGAAACTTGCTGGTAAGAACAAGCATCTGCTCTAGATAAGTCCTTTAGACCATTGCACTGGATCCGGACACTTATGGGGGGGGGGGTCCCGGAATTCCGGTGATGGTGGTTTTGGGGATTTTCACGATGAAACTTGGCAGGCATATCAGGGACCCAATCAAACTGACTTCAAAATAAAAATTTTGTCGATCAGATAATGGTGGGGGGAGTGGAGGGAGGGGAATCCGAAATTTTCAGTCATGTGTAATTTTGCAATGGGTGATCGGATTCGAGTGAAATTTAAGAATTGAACAGAGGACATTTCTCCGATGATTTTTTTCATATCTTGACCGGATCCGGCAACTATTGGGGGGGGGGGGGAATACGTGACCCGTTTAGAATGGAGGGATTGGGATGGAACTTTGTGGGAAGAACAAACAGATGCTCTAGGTAAGTCATTTGCTGAATCGGATTGGCTACGTGCACCGCGGGGAAGCTGGGGGGGGGGGGGTGGACCGGAAATCTCGAGAAACGGTTAGAATGATGGTATCGAAGTGAAACTTGCTTTGAAGAACAAACATCTGGTCCATGTAAATCTTTTACATAATTTGACTGGATCCGGACACTTGAGGGGGGGGGGAGGAGGGGGTTTCCCGGAATTCCGTTTCTTGGGGGATTTTCACGACGAAACTTGGAAGGCATATCAGGGACCCGGCCAAACTGACTTGGAATAAAAAAAAAAATCCTCGATATTATAATCTTGGGGGGGGGGGGGGAGTTGAGGGAGGGGAATCCGGAATATTGAGTCATGCGTAACTTTGGAACGGGTGATCGGATTCGAGTGAAATTTAATAATTAAACAGTGGACATTTTTTTCTGGTGACCTTTTTCATTTCCGGACCGAATCCGGCAATTATTGGGGGGAGGGCGGAAAATACTTGACCCGCTTAGACTGGTGTGATCTGGATCGAACTTCGTGGGAATGACAAACATGCTCTGGATTAATCATTTACAGAACCGGATTGGCTCCAGTTATTGTGGGTGGAGTTGCAGGAGGGGGGGGGGGGGGTCTGGGATTCCGGTGATCGCGCGTTAAGGTACTTCCAGATGTGCTAGGACGATGAAACTTCGCTGGAATATTGGAGACTCAACAACATTTGCTTAGAAATTGCTACTTCCCATATCCGATTATTCCTTAAAGTACCAATCTTGACCGCAAAGTAAAAAAAATACTTTTAAGCAATATATGCATTTTCGTGATGCCCATCAGCCCATTAGCAGTTTTGCCTCAAGGGTTGTGCTTACAAATGAAGTTCCAGCTCCCTTAGAGTGCGCATCTCAACCGCAAAGTCGAAACTTACTTTTGATGAGTCAAATCATCTTAACCATGCAAGTGCCATATGAGCTTACAGCTCTTGTTTAATTTTAAACAAAAATACAAATACATTGTACAAGCACTGTGGAGAACAAAAATTGAACATGCAGTTCTTGTTAAAAATGTTACTATAATAACAACAACTACGTACCCTATAACTCTAACTTATTTTATCTGACCTGTATAAAATGACCTGCTATCAACCAAATAAATAAATAAAAACTACCCTCTTGTGAAAAATGAACAAATAACAAAACAGTAATACACATTACCACTCCTCCGGTCGTCTCTACCTAGCGGCCGACATCTAAGGTGTATTCTCGCCGTTCCCCGAGGACTCCACTTGAGACCTCGCGTTTTGTTTAGTCGGGACTCATTCCCCGTATTCTCGCAACTCCCCACAGACGGGGAATGCTCCGATTACCATCACCATCGTCAAAAAGGATTCGTATTTGATATTGCAAAACGGATACGTCAGCTGAATTTTATTAGAGCTATATTTCGGTCTTCTTGGCAAGGGTCCTCTTCAGGTCCAAAGCCGCGCGGCTTTGATCCACGAGCTGCAGCCGCATTAAAAGAATTGAGTGATTGATTGTTGATTTATTGTGTATGATCAAAGGGCTGCCCATCTTAGGATTTAAGGGGTTTTCGAATAGTTATATAGAGTTTTAGCAGTGCATGATCAGAATAAATGGCCGTAAGGCTTTTACGCGTATTTTGTATTCACATTTTTTTTTTTACTATGAATAGTAAACATTGGCGTGTAATTTTTTAAGTAAATGGGCGTAATGCTTTTACGCGCTATTGGCTTTAAAGGACACCTGAACAATGAAACCATACTTGAACACACCATGGAGGATGCATTTAAAGACATGGCCATGGAGAGCATTCTTCTCCTGAGCGTGACGTTTTCAAAATAGGGATGTTCGTTTCCGGTAGTTTGCACATGCAGACTCCAAGACAAAAAGCGCAATGCATTCAAATCTTGTACAGTGCTGGCCCGATCCTGTTGGAATTTCTTCTAGAAATACGTTTAGGCTTAACTGGCTAAAAAATATTCCAGAAGAAGGGCTGATTGGAGACTTTTGTTCATTTCTAAAGTTGTTCGGTACTGAAATAAGGACAGATGCAAAATGGAGCAAAAATCATAGCTCGGAAACACTATTTCGCATTTGGATTGGGTTTTCTGCAGGCAATGTTAACGGAAGTCATACAGATAGGGATGATACTTGGTACTCGTCGTTCAGGTGTCCTTTAACAGCATTTGGTATTCAGATTTTTTTTCAGGGAGCGATAAAACGAATCCAGCAGAATATCACCCTTTTTACATCACAACAAGCAAGGTTGGAGGCCTGGGACAAAATTCAGACCCGAATCAAGTGACTTACGCTGGGGTCGCTGCTGGAGTAGGTTCAGGGGAGAGGATCCCCACTGCAAGTAAGTTCTTTTTCCCTGAACGAAGTTATCGTCAATGAAAACCTCCGACAAAGCCTAGTATCTACAAAAAAAGATATAATTTTAGTTTGGAGTGGACCTCACCTAATCAGACCACGAGGAATTCAATGGTGAAATCAGAATTTTTCTACGAGGGTTAGTTTCTTAGATCTCACCTAGTATCTACACAAGGTCTTAACTTTATTTTCGGGCTTTACCTAGTATGTAAGTAAGTAAGTAAGTAATTTATTTGTAGCCTGCCATTTGCAAAAAGCGGAGTAAATGAAAGAAAATAAGTAAAACACTTAAACACACAGAAAACACACGTAATTTTCAATCTTCGGCCAGGAAGCAGTGGATAAAGTCTTGCGCTTTTCCTCCAAAAACCTAGTATGTGACAAACCTACGCTCCACCAGCAACAAAATCCCCAGCATCATCACTTTATTGTTTACAAAACTACATTAGTTTGCGAATGGAGAGAGGACAATCACTGTTGACATACTGATACTTTATTGCAAACGAACTTTCATAGCATTGGACTGCCGAACTTTTGTCAGGTACATCGTAATAAAATTATAAGGAAATAACTAGTCAAAGTAAAGCATTAAACGGTTAAAGCACAACTCTTACTAGAAATGATCTTTTTCCCTATGAAATAAATGAGAAAAATGTTTTTGAAAATACCATTACTTTCCACCTAAAACTACACTGTCAGAAGTTTCATAACAGATTGCGCGTAACACTTTCAAGAATAACACCTTTTCACTTAGAAAAAAAGTGTTATGACCAATTAAGTTTATACTATTTCGTGCCCAGATCTCCAGCAACACCTTCAATAGGTAAAAATACTACACTGTCAGAAGTTACATAACGACAACAGCAGGATGCGCGGTTTCAACAGATAACACTTTGGGATGTTATATGTTATGTTTCTTTCGTTCCCGTTAGTATTTTTACCAATTGAAGGTGTTGTTGGAGATCTAGGCACGAAATAGTGTACACTTAATTGGTCATAACACTTTATTTCTAAGTGAAAAGGTGTTATTCTTGAAAGTGTTACGCGCAATCTGTTATGAAACTTCTGACAGTGTAGCGATTCTCTTGTTAGCGCTTGTTGACTATATCCAGCCTTCCTGCTCTCCGAAGCGGCTGGGCGCAAAATATTTGAAAACTGAACGTGCCTTGGTTAAAAAGTGGGGAAACTAAGCAAATAAAAGAAGTAATAAACAGAAGATTATTACATTCTTATGTATGAAAGAGTTGTCAGCGGATGTTGAAGATTCCGGCAAACTTTTCGTTGGGTGACGGGAAAACTCGGCAAGGCCGAAAAAGCGCTAAAAAGTTCGTAGTTACGAAACGAAACAAAGGAGAAACGTGGGGCGAAGCCAATAGTTACTACTTCTATAATGTTGGAACGGTCAGCGTAGTAGCTTTTCTTGAGGTTGGAACGGAATAGTAACTAATAGTTACTATTGTTAGAAGGGTGGAACACGCTCAAAGCTCTTTCTGTAACGCTTGGTTCTGGTGCTGATGGGATTGAGAACCGGAGCTTTTTGTGCTTCAACTCGAGGTTTTAGCGGGCAGTATGCACTGTAAAAAGTTTATCCGATTAAGGATTAAAGTTAACTACAGTATTTGATACTGGGATTAATCTTATCTCTACTGGGATAAGGTTAATCCGAATTATGGATAATCTTATCTCAGTAGCGACAATTAATCTCAGTAGCAAATACTGCAAGATTTTGGTACAGTCTATGGGGCTGGAAGTAGGTGCTGGGACTGTTGGTATCAAGGACCAATAATAACATACCGCATCACAAAATGCTTTCGTGTTTACGTATCTCTAAGAAATTAAGAATTGTCGTACAGAGCGTGTTAAAAATCTTGTAGTTGTTACACTTGAAGCTATAAAGCCACTTTCACATTGACGCGTCGTTATGCGTTTATCTTGCCTTGCTTAAAGGTTGCGTAGCGTATCTTTCCCACCTGCGCGTAAACGTATTTACGTTTTCCTTTTTCGGTTTCTTCTGCCAAATTTTCATTTCTTTCATCAGTTGATAAGTTTAATCATCATTAGTAGGTTTTTCTTCATCATTAGCAGGTTATCGTTATTAGTTTCTCTTCAAAAACTTCCCTTTTTCACTGAAAAATCTGATGCGTATGATGCGTTGCGTATGCGTTTATCTTGCGTTGCGTACAGGTTGCACAGCGTATCTTTCACATCTGCGCGAGAAGCTTTCGCGATGAATTCTCATTTACATTTTCCTTTCTCAGTTTCTTCTGCTGAATTTATTTTTCTTCACTAGTAGCAAGCTTTATCTTAATCATCAGCATGTTTTTTTAGTTTTCCTCCAAAATCTTCCATTTTCCACTGACAAATCTGATGCGCACGCGTTGTCGCAACGTAAGAATAGAACTTGGTTCTATTCTTGCGTTGCGTTGTATTTGTCTGCGTAAGCTCTGCATTGCGCCGCCACAGCCGTGACGCAGAGGGTGCGTAGCTTAAGGCGTATTCTCGCCGTTCCCCGAGGACTCCACTTGAGGAGTCCCCGCGTTTTTGTTTGTCCCGGGGACTCACTCCCCGTATTCTCGCGAGTCCTCACGAAAGGGGAATGCTCCAATTATCATCACCATCATCAAAAAGGACTCCCTTTCAAATTCGGAGGGGAATCAATTTTTGCTGTTGTGGGTGCTATGTAAAATTAATTAAGAAGAATCAGAATAAACAAAACCAAAAATAAAGTGGATCTCGACTAATTTTTTTAGCTGCATATTCATTTTTCGAACAAAATCCATTTTAGAAGCATTCCCCATATTCTCGCTGTTTCTGTACGCGGAGTCCGCGTGGAGTGACTCCCTCTATTCTCGCCGTTCCCTTCGATTCCCCGAGGAGTCCTCGGGGAACGGCGAGAATACGCCTTTAGTGTGAAAGGCTCTACGCATCAATGTGAAAGCGGCTTTAATCGATTCAGCGTTAGCCGCCTCATCGGTAAGGGTCTTCCTGGGATGGACTAAAATGAGGCACGGCATGGCGCAGGAGGCACGAGTTATAAAAAGAGATTAGCAAGTAGTAGAAGTAAGTGAGAGACTCCAGAGCCCAAAGAGTGGCTGCTAGTTTTGGGTCGATTGTTGGACTGCGTGAGCTTCTGAACCGGCGAAGGCTTGCACATGTCTTTAAAGTAACAGCTTTGCCACAGTGTCTCCTAGCTTCTTCGTTCCTCCCAGTTTTTCGGCTTGCTGATACTTCGCATATTAAAACCCGATACTTTTCTTTTTCGAAATGGTGTGTCGTTTTAGCAGGTATGAATTCAATACTGACATGATGGAGACTTACGGTATAAGAAACCCTCTTGAAATTATGATGAAAAAGCATGAAATGTTTAGACGTAAGTTGCAAGAGCTCAAACATAATTTGTCATCTTTCCTCCATGAGTTTTAAAGTGTTTTTATTGATTTTTTTTTTTTTTATTTTAAATTTGAATTTTAAGTTGTTTTTGTCATTGTTTGTGGTGTTTGATCTGCCTTCGCCATTTTCATGTGTTGTTGTTTATTTTAGTCGTTCCGATAGATTAGAGTTTGTTTTAATGTTGGTTTTATTTTTTGCGTATTTATATAATCATTTCTATTATTATCATCAATTTTGGTGGACCAATAAAACATCAATCAATCAATCAAAAGAAGGCACGTTAGAACACTGTTCCTGCCTCCTCACTCTGAAGCCTGGAAGGGCCCCTTTAGTCTTCGTGCCTCCTACACTATGTCGTGCCGTTCCCCTTTTTACTCGATCCCGGCTCTTCTAGGCTTCAACAATTCTGTTTTGAAACCTTCATTCACTTGTATTCATACTTGTTTTACTACCTTGAACGCGTGACCCTTATGATGGTGACGATCACACGGACGTATGATGACGATCACACGGTCGTATGATGACGATCACACGGACGTATGATGACGATCACACGGACCTATGATGACGATCATACGGTGCACTCTAACCTCCCTACCGACACCAAGTGATTTTTCCATTGTTTTCGATGTGTATAACCCTTCTCAACTATTATTTGAGAGAAGCTCAATCGTCAGAAAAAATAATTATGTAACTTTTGCCGTGTTTTTGCGTGAAGCCAAAGGTCCGGAGCTTAAAACAGCCAAAGCCATTCTAACCACCCTACCGACACCAAGTGATTTTTCCATTGTTTTCGATGTGTATAGCCCTTTCCAACTATTATTTGCGAGAAGCTCAATCGTCAGAAAAAAATAATTATGTAACTTTTGCCGTGTTTTTGCGTGAAGCCAAAGGTCTGGAGCTTAAAACAGCCAAAGCCATTCTAACCACCCTACCGACACCAAGTGATTTTTCCACTTTTTTCGATGTGTATAACCCTTCCCAACTATTATTTGCGAGAAGCTCTATCGTCAGAAAAAAATAATTATGTAACTTTTGCCGTGTTTTTGCGGGAAGCCAAAGGTCTGGAGCTTAACACAGCCAAAGCCATTCTAACCACCCTACCGACACCAAGTGATTTTTCCACTGTTTTCGATGTGTATAACCCTTCCCAACTATTATTTGCGAGAAGCTCAATCGTCAGAAAAAATAATTATGTAACTTTTGCCGTGTTTCTGCGTGAAGCCAAAGGTCTGGAGCTTAAAATAGCCAAAGCCATTCTAACCACCCTACCGACACCAAGTGATTTTTCCACTGTTTTCGATGTGTATAACCCTTTCCAACTATTATTTGCGAGAAGCTCAATCGTCAGAAAAAATAATTATGTAAATTTTGCCGTGTTTTTGCGTGAAGCCAAAGGTCTGGAGCTTAAAACAGCCAAAGCCATTCTAACCACCCTACCGACACAAGTGATTTTTCCACTGTTTTCGATGTGTATAACCCTTCCCAACTATTATGCGAGAAGTTCAGTCGTCAGAAAAAATAATTATGTAACTTTTGCCGTGTTTTTGCGTGAAGCCAAAGGTCTGGAGCATAAAACAGCCAAAGCCATTCTAACCACCCTACCGACACCAAGTGATTTTTCCACTGTTTTCGATGTGTATAACCCTTCCCAAGTATTATTTGCGAGAAGTTCAATCGTCAGAAAAAATAATTATGTAACTTTTGCCGTGTTTTTGCGTGAAGCCGAAGTTCTGGAGCTTAAAACAGCCAAAGCCATTCCAACCACCCTACCGACACCAAGTGATTTTTCCACTTTTTTCGATGTGTATAACCCTTTCCAACTATTATTTGCGAGAAGCTCAATCGTCAGAAAAAAATAATGATGTAACTTTTGCCGTGTTTTTGCGTGAAGCCAAAGGTCTGGAGCTTAAAACAGCCAAAGCCATTCTAACCACTACCGACACCAAGTGATTTTTCCACATGCCGTGTTTTTTCGATGCGTATAACCCTTCCCGACTATTATTTGCGAGAAGCTCTATCATCAGAAAAAAAATAATTATGTAACTTTTGCCGTGTTTTTGCGTGAAGCCAGAGGTCTGGAGCTTAAAACAGCCAAAGCCATGTTAGTTGCAGAGCGTAGTTTAAAGTAGTCAACTATTTTTTAATAGTGGAACATAAAACAGTAAATAATGCGAGGTCTATTTGCCGTGTTTCTCTACTTTCGACGCGTATAGCCCTTCCCAACTATTAGTTGCGAGAAGCTCAATCGTCAGAAAAAAATAATTATGTAACTTGTGCCGTGTTTCTGAATGAAGCCAGAGGTCTGGAGCTTCAAACAGCCAAAGCCATGTTAGAAGCAGAGCGTAGTTTAAAGTAGTCAACTATTTTTTAATACTGGAACATAAAACAGTAAATAATGCGAGGTCTATCTCAGTGATCTTCACCCACACCACAGCTAGTGGTAAAGTATCAGATGTTCGTCGATACAGAGACTAGATTTCCATAGTTGCGTTTTTGCAGATACCATGGTATCTGATACCACGGTCTAAAGTCGTTTTTGCAGTTATCGTGGTATCTGGCCAGTTATCGTGGTATCAGATATTCAGATACTACGGTCCGACCGTGGTAACTGGTCGTGGTATCTGAAAAGTCATCTCCCTTTCATCAAATTTTGTCAGATTGGTGAGAAAGAAGTTTTGCACTTAGTGATGTAACTGGATATCTGTTTTTCTTTTGGGATGCCTTCGAAAAGTGCAATTTCGGCAATCGTCGTTTTTGCAGAGCACCGTGTATCAGATACCACGATAACTGCAAAAACGACTAATTGCAGATCCAGTTACCGTGGTAACAGATACCAAGGTATCAGCAAAAAACGCAACTATTATATTGGTAGAGATAGGAAAGGCACTGATCCTTATTTGTGTCCAATGTGTGGTATTGAAGGAGAGGATTTGGTACATTTGATATGTTATTGCGAGGAGTTGAAAGAATTAAGAAAGGAAGTTTTTGGTCGGGAGGCTTGGGAGGAAAGGGATATGGTTTTAAGTATGGGAAGTAAGTGTTTTGGTGTGATCCGAAGTCTGGGTAGATTCCTGAAGCTAGCTATGGCCCACCGTGAACTATTTTTATAGAAGTTGATTTTTTGGTTTGTTGTTGGAGTGTATGATATCTTGTTTTTGTTATTGTGTTATTTTTCCCGCCATGGCCCTTGGGCTTCATTGGGAATAAATTCTTTCATTCATTCATCTTATATAGGTAGATAGATTTAGATATTTTTATTGATCTAACTTGTAGCGCCGACATGGCACTAAATACGTCGTCATTTCATGTGTTAAAATACTTGAATATATACAGTTATTACATAAAAGAAAATAAATCACTTGGAATTCACTTGTTTTGTTAATCTTCTTAGTGAAATATGGCACAAAAGAATTCGAATACCAGTTAGTGCGACATTTATCTGGCACCAAGAGATATTGGTGCCGCGTCCGTCCTGTACCCGATGCTAGATCGGGCAGAATCTTTATGTTCTTCACTCGCAAGGATTGATCGGCCAAAACGTAAAATTAATTTTTCCCGGGGGACATGGATCGTTCGCTGACTTGACTGACATTGAGCAAAATAATACTAGGAGTAGCGTCAGGACCTATGCTTTCCTTGCTTCGCAAACGGGCCACGGTCAAAGCGCCGCCCACGACGCTTCCGACGTTTAAAGTGAGACAAATTTGCTGGTTTAGGAATTCTAGTAAAGCTAAGCTGCAGTCTGCACACATCGAGGAAACTGAGGAGGTTGTATCTTTTTTTTTTTGCTCTGTTCAGAATATGAAGTTATTGGAGCCAGCGCTTTTGCACGACCGATTGAGTTTCAGTAGGGACGTTTATTATCGCTAGTGGTGCTAGTGTCGCTGCTGTTAGAGTGTGTGTCACTTTTTTTAAGTCTTGACGCTACTTTCTAGTGTTATTTTGCTCTGTTTCCAAGGCACTGGCGGAAAATAGCGTAGCGCGAGAGCAGCTCTTGGAGGCCAAGCGAGTTTTAGTCGAAGTCGCAAAACAGCCAGCGCATAAGCTCGCGGAGCTTTTCCAGACCGCCAGAATTACCCTTGGAACCTACCGTTTTGCTCGTCGATTGTTAAAGACGTATGTTCTTGTACACTGTCAGAAGTTTCATAACAGAAAACACGAGGATGCGCGGTTTCAACAGATAATGCGTAACAGATAACACTTCGGATTTTATCTGTTGTGTTTGAAAACGTTATGCATGAAATGTTATACATAACAAGCTTTGTTCGGAAGAGCCAAAAAAGCATCTACTGATTTTATTCCTCATCGTCATGATGTCGGAAAACTCAGCAGATACTTTTTGGCGGTTTTTCGGTTCTTCCCGATGGTAACGCTTTTAGTCCGTACCGCTTATGGACGTATCTTCCCGAACCGTGGGCGCTACAGTCGGAAAGATTTAGAAAATTTATATAGCTTTTTGTGCTCCGTCCATTTTATTTCGTTCTGGTGTCGCACGTGTTCTACGGAAGAAGGAGTTGCAGAAGATGAGAAGATGCTATTTTAAGTATGCGAAGCACCTGCTTTATTTGCCAACATTATACCACTGCCACATGCTAACGGAGCGTTTCCGAGTTAAAGATGCAAGCGTCACACTTTTGGAAATTTCGTCGGCTCTTCCAAAATCATGGACAACAGGGCCCAGCCAGCACATGACACTCTACATTCTTTTCTGTCCGATGAATGAAAATTTGTATATTGTATCTGTTGTGTTTAATTTAATTCTTTTATTTTATTTTACATACTTTTCAAATGGCGGGTCAGAAATAAATTACTTACTTACTTACTTCCCGAACAGGTTGTGGGATAATCTACACCGGTGAGGGATAACCAGATACCAGGTAGTCCGTAAACGGGTTATATGACTGGGGTCTGGGGAGCAGTCACCATAGTGAACGTAAAAAAGCCCTATAGGTAAGACCAGGGCCACCGGTCTTTCGAGGACAAAGAACGCCATCCTGCCCCCCTTACTAAGAAACAAACTATGTTTTTATCAATCAATCAAGTTTATCATCCAAATAGCTAACAGCTAGAACTGGGATGCAATATTTACGAAATACGCAGACCCGAAACAAATTAACTAATACACTTACAGGATATGACCAGAAATAAATGATGGGATGAAACTACGTAAAAATTGGGCTGAAGAATCGGCAGGATATGGAGAAAACTGATTGCCAGTATTCCTCTCGGACCGACGCACAGATTTTTATTCCATTAGTTTAATTTTCTTACTGTCTGTTTTAATTCTGATTTGTTTTTCCAGCTGGTCGTCTTTGTAATTATGAGGTCACCCCGCAGTCGAAGGCTGAGCTATATGAAGATTTTGAGGAATATTTTAAAACTCTAAACCTCAGTTGTAAAGATGGCGCGTCGGGCAACTTGACGTTCACCGTGCCACCTAATGCGCCAAGTACACTTTATTATCAGGTAAGAACAATAAGGATACCTATACCAATAACAAAACTTAGAAAAGAGCATGCTTAAAGGACCTGTCTTACCTATATTACTAACGCAATCTACTTCCATAATCAGATGTTTGTGAACCCGGAGAACCCAGTTTTGTACAGTATATTCTAACCCCTCTAACAAAACCCCGCTGATTTTCTCACTTGCCGTGTTTTGCTACCTTCGATTTGTATCACGCTGTCGACGGTTGTCTGCGAGAAGTCTTTCCATCATAAAAAACGGTTATGTCAATTGTTTCCCTGTTTTCGCTATAACGCAACGGCTATCGGAAGAGGCATAAAACAGCTAAAACCGCGGGTTATTTTTTGAAAGCACAGCCTAGTTTTAAAGTATTCAAATATTATAAATACTGGAAGTTGAGTAGTAAATAGTGCGAGGGGTCCTTTAAAGTTTAACTCAAAAGCCAAATTATTTTTGTGTCATTTAATTGTATACACTGAGGAATTTGGATTCTGTTAAGGTTTTTTTTTTCCACTATCTGCTCTAGGTATGACGCTCAGAATATCTGCGGCCGTCTCCACAACGTAAATTCTACTATGACGCAGGGAATTTTACTCCCACCACAAACCCGGCTTATCAGTGGGCAGTAGTGTGCTTGGTGAAGACTGCTTAGTGCCTCAAAAAAAAAAAAATCTTTCTGGTGAGGCATACAACACAGATACAAGCGCACACTATGCCGTAAATCACACGGAAATTCCTGTATTTGAAAATCGATTATTCGTGAATAGCAGAACAACGAAGTAACGCATTTTCAGCGGGTCTTCAAGTCAGTTTAAGTGAATAAGTATGGGTAACTTGATTGTCCTATCCCAGCCATTTTCAGTTAAACTTTAAAGGACCTCTCGTACCTATAATGCCAATGATACCTACTTCCGTAACAGCATTCATTAGTTCTTAAACCCGGAGACCCGCATTTCGTCTGTTAGATTCTGAACCCGTTAACGACACCGCACAAATCTTTGCACCCTCTGCGATTTACTAGTCAAATTCGCATAACGCTCCCGAAGATTGTTCGCGTCTCATGCTAGCTATGTGTAAAGACCGGTTATATGAATTTTGCCGAGATTTTGCTAGAATTTAGTGGGCTTGGGAAAAGGCTTAAAACAACCAAGGCCGTGGATGATTTGTTAAAAAGGAGAGACAAGCTATACAGTATTCAGATAGTTTTCAATGTTGGAACATGAACAGTAAATGGTGCGAGGTGTGCTTTAAGGGTACTTAAGTACTCAAGTACTTTCATAATAGTCAGCACGAGGTTCAATACCTTGTTTATCATCTTAGCTGAAACTGAATGGGCATTAGGAATCTAATGATTCTTTCTGCGAGCCTAAAGTGGTTGTTCGAAGAATAGCTAACTATGTAGCTTTTTCTTCATCAGCTATGTACCCGATGAAAAATTTGTAGCCTGCGTAGTTGTATGATAGTTGTACGAAAAGTTGCATGTATTGGTATGTAATAGTAAAGAATACTATCATTTAATGTGCCTCAGACTGGGCCAATCTTAAGCAGAGTATCCAGTAGCATCCTGTTTTGCTGTAGTAGCATCCAGTCTTGCTAATAGTAGCATGTAGTAGAATGCAGTAATACGGTAGCCTTGACATATAAGCATGTAGTAGCATGAGTTCGTCCTGCATGCTACTTTTTCGTACAACTCCATACGAATATTTTGAGATAAATTTGTCATCGGGTAGCCTAGAGCTGACGAAATATCAATTCAATCCATTTAAAATGTTAAAACTGAAAATTGCCGCTCCGTTAATTTCCCTTCGTAAATATTTGGGAAGTTCCCGCCCACTGATGGAAAGATGCTTGGGTTGGGAAAACTCTGACCGTGAATTTGTCGTCATTTTGTTCCAAACCTCTTATCTATGTTGTCCATGTCAGTAGTATCTAGTAAGACCCCCCCCCCCCCTCGCACAGTCCAATGAAAAATTTATCTCAAAATAGTAGTATGAAGTTGTCCGAAAAAATAGTATGTAGTACCAACTGATGCTACTACATGCTTCTACTTCAAGGCTACCGTGTTAATGCATACTACTGCATGCTACTATTAGCACGACTTGATGCTACTATGGCAAGACAGGATGCTACTGGATACTACTACATAAGGTTGGACTAGTCTGAGGCACATTAAATGATAATATTGTTTGCTACTATATAGTATTACATGCAACTTTTTCGTACAACTACCATACAACTACGCAGGCTACAATTTTTCATCGAGAGTGGCTGCACCTGTCCCGACATTACAGTTGACACTGTGCGTGCGTTACGATCGCATTCTTTCGTCCATGGGTAAAGTTCCCAGGTTTAATTGCTATTATTTACAAGATTATTTTTCTGGAATCGAATTGTCTTCCTGGGATCGACTAAAAAGAGGCACGGCATGGCGCAGGAGGCACGAGTAATAAAAAGAGATTAGCAAGTAGTAGAAGTAGACAAGCACGTGAGAATTCGCAACTCCAGAGCCGAAAAGAAGGCAGGTTAGAACATGGTTCCTGCCCCTCACTCTGAGCCCTGAAAGAGACCTTTTAGTTTTGGGCCTCTTTTAGTACCATGTACCCTCATATACCATGTCGTGCCTCTTTTTAGTTGATCCCTTTCTGAGGGTTCGGAGGTTTCAGGTAGTTGGGAAGGAGGGGGAAGTCTTCGACAAGAGAATTAGGGAGATGAGATCCTCGTGTACCACCTCCGATACTTAACCCTTTGGCTGGGTTGACCGTGGGTCAGGATAACATACCATTCTGACGGGCGGTAAAACCCGAACAAATCAGTTGCTTCACGACACGAGACGGGGGAGGCAAAGATCGTAGAACGGCATTTGGAATGTGCAAGAGGTCTGGTCCTTTGAAAAAAAAGGAAAAGGAAAAAGTTAAAGGGAAGAGAAAGAGAAAGCAAGTTTTATATAATTTTTTGTGTCGCTTTGAGCTGGTTTTGAAAATAAAAATTAGGAGTTTTGGATTTTTTTTAATGCTCTTTTTGTCACAGTTAATGAATCCGTTGCATAATTCCCATCTTCACTTACACATTATTCGATCCCGTGAAAGGGGAAGTGAACTGTCTAGTTAAAGTTTAACCGAAAAGGGCTGGGATACGACAATCTAGTTACCCATCACTTATTCACTTGAATTGGCTTGAACACCCGCTGAAAATGCTTTACTTTTGTTGCTCCGCTATTCACGAATAATCGATTTTCAAATAGTAGAATTTCCGTGTGATTTGTGGTACCTCTATGCGCTTGTATCTGTGTTGTATGCCTTACGAGAAAGATTTATGAATTTTTTGGTTTGTTCAGGCACTAAGCAGTCTTCACCAAGCTCACCACTGCCCACTCAAAAGCCGCGTTTGTGTTGAGAGTAAAATTTCCCGCGTCATTTGTGGGGAGGGCCGCAGATAGTCTGAGAGCCTGGTCACACTGGGCTCAAAACGCGGCCTATTCTACAAACAACTGAAAATCCCTAGGGGACGTGAGATTTGATGGTCTTTGCGGCAGCTTGGGGATAATGAGCAGACTTCAAGTAGTTGTCAATTAGGGTCCCTGTAACATAATTACACAAACTGTTTTGCTCTAATTGATCTCCTGAATTTAAAACGACAACATTCAGAATTAGCTGTATCTTGTTCTTTTTCTTTTTTCCACTTTTGCAACCCAAAAAGCCAGGAAATGAGCCCAGTTTGACCAAGCTCTGAACGCCATAACTAGAGCAGATAGTGGAAAATAAAAAAATCCCTTAGAAGAATCCAAATAATTCAGTATATTCAGTTAAATGACACAAAAATAAGTTGGCTTTGACGCAGATTTTTATGAAAGTATATGGTCTAGCTATTAGTCAGTTGTAGACCGATTGTGTGTATTGTATTATATTTTCTCTACTCGCCAGCTTTGGCGGATACAAATAAATGAATTGAATTGAATTGAAAGTTGAACTTTAAACTTGCCTCGGAAGGATCGCTGCTCCATACCTGGCTACCATCAGCCAACTCCGATCGCAACTAGCAGAACAAGAGCTAGAAGCTGATATTTGACGGTGCAAAGGAGCCTAATGTCTCAGTCACGTCTTTTTCTATTTCTAGTGTTTTACTCATATGTCTCTTGGATGGAAGATCAGCATAGTGGATTCTACAGAACGTGCTGGCGGACAGCAAGCGGGACAGCGCAGTAGTGCAAGTGTACCACTCCTAAGTGTTTTGTTTATTTCCGTATCTCTGCTGCTACAGTTATAGCAAATAATCCTATTGAAGTGAGTAGGATGTTCGCTAGCGGAAGTTTGAACTACTTAGGGCAGAGGATTTGAAAAGTGGAAGCATGTGTTTATGAAAAGATTTTTGCTGCCGGAACTAGTGATTATTGAATAGTGTGGAAAATAGTGGCGCAGCTTGTGTTGAGATCAAGCTGCAATTGAGTGTTTGGTACTAAAGTTGAAGTCAGGGCTTGAGACACGGACAAAGCACGTGTTTGTTCAGAAAATGTACTGCCAACCAGTTCACGACAAATCCATGATTTTGGGATGTATTTGATGGTGCAAAATGGATACGTCAGGTGAATTTTATTAGAGCTATATTTCGGCTCTTCTAGGCAAGTGTCCTCTTCAGGCTCAAAGACGCTCAAGTTTATGGTTTTTTCCACAAGTTCCTTTTTCCAACTTGAACGGCTTTGAGCCTGAAGAGGACTCTTGCCAAGAGGGGTCGAAATATAGCTCTAATAAAATTCAGTGACGTATCCGTTTTGCACTATCAAATATGATTCGCAGTAAGCTTGGACTGAAGGAATATTTGATTTTCGGATAGCCTATGGCATATGCTGGTAGCCTACCCTATATGCTGTACCCCAACCCTTTAAAGTACTGATGATTCTAGTGAAGTTAAGACATCAACCAGGAAAAATTCATTTTTAGTGGAGTAGGTCAGGTTTAGGGTACCCACTAGCATTTTGCATAGGGGTAATCAGCGGATGACAACCCGAAAAGTCAGCGCGATGGTATACTGCTTCTGACCGGACTGAGGAGCTGTAGTTGTATCCCATTGTTCGTACACAAACTATTAGCTGCGTTTTTACTGCCATCTGAGCGTGTTCCACCCTTCTAACAATAGTAACTGTTAGTTACTATTTTCGTTCCAACCTCATAAAAAGTTACTACGCTGACCGTTCCAACATTCTCAAAATGGTCACTAATACCAAGAACAAATAATCAGATAGAACTTATGTCTTTAGTCGCATGCAGCGACTATGAAAACCCCGACAAAATTGAGCGGACCTAGAGGTATTTACTCTAGCTTTGAGCTGATGTTGATACCCGTTTACTCTTCCGTCTTCACCGTTGCTTATCGCACAAGAAATACTGAAGGAGGTGTACTCCGCGCGCCGATCCGCTCTGGAGCGCGTCCATAGAACCAATGCTAGATTTCCTCTTCGGCGACTTAACAGCGATATAGCTGTATGGCGTATGTAGAGGTAACGAAACGTGATGTGGCGCGAAGCTAGTAAACTCCGCTCATTTGCGTCGGGAGTCGGCCGTATTCTGCTGGAAAATAGAAAAATCGTTCCAGCCTTGACGGCAAAAAGCCGGAATTCGCGACGTCATGCGTAGTAACTCCTGTAAGTAGGGTGGAACACGCCCTAGTTAACCGACCTGCAGGATTCCCCACTATATGCCATTCTCGTCCTTCTGTTAACCGACCTAATTCCTTATAAGTTGTTTTTTTTTTTCGCCGTCTGCCGGTCGGTTTACCAAGCTGTGGTCAGATAGATAGAGATATAGATAGAAATTTCTATTGATCTAACTCGCAGCGCCGACATGTCCTTAAATACGTCGACCATTACATTTAATGTGTTAAAATACTTGAATATATACAATTGTTACATAAAAGAAAATAAATTACTTGGAATTCACTTGTTTTCTGTTAATTTTCTCAGTAAAACGAAGGAATTCGAATACTGGTTTGTGCGACATTTAACTGGCACCAGGAGATTTTGGTGCCGCGTCCATCATGTCGCCGGTGCTAGTACCGGTTGTTTTTTTCTTGTTTTTTTTCTGAGGTTGGAGTTCCGCTCAACCGATCTACTCTATTTCTGAAGCTCTATTTCTGAACCGATCTACTCTATTTCTGAAGCAGGAAGTTCGTTCATGCAAAATGCTAGAAATTGCGAGAAAAGCCGTTTATGTGCAAACAGGATGAGATGCCAAAAACACGGCTTATAGTAGTCGGTTAACTGGATGACGAAGAATTGGCAAAAACGCAGCTATTAACTCGAGTGTCTCCAGCTCGAAATTATTCAAACGCTCATGGTTCTGTTGCTCCTTGTTACGCCAGGACAGTCAGGAACATTGAGAATTTCAACGGAATACTTGGAGTATCGCTGACGCTTTGCAGTGAGGCAGCTGTGCGAAACAAGAGGTTGTTGAAAACTGTGCGGTGCTATCGTGAAAGAGGTTACTGTCATCGTAGAAGCAAACTTTAAGACATTTTTCCCAGTGTACCTGGCTCGGTTACCTTAGACTTCTACTAAACCTATGAGCTTGGTCACACTGGGCTCAAAAAGCCGCCTATTCGACAACCAACTGAAAATCCCTAGGGGACGTTAGTTTTGATGGGCTTTGTGGCAGCTTGGGGATAATGAGCAGACTGCAATTAGGGGTCAATTAGGGTTACTGTAACATACTTAAAGACGCTGTTTTGCTTTAATTGATCTCCCGAATTTAAAACGACAACGTTCAGAATTAGTTGTATCTTGTTTCTACTTTAGCAGCCCAAAAAAAACAGGAAATGAGCCAAGTGGGACCAAGTTTCAAGACTCGAACTTCAAATCTCCCGGCTTATTATCTACAACTGAAAGCTACGGCCAGATTAATGTCTGTTTGGGATAGACGATTTGAGCAACCCCCCCCCCACCCTCCTCCCAAGTCCCCTATATATTTAAAACTGGGTTTAAGTCTAAAGCAAAAGTTTGTTCCTGAGATTTTCCGAATAAAACCGAATCTTTGTCGGAATTTGGGAGCCGAATTTTCAGATAGTTCAGTTCAAGTTCTTTTTATTGACTAACTTATATATATACAAAACCAACATAATACTACATAGACAAAAAGCAAAATCTATTTATTAAACAGAATCCCAAGGGCTCTATGGCGGCGCTCGTTGGTTGGGAAACAGCTATCTTTATAATAAAATCAAAGAATTCACCAGGTGTTCTCGCGAATACAACCGACCACCATGTAAAAAAAAAGAAGAAAAAAAATCATCGAGATTCGTTTAATTCCCTTAATCGTAACCCCAGTCCCCACGCTGACGATTTAGGGGAGGGGTGAATACCTATACACGCCTCTGTAAGGGAGGGGGGAGTAGTGGCAGACGTTGGACACACTTACCGGAAGCAGTTCCAAACCTTGGCTGACTTTTTCATTGATTCACTGTTCATACTAACGTGTTTTGGTTTTTACGGAAATCCAGCCAGGAATTCCACACTGTAAAAAGTTTCTTCGAGTAAGGATTAAAGTTAACTGCGGTAGTTGCTACTGGGATTAATCTTATCTCTACTGAGATAAGATTAATCCGAATTTGAGATAAGATTGTCTTTTCAGAGACAAGATTAATCCGAATTAGAGATAAGATTATCTTTACAGAGAAAAGATTAATCCTAGTAGCAAATACTGCAAGATTATAATATAGATAGCGCTTTAGATAAGGGGCTTGTACCGTGACCAATACCATAAACAATTTTTCATAAACACGGTACAAGCCCCTTATCTAAAGCGCCATCTATATTATAAATTTACGTGACATGGGGATGTGACCTGGTTAGATGAATTTGCCTTCGGGCGGGATCACTGTTCCTGTGGCTGGCTTCTACCAGACTACTGTAGGGGTTTGCGAACTCTGTTCACAAGCCCCTCGGTAGCTCAGTGGTAGAGTGACTGCCTTGTAAGCAGAGGGTCCTGGGTTCAAATCCCGGCTGAGGAGCATTTTTGTCTATCAGTTCACTACTTGTAAATGACTGCAAGATTTTTTTTTTGCAGTGCGGCATGACAAAAGGAATCCGGTTTGTATAGCCTAAAGTAGGCTTAAATGCTTGGGTGACATCGGTTGTGCAGTGTTGCAGTTGTTATTCTGCTTTGGTACGACTACTATTTTATAAATTTTGAAATTTTATTTTTGGCTGTTATAAAACTTCTTTGTTCGGACCAGAACCGGATTATCTGCAGCTGTATTCAAATGAACCCACGCCGCAAACGTTCCGCAGCCGAACGTGGCGGCTGTAGACTAGAGGCAGTCGATAGGCAAAGGCAAAACCCAACCCACTACATCGCTACAAGTTCCTTGTCGCACAGCAGACTAGCTCTTCACTTACTATATTTGACGGTGCAAAACGGATAAGTTAGCTACGTTTTATTAGAGCTATATTTCGGCCCTTCTTGGTAAGGGTCCTCTTCCGGCTCAAGTCGTTGAAGCTGGAAAATGAACTTGTGGAGAAACAATTACAGATTCTTCCTTAAATATCTGATCTTACGAACTTCTTCTCTGAAAATTGGTTGGAGTTAAAGCTGGTGCTGTGATTTCATTCTGGACACGGCTGCTGTTTTTGCTGTTCGATTCGGTTGTCGAAAGGGTAGAGATTCTTCTGCATTTTGATTTTGGAGAACAGCAAAACTGTTGGCAAAACGACGTCCCTAAAATAAAAGGCTAGTGAGGCGTAGGCTATCCCTGAGAACAAGAGCTGGAAGCTCATACGTCACTTGCAAAACTGGGTCAGAGGATTAAAGTAGGAATTCGTCAATTCGTGGGTTTGTTGTGATCATTTGTAAGCAAAACCCTTGAGATAAGAATGGTCATGGGTCCTTGGAAATCACGAGGATGTATTGTTCCTAAAAACTATTTTATTTGTGCATTTGGCCGTGATGATGCGCACTTTCAGGGCGCTAGAGATTCATCTGTAATGAAAATGTATATTTTACTCAAATTTTTGTTTGTATTTTAAGAAATTCAGTTGTAAGCAAGCCCCTTGAGGCAAAAATTATCATGGGCCTGTGGGAATCATGCATAAATATCGTTTGGTTAAAGTATTTTTTGATATTTCATCGCACTTTAAGGGTACTAAAAATTAGTTCTTGAGCAACACCCTTGAGATAAAATGTTGCTGTACTGTGTGGATTAGTACTTTAAGGGATGGTCGGATCTGAGAAGTGACAATTTCTAAGCCAATCTTGTCAAGTTTCTAATGTTCAAGCCAAGTTTCATCGCCCTAACACATCTGGAAGTACCTTAATTCACGATCATCGACACCCCCCCCCCCCCATCAGATCCCCTCGTAGTGCCCGAACCCGGTCCGGTTTTATCGCTGATGTATCTAGTTCTTGTCCTTGTTCTTCCCACCAAGTTTCATCCCAATCGCACTCTAAGCGTGTCACAAAGCAAAGATTTCCGTCCCCCCCCCCCCCCCCCACGTTCATCGAATCCGGTCCGGACTGAAAACGGGACATCCGAGACACGAGGTCTTTCCAAATATCAAGTTTCGTTAAGATCCGACCACTCGTTCAAAAGTTATACATACCTCAAGATTCCAGATTCCCCTCCCTCCACTCCCCCACGATGGTTGGGCCCGAGAACTGACTATTTCTAAGCCAATCATGTCAAGTCTAATGTCCAAGCCAAGTTTCCTCGTCCTAGCACATCTGGAAATATGGTCATCTGGTCAATGATAAACCAAAAAGGGTTATTATTTTCGTTGACGTCCTATGCTATTCGTTGTAAAAGAATATTTTGAGAATATAATGAATTTGAATTTGAATGCCTTAACTCGCGATAACCGGACCCTCCCCCCCCCCCCTCTAACTCCCCCCACAGTGCCCAAATCCGATCCGGTTCTATCATTGTGCTTGTCCTTCCCACCAAGTTTCGTCCCAATCGCTCCACTCTAAGCGTGTCACAAAATCTCCGGTTCCCCCTCAGACCCCCCCCCCCCCCCTCCACTTTCATCGGATCTGGTCCAGACTGTAAATGTGTGATCCGAGACACGAGGTCTTTCCAGATATCAAGTTTCGTTAAGATCGGATCACCCGTTCCAATGTTATACATTTCTCAAGATTCCGGATTCCAACTCCCTCCACTCCCCCCCCCCCACGGTGGTCGGGTCGGGAAGTTGACTATTTCTAGGTTAATCTCGTCGGATTCCTGACTTGCCTGCCAAGCTTCATTGTCCCAGCCCACCCAGAAGTAGCTTAACTCCGTATCACCGGAATTCCGGACCCCCCCCCCCCCTCCAACTCCCCCCATAGTGCACGAATCCGGTCCGTTTCTGTCAATGATGTACCTAGGGCTTATGCTTTTTCCTCCCACCAAGTTTCATCCCGATCGCTCCACTCTAAGCGTGTCACATGATTTCCGGTTCCCCCCTCCGACTCCCCCCCACATTCATCAGATTCGGTCCGGACTTGAAGTGGGACATCTGACACATGACGTCGTTCCAAATATCAAGTTTCATTAAGATCCTATCACCCGTTCGAAAGTTATGCATGTCACTAAATTCCGGATTCCGGCTCCCCTTCCTCCCCAACGATGGTCGGATCGAGCAAGTGACTATTTCCAAGCTAGTTTGGCTGGGCCCCTAATATGCCTGCCAAGTTTCATCGTTCTAGCACATCTGGAAGCACCCTAACTCGCAAACACCGGACTGACCGACCGACAGACCGAAGGAAAAGTGATCGGTATCTGGCACTTGACCGGAAGGCAAGTGCATAAAAACCAAAAGTGGAAGAGCGTGAAAACGCGCCAAATTTTCTGTTTCGACTTGATTTTGTACATACTACGCAACTTTTTACATTGTAGTTTCTTAGAGGCAACTCGCTGTGTTTAAAAAAGAAAAAAAGTCGGTAAAGAAAAAAAAAAATGCTCGGGACACCCCTGATGGTGCTTGATCAAATTTCAAGTCGGGTGTTTTCAAAAACAATTGGACTGACGGCCCCGGTCCCGTAATATTGATTTTTGTACGGCAGGTATGGTTTTCTAAACTATTGTGATATTTCAGCTTGAGATACATTGCATTGTTATGAAGTGCCAAGCCAAGGCCTTGAAATCATGTTATTATGGCACTTGCAGCCTCTGGCTCAAGTGCCATATACAAATCACAATTCCGTCTGTCGGTCTGTCGGTCGGTCCGAGTTTTTTGTCACACTTTTTCGAGTTAGGGTACTTCCAGATGAGCTAGGACAATGAAACTTGGCAGGAATATCAGGGACCTGATCAAAATAACCTGGAAATAATAAGTTTCCCGATCCGACCATATGCCGGGGAGTGGGGGCGCTGGAAACTTGAAAATTTAGGGCATTTTGTCACACTTTTTCGAGTTAGGGTACTTCCAGTTGTGCTAGGACCATGAAACTTGGCAGGCGTATCAGAGACCCGACCAAACAAACTTAGAAATAATCAGTTTTCTGATCCGACCATTTTGGGGGGGAGTGGAGGGCAGGGGAATCCGGGAAATTTAGAAGTGTGTAACTTTCGAACGGGTGATCGGATTGTAATGAAACTTCATAACTGAATAGGATATATGTCTGTAATGTCCCATTTAAAGTCTTGGCCTGATTCAGTAGCCAGGGGGGAGTTAGGGGGGGGAGACCGGAAATTTCAAGAAACGGTTAGAATGGAGGGATCGGAGTGAAACTTGCTGGGAAGAACAAGCATCTGCTCTAGATAAGTCCTTTAGACCATTGTACTGGATCCGGTGACTTATGGGGGGGGGGGGGAGGGGGTTTCCCGGAATTCCGGTGATGGTGGTTTTGGGGATTTTCACGATGAAACTTGGCAGGCATATCAGGGACCCGATCAAACTGACTTCAAAATAAAAATTTTGTCGATCTGATAATGTGGGGGGAGTGGAGGAGGGGAATCCGAAATTTTCAGTCATGCGTACTTTTGGAATGGGTGATCGGATTCGACTGAAATTTAAGAATTGAACAGAGGACATTTCTCCAATGATCTTCTTCATATCCGGACCGGATCCGGCAACTATTGGGGGGGGGGGGGGAATACGTGACCCGTTTAGAATGGAGGGATGGGGATGGAACTTTGAGGGAAGAACAAACAGATGCTCTAGGTAAGTCATTTACTGAATCGGATGGCTACGGGCACCGTGGGGGAGCTGGGGGGGGGGGGGGGCGGAAATCTTGAGAAACGGTTAGAATGATGGTATCGGAGTGAAACTTGCTGGGAAGAACAAACATTTGATCCATGTAAATCTTTTACATAATTTGACTGGATCCGGACACTTGAGGGGGGGGGGGGGGAGGAAGGGGTTTCCCGGAATTCCATTTTTTGGGGGATTTTCACGACGAAACTTGGGAGGCATACAGGGACCCGGTCAAACTGACTTGGAATAAAAAAAATCCTCGATATGATACTCTTGGGGGGGGGGGTAGTTGAGGGAGGGGAATCCGGAATATTGAGTCATGCGTAACTTTGGAATGGGTGATCGGATTCGAGTGAAATTTAATAATTAAACAGAGGACATTTCCGGACCGAATCCGGCTATTATTGGGGAGGGCGGAAAATACTTGACCCGCTTAGACTGGTGTGATCTGGATCGAACTTCGTGGGGATGACAAACAGATGCTCTGGATTAATCATTTACAGAACCGGATTGGCTCCGGGTATTTTGGGTGGAGCTGGAGGAGGGGGGGGGGGGTCTGGGATTCCGGTGACCGCGCGTTCAGGTACTTCCAGATGTGCTAGGACGATGAAACTTCGCTGGAATATTGGAGACTCAACAACATTTGCTTAGAAATTGCTACTTCCCAAATCCGATTATTCCTTAAAGTACCAATCTTGACCGCAAAGTAAAAAAATACTTTTAAGCAATATATGCATTTTCATGATGCCCATCAGCCCATTAGCATTTTTGCCTCAAGGGTTTTGCTTACAAATGAAGTTCCATCTCCCTTAGAGTGCGCATCTCAACCGCAAAGTCGAAACTTACTTTTGATCATCTTAACCCATGCTAGTGCCATATGAGCTTACAGCTCTTGTTTTTCCCTTGGTGTTCTATTTTGGACTGTTTTTGGCAGGTTTTTGGATTGCGTTAGAAATAACTTTCGTTGTATGTGCGTGTATTCCTTTATACTGTTTCAGATCATCTTAGGGTAATTTTCATCGGCAAACATTTCAAATCTTCGCCGCGGTGTGAGTTTGAAATTTTTTGGTAAGAGCCTCGTTTTTGTTGCAATAGCGCTGCCGCATCGCTCCTGCAGCAATATGCGTGTTAGGATTCACTTTCTTCTTAGTTGAAGTGGCAGCGCTGCAGCATCTTGCAGGGAAGCGCGGACTTGGTCAGTGATTCTCGAGAAGTGCTGCCGTCTTCCTCGGAAGCACTGCAGTGCAAAAACGGATGTAGAAAGAATCAGTCTGGAATCGGCCGAGAAGTGGACCTGCAGCATGCAACAAAAACAAGGCTAAAGTCTAGCCTACTGAGCTGAAAAATATATTTATCGAGTGTGTGTGCCAGTTCTGGCATTCGATAGAGTAAAATGGTAGTGATTTGTTGGTTTAGGCTAACGAAAACTGACAGAAAATCTGTTAAAGATGATTCTATCAACAAATCAAAGATTATACTGTACTAAAAAGCTACCGTACCAGTGCTGCAGCAGTGCTGGCAGGAGCCAGAACTATGTACCAGAAGAGATATCCCAGAATCTGACCTCAAACCAAATTTTATATTTCCAGAAAAACTTTCCATTTGAAAGATCTCTGTAGCCAGGAAAGTATAAAGCAATGGTTTGCAAAAACAGTTGTTTGCTGGCTGGAAGAGCCAGGGAAGAGCATAGTCTAATCTTCTTCAGCACTTATAGTAAACAGAATTCTGATTTTTTTTCAGAATCGCATCATTTTAGACGAGCTCGCATTTCTCTCTCTTTAGAGAGAGAATTAGAGAGAGATTTACTGAATGATAAAAGCACAACCCTTTAAACCTTTTTAAACAGTTAAAGCAGGTCTGAACTAGAAATTCATCTAGCCTATGGTGTTCGACAGCAATATTTAAGCCCTTCTTGGAAAGGATCATTTAGTATTATGTGGGGTAGGCCAAAACACTCTGGCCGAAACTCAGGCCACAAATCAGATGGTCCATTGTCTCAATCCCCCAATATACAATTGACAGTATACCATCACTCTAAATACCTTTGATGATCACTCTAAACTCAGTTCATGAAAACACCACTCTTTTATTGGGGATTTACCCTCAAAATTCTTTATTGCTTGATCTGCACGATCTTCCTGCATCTTCTGGACAATTTTTTGGCTATTTTGATGGGTTCCAGCTCAATCTTGTCAATAAACTAACTCTTAATTGCTGGTCTCTAATTGCCTTGGATCTGAGAGACCTTACAGGGATTTAAGTAATTTCCTAACCAACCAGGGGCACGATGAGGACGTCGCTTACTCTTGGCAAGGATGGAAGAAACAAATCTGCAATATGGTCAGTTAGGCTTACAGCTTGACATGGATCCTTGCCAAGAACGGCTGAAATATCATTAATGTCATATCTGACTTTCCATTTTTAGCCATTATTTGGTATATGGTAATCCTGTCAGCTTGGGCTCAAGGAGTATTTACTGTAAGGTGATGTAAGTTTAGAAAAAAATTTGGTCAGTTTTGAGGTAACATAATTCAGGTTTGATGACCTTCCTGTAGCCTTGTTAGCCGACTTATATTACTTATCCATCCTACAACACTTGTTACATATCGAGTAAAATATATCTGAAGCTGTCTGGAAATGCCTCATCTTCACAAGCCTATGGGTAGGATAGCCACTATCAGGGGCATCACATAGGGTGGGGAGGGGACAACGCCCACCCTAATGTTGTAGTCCAGTCAGTAAACAGTCGATTTTTTTCTTGGAAACTGTCAGTTTTTCTTCAGAACAGTAGTTTTTCGTAAAATAGGCGATTTTTCTTAAAAACAGTTGTTTTTCTTACAAAACAACAGTTGAAAACAGTCGTGTTTTCCACATAAACATTTTGTAAAAATTACCAGCCAGTCGGTAAATACCTTGCCCCCCCCCCCCCAAACATTTTGGCTAGTAATGCCTCTGGCCACTATTAGCCACTCTGATTTATTTTCAGATTTGTCTGGCAAAAGTTTTAAAAAACGAATTCTTTTGGAAAAATTTGAAATTTTTTTATGATTGGATACTTATCCTGTTCTGTACTATAGCCCTCTACAATATTTTGCTTTTCTGCTGACCATTTCGACTGTATTAAGTTTCATTGACACAATAGATAATCCCCCCTAGTCTTTGAACCCTAGTCATGCCTCTAATTTTAGACTAATTGGAGCATTCTTTACTGATCTATAGTCTTTTGGCCTAGGTGTTTGTGATGCCAGAAGTCCTGTTTCTTTGTCATTTAATATGAAATTCATTTATATATTAAGTGTTATTTTATGAATTTCGTGAGGCGTATAAATTGTTGACCTCCCAGGTTAATTTTTTCCCTGTTTAAAGATATTGGGCAAATAAAAATGATTCTGATTTCCTTTTTCTTTTCAGAGCTAAGATATGGCTGGACTTCAGGCGTTCAAAAAAGGTTTGGAGCTTGCTCCTTTTAGTGTCACAAAAGAATTCGTCCGATATGCAAGAAAACCTATGTGGATGCCAACAGCCAAAAGTAAACTTTTCCGGGTCCCTCAAAAGCCAGTACTTCCAACAGATGAGCGTGAGGAAATTACACGTCTAGTCAAAAACTATAGAACTAGCATGAAGTCTGTGCGGATGTTTTTGGCAACTGAGCAAGACAAAATTGTAGCTGCCAGTTCAATTGGTGAAGATGCTGTCAGGCATCAAGAAGATGACCATTTGGCAGCATTAGAGTACAATAGGTAGGTTTATTTTTAATACTCAACATAGCTCAACAGTTCAACTATATTAATTTCACCATAAAATTTACAAAGTAAATGCTGTTCACTGCTAATAGGTACTAATAGTTTGCACCGGAACCAGGACCTGTTAATCATACTCCAATCTTTAACTTCTGCTTGAAACAAACTAACCTATCCTTTCTTCTCCTACACAGCAACATACAAGCAAGAACAGATAACAAAATCAAAGAAGACATTCAAAATGTTTGTATACCGACGACATGCTTATATTTATCACTCTTAGATGATGATAGGCTATTGCTAATTATTCACTGATGATGCATTAGGGGTATGGAAGGAACTTAGGAATCCCGGCGATGTTGACTCAAGCTGGTATTTATCACTCTTGGATGGTGATAGCCTGTTGCTAATTATTCACTGATGATGAATTGTGTGTGTGGAAGGAACTTAAGAATCCCAGCGTCGTTGACTCATGCAGATATTTATCGCTCTTAGATTATGATAGCATATATAGATAACTATTCACTGATGATGCATTGTGCGCGTGGAAGGAACTTAAGAATCCCGGCGTCGTTGACTCATGCTGATATTTATCGCTCTTAGATGATGATAGCCTATTGCTAATTATTCACTGATGATTCATTGTGTGCATGGAAGGAACTTAAGAATCCCGGTGCCGTTGACTCATGCAGATATGTATCACTCTTAGATTATGATAGCCTGTATTGCTAATTATTCACTCATGATGCATTGTGCGCATAGAAGGAACTTAAGAATCCCGGCGTCGTCGACTGTGTTCAGAGGGCGAGCAGCGCTTTCAAATAGCAACCTGAAGGAAGGGAATACATATGCAGGGCTAACACTCATAATGCCCACGATCACAGTGCCCACGATTCAAAATGCCCGTGATAAATGCCCACGACTCATAATAACCACGTCTCAAAATGCCCGCACGGTTAAAAATGCCCACGACTCAAAATGCCTACGACTCAAAATGCCCACCGTTCAGAATGCCCAATGCCCACGATTGAATTGTTTGAGGTGTTCAGTCCATAGTAAACTGGGACTAGTGATGAGTGAGAAACGAAAGCAGCAGACCGAGTATCAGAATGACGATAATCGTACGATGAACTGGTACGAACTGTTCGATTACGATATAATACCAAATTCTGGAAAAACAAACTGAATCACTAACAGCAGTCTTAAAACTGCTATTTCTAATTAAGAACAATTCTTACCTTCAGGATGCAAGATTTGGATCGCCTAGTTTGGCTTTATGTGTTGGAACAATTTTATATGGCATTTCTCGTACTTTTACGAAAACAATTCTGATTTGATCGACAATACAGTAATCCATTTCAATATCTTTCCGTGGTAGTCCTGTCCCTTGTAATCTTGTTGTCCTAGGACATTTTGACCCCCCTGCAGACAGTTTGAGTCGTCGGCACTTTGAACCAGGACGATTTTAGCCTACCCTAGTGAGCATTTTGAACTGTCGGCATTTTGGGCCGTTGACATTTTCGATTTCGGGGGCTTCAACCTCAATTGTGGGCATTTTGTGTCGTTGGCATTTTGAACCGTGGGCATTTTAATCGTGGACACTTTGATCGTGGGCATTTCAAACCGTGGGCATTTCGTGGGCGTTGTGAGAGTGAGCAAAAAGATCATGGTAATTTTGGGAACCACCAATATGCAGTTGTGTTGGTGTTTTTTTTCAGTTTATACTTGTTTATTTAAAAGTTGCTACTACGAAAGAAACACAAATCAATAGACGAAATTATACACAATAAAAAAAATCTTGTTGTGTTTGCTACTGGGATTTACCTTGTCTCTACTGAGATAAGGTTATCTCTAATGCGGATTAATCGTATCCCAGTAGAGATAAGATTAATCCCAGTAGCAAATACTGCAGTTAGCTTTAACCCTTACTCGGAGAAACTTTTTACAGTGTACGCTGATTGACAAAAAAAGGACACAATCCGAGGCAGGTATCTTCTCAATAATATCACCTGAAGTCCAGTACTTCCGTCGAAAAAAGTTGATGGTTATAACGCTTTCATGGAAGGAAAATATTCTGGGTTCTTACAAAATTAAGAGAGGAGTTGGTTTTCAGCATTAACAAAATATTTTGAGGCCCTCTTTGAAAACGACAGTGAAGACATTAGTTGCGTTTTTGCAGATACCATGGTATCTGTTACCACGGTAACTGGATCTGCAATTAGTCGTTTTTGCAGTTACCGTGGTATCTGACATACGGTTGCTGCGCAAAAACGACGATTGCCGAAATTGCGCTTTTCGAATTCATCCCAAAAGAAAATCTGATATTCAGTCTCATCAGTAAGTGCCAAACTTCTTTCTCACCAATTTGTCAAAAAACGATGAAAGTGAGACGACTTTTTCAGATTCCACGATCAGTTACCACGGTCGAGCCGTGGTATCTGAATATCAGATATCACGATAACTGGACAGATACTACGATAACTGCAAAAACGACTTTAGACCGTGGTATCAGATACCATGGTATCTGCAAAAACGAAACTACTGTTCTATTGACACTGTTGACATGACACTGTTGAGTATCGTATCCCCGAGATTGGGCAAAGGAGCGGCGTTGCCACAGGTCGCAGAATTCTGCGATCCGTCACAGGTTTTTGACTTCTCCCCAGATACACAGCTGCGAAAAATTTGTCACAGGAAATCGCATGTATGGCAAAAATGTCGCAAATTTCGAAGCACTTTGGCCAACTTCAAGGCAACTCTTATCCGAAAAAATATTTATGTTTTACGAAAATTAGCTCCTGTTATAAGAGTAAATTGGAACTTAAGAATCTACGAGTTGTTGACTGAGAATTGAAAAAAAAATGACCGAATTTTGTAGTGCCAGAATGTCAGAGATTTTTGCGGCCAAATGCCACAGGTTCCGTCGTTGAAAGGTGGCAACGCTGCAAACGAATCTTTCGAACTCCTTCCTCGGGTCAAAACCGAAGGAACCAAGACAAAGCAGAATAGCAAATAATTTTTTTTTTTTAGGCAAGAAAACGCGAGATTAGCCGCTGCGAGAGATGATCGTTTCATCCGACAGATGGACGAACAAAGACAGCGAACATTAGAAGCCAAGCAGCGTTTCTTAGCACAGAAAGAAAGCAGGATAAAGGAGTACACACAGATGATTGAAGAGCTAGAGGTAAGAGTCAGATCATAGCAGTCAACCACAAACCCCTGATTTTCGGATACCCTATGCCAAACGCTGGATATGTCTAGCGTTTCGTATACCCTATGCCTAACGCTGGATATGTCTAGCGTTTCGTATACCCTATGCCTAACGCTGGATACACTATGTCAGGTGCTGGATACTGTGACGCAGTAAAAAATTGGTGATTTGAGTGAAGCTAAGAAATCAACCAATCAGATCTTCTTTATATTAAGGTAGGTCAGGGTTAGGTTACCAACAGATATCCAGCGTTCGGCATAGGGTATCCAGCGTTAGGCATAGGCTTTGCCAAATGCTAGATATACCCAGCGTTTGGCATAGGGTATCCACAAATCAGGGATTTGTGGTAGACTGGATAAGACTTTGCCTAAATAAACGATATCGTAGCCATCTTATTCATCAAAGTTGCCTAACATTTTACACACATATGATTGGAGAGCAAGAGGTAAGAGTCAGATCAGACTTTGGCTAAATAAACGATATCGTAGGCATCTTATTCATCAAATTATTATTACTATTTATTTGAATCCTTCAAAACTGAAGAATATTGTATAAAAAGGAACAACAACATGTCAATGAAACTCACACACACTTCCATTCTAATAAACAGCTGACCGTTAAAGATAAATTAGCCTACTAAATCTTACAACGAAATACAATGGAAAAAACAAAGTTCAAACAAACAAACTTATAAGGGCGCTTTTTTTAAATATCAGAGACAGCGAACACTAGAAGCCAAGCAGCGGTTCTTAGCACAAAGCAGGATAAAGGAGTACACACAGATGATTGAAGAGCTAGAGGTAAGAGTCAGATCGGACTTTGGTTAAATAAACGATATCGTAGGCATCTTATTCATCAAAGTTGACTAACATTTTAGTTTTTTCGTCCGATTACTTTCAAGTAGTTAAGTTTGGTTCGGTTCTGCTCAGCTCTCACAGCCTAATGGAAAAAAATGGAAAAATTGTATTAACTTGGCAACACTGAACGCCGCATTGATAAGAACCTCTCGGATTCCTATATGAACAGGCGTGTGTATTAAGACGTAAACATCGCATATAGCGTTATTCAGCTTATTACACCTATTAGGACAATGCTTTACGGGAGACATCGCTGTCTTCTTTGCAGCGTCTGGCCATAATGGCGCTTTCGTCTAAAGACGGTCCAAAAAAACGCTGTTTCTCTCTAAAGGACCCACCGTACTTGTAATGTCAATGCAACCTACTTCCATAACTGCATTCATTAATTCTTAAGGTCAACGTCGTATCTTATTTAATAAGATATTTATAGTCGGTAGAAGCTTCAGTTATTTATTACAGATTTGTTTCCTTCCCCGAAGTTGACCCAGAGGATTGACAGCCTGACGATTACCCTTACCAAGAAGGGCCGAAATATTGCTGATGAAGAATCGTAGCTGACGTATCCGTTGTAAACATTGTTTCAATAAATATTTCAAAGTCAGCTTGGGCTCAAAGAATATTTAAATTACACCTTGTTTTTTATGGCACTTGCAGCCTCTGGCTCAAGTGCCATATACCGATCACAATTCCGTCTGTCGGTCTGTCGGTCTGTCGGTCTGTCGGTCGGTCCGAGTTTTTTTGTCCCACATATCCGAGTTAGGGTACTTCCAGATGTGCTAGGACAATGAAACTTGGCAGGCATATCAGGGACCCGACCAAACTAACCTGGAAATAATCAGTTTCCCGATCCGACCATATGGGGGGGAGTGCGGGGCGCTGGAAACTTGCAAATTTAGGGCATTTTGTCACTTTTTTCTGAGTTAGGGTACTTCTAGATGAGCTAGGACAATGAAACTTGGCAGGAATATCAGGGACCCGACCAAACGAACCTGGAAATAATCAGTTTCCCGATCCGACCATATGCGGGGGAGTGGGGGCGCTCGAAACTTGAAAATTTAGGGCATTTTGTCACACTTTTTCGAGTTAGGGTACTTCCAGATGAGCTAGGACAATGAAACTTGGCAGGAATATCAGGGACCTGACCAAAGTAACCTGGAAATAATAAGTTTCCCGATCCGACCATATGCGGGGGAGTTGGGGCGCTGGAAACTTGAAAATTTAGGGCGTTTTGTCACACTTTTTCGAGTGAGGGTACTTCCAGATGAGCTAGGACAATGAAACTTGGCAGGAATATCACGGACCCGACCAAACTAACCTGGAAATAATCAGTTTCCCGATCCGACCATATGGGGGGGGGGAGTGCGGGGCGCTGGAAACTTGAAAATTTAGGGCATTTTGTCACACTTTTTCGAGTTAGGGTACTTCCAGTTGTGCTAGGACAATGAAACTTGGCAGGCATATCAGAGACCCGACCAAACAAAATTAGGAATAATCAGTTTTCTGATCCGACCATTTTGGGGGGGGGGGGGGGTGGAGGGCAGGGGAATCCGGGAAACTGAGAAGTGTGTAACTTTCGAACGGATGATCGGATTGTAATGAAACTTCATAACTGAAGAGAATATATATCTGTAATGTCCCGTTTAAAGTCTTGACCGGATTCGGTAGCCAGGGGGGAGTTGGGGGGGGGGGGGGGAGACCGGAAATTTCAAGAAACGGTTAGAATGGAGGGATCGGAGTGAAACTTGCTGGGAAGAACAAGCATCTGCTCTAGATAAGTCCTTTAGACCATTGTACTGGATCCGGACACTTATGGGGGGGGGGGGCCGGAATTCCGGTGATGGTGGTTTTTTGGATTTTCACGATGAAACTTGGCAGGCATATCAGGGACCCAATCAAACTGACTTCAAAATAAAAATATTGTCGATCAGATAATGGTGGGGGAGTGGAGGGAGGGGAATCCGCAGGGGAATCCGGGAAATTGAGAAGTGTGTAACTTTCGAACGGATGATCGGATTGTAATGAAACTTCATAACTGAACAGAATATATATCTGTAATGTCCCGTTTAAAGTCTTGACCGGATTCGGTAGCCAGGGGGGAGTTGGGGGGGGGGGAGACCGGAAATTTCAAGAAACGGTTAGAATGGAGGGATCGGAGTGAAACTTGCTGGGAAGAACAAGCATCTGCTCTAGGTAAGTCCTTTAGGCCATTGTACTTGATCCGGACACTTATGGGGGGGGGGGGTCCCGGAATTCCGGTGATGGTGGTTTTGGGGATTTTCACGATGAAACTTGGCAGGCATATCAGGGACCCAATCAAACTGACTTCAAAATAAAAATTTTGTCGATCAGATAATGGTGGGGGGAGTGGAGGGAGGGGAATCCGAAATTTTCAGTCATGCGTAATTTTGGAATGGTTGATCGGATTCGAGTGAAATTTAAGAATTCAACAGAGGACATTTCTCCGATGATTTTTTTCATATCCGGACCGGATCCGGCAACTATTGGGGGGGGGGGGGGGGGGAAATACGTGCCCCGTTTAGAATGGAGGGATCGGGATGGAACTTTGTGGGAAGAACAAACAGATGCTCTAGGTAAGTCATTTGCTGAATCGGATTGGCTACGTGCACCGCGGGGGAGCTGGGTGGGGTGGGGTGGGGGGGTGGACCGGAAATCTCGAGAAACGGTTAGAATGATGGTATCGGAGTGAAACTTGCTGGGAAGAACAAACATCTGGTCCATATAAATCTTTTACATAATTTGACTGGATCCGGACACTTAAGGGGGGGGGAGGAGGGGTATCCCGGAATTCCGTTTTTGGGGGATTTTCACGACGAAACTTGGAAGGCATATCAGGGACCCGGTCAAACTGACTTGGAATAAAAAAAAAAAATCCTCGATATGATAATCTTGGGGGGGGGGAGTTGAGGGAGGGGAATCCGGAATATTGAGTCATGCGTAACTTTGGAACGGGTGATCGGATTCGAGTGAAATTTAATAATTAAACAGAGGACATTTTTCTCTTGTGACCTTTTTCATTTCCGGACCGAATCCGGCAATTATCGGGGGGAGGGCGGAAAATACTTGACCCGCTTAGACTGGTGTGATCTGGATCGAACTTCGTGGGAATGACAAACAGATGCTCTGGATTAATCATTTACAGAACAGGATTGGCTCCGGTTATTGTGGGTGGAGTTGGAGGAGGGGGGTCTGGGATTCCGGTGATGCGCGTTAAGGTACTTCCAGATGTGCTAGGACGATGAAACTTCGCTGGAATATTGGAGACTCAACAACATTTGCTTAGAAATTGCTACTTCCCAAATCCGATTATTCCTTAAAGTACCAATCTTGACCGCAAAGTAAAAAAAATACTTTTAAGCAATATATGCATTTTCGTGATGCCCATCAGCCCATTAGCAGTTTTGCCTCAAGGGTTTTGCTTACAAATGAAGTTCCAGCTCCCTTATAGCGCGCATCTCAACCGCAAAGTCGAAACTTACTCTTGATCAATCAAATCATCTTGACACATGCAAGTGCCATATGAGCTTACAGCTCTTGTTTTTTAAATTAAGGTAAAATAGGGGTAAGAAAAAAAAAATTTAAAAACGAAAAGTAGAGATAGATGATAGTGTCTGTGACGCTAATCAGTTAGGTCGGTCAAAAATAATTAAAGGAAAGTTTTGGTGTAAGACCGTTGGCGTCACCGAGGGTAAGTGGAAGCGTAGTCACCGGGCCAGTTCATATTGGACGGGAATGAGGTAAAAGATACTACGCGGCATTTAAAAAAAAAATAGGTGTAATTTACAATGCGGTTTATTTATCCATACAAAAAAAAATGGTGCTGGACATCTCATTACAAATAAAAAGATCAACCAAGGGATATATTTACAATCGTAACCTATAATTTGTATATACAATTCATGGTTTAAAATACAATTCATCAAAATACGAACGCGATAAGGTGTATTACGGCGTGTACAGATTCCTCTTTTCGCGCGGTAATAAGGCTGATAAGGAGAACAGACCCGGGTTCTATTATCGCTTATGCAGAGCCAATCAGATCGCATGGCTGGTTCCGCCAGCGGACCGAGTAAAGGAGCAGTGTCGCCAGGGTTCCCACGGGAAGCACTAAAGTTCTACTTTGTTCGAAGTTGAAGTAAAAACTTTTCTTCAAAAGAACACGTTTTGTTCTGTTACGACTGCTTTTTGTTAGTTCGAGGAACGCTGCGGTCTATACGTTAATTCAATATTTTTTTACAGTATAATGATCACCATACCGTACTTGTTTGCTTCACACACTTCAACACTATTTCCGATGTTCAGAAGCACAAACAGTTGTATCAGTGCGGCAACACTGCTTGTCGTTAGCAAGTGCGATTTAAAGGACCTGTCTTACCTATAATACTAATGCAACGTACTTTCATAATCACTCCATATATTTCTAAACCCGGAGACCCCCAATTTCGTACGGTACATTGTAACCCCTCGATGTGGATCACGCTGTCGGCGGTTGTCTGCGAGAATTCTTTCCATCAGAAGAACCGGTTATGTGAATTGTTTCCCTGTTCTCGCTACAAGTCAACGGATCTCGGAAAAGGCTTAAAACAGCCAAAACTGTGGGTTATTTATTGAAAGCACAGCCTAGTTTTAAAGTATTATAGCGGTGGAGAAAGATTTCGGTGTCAAAGAGGTAACTACTCCTTCGATGTTAGCGCGGAGACGGTGTATTGGTCTTCAGCTTTGGTGGTAGAGCTACATACAACACAGTTTGATATATAAATGGGTCTTTATTTTACCTTAAACTGCGTTACCACTTCCACTCCTATGATGATACGGCTTAACAATAATCCTCTCTGTACATGGATACTCTTCAGCTGATACTCTACCGCTATAGTATTCAGATATCTCAAAATACTATAAGTTGAAGAGTAAATAGTGCGAGGGGTCCTTTAAAGCACAACTCTTTCTAGAAATGATCTTTTGCCTATACAATGGATCAGAAAAAATGTTTTCGAAAATACCATTACTTTCCACCTGAAACTTGCGATTCTCTTGTTAGCGCTTGTCGATTATATCCAGCTTTCCTGCTCTTCGACGCGGCAGCTGGGTGCAAAAGATTTGAAAACTTAACGTGCCTTGGTTAAAAAGTCAGAAAACTAAAACAAATAAAGAAGTAATAAATAGAAGATTGTCACATCCTTATTATTTGATTGGAAGAGTTGTCAGCGGACAATGAAGATTCCGGCAAACTTTTCGTTGTGTGACGGGAGAACTCGGCAAGTCAGAAAAAGCGCTAAAAAAATCATAGTTAGGAAACGAAAGAATGGAGAAAGGTGGGGATTTTAGAAGCTTATAATTCCATATGGGAGCTAAGTATGTCATAAAAGGCAGAATAAGCAAGAGGGGTCCTTTAAGGATTTTGTGAAGCCGTGTTTACAAGTGTAATTGTCTTTTCAGGACCTTTCAAAAACCCTCATCACAGCAGAGACCTTAGAGAAAGCCATTGAAGAGGCCTTGGCCAATCCCGTCGATCCCAACTACGCCTTGGATAAGGATGGAAACAAATATATCGGAACAACAGGATTTGATGTTAAGGTTCCTGTAGGACAAATTACCGAATTAGAAGCCATGAATTCTTAACCTGTTTTGAACTAAGTCTGATTATAAAAGTGTTACTTTTCTAGATGGACTAAAAGTAATTATGCGACCGTTTAGCAGTGACCCTAGTCATTGCATTTCCTTTGCTGTTAAAAAAATAGTGGATGATAAGACATAAAGGGCACTTTACACAAGGGACTTGTACCGTGGCTTGAGATTGTACTTGAGACCCTGCCTTGTGGGTCCTGGTTTGTCTACGTGGCTCCGAAAATGGAGTCCTAGACTTCTAAATTATATTCACGGTTCACATTTGTCACGGTACAAGTCCCTTGTGTAAAGTGCCATCTATGTATTATTATTAATTTCCGTGACATGGGGATGGAACTGATAAGGTGAATTTGCCTTCGGGCGGGATCACTGTTCCTATGGACGGCTTCTACTAGACTATTGTAGTGGTTTGCGAACTCTGTTCACAAGCCCCTCGGTAGCTCAAATGGTAAGAGCGCCTGCCTTGTAAGCAGAGGGTCCTGGGCTCAAATCCCGGCTGCTAGCATTTTTGTCTTTCAGTTCACTACTTATAAAGTAGCGGATGCGTTGGAAGAACCCTTCAAATTGACTTGGGGGTCGATTAATGTGCAAGTCTTGGCAGTATTTGATCTTTAATGCATAACTCATACTGTAGAAATGATGTTTTCACGATAAATATGGTATTTCGAAAATATCGGTAGGTGCGTTTTTGGCTGCTACAGTCTGTAGATCACAACTGGTAAAGTCGTTCTACTTTCGCGGTCTGTATCTCTGTAAATGAAAATGCAGTTTCCGACAGCTGTTAGTCACGCTCAATCGATAGCTACAGCTACATTTTATTATAGCTATATTTCGGACCTCTTGGCAAGGGTCCTTTTCAGGCCAGAGCAAAATAACACTAGGGAGTAGTGTCAAGACCTATGCGAAAGGTATAGCATTCTTTCACCATCAGTCTAAATTATCCACGACGTTGGTCTTGGTTTCAACAAAACTGTCTCGTTGTTGGGAAGACCCTATCTGACGCGAATTCCTCCAGTCCAACGTTACATAACGTTTATTGTAACGACAACGACTATTTACAGATGTACAAGTCAGGTAGAAGTGTAGTCATGAAACCTATAAATAATGATCTTTTACTTTATGAATGAGTAGTTGAATCCGAAGTTTTCAAATAGGATTTATAGGGTTCATGACTACACTTATATGCATATTACCACGAGTATGAGACAAGAAATGTGAGTTTGTTGGTGAATGATACTGGAGAGTCGTCAAGGGGAGGGTGTGAGGAATTTGGGTGTGAGGGTGGAAATCATCTTCCGGAGAGAATCAGGGAGTCGAAGAACCAGTTTTTGTTTAAAAATAGATTGAAAAATTATTTTTTTGATAGTTAGGTAAACGTGGAGTGTTTATTTGTAATTTTATTTAAGGTGAATATGAATGAATGAATGAATTTATTCCCAATAAAGCCCAAGGGCCATGGCGGGAAACATAACAATAACAAAAACAAAATATCACACACTTCAACAACAAACCAAAAAATCAACTTTTATAAAAATAGTTCACGGTGGGCCATAGCTAGCTTCAGGAATCTACCCAGCCTTCGGATCTCACCAAAACACTTACTTCCCATACTTGAAACCAAATCCCTTTCCTCCCAAGCCTCCCGACCAAACACTTCCTTTCTTAATTCTTTCGACTCCTCGCAATAACATATCAAATGTACCGCATCCTCTCCTTCAATGCCACACATTGGACAAAAATAAGGACCATACCTTTCCTATCTCTGCCAATATAATTTCTCCGCATCCCCACCGGAAGAGCATCCGCCCTAAGACTCACCATCCACTTCAATTCTGCCCCCCCCCCCCAATCCCAACTTAAAATACAATTCTTCTCCCCATGTCTCTTTGGCCATACCATACAACTTCAGAGATTGGTGCTCTGATACACCCCCATGCCATCTCTGAATCTCTTGATCTCTCAGCCTTTCTTTCACTAACTTAGCTACCTTACCTAGGGGGTAACCTGGTCTCACTCCATCACACCACAGACCCCCAAAACCACAATCCTCCAATATTTTTTAACTTGCTCAGGCCAAGAATCCCTTTTCTTACCTCCATGTATTTCCAAATACGCCGCTTTCAGAACTCTTTCTCTTGGCAAACTCGTCACTTTCTCCCAATATCTTATCATAGCTACTAACCTACTATTCCGGAGCGACCCTAAACCTAAATCCCCTGTTATTATAAACTATTAGTTCTCACACTAACCCCTAATACCCTCTTAAAATATTGTAACTGTACGCTCTCTAGCTTATCCCCCTTATGGAAACCCCAAATCTCGGAACCATAATGCATAGCAGATACTACTTTAGTTGGAAATAACTGCTTATGCATTTTAATATCCTTAATATCCCCTAGATGACTTCCGGCAAGCGCATACGCATTTCGTTAATATTAGGCTATTAGTGAATGAGGGTGGGGGGGGGGGGGGTAGTAAAAAAAAAGAAATGAGAAGGTTAAGATCAGAAACGTGTGTCATCGTTTGTAATTGGTGAGTAAAAGTTGTGCACTCCCGCACAGGACACAGTTGTGCCCTTCCTGGGAGCGTTATGCTTCCCGTATGGAAATAGTTCAAGTCGTAAACGATCGTTTTTTTCCAATTGTATTATGGGACATTTTTCCAATCGTAAACAACTGGAAACGATCGTAAACAATTGTTCTTTTTCGATTGGAAACAGTTGTTTCCAATCGTTTGCGATTGTAAACAGTTGTTTACGATCAAAACCAGTTGTTTCCAATCGTATTTTTACGATCGGAAACAGTTGTTTACGGTCGAAACTGATTGTTTCCAATCGTTTGTTTACGATTGAAAACAACTGTTTCCATTGTATTTTTACGATCGAAAACAGTTTTTACGATCGTGGTTTTAGGACTGAAACCGATTGTTTCCAATCGTTATTTTACGATTGAAAACAACTGTTTCCAATTGTATTTTTACAATCTAAAACAGTTATTTCGGATCGTATTTTTACGATCGGAATTTCCGACTGCAGATTCTTTTTTAACACACCCTCCACCCCTACCCCTATGCCCTAAACTGTAGATCGTCGATAACTGGAAGGTCTCAGGGCTGCCAAGAGCTCGACTCGTACAAGTGTCACAATTGCTGACAAAAAGGTGCTTTTTGACACCTCGAATTTTGTTTCTGCATTCCGCTGCACAACGCGCAAAATGCGAATCATTCGTAATAAATGAATTTTTAATAGCATTTCTTAACTGTTACATAACAGTTTTGTAACAAAATATAATCGGAAATGAGCTTCATTTAATGCTTCAAACTGTTTTGTTTACTGAATCAAAGTGAAGTACATGTTTTGGGGGCGGTAATCCGTCACTTTAGCAAAGTAAATGAAGTGCTTTTCTGACCTGATAAGTGCCATTCGAAAAAAAAGGTGTCACCCAGAGACAAAAAGTGTCACACTTGGCAACACCGGAAGGTCTTTTAAGTTCTCTCCGACTTCAAGTTATGCTTAATTTTCTGCGATTCAGGTCAGTTCATTCGACAATATTAATGAGGAGCGATATTCGCATTGTGTTATATAGAGGCAAATATTTTTTCTTCAAAACTATCGATTAAACGGCAGCACTCTAAAAAGATTACCAGAAGACGCTTTAGCAGTATAGAGGGAACCGCGATTGCGAAAGCTGCTTTTGAATTATTTTGCGCTTCAAAGAAAAGTTAAAATAGCAAAAACACGAATGACAGCTCTCAACTTCAAGCATTTCTACGTCTTTTAAACTTTTCAAAAAAAAAACAATCGTAGATAGTTGCAAAATTACGATTGGAAACAGTTGTTGCCAATCGTTTCCGATTCGGACTTCAGATTCACATTTTCACTTAAATATTTTGATCGTTTATAACTCGACAAAATTCAACTTCTCTGCTACTGTTGTTAGAAATCAGGACTTGAAAACCAAACCAACCGTTTCCGATGGGAACAATCGAAAACAACTGAAAACGATCGTAAACAGTTATTTACAATCGTTTACGATTGGGATTTCAGATTCACCGTTTCAGTTAAACTATTTTGACGGTTTACAACTAGAAAAAAATAGCAACTTCCCTATTACCGTTGTTAATACTCAGGTCTTTATTTCACGGCTTGAAAACAAAACCAACTGTTTCCGATCGAAAACAATTGAAAACGATTGGAAACAATTGAAAACAGTTGAAAACGATTGGAAACAACTGAAAACAATTGAAAACGATTGGAAACAAGTGAAAACGATTGGAAATCGGTACGAAAAAGTGATACGTAAAATTACGATCGGAAACAACTGTTTCCAATCGTTAATAATTCTTTACAGTTTACAATTGTTTACAGCTGTAATTGTTTACAGTTGTTTACAATTGTTTCCAGTTGTTAACGATCGAAAACAATTGTTAACAGTTGTTTACGACTTAATTATTTCCATACGGGTTGTTGTTTCGTTTAAAGAATGTTGAAATGAATTGAATTAATTGAATTGAATTGAGAAACGGAATTGGGCTATTCCCAACACTCGTAATACACGACTGGAGAATCTTTTCGCAAAATTTGACAAGAAACAGGTTATTCGCAGGTAAAATTCACACAATTTGGTTTCACTCTGACAAGCTCTGCAGAACAGACGACTATCATTAGTTGCGTTTTTGCAGATACCATGGTATCTAATACCACGGTCTAAAGTCTTTTTTGCAGTTATCGCCGTATCTGATATTCAGATACCACGGTCCGACCGTGGTAACTAATCATGGTATCTGAAAAAGTCATCTCACTTTCACCAGTTTTTGTCAAATTGGTGGGAAAGAAGTTTGGCACTTAGTGATGTGACTGAATATCAGTTTTTCTTTTGGGATGACTTCAAAAATCGCCATTTCGGCAATTGTCGTTTTTGCAGAGAAACCGTATATCAGATACCATGGTTACTGCAAAAACGACTAATTGCAAATCCGGTTACCGTGGTAACAGATACCATGGTATCTGCAAAAGCGCACTATTGTGGCAAACTCATAACACACAACTGTGATCCCGAGAAGCCAAAACATACGACTAGAAATTCTCTTTTTAGTCATACGACTAGAGACAGGTCATTTACGGGCAAAATTCATGTTTGGTAATACCTTATTTCATTCTGGCAAGCTCAAAACGTACGAATGCCATACAGGAAAGCTCAAAACATACGACAGAGTACGAATCTCTGAAGCATGGGGGTGCGTCCCCCCCCCCTCGAACCGCCCCTTTCCCCCTAAATATACAGCTATGGGGCCCATCTACGAACTTGACCTGTACTTTGACCCGAAGGATCCTCACACCGAGTTTTGACAGGATATCTCAATCCCTTCGAGAGTTGTCGCGGTAACAGACAGACGTACGGAGAGACGGGCGGACGGACAACTTTACGAAGTCTTAGGTATCCCGTCACTTACGTTTTGGGATCCCAAAAATGTGTCGCTCGGATTTCTTTACTAATTTCTTTTCTTTAATTTATTTTATTATTATTTTATTTCTTTAATTACTCATGTTTATTTAGATTGTTTTGTTTAGTGTTTTAATATGTGTATTTTACTTTGTGGACCTTACTCATACTCCGCGGTTATTCAGAAAGCGAAATATATAAATAAATAGTTCACGCGCTATGAACTTAGGAGGATCGCATCGACGTAATACCGGACAGACGGTCAAGGTCAGGTGCTCGTGGAAACCAATTGCTGCCAGATTTTTCACTGTCAGAAGTTTCATAACAGATTGCGCATAACACTTTCAATAATAACACCTTTTCACTTAGAAAAAAGGTGTTATGACCAATTAAGTTTATACTATTTCGTGCCCAGATCTCCAACAACACCTTCAATAGGTAAAAATACTACACAACTGGTTAAATACTAGTTGCGTTTTTGCAACCATGGTATCTGATACCACGGTCCTAAGTCCTTTTGTCAGTTATCGTGGTATCTGATACCACGATAAAAAGGCGTTTTTTGCAGTTAATGAGGTATCTGGCCAACTACCGTGGTACACTGTCAGAAGTTTCAAAACAGATTGCGCATAACACTTTCAATCAAACGTTTTCACTTAGAAAAAAAGTGTTATGACCAATTAAGTTTATACTATTTCGGGCCCAGATCTCCAACAACACCTTCAATAGGTAAAAATACTACACTGTCAGAAGTTACATAACGACAACAGCAGGATGCGCGATTTCAACAGATAACACTTTGGGATGTTATATGTTATGTTTCTTTCGTTCCCGTTAGTATTTTTACCAATTGAAGGTGTTGTTGGAGATCTAGTAAGTAAGTAAGTAATTTATTTATGACCCGCCATTTTGAAAAGGCGGAGTAAAAGACAAAAGTAGAGAAAATAAACAAAACACATATATACACACAGAAAAAGACAGTTAATTTTTAATCTTCGCTCAGGAAGCAGTGGACGACATCGTGTGCTGGTTGGGCCTTGTTGTCCATGAGTTTTGAAAGTGATGACGAAACATCCAAAAGGGTAACACTTGCGTCTTGTATTTTGAATTTCTCCGTCAATGTATGGTTATGACATAATTTCGACAAGTGGAGCAGGTGAACTAGGCACGAAATAGTGTAAACTTAATTGGTCATAACACTTTATTTCTAAGTGAAAAGGTGTTATTCTTGAAAGTGTTCTGCGCAATCTGTTATGAAACTTCTGACAGTGTAGAACTCCTCTTCTTCGTTCTTCGTTTCGTCCTCTTCTTTAATTACTCATGTTTATTTACATTGTTTTGTTTAGTGTTTTAATATGTGTATTTTACTTTGTGGATATTACTCATCCTCCGCGGTTATTCAGAAAGCGAAATATATAAATAAATAAATCACTCGCTGTGAACTTAGGAGGATCGCATCGACGTAATACCGGACAGACGGTCAAGGTCAGGTGCTCGTGGAAACCAATTGCTGCCAGATTTTTGGCACCATCATCAGTTTTTTCAACTTTGGGATGAAATTTTGGAAAATCCGGCTGGAAAATCCTAATCGCGTATTCGCAGCATTATGACACCCACTGAGCGTGTTGAAATCTACTTACCGTAGTGTAGAATTTTCCTATTTTCGGTTAAACATCGTGCCGCGGGGTGATCGGGCCAGTCACGTCACAGAGATCGTGGCAACCACGCTTACTACGCTCCCGAGCGTGGTAAAGGACCGTTCAAGCTTACATTTAAGGCGTAGAATTCCTGAATTATACTTGCTATCCGCGAATATCTGTGGTAAAACTTTCATCCCGCCAGGCTTGCTGTAGTAAAAATTAATAGGAACGGGTTCTATTCTGTGTGTTAAAAGTTATACGTGGCCAATCACAGAGTGCATTTCCATCACGTGACTGTCAAGGAAGAAAGAGAGAAACGGATAAGGAGAGATATTTGTAATATAATTGAAACTGAATGGGCTACAATTACAACAACTACAAGCTATTACCTTATTTGAAATAATTACAGCAATCCTGGCAGGCTCAAAACTAAATGAGAAATCTACATGGCTCCAACAGACACAGCAACAGATATTATATTGAAATTGCATAAAACCGGTCGAGGCTGATCTAAAATTCCACATTTCAGGATGTTCAGTGTCCCTAAAGTCATCAAAGGTTAGGTTCGGCTGGGATTCATTGTCAGGCTCCAGGCTCCGTGTGGATAAACTGCGCATACGTAGGTGTACAGCTTGATTTTCAAGTTGAACGGAAGAGGAGGATAAGGCTTACAACGCGAAGTATTTTTATTCATGTTACAACACAAGCGTGAACGGTCCTTAAGCAAATAGTTACTATTAGTTGTTATCAAAGACAGTGTCTTTGGTTATTATTCGAAAAGGTATTGGAACGGTCAGCGTAGTAACTTTTCCCGATGTTTGAATGAAAATAAAAACTACTAGTTACTATTGCTGGAAGGGTCGAGGTTTTTCTTCCGGATTCTAGACATCCGTTTTCGTCGAGACAGATCTTGAAGGAGAAGCCAGGCCAATAAAGTCTGGACGTCGGGGTGTTGTGAATACCACAGATGCCGGCAACCTGGGAGGTTGCAACACATTTGGAAGGCCCAGTAAACATGCAAATGAACTGAGCCGGAAGAAAAAGGAACGTGATTGACAATTATTATGACCTGGAAGCCTAACATATTTTAAAAGGGCATCTAGGAAACTTAAAAGAAGACCAACGGGAAGGCGGAAAGGGTCGCGCAATTCCCAGCTGTCCCGATCGCCATAAAGAAGAAGAAGAAGAAGAATAGTTACATTAGCTATCATCATTATCATTAGAATACGGAATGGTTGGCTTGACCGTGCGGAAGGCCCAGATATCTCGAAATCTGGAAGGTGAAGCCTGGCAATTTTCGTTATTTTCGATGTGTATCATGCTCCGGAGACGTTTGTGAGAAGTTTATTCGTCAGAAAACCTTTCATGCACATATGTTCGTGTTTTTGGCTTCTACACACCCGTGGGTGTTTTGTCAATGGCTTCGACAAATCCTTCTAAGTCCGTGGGGGTTTTGTTAAAAGCAGATTTTTAGTTAATTGGCGGCTTCAACCATTTTTGAATGTTGGAACATAAAACATAACCCGAATGGAAATAATTCAAGTCATTGTATTATGGGACATTTTTCCAATCGTAAACAGTTGCAAACAATTGGAAACGATTGTAAACAATTGTTATTTTTTACGACTGGAAATAGTCGTGTACGATTGGAAACAACTGTTTGGAAACAATCAGTTTCAATCGTAAAAATACAATCGTTAACAACTGTCTGCAGTCGCAAACGATCGGAAATAACTGTTTACAATCGTAAACAGCTGTTTCCAATCGTATAAAAACAATTGTTTACGATCGGAAAAATGTCCCATAATACAATGACGTGAATTATTTCCATACGGGAAATAACTACCATCCATGTGTCCTTGAAATTTTTCCGTCGTGCGTGATACTCCAGTAATTTTGTCGCAGCATTGTTCCATTCAGATTCGTGATTTTTCCCAGTGTATGATAACACACGTCATCTCCCACAACTGCGCGTAAGGTTCCTTCCTCATAAGCATGTTTTTTCTCATCTTTGCTCCAGATGTGTCTAAAATTTACGTGACAAATTTGGCGTCTTGTTGTGTTGAAGGCTTAGTTCCTTAGAAATCATGAAGGTGATTCTTCTTGCATTTTCGTTGGCACTCCTCAGTGAGATTACTGCCTTAGCAATAAACAAGGTACGTGCCCTTTTTCCGGTTTTCTGTCAGTCGATGTCGTGATCCCAGAATGGACTCTCCATTTTTTTTTTCAGTTACTAGGTGTAGTTACCCGATGAAAAATTAGTATCCTGTGTATGATAGTTATACGAAAAAGTTGCATGTATTGATATGTAATAGTAAAGAATGCTATCATTTAATTTGCCTCAGATTGGGCCAATCTTAAGCAGTTGTATCCAGTAGCATCCTGTTTTGCTATACTAGCATCCAGTCTTCCTAATAGTAGCATGCAGTAGAATACAATAACACGGCAGCCTTGACATAGAAGCACGTAGTAGCATCAGCTCGTATTGCATGTTACTTTTTCGTACAACTTCATACTACTGTTTTGAGAATTTTTTTTCATCGGGTAGCAAAACTGCGCCCCCCCCCCAAAGATAAAAGGCGAGTGACGCCCGTGCGTATTATTGATAGCACAGACGTGGAAGGGCGGGAAACCGTGTCGAATTTCAACTTGGACTTGATTTATTCCATATCATGCAACTTTTTACTTTATAAGCTTTCAAGAGAGAAAAAAATTAATAATTGTTTCTGTTTTATCATTCTGTTTTATCCTTCTTCAACGAAAATACCAAATTGAGCCCAGTTTTGTCGAAAATACGATTATTATAAAACTAACATCAGTCATTTGTGTTTTATCGAAACACTTTCTTCAAGGAAAATACCAAAATTGAGTTTGCTCTTTAGAGATGAAAATCCGGTTGTTAGTTTCTCACATCCAGATCTCTACGTCTCGGTCTGTTATTAATACGGACTTATATGCATGTTCTATTTATTATCATTTATTTATTTATTTTATTTTTTTTTTGGGGGGGGGTATATGGAAAATCGCCAAGGGCAGCACCAAATGTTTTTTCTGCGATCCCACAGATAGGTTGTGTGATTAGATTATTATATTATTATATGATTCTGATTAAATTATCATGTGACTTTGCTGTTCGAATTTGACAAACGATTGGCGAGGTGATTTTCCATTTTGTGGCTCAGATTTGGCGGGAAATTCAAATTTATCTGCAAATTAAATTCTAAGTATTAACATTTGTCAAGCAGAGAAACATAAAACTGAGTATACTTCTAGTACAAAGTGACCCCGAAGTTATGTTTATTGAGATTCAACAGTCATACCGTCCAAAAAAGGACAAAACGGTATTTCCGCAGTTCTTAACTTTGGATCGAAGGTGTGCCACGCTTCCGATACAAACATTTTCAACATTTAACATTCATTTGACTCAATAGAAAATGGTGTTATTTAACCGAGTGCAGGCCGACGATGTTAGGATGGCGTCCCCCCTCCCCCATATATCACTCCTCTAGTCGTCTCTACTTAGCGGCAGACATCTAAAGTGTATTCTCGCCGTTCCCCGAGGACTCCACTTGAAGAGCCCCGCGTTTTTGTTTGTCCCAGGGACTCACTCCCCGTATTCTCGCGAGTGCCCACGGACGGGGCATGCTTCGATTATCATCACCATCATCGAAAAGGACTCCCTTTCAGATTCGGAGGGGAATCAATTTTTACTGGTGTCGGTGCTATGTAAAATTAATTAAAACAATCAGAATGGACAACACCAAAAATAAACTGGATCCATACTAATTTCGTCAACTGCATATGTTTGTTTCGAACGAAATCCATTTTGGAAGCATTACCTCCGGGGTCACCAAAAATAAATTGGATCCAGACTAATTTCGTCAACTGCATGTGTTTGTTACGAACGAAATCCATTTTGGAAGCATTACCTCCGGGGTACCTCAGATGAGTCTTCGGGGAGTGTATCGACTAAAAAGAGGCGCGGCACGGCACAACATAGTGTAGGAGGCACGAGTACTAAAAAGAGGCACGAAAACCAAAAGGGCCCTTTCAGGCTTCAGAGTGAGGGGCAGGAACAATATTCTAACGTGACTTCTTTCAGGCTCTGGAGTTACGAACTCTCACTTACTTGTCTACTTCTACTACTTGCTAATCTCTTTTGATTACTCATGCCTCCTGAGCTATGCCTCTTTTTAGTTGATCCCCTCGGGGAACGGCGAGAAAACGCGTTTAACTAGATTCGCGCGCGCGAGATAAACGAAGTAAAAGGTGAAAATTGGATTAAGACCTAGTAATGTGCACAGTTGTGTCCAGTGCCGTCTTTACCCGTAGGCCGGCTAGGCCGGTGCTCAGGGCCAGGGGAAACGAGAGGCCAAGCGGCCGGTGCAAATTGGTGAGAAATCACGCCACGGTTGCTAACGGTACTGCCTTTTTCCTTAGAGCTTGGTCACACTTGGCTCATTTCCTAGCTTTTGGGGCTGCAAAACTAGAAAAAAGAAGAAGAACAAGATACGACTAATTCTGAATGTTGTTGTTTTAAATTCAGGAGATCAATTAGAGCAAATAATCAGCGTGTATAATTGTGTTACAGGAAGCCTAATTGCAGTCTGCTCATTATCCCCAAGCTGCCACAAAGCTAATCAAATCTCACGTCCCCTAGGGATTTTCAGTCGTTTGTCGAATAGGCGGATTTTTGAGCCCAGCGCGACCAAGCTCTTATACGATCAATGCTGTACTAGCTACGTTGCACAGTCGTCGTTTACATTACTGAAATTTTGCTGAGATGTGACGATGGTGTGGTTCGACCAAGAATGGTGTGCTGGCACTTTTACGTTTTTGACTGAAAAAGGGGCCAGAAATCCATGGATAGCCTAGGGTTAACCAAAAGTACAAGACGGCACTGGGTATGCCTGTAGCGAAATCACCTTTGATAAAAACAACCCTTTAAACCGGAAAGAACCAGAACTCCAAGAGAAGCAGCTATGACAGTACAAAACTGACCGCTTGTAAAACTGAAAGGTACCTTAATAGTTTTGTGCCTCAGTTTACCTTGTATCCTAACAACCTTACCTGAATACTCTTGATGACCAACTCTCCTTGCCGATGCAAAATTGGCCAAGCGGCACTACAGCTGTCCCGCACGAGCGCCGTGATTGGTTGACACATGATTGGAGTTGTTGATTGTAAGTTGTTTGTGAGACGCTTTCTCGTTCTTCCTGAGGATCATTGGCGTGTTTTGGACTATTGTTACTGTATTTATCCTATGCCAATTGTAAATTTTTAATTGTAGGTTAGTGGCAGGTGCCAATTAATTTGCTCGCGCATGGAACGTTGTGCCGCATTCGTTTGAAATTAAAAAAAAACAAAACAAAAAACAGTCTGATGTGAATTTTATCCATAGGTGGAAATACCAGTTCGTGACATTGACTCTCACGTCTTCAAGACTCCGAGTCAGGAGAACTCAGTCCCTTCTGGCGTCATTGACAACCCCGACACCAAAGTATACCACCGGAATAACAGGATGACCATCGACAGCGATTCTCTGTTTGATCCTGTATTTCAAGGGAGCCATCAAACCGAAGAGGACCACAAACAAGAGGTTGACTATGAGAAGAAGGAGCACAGAAGGCAGAAGCGAGGTTTTTTCAAGAAGATCAAGAATGGTGTCAAGAAAATCGGTAAAAGCATCGGAAGGGCTTTTAAAGACCTTGGAAGACATGGATCAGGATCTGTAGGCGTTCAGATTCCTCTTGGACGTTAAATTAGTCCCACTCCCGTTAGGGGCCCCGTAACAAAGGAATGCTTACACTTTATACTTGTTTATTTATAAGGATTAACAAAAAAAAATGTTTAATGCCATTAATAGTTGTTAACATATAGTTTCGTGAAATAAAAGTGGTAAATGGATGTTTTTAGGTCGGTAGAGCAAAAAAATGTAGGTCTGAGAAAAACTTGAGGCGGGAGGTGCTACACTGTACAGAAAAATCTTGCAGGCTTTGCCACTGGGATTAATATTGTCTATACTGAGATCAGATTATTTCTAATTCGCTGATTTCCGATTCCAGGTTGAAGATTCAGGTTGGTTACTCTAGGATTGTAGGAAACAGAGGAAAATATAATCGTAATCTTTATCTGAACTATATTCGTTTTTTTGTGATCATTCAGTTTTATACCTTTCTGGTTTCTACCCTCTGTTAAAAAAGAAAGATATCTCTTCTTTGCGTGTCCAGTATTTTCGGTTTTGTGAATTCCTTCTTTTCCTACCCCCTTGGTACCGTAATAGGAAGATTACGTCTAAATTCGGGATGAACGATGTTTTCGCGACATTGCCGTTTTGAGCAGAAAGCTTTCTGATATCAACGCAAGCCAATATTGCCACCGTTTCACGGCCTTGAATGTGTTTATCGTAGTTTATGTTTCTCTTTTCTTTTTTTTCTTTGTTCTTGAGTTTACTCCGCTATTTACCTTCGTTTTTATTAGTGGGTCAGAAAATAAATAAATAAATAGATAAATAAATTAGTACCAGTAGCAAATACTGCAGTTAACTTTAATCCTTTCTCTGAGAAACTTTTTACAGTGTACTTTCCTTCGTGCAGATTCAGGGGCCCTCCAGTTCATCTTCCACATTTGGTGGACCAGTCTGCAGGGCTTCTGATTATGCACTTTTGGTTGGTTTTCAAATACCCTTGATGACTAACTCGCATTGCCGATGAAAAATCGCCGTGTACCTAGCGGAAGAGCCGGAAGCGGCACCACAGCTGTCACCATCAACGATCGCCGTGATTTACTGACGCAGGATCTGAGTTGTTGTGTTTCTCGTTTTCTCGTTCTTCCTGAGGATCACTGGCGTGTTTTGGACTTAAAACTTGGTCACACTGGGCTCAAAAAGCAGCCTATTCCACAAACAACTGGAAATCCTTAGGGGACGTGAGATTTGATTGGCTTTGTGACAGCTTGGGGATAATGAGCAGACTGCAATTAGGGGTCAATTAGGGTTCCTGTGACATAATTATGCACGCTGTTTTGCTCTAACTGATCTCCTGAATTTAAAACGACAACATTCAGAATTAGTTGTATCTTGTTCTTTTTCTTTTTTCTACTTTTGCAACCCAGAAAGCCAGACAATGAGCCAAATGTGACCAAGCTCTTAGTCATATGTCTTAGGTGTATTCTCGCCGTTCCCCGAGGACTCCTCGGGGAATCGAAGGGAACGGCGAGAATAGAAGGAGTCACTCCACGCAGACTCTGGTACAGAAACAGCGAGGGAACACGGGGGATGCTTCCAAAAATGGATTTTGTTCGAAAAAAAAATATGCAGTTGACGAAATTAGTCTGGATCCACTTTATTTTTGGTTTTGTTTCTTGTGATTATTTTCAATTACTTTTACATTGCGCCAACACCAGCAAAAATTGATTCCCCTCCGAATCGGAAAGGGAGTCCTTTTTGATGATGGTGATGATAATCGGAGCATTACCCGTGCCTGGGGACTCGCGAGAATACGAGGAGTGAGTCCAGGGACAAACAAAAACGCGGGGACTCCTCAAGTGGAGTCCTCGGGGAACGGCGAGATTACGGCTATAGAGTGATGGTTACAAACTCTGGTGCAAAATCTTCCTTTTGGTTATGCTGTATGAATGAATGTACATTTTGGTTTACCCGCTTCTTTAAAACAAAAATGGTGGACTACATAGAGAAAAGAAAGTGCACAACTCAATTTAGAATTAGAATAAAAATTTGACGAAGCTGACTGGGAAACATAGATTCCAACAATGGCTAAAAAGGGATAAACAGCCACGGATGCCATGGTCTGGACGACAATCGCAGCCGTCACCAAATCGCAGCCGTCACAAGTTTGAAGAAACGATATGAAGGGCTACGGGCAGGCTACTGTACAGTGAGATGATAAAAGTCGGGCATTCCTCTACATTCAAGTACGACGAAAAAAGGCAAAATGGAATCGACATAAATTTGGTCTTAACGCCAATTCAAGTTCAAAGTAGGAAAGGGCATGCTTCAAAATGTTTTGAAGTCAGTTAGAGTTTCAGTCCCAGGAGACGTGAGAAGAACGATTTACCTTTTTTTTGTATTCGTCATACGGAAATACTGTATGGACAACTGTTTATCGCAACTAAACGAGAAAATGGTCTGAACTAAGTTCTGTGCAGAGAGTACAACCTACAAACAAAACATAATAACTCTTCATTACATTTCGCCAGCTAAATGGCTAAGGTTTTCCAAACTTTATATCTTTTCCAGAAGCGATTCTTCACAGTCCTGACACGACTAAAATAAAATTACTAATGTTCACACCGATCCTACTGAATCTGAACCAAATGCATTGTTCGGTCTATGCTTCAGTCTCCCAGTTGCTTAATTGCTCCCTGAGCATATGCTCCCTTGGTCTACATCGTCTTTGTGAAAGGTCGTGATAAAATGAGCTTATTATGAAAAATCTGATTCGAGATTGAAAGTCTTTCCCATTTTTATAATTCCGCAGAAATCAGCACAGTTTGAACTACCCACCTTTTCTGACTGCTTCATTATAATTTCTCTAGAGGTATATCTTAATACTGCAAGAGGCAACACGCGAAGCTCCACCCAGGCTCCACCCCCGGTAAATGAGAATCGGGGAAAAGAGGCTTGGCTTGCTGACATCGAGGTTATGCTAGTTCTCAAATCTCCCCTTATTTATTCTTAATGTCAATCACGTATCTAGGACTTGTGCCCGTTCTTTCCACTAAGTTTCATCCCGATCTCTCCACTCTAAGCGTTTTCCAAGATTTCGAGTTTCCCCCTCCAACTCTCCCCAATGTCACCGGATCCGGTTCTGGATTTAAATGGAACCTCTGAGACACGAGGTCCTTAAATATACCCCCCCCCCCCGAGATGGTCGGATCGGGGGAGTGACTATGTCTAATTTATTCTGGACGGTCCCTGATATGCCGGCCAAGTTTCATCGTCCTAGCTTATCTGGAAGTGCCCGAATTAGCAAAACCGGGACCGACGGACAGAAATTGCGATCGCTATATGGCACTTGGCCGAAGGGCCAATGCCCAACTGACCAATGTTAAACACTCGTAATTTCTTAAAGCATGACGCGGTATCATTCACATTTTCTACATAATTACCAAGAAGACGTACTAGTAGTATAGAAACGCCGATTCTAGACCACCCTCCTCCCAATTTCAAAACCCCATTTTCACATCAATTTCTTGAATTTTAACATCATTTTTACCAAATTATTCCCCTTTTTAAAGATATTTTTATTTTCTTATTTCCCAAATAAAGGTCACAAGAAATAGGAAATATAATCCTTTACTACATATAAACTACTAGTTCTTTTTTAATTTTTTATTCAAATACACCACCATATTACTGAGTAAACAGTTCTATATCAACATATTGTTCAGAGTTCTTATTTACCCTCATAATAAGAAGCAACTCGCTAGCAAATGCATTGTATCTCTGTGGAATAAACAAATCACAGGCTTTGTTATTATGATTAATAATGACAACCAACTTATCACCATATTTTGTCTTAGCAATTTTCATTTTAACGATGGCATATTTCAATCCTAGAACTAGTTCTTCTTTCCTGATTGTCTCATTGTATTTATTCATTCTGATTGTAGACAAGACTTCCTTCATTGACTCCATTTATTAGCGGCTGAATTTCTTTAATGAAAATCCAAACTCACAAACTCACATACATATTTTTATTAATAATATCAAGTGTAGCTTTTCTTTCATAATATATAACACAGTAAACATTATATGGTACGGGTTAATTATCTATTAATGTTAAACTTATTTCAATATCAGCAGTTGTTCCATTATAAATATTTGACTCGTGTTTGGAAACATCGAAACAGAATAGTGGATACACTGATTTAAATTCTTCTATACTAACAACACTACCAGTATCAAATGCTAATTGTTTATAACCCAAATGTATGAACCTATTGTAAAGATTCGAGTATTTACATTTCTCATCGCTAAAGTCGCATTTGAGTGGTTCTTCAGGATATCTATCCCCATTAATTCTAAGTTCTATGTCTGTTAAATTCATATGATCGAACACCATATTATTCATTAATTGATTATTATGCTTTTCATTTTTCTGTAACATCACAACGATTTTGGTTGGATTATTTCTCTCAGACACAACTTTCCAGGTGTGCTCCTTATTCTGACTGACATCACTTTTATAAGTATTCCATGCTTCCCACATCAGATTATGCTTTTTATCCTTAGCAAGACTCTTTTCCAATTCACTCATCATTTCGATACTAGGAGCTATGATCGGGATTTTACAGGATAAATACTCAATGACTACTTTAAAATTAGTATTTCCAGTTCTTCTAATCATATTATTATCATCATTTCTTCTTAGACAAATTCTATGCGATGCATCTCTAAAAAATCGTTTGTTTCCTTTTAAGAATCCAACCAACTCTGATAATGGTAAATGCATATTTACTAATTTACTGTTTTTAGTTCTGTTACATCTCTTTTCAAACCCCTTATTACAATTTGAGTTAGATTTAGAACTGACATCCACATTTCCTGCTGTTACAGGTGCGGTAAATGAACTTATTATAGGGTTGATATCTGTTCCTTGATTATAATCCTTATGCCAGAAATGATTTCTGGCTGCGCTTCTAGAATAATCATCAGAGTATTCAATCAGCTTCGTAATGGTGGTTGTAATACCAAAATGATTGATTTTTTCAACCGATTCGTCATTTATTACATACTCAGCGGTACTGAATAAATTAAATCCATTATTAGTTAAAGTAGGAACATCGTTTGCATCTATGTTAGTTCCATTATCTTTTACAATTCTTACACTAACATCAAGATAACTTTCACTTGGATAGAACCAGGAATCTAACTTCTTCGTTACGAATTCAAACTCTGATTTATTGGATATATTCACATCTGTTTCTCGAATTTCTTTAAATTCATATTTGACCACTGTATCATCCACAAGCGGTTCATCAAATATGTTCCCTTGTGGATTAACGATTTTATTTACTTCCATTTATATACGAAGGAAATTATTCGATAAAAATCATTTCAGAATCTTCAGTCCATTTCCAGTCATTAACGCTTTGATCAAGTCCTGACTTCTTTGATTTAAAATTCTTTTATTTGTATCCAGAAGATCCCTCATCGATTTTTTGTTTCCAATCACATCAATGAGTTCTTTCCTGTTTACATCAATCAAATCTTTCCCGTATTCTATTGCTCCGTTTTTCAACAACTCAAATCTCGGTTTAATAATTTTGTTATACACTGACATAGCTCCATCTTTTATTTGTTATGCTGACGTTTGAAATAACAGAGAATTGGCAATATTTTTAATATACGATCGATTCCACTTCCATACTGCTTTTTATAAAGTAAGCGCTTATTATTAATCAACATTTATAGGTAAATAATTTTATTTCACTAATCCTTTAAGCTTTTCTTAAATGCAATACGTATCCAACGTTATCACCATTCAAATCGATAGGTCTTCCCAACTGATCAGTAATTGTCATTCTCAAGGAGTAAATAAAGTCTTTTGTGTTAATATGAAGGTAGATTAATTGTCTAGGATTTTCAACAATTTGACAACCTGGTTCTGTATTCGGAACAAATGTCAAAATGACGTCTGATTTACTTTGTTTACGATAGAACTGTTTACAAGAGAGCAGTGAATTTGAATTTTATGAACGCTTCTTGTTATCTTCGGAAACTTTGTACCTTAATTGATTTTCTTAGAAATCTCACTATCCTTCTCAAAGCCTAAAATCTGACACAAGTCACTATTAAGTCGAAACACATATTTTTCTTGTAATAGTATGACAAATCTCATAGATGCTGGATTCGATGAAATTACAATAGGGCATTTATCTTTGGGAGTATCAAAATACTGACACAAAAAATAATTCAAACAATCATCGTTATACACCCCATTAGGAATAGTAACATTCATCCATCCCCCTTTTCATCTGTCCTATACTGAAATGTATTATTCCCAAATTTATCACTTATATTATGCCACGAATACCACAAAGTACACTGATTCAAACCTATTTCATAATCACAATTACGATTCAATTCGATTGGTTGACTAAATGTTATATCAATGATACTTTCATTACCTTCAATGTTTAACAGCACCATTTATTAGAAATATTTTTTATATATTGAATTGTAAACTCTCTTCGTAAGAAATTTATTTCGCATTAACGAGTCCAAAATATCAATAGCTTCATTCCTCACCTCATCAGATGTATTTCCATTTACTCTAGTCCATTTACTCTACTCTCAAGTGTACAATTTTTTTAATCATTTCATCACAATTCATAAATATTCCAGTTCCTTTTTGTTTGACTTTTGATATATGAGATTGAATGGCTTTTAAACTGTCCTTGTACACTTGTATAAATGTAATGATTTGATCATATTCCGAGTAACCTTTACCTTTTTTCCCACCCTAACTTTGACTTATATTTGTCAAACGTTCTAGAGCCTCATCTATATCCACAGGATGACTAATGTATTAATTAGGCATTTTAAAATAAGTATCAGTGCCTTTCAAGGATTCTTTATGTTTTGAATTAATTTGTTTTAACAACTCTGGATCAATATCTTCATTCATATCAATGTATGGTGGTCCTAAAGCGGGAGAAGGTTCTAAAGCAGGAGTTTGTGCTGGTATCGCTTCTACCTCTGAAGCAGTGATCTGGTATGGATGAGTAGTTTTAAATGCTTCACCTAATCTTTGAAACCGTCTTCTTGAACTATTTTCACCCTCCTGTAATTTATGAATGATCGCTTCAGTGTTTTCTTTTTGTGCCATAACAACTGGCACGTTAAATTCTGAAGCAATATCCCAAAAGCCTGCTTTCTCCATCTCATATTCTTGAACCTTTTTTCTCTGAATTTCTCTGGTCTTCACTATACCCGATAACATATCACTCAAGCGTCTTGAATCCATTTATAGACCAGTATTTTTATTTCATAATAGATTTTGAAAGTTCTTTTTCATAAAACCCTCCTTGAATTAGTTCCCCACTTTTGTCAGATAGTTCATAAGTAATGGGGATGGTAGGTCTAACGGTTGCTATCTGGAATACTTCATTCATATAATTCGGTAAATATCCTTTATCAAAAAGACTCTTTTCTTTTTTAATTCTGACTAAATCTCCTACTTTGCAATTTCCTACTATTTTGCAGTCATCTGCTGGAGGAAACTAAGCATTTTAAACCTTTTTCTGATTTACCTTTTTACTAGCATCAATTGGTTTCATTTGTATTGAACGATGATAAAAGTTATTATAATTTCTAACAAATAAACGTAAAATATCAATCTATTTAGTAGTGTTATTGTGAGTAAAATATTTCCACAACTTTTCTTTCAGCGTTCTATTGAATCGTTCAACAATTTGCGCTTTCAATTCACTTTCAGATGCAAACCAGTGTATGTCGTTATTTTTCAAAAAAGATTGAACATTTCTCATTACAAATTACCATTATCAGTTTGTAGTTTCTTAGGAGTTCTTTCTTTAAATATCTGACTGAATGCGTTTATTATTTCAGCACCCGTTTTATCTTTCAAAGGGACACACCAAGCCTATTTACTATAGCAATCAATAACAGTCAAGATGTAATTTGTTTAATCATTCGCTTTTTTATATTTCTGGAGGTCAACTAAATCAGCTTGCCATTGCTCGTCAACATAGTGAACATAGACTCGCCTCCTTTCAAAATTGTGATAGGAAGGTTTGTGTAACGTATACACATTCTCATTTTGCAACACATTTTTTCTTTTATCTTTAGAAACGTTCACTCCCTTTTCTTTTAATTTTCTGTGAATATCATCAACCCCTGAATAATTTGAATAATACGTCTTTAAAATATCTTTTTCTGCGTCGAGGTTTTTTTTAAAAACAGATTTTTCCTCGATCCGCAAATAACACAATTACCTTTCAGAATTGGAACATTATTTTTCTGTGACACTGCCTTAAATATTAATTCAGTATCAGTTTTCTTTTTACATTTCATACAATATATCTCCATTTATTAGAAAACACTTTTTATAAACGAAAAGCTACCAACTTCATTTTGCGCCTAATGTAGGAAATACAGTGACATCCACAGTTTAATTCATCTATATTTTCAACAGCAAGATTTTCATAAGCTATTTTTTTCTTTGAAGTTTTTAGATATTTAATTATTTCTTTTCCTGGGGGTATACCGAAAGAATCGAAAAATTCTACATAGGGGTATTCAGGTAGATTGCAATACGCTACCCAGTGAGTTCCAGGCATTCCGAGTTTATCATAATTAATGACACCGCATTCTAGGTTATTTATAGGTTTGGGTAGCGTATCTATAGAGAAAACACCTCTAAAATTTGGTATACTCTCTAATGCATCCATAATATCAAAATTGGTTAGAGGTCCTACTTTACTTTTGCTTCTTTTTTGATATCCCCGTTTTTTGACTGGGTTTCCTTCCTAGGCCTTCCCCGTACACCATGACCGACAACTTTTTGTGTTCCAGGAAGTGTAAGCGCTCCACCTGCGTTGGTTATGTTATCCACCAATTTGCGGTATCATCTGTTTTTGAAAGGGTTTCCTTCCTAGGTCTTCCACGTACCCCATTCCCCACAACTTTTTGTGTTCCAGGAAGTGTAAGCGCACCACCTGTGTTGCTAATGTTATCCACCAAATTTCTTACCAGCGAATGTACCCAAAGCAGCAGCTCCGCTTGTTAAAGCTGCCTTACCAAGGGTTATTGCTAACGGTATTAGGAAAGGTACTAATCCACCCTTTTGAATCGCTTCTTTCATCTGTTTGTATGATACATCAATATCACAGCCCTTATTATTCATTTTACATGTTTCAATTTTATCAATTTGTCGTTTACTTAAAAGTAAATTTACTGGTTCTCGTTCATTCTGTCTACTATGGCTAACACGTATCTGACATTTTTGTTTAGCACCAAAGCATTTCTTCAGCTTTCCTTTCTGAAGTTTTGACAAATCAACTGTATACTCAAATGTTTCAATCATTTATTAGAAAAATAATTAATCATATAAATTTATTTACCAGCCATCATTTTTTCTAATCTGGAAATGAACTGTTTGTCAACAGGTTTTTTCTCTAAAAGCCGATTTAAAATGTTTACGATTGCTCTTTCTATATTATTGATGTGGGTTTCTTGGTCAGAAATTTTTGTTGGAATAGAATTGCTAATGGTTTGTTGATTATTAATCTTTGTATCATAATCGAAAAGAATCCTAATTAACGTTTCTAAATTAACAGCATCATTTTTGTTTCTAGGGTCTTGAACATTAAGGTTTAAGGTTTAATGGAAAAATTGCCACAATAGCAAAAGCTAAACAATAGGCAACAAGGAGAAAATAAATAAACTCACAGTAATAACTAACAATATCTAAATAATAAACCATCAACACAAAACTTAAGACAAAATACAAAACAAATCAAGAACAAATCAAGAACCGAACAGGCACAAATAAACAACAAACGTGAAATTTTATTGGTTATTAAAATAATTAGCAACAAGGGGGGAGAATGAGTTGAGCCGACGTACGGTACTTGATGCTGGAAACGGCTTGAGTAAATTGGAGTGTCTCGTTGGGTAAGTCGGTTCAGGAGGTGGTGGAATCTGTTTGACTGCAGAATTTTCTTACCAAAATCTGTTGTTAAATTTAGGCGTCTTTTCTTTAATGGTTCAAGCCGGAGAGTTTTAAGCGCCTGGTCATAATTAGTGTATTCGTGAGAAAGTATGATTTTAACAACCCGCGTCTGGATTGATTCAATTAAATCGTGCAATTCAGACGTAAGTACGGGGTGCCAGGCGGCACAAGCGTATTCAGTGTGGGGGATTACATATGTCTTATAACAGTAAACGAGACTTTGACGGTTAAAACCAAACTTTTTGAGTTGACATAAAGTTTTAATTGGTGCATGGGATTTTTCTAGTATCTGGTGTGTGTTATGCTTGAAATTAAGTTTATCATCAATCCAAACTCCAAGTATTTTCGCTTGGCTGACTGGGGCAAAATTTAGACTGGAACTTGGAATCTCCCTTTTCAAAAAAGAGATTCGCATAGCCGACGAATTCTCAAGATTTATTTTTAGCTTTAACTGTTCACACTCAGTCTTCAAATTTTCTATTGCATCAGAAGCTGAGTAGTCATTTGATATTAACTGAAGCAAAACAATTGTGAGGTCGTCAGCAAATTTAAATCTGTTCTTAAAATTCGATGCAAGTCTGTTAATATGAACTAGGAAAAGAATGGGACCGAGGCGTGTTCCTTGGGGAACGCCGCATGTGATTGCGAGGGGATCAGAAACCTCACCGTTTTCTCTTAAAATAACGCTTTGTGTACGGTTACTGAGGAAACTTTGTAACAACACCAGAAGGAACTGACGAACGTTACAATTGGTAAGTTCTTCCATAAGTATCGACTGGTCGGTCAGATCGAAGGCCTTGGATAAGTCAGCAATAAGCAAGTCCACGTAAGCATGATCATTCTCGAGGTGTGACAGAATGCACTCGATCAGAGAAATCAAATAGTGGACACTACTACAACCACTCTGGAAACCAAAAAGTAGTAGTAGTAGTAAAGTAGTAGTAACCAAAAAGTTAGTAATAACTTTATTCGCAGCATCAATTTATTTATTGCTAACTTGAATTATTTGTTTTACAAATAATCCTTTGTCTTTGATCCTTACCAATGAATTATCAGGAGAATCATCTACCGCAGTTAATCTGTTGATATCTTCGCTAATTATTGATTGGTTTGCACTTGTCCTGCGGTAATTTGTTCTTTAAATTGGTTCAAAATAACAGTCATAGATCTTAAGCCAATAGCATCCTTATCCGTTTTCGCATCACCTAAATTAATAATTCGTCTATCTTGTAGGTTCATGTTACCATTTTCGTCAGTAACTATCTTTTCATACGATTGGTTACCAACCTTTTTTCCAACACTACCAAATTTATTCATTTATAATAGAAACAAATTATCCAGTAAATTACACTTCCTGTACTTCAGGGTTTTATCTTTTGTTTTTCAATCTATGAAGAAAAAACCGTAGTCCTTGGTTGCCATGTCAAATTGTTTCAGAAAGTTTTCATTGTCATAATTTTGTCTAATTAACTTTATTTCTATTGGATTAGAGCACTGAAAGAATGCGAAATAGTCACACTGAAGTCTTACCACCTTTGGTGTTTTATGAAAACTCTGAGACAAGTACATAATTGAAGCATTTTTCTTTCTTCCTCTTATGAATAAATCTTCTATTTTCTTCTGGTCTTTTTCAGTTACAAAATCATCAAAGATAATCAAGTTTTGATAATTGGGGTCTAGGTCGTCAACATCGATAATATCGTTAAGATCGTTACTTACTATTAAAATATTTGTTTTACATTTTGATTCCAAGGTGGTTAAATTGTCTATAAGGTCTTTATATTTATCTTCTTCAAGATCGTTTGCATACAAGTATATTCGGTTGAAACAGATATATTCATAAAATAAATTCAAGAGTAAATTGGTTTTCCCTGTTCCTGAACTTCCACAAATTAATAACCTAAATGGCCACTGAGGTGCGAGTTCGTGCTTGTTCTGATAGTTATTCCTTTTCGCTAAAATCATATACTTTGATTGGTGCCTTTTCATTCATTTATTTAGGAAAAATTTAGGAAAGGTACTTGAATTGTATAAGTAGGTACTTGTATTTTTAAGTAGGGACTTGAAATTTTGAAGTAGGTACTTGAATTTAAAGTTTATAACCTAAAGGTAAAGTGTGTATTTTATCGCTTGTTACTATCCTTTTATCATCCTTAGGATCTAACGCTTTTTTATTCTGTTCTTCTAGGAACATGTTGTGCTTGTATGATTTTAAGTTATACTGCGTTACAGAAAGGTTTTCAGTTTTACCAAACAGTACATCCTTATAGTTTTGAATCGTAATTTTATCTTTCACTATGTTCGTTTTTATTCCTTTCAGTTTTTTGCTAGCTTTTGAAGGGTCTTGGTTGTCCTTTACATAAGCATATACTTTTGATCGTAACCGAACAAATTCTGTCATAATTTGTCTTGCTAATTCATCTTTCATCATTCCTATCACTTTCTTGTTCACATTAGGAAACCCATATGGATTATCTTTCGCATAATCAGATGTATCGAATCTCTCATTCAAATCTTGTTTGATATCTTCATAGAAATCTTCGGTTCGAATGTCGTATATGAAAAAAGCAGTATCCATATAACATTAATCTATTTTGTCCCCATATTTAGGTTTCAAATAATCATAATGGAATTCATACATCCATAGCTTGGATAGTTCCAATACAGTAAAACCGATATACATTGTTTTTTCTAGTTTTATCTTTTCCTTTGACATTCTTGCCACAGAAAAGTTTTCACTGAAAATAATTTCAGATTTAAATTTGGGTTTCTTTATTATTTTTTCTCTTGTTTTATCATCAGTTATTATTTCTATATCAGCTCGTTTCCTTAGGTTCTCCATAGTTTTTCCAAAGCAAGCGTTATTCATCAGTTTAAAAAAGTCCTTTTCAAAATCGTTAGTACCTTTAGTTCTAAGTGCCGTGTTGTAGTCTATGTATCCTTTTAAGTAAGCACTTTCAGTGAATCCTAGTATTCTATGTACTTTTTTCAGTATCAGACCTTTTTGTAAATAGAATTCTAGGTTCCTGTGGTAAACAACATAGTTATTTTTATCCAATAAGGTCGTACATAGTTTGCCATTGAAATGTTCTGGTGCTAATGGTAAATCTTTGTATAAGTGGAAAAGTTCTTTGGGTCATTCAAAATCTACTTCATGGAAAGCACCTACATTCAGTAATTGCATCACTCACCGAGTTAATATAATTTTTTAGATGGTTATAATACTCGATTGACGTGCATTCATTTCTTTCTTTTAAATCATCTGGTATTGGAATGAATTGGAAATTATTCGCTGGTAATTTTTGTGACATCGCCCACCCATACAAATTATTCTTATCGAAATACATTAAATAGTTAGATGGCTTATCCTTATCATAACTGCTCATATACTTATTATTTGCTTTAGCGTATCTTTTTATACATTGAGATACACCACCTCTTATTCCCTTTTCAATGAATGCATACATGTCTTCCTTCGAGAATAGCGGTAATTCTACTTTCGAATGTTTTAGGAAAGCATCCCATGTTAATCCTGGAGCTGAGAAGTAATGAAGCGGATCCAAGTCAGAATTCCGTATGCAAACATTTCTGAAATTCTCTACAACATCTGATAGAATTAACACATCACTTTTTAGGTATAACTTGGTATAATCAAGTAATGTTTTACAATTAAATTGCTTCCAAATAGACACTGCTCTTTTATAATCAGCTTTGTCAATACCCTTTTCCCGTTAACCTAGAATAAAAGCTTTCTATGGGTGGTAAGCTTGTACAATCCATTTTACTGAAACTGTCTACGAGGGACATTTCTGCATGGTTATAAAAACAAGGCCTTAGACTTAGCATATTAGACTGGCCAATTTGTCATCATGTCCTGTTTGATAGAATGAGTGCATTAGTTGGATGAATTCTTACCAGTTTCCCTAGTTGATTCTATCTCCAACGCGATTTCATTATTTTCCTGCTTTACAGCAGCTACTCCACAATGCTTCAGATGCTTTATGAGACAGTCTTTGTTTAGAAAATGCTGCCAGCAATCAGCACATTTTACAACCTCTCCCATCTTCTCCTTTTCAGATTCTGGAACAGTTAAAGCCAGATCAGCCAAAAAGCCAAAGATCAGACAATTTGAATTTTGTGCTTCATGATTTCGCAGAGTTGCCGATGGCGAGAAACTTAGCAATTACTGATACAAAACCTGAGGGTAAAATAAAAGATACGGGTCGCATTAAGAATAAAAGCCTCCAGTGATACGCATCTGTTTGTATCATTCTGCGGCTTAGGTCTTTAGCTAGGGGCTTATGCTGAGCTAGAGTTAGCTAAACTGAGATATGCTAACCTAAAATAAGCTAAAATTGGCCATATTCAATTCATATACACAGTTCAGCGCTTCCAAGCGGACTAGTTTCTTTAATTCCCTCACCGTCAGCATTCGGATCAGACAAGGTACTATGCTCGCGGCATGGAATTTCTGCCGGGATTTTCAGAACAATCAGTTCCATGCGGGAAAGTTGAGATTTTGTCAGGAGGACACAGAGACAAAAAAGGAGACGTCAACCCCCGTGGGGGTGGTCTTTTTTGAGCCCCAAAACCCAATTGAAAAGGGTGGTCTACCTGGCAAAATTGCCAGAACCCAATTGCAATTGGGTGGTCTACTGCGGAAAACTGCCAAGAACCAATTGAAATTGGGTGGTCTACCTCGGAATATCCAGTTGTTGTTTTTTAAAAGGACCCGAAAAGGTCTATTTTCACTAAAAATCCCAAATTTTTCCTCAAATTAAAAAAAAAAGAACCCAGAAAAGCCAAAAATCCACATTTTTGTGGATTTTTGGATTGTGGATTTGGATTTTGTGGATTTGTGGACTTTTTGTGGAAAACGAGCTAAAGTATGAAGTAAAAGCCAATTTTTTCCGATGATTGGAGCATGATACTGGTGACGGTGACATTGTTTCAGAACCATTTTGCTTTCGTTGGAGGGCAAAAGAACTCATTGGCTGTCTGATCTGGAGGCGATTTGGATATCAAGAGGTCCAATAGAACAGATGATGACCTCAAGTATGTGAATTGATAGACCGCTTTAGACATCTTGTCTGTTACGTCGACCAATGGTGGTAGGGGGAGGGGGGGGGCTATCCCGACTGATTGCCGCTATTTTGTTCTACCGGATTTGATTTTTAAGCCAACTCTGGCTGCTTCAGACTCAAGGATGGCTAGGGCTACTTTCAGTTCTTAATGGCTCCGCTAATCATTGCGATGTCGTCGGAGAAGTAAAAATCGGAAGGCATTCTGCTGGCCAGCAGCTGCTGCGTATACTGGTCTAACACTACTGTTAATCTTGAAGGGATTGAATTTCTTCTGTTGGCCATTAGTAAGCTCTCTGACACAAGATTCGAAATAGTCTCGATAGCTTCGCAGGAAGGTAGGCAGTTTTCGGGATCAGCCACAGATGCAGACCTGAAGGCAACGTGGGCCGTCTGGTTGTTTTGCCTGAAGTCGCAAGTTTTTTCCAACAGCAGTCAAACTATGAACATCTGTGCAGTGGTCAAACATCTAGGCATGGATATATTCGAGCATGGGCCATGCTGGAGACTTGCTGCAACAGTAGCATGGTAGATAATTTGTTGGGGACTGACAGCAATGTTATTTTTTGCGGTTGTAAACCGGGAAAATTATTCTATGCCTTATTTCCGTCCAAGCTCTGCTGAACTACGCTAATTAAGCACCAGAGTGAGCTTAGATGTGAACTAGTAGATAGTAGGTTCTGAGCAGGATGGGATGCTAAAACTCATACTTCCAGTCTTTAGTTGCCCACTCTATGTCCAGTGACTTTTTTAACGCTTCGAGAAGGAGGGCAGAGACTGTTGCTTCGGACAGTTCATTCTAGGGGTTGACAACTCTGTTGGTGTAGATACTTTTCCTGGCCCTGCTGCTGACAGACCGTTTGAACAGCTTCTTTGAGTGTCCTCGGGTGCACTGAGGGGCCTAGGTGGCTTGGTAGGATCTTAGCAGATGCTGAATTTAGGGCAGGGATAGCAGTCTTCAGCAGCTCCGCTCCTGTCGTTGATGATCTCGTCCTTGGTAAAAGGTTCTTTGTTTCTCGGTGAGGTGGCGTTTGGCAAGGGGCAACAGCTGCACTGTGATATCGTCCTCGAAGTCAACATCCGAGACGCTCTGCCGTAAGAGCTTTTCAGCAGCTCCGCTCCTGTCGTTGATGATCTCGTCCTTGGGAAAAAGTTCTGTGTTTCTCGGTGAGGTGGCGTTTGGCAAGGGGCAACAGCTGCACTGTGATATCGTCGTCGAAGTCAACATCCGAGACGCTCTGCCGTAAGAGTTTTTGCGAGCGGTTGATGAGGATGTGATCACGTGGTCAATCACACAGTTGAACAGCTCAGGATGTGCTTCGCATCCTTGTCTAACGCTATTACACTGTTGATCTTGGAGGGATATAATTTTCTTCTGTTGATCGTGAGTGAGCTCTCGGAGTCACTATACACTTCCAGGAAGATGCTCATTAGCTTTGCTGGTCTGGAAGGCATGCAGTTTTCGGGATCAGCCACAGAGATTGGCAATCGACTGAGTTGAACGCAGATTTAGAATCGACGCCATGAAAGTATTTTCAATGAATTCGTGGGCCTTTTTCGCAAACTGTCTGAGAATGGTGAAGATTTGATCAATGGTCGATCGTCTCGGCATGGGGAGTGCCCTTTATGATTGTAAGCCGAGAGGACCAGTCAATGCCTTTTTCTAGCATGGCAGAGACCGACAGCCTTCGGCAGCTCTGCTTGTGTTCATTCTTGATCTCGTCCTTGGTGAAAGGTTCTTCATTGCTGCTCGGTGATCGTGTTTCCGGCGAAGGTTGAAGAGAGCCAGTTGCTCTGGTTACTTGGCCGGACAGCTCAAGAAAGATCTTGGGGATCAAATATCTCTATAAAAGGAAATTATTTACTCTTTATAAATTCGACGCAAACTTCATAGCCTGCGATTGGCCAAGTCATTCACGTGCAATTAGATAGTACGGTTTAGAAGGAAGGCAGAAAGCTTTGCTGATACAAGACCTTTGTGGCACAGACCAGTGTTGCCAACTATTTCTAAACAGCCAAGGTGGATCATAGTGTGGAGGGTTGGCATATTGGCAGCTCGTTGTGGTGCAACCTTTGAAGTCTTCGAAGACGTTCTGCCTTTAGAACATGCCCATCCACAGCAGCAGATCGTGTGTCTTCGAAAATGGGACGATGCATAACATTTGGTTACCGGTCTGTAACGAGTGGCCCACACACTCTGGGAAAATTCCAGGTCTCCTTGAAAGATTGCCATGAGCTTCGAATCTAATTTCACCCGGCCTTATAGGAGACGCACGGCCTAGCTAAGCCGTCAGTTGTGGTTCGGATTGCTTGCACACCGGTCAGAGTGACGGTATTAGCGTTGGGTCGTGTCGTGGTTTATAAGGTATGGTTCAGGTCTTCAGGTCTTTGTTCAGGTCTTTGTTTAAGTCTTTGTTTAAGGTCTTCAGGTCTTTACTCCAGTTTCATAAGGAGTTTACAGTGCCTTCGGGTTATTCAGTTTGGGCAGCTTAGTCTGGTCCCGGTTTCTTTTCATTTAAGACAAAACACAAATCTCTATTAGTTCTATTAAATTATTGTTCACTTTTTCTATAGTAAAATACCTATATTTTGTACTCGAGCGTTCTGAGGTTTTCCCTTGGATGGTCTGGGTAAAGGTTTACCGCGGACCATCGGTACGCTGTACACGCCCCAGAAACCCATCTCGGCTACCATGCTATCAGTCACTGGCAAACTCGGTTTGTCAGTCAAGAGGGGCGTTACAGTTATTTGGTGGCAGCAGTAAATTCGGGGGTACGCCTTCCGCGGGTTTTGTTCTTGAAGAAGCTCGATAGATTTTGTGGTATTTTTGCGACATTTTTAAACTGAAATTTGTTCGACGATTCGCGTCAGGACTTGTGAGGGCAGTCCAATTTGCTTTTTTGATTCTGACCTGAACCTAGCCTAGTTAGGATATTATTTGTTTCTTTCGTAGGCGACAGGATTTATTTGTTGTTGAAGCGCAATACCTTCAACTAGTCGGTAAAATCATTTGGTCAAATATTAAGTATTCATGCGGCCCTCAAACCTTCAAATTCTGCCAAGAAACTAAAACCATCTCTGTAACCTGTGCTCGGCACAGTGAATGGACGATCCCCATTACCGGAAAAGGAAGAATGCTAGTGACAGGCATAGGCTTAATTTCCCTGCCTAGTTCTAAAATACAGCAATGAGCCTGGGAGTGTAGGAATTACGTTTCGGGCTGCGTCTACTCGATGGAGTACGGGGAGCCAGCCTCACAGTCGAACTGAATACGGCGGTTTCCTGGAGCGGTAAGGGCTACGATTTTTGCGGCGGATGAGACATCATCATTTCCATCAGACGCGCAACTGCGACCTAGCCTTATTTGCCCTGTTCCTAGAACATTTTTTTTCGGCTCGCGGAAACTGGAGGCTGTGCCAAAGATAAATTGCGTTTTCCCCGCACCAGGCTAGAGTAACAGAAAAAGACGGGCAGGGACAAACGCTAAAATTAGCCGGAGAAAAAAATTAGTGGTGTTAATAGGCCGGAGGGGCAGTTGTGTGCCAGCAAAGAAAATCTTAATGAATTTTAAGCAAAGGTTACAGAAACAGTTTTTTGTGAATCCTCTCTTTTCTAATCACCTTTTGGAAAGATGAAGAGACGATTGTGATCGCAATCAAGAATGCGTCACTAGGACAAGAGTGCAAGGGCAGCGAGATAATAAAAAGGCCGCATGACAAAATGTGCATCTAAGACCACGGACTCCGACTAGGCGATATAAGGGTGTCCTTCCAGAGAAAGTTTTTGGGCATTTGGCCCAAGAAGAATATTTTCAGGACACTTGCTTGTGAGCCTTGATTTCTTCAGTTTCTCATTAGAAAAGGCTATGTTGCAGCTGAATGTTTCTCTATTTCATAGGGCACGGATTGCCCGGTTTACGGTATCATAAATATGTTTGTGGACAACAGGAATACCATATGTTGGTACACGGTTCCAGGAACTAGGCTAATATATTCATATATGTAGCTAGGGAACCGCAGTAATTAACGGGTTTATAAGGCAACACGACACGACCCCAGCAAGCAATCCGCTCTCAGAATCACAACTGGAGACCCTGGTGAGAAAAAAAAACCATTTTTGAAGTTTTCTTTTTGCAGACTGTTGCAACAGTAGTTTAGCCAGGTAACAAGCAGCGGGTACGGCAAAGCTGTTCCAGGACACGGCGCAGACACATCCTTAGTACAGTACCATATTCAGGGTTGGACGAAACAGAGAGACCACAAAATCGGCGTCAGCAAAGCAAAAAGTTAAGTTTTGTCTTTACTTCTAAAAGTGTTAATTTTGCTTTTTCCCTAATTGACTCGGGAAAATAAAGACCTCGGTGGCATAGTGCGTCCAAGGAGGTAAGGCAGCCGCGTGCGCGAAGAGCGCGATTACTCTGCGGAGGAAATAACGACTCACCTGAGCTGAGGTGAACGGGGGCGACCGACACCTGGAGTCGTTTTCATGCATGCTGATATTTTGTTTCATGAGCCATCCTTCACGACATGGATATTGTTATGTTGCATCGCAAGTTTTTGAAGGATTCATATGAGCTGAATCCGGAAGATCTGATACCCAAAGCGAAAATAAGTAAAAGGCTAAACCTCCCAGAAAATTTGATGGTAGGATGTTACAACAGTATATTTCTACCGCGGAAAAATTTGATAGCGGTCATGGATCAAAATCAAATTTCATCAAAATGGTCCAGGCGAAATTACGGCGCTCAGTTCCAGAGAAAATCACAAGGGAGTGTTTTGATTTATTTATTGGTGGGTCACAAGAAAGACTATACTGCTTGAGGGTTAAGGTGAAATTAAGACACCGTCAGACTTGGACGAATGTATATTCGTCGGTTTATAGGCAATCAGCATGGGCCCAGGGCATAATTTTGCCAGATTTTAAGTGGTTCGGAGGTCCGAATCCGCCATGGTTATAAAAAGGCTCAGGGGTTTGTCGAGAAAAGCCAGGTCTAGGGTGCTCCAGGAGGAGGTTGCTACCCTAGGAAACGCGTTTCTGCGTTTAGTGCGGGATTGACCTAGGATTTGTTGGGTTGTATTACCTTGTAATAACCCGGTAGTCGAAAGCTTTCGCAATTCGGATAAATTTGTCTGATACCTCCACAGCGAGGTGGCCACTCGGGTGGAAAGTCAGGATTAGGTAAATTTATTGGGACGTTTACGAACACGTAGTTTCGGGATAAGTCTGATCGGTGGTCTGAGTACATGTCGGGCAAGATTGAAAACAATTGAACAGATCTCGACTGTTCAATAGTAAAAGCAAGGGTAATTTTCTTTTCAAGAGTTTTATCTTTTCGGAAATCCCATCGATTCGGGAAACTTTGGCAGCTTTGGAAGCTGTTAACGCAAGGTGGTGTGTGAGAAAGAAAACCCTATGTTCATATCATAGCAACCAAGTTTTATGTAAGCATGCAGTAGACAAGTAATGTCTAGTATATGGTGGAATAGCCTAATTTCTAAACACGAGAAAGGTTTGAACATGAGTCACGCTATGTGTCAAGGCTACATTAGTCAAGGCCGAGGAGGGTTGCTTTACTGGTTTAGAACCAAAGTATTCTCCTGGAACTTTAACTAACATTAAAGGAGGATGTCGTTTCTTGTTTTAACTGCCGGAAAAAGCTACTTCCGACAGCGGTAACGCAAGAATACATGGATTTTTTTTTGTTTGCGGACTTTCGTGAACAGAATGCTGTGCTTTCCGGTTTTGTTCCAGGTGAGACACTCAAAAGCACGACAAATATAAATGAGCTACATAGGGTAGGCTCCAGTTTGACCATTTTAAATGACAAAATCAACAAGACGAAGAGTGAGAGCCCTAAGGCAACAGGTGCAAAAATCTGGCCAAGCAAAAAGTAGAAAATCATCATTATTATTCCGACTAATTTTCTTTAGCTTCCCAGATGTCACGAATGAGGAACAGAGAAACAGAAAAAAAAATATTCATTTAAGCTCTGTCTCCAGCAGTTTTCGTACAGGGAAGTGTTCCAAAAGATATTTATTAGCAATAAACATCAGTTGCAATGAATAAAAGCAGCAAATATTTTCGGGTTTGCTGATTTGAAAGGTTTTATCTCAGCATAGTATTTCTTGACGTTGTGTAGGTGAAAGTTGCGTTTCACCTCGGTCGATAAAACTAAAACATTTACAAGAAAAGAGGTCAATTGCACACTGCAGTTTCTGGACAAATTGCTTTCATCTTGAAATTTTTAATGCAAATGGAACCTCAGATTTGCAACTTGTTTGCATCTGCTTTCTATCTCGCGGGTGATTATCCAGAACGTTAAGGCATCAGCGATCACAATCTTGTTTTCCGCTATCTTTAACAGTTTCTATTATCCCAGTTATGATACAGGACAAGATTATTCCTTTAGTTTTCCTCTGTGTATATTTACATTTAGGTTTAATGTGTGCCGCAATCAGACATTTCTTTCAGCATATTCATTTTGCCTTCCAAGTCGTAGGACGACCAGGATGGGACAGGCAGTCAGCCAGTGTATGATTTGCGAAAATATGCATGAAGTTAAAGGAGGTTTCCTAAGAATGATCAAGAATTGGGATTGTACGGGTTCACCAATGATCTTTCTGACCGTTAAGTCCTTTGGTAAAATCGTTAAATCCTTAATCAAACAGAAACAAATGAGTGTGTCATTTGTGCTTTAAGGACGAGTAAGGATCAACTGGACAAGTTTTACGGATAATTGCTTCAAGCTTCCATTTCCGAGGAAAATTCTCATTTTATAAATAGTGTGGTTAAGTGCGCCAGAATTAACCAGATTTGAAATCTGGAGTTATGGCAGTAAAGCAAAATATGGTTTTGCTACCGTTAACACAGCAGCTATTGTAATTACTTGAGAAGCTAATTCAGCTAGTTCGTTGGCAGGATGAGTTTCCAGTACCAAGTTTCGAAATTGTCAAGGTAATCTCGACAGTTAGTTTAAAAAAAAAGAGGAAGAAATCCACAAAACTAGATGTACCTAGTTTTGTACTTCTGTATGCAATGTTCTTTGGGTAGAACTGCCGTTCTAGCCATTTTGAAAAAGAGCTAGCCAAAAAGAATTTTTGGTTTGATTGATGTCATTTGTTGTTCCAAATGATATCGCTGAATTTTTCAGGAAGCTGACGTCGAAGTATCTAATGGTTCGACAATCTGTCTCTGTCCAAGGAACCTGAAGAGAAATGGTACTGAACTATAAACATGGATGGCGCTACTGAGGAACATGGCGGTTTCGCACTGAAATTTAGACAGCTTGTTACCTGTGCGGGTTTCTCACCAGGGGAAGATTCGAAGCAAATTGCATCTGATCAGGCAGAGTGTATGGAGAGGGAGTTATTTTTTTTTTCTCCCAGAGGTTGATTTAACGAGACTTCAAGGGATGAAGTCGTCTAAGTGTGGGGATATGTAACGAGTGGCCCACACACTCTGGGAAAATTCCAGGTCTCCTTGAAAGATTGCCATGAGCTTCGAATCTAATTTCACCCGGCCTTATAGGAGACGCACGGCCTAGCTAAGCCGTCAGTTGTGGTTCGGATTGCTTGCACACCGGTCAGAGTGACGGTATTAGCGTTGGGTCGTGTCGTGGTTTATAAGGTATGGTTCAGGTCTTCAGGTCTTTGTTTAAGTCTTTGTTTAAGGTCTTCAGGTCTTTACTCCAGTTTCATAAGGAGTTTACAGTGCCTTCGGGTTATTCAGTTTGGGCAGCTTAGTCTGGTCCCGGTTTCTTTTCATTTAAGACAAAACACAAATCTCTATTAGTTCTATTAAATTACTGTTCACTTTTTCTATAGTAAAATACCTATATTTTGTACTCGAGCGTTCTGAGGTTTTCCCTTGGATGGTCTGGGTAAAGGTTTACCGCGGACCATCGGTACGCTGTACACGCCCCAGAAACCCATCTCGGCTACCATGCTATCAGTCACTGGCAAACTCGGTTTGTCAGTCAAGAGGGGCGTTACAGGTCCATCGTCTCGGATGAGGGTTTGGTTACTTCTTCAGGCTGACCTTCACTATTGTTGCCCCTGCTGCAGATGCTCCAGAGCCGCTATTTAGATGTCCTGCGAGACACGCTGGACGGGTGATAATTTGCTTGAACTTCTGACAACGTGACCACAACCTACGACACAACCATCATAGCTGGAAGGTAGCAAACTATAGAGTCCCAGCCGAACTCTCGATTGTTTTGCAGTATTCTTCTTCAACTGGTGTTCAACATTCATTTTGTAGTGGCTGGTAAGCTCAGTGCTCAAAAGCTGGATATTCTTGTCTCTCTGGAGCTCTATTTCAGTACGATGGACATCGTGCTTTTAACCTTTCGAGTTTTGGCACTTCATTTCGGGGTAGTATTCAAAGAAGTTGCTTTCAGTTTGTTTGCAGTTCCTTTCTCGTAGCCGATCATTCGTGTGCGGGTGGAGGGAGGTGAATCCATGTATTTCTCTTGTACGAGTTATCTGATCCTGATGAAACTGGATAGTTGGCGTATAGGATAAGTCCCAGATGTTGTCGCGGAGTCGGACAACATGTCGACGGAGTGCTGTCGCTGAGTTGGAAGAGGTGTCTGAAATCCTGTGGCACGCGAAAACGAAGTACTTGTAGATAGGCTGGGACGGTGAAACTTGTCATTAAGGGCCTTACCAGATTGAATTGTCACTTCCCGGATTTGAGCATCTAGGGGGGGGGGGGATTCATGGAGTAGGAATCTGAATTCTTGTGACACGCGTAACTTTTGAACGAGTTATCCGATTTTGTTGAATCTTGATAAAGGACGAGAGCACATGTCCAACATGGTTTAGACCTTGTTTCAGTTTTGGACTTGATCCGGAAACTTTTGGGGGAGCTAGAGGGGGGGGGGGGTACCGGAAATCTTGTGGCACGCTTGGATTCGTCGGAAAGGGACTTGGAGGGAAGGACAAGCATAAGCCCTACATGGACCATTTATAGAACAGGACCCGAACTGGATAACGCGGGGAGAACTGTAGGGAATCTTTCTTGCGAGTTAGGGTACTTCCAGATGGGCTAGGGCGATGTAAATTCTAAGGCTTATAAGGAACCTCGCAAAACTGGTTGTCATTTCCCTGATCTGACCAACTAAGGGGAATGGCAGGAGGAAGAATCCGGAATCATATGACAAGCATAAGTTCCCACATGAACGAGTTGCCCAATCTCGATGGAACTTGACAGTTGGCAAACGAACAGCTCTCAGATATTGCGTTTCAGTTTCGGACTGAATGCGGCAACGTGGAACAGAACAGAGGGATCAGGATAGGACTTGGCATCAAGGTCAAACAGAAGCCCTATGGCTGTACCATTGTTGTAGATCCGGACCGGAACCAGGGACTGTGGGGGAGACGAAGGGGAATATCGCGAAAGTCTTGTAAGATGCATAATATTCTCGGGCTAGTAACCTGATTCGGATGAAGCTTCAAAATTGGAGAGAAACAGGCTTTAGATTCCCTGTTTACGATTCGTTACTAGATCCGGCCAATACGGGGGGGGGGGGAGGGGGCGCGGAAATCTTTTGACATGCATTAGTCTCAAACAAGTGATCCGGTCCGGATAGAGCTTTATAGCTGGCGAGGTCAAATGTCCTTTGATGTTCAATTTGTCAAGTTACAGGTCAGGACCAGAGTCCGACACTATGCGGCGTGACGCTGCGGGTACACGATTTTGTTTTCCCGACAGGATTTTTCCCCTTTATGAAATGATGGAAAAATCGCAGCCTTCGTTATGGAACTGACGATGGTGTCGCCAATTCTGGCAAGGATCCTGATTGTCTCTCCGCAGCATAAATTTAAAACCCCCAGGAAGAGCGCAGCTAGATTGCACGCACGATTTCGAGTAAAACAAATGGTCACATGAGCATACCAAAATTTCATAAAAAAGGTGGTCCAAAGTCCCATTTTATTCACTACCTTTTGAAAATGGGTGGTCCCATCTCAGACTTCGCCAAATCCCTTTTGCAATTGGGTGGTCCTAACTCACATTTGGCTTAATAATTTTTCGTGGGTGGTGGTGTCCTGTCCAATTTTGAAATGGTCCCGTTTTTAGGCATGACGTCTCCCTTTTGTGTCTCTGTGTCCTCCTGGATTTTGTTTCAACTTCATGGTGAAAGTGAAAAGTATCCGGCCGGGAAATCCTGATCGTCTGTTCCCATCATAAGAATGAAAGCCTCCAGTGAGACACGTATCTTTTGTGACGTCACAGGATAGGCCTAGGCCTAGGCCTTTAGCTAGGGTTTATGCTGAAGTAGATTTTAGCTAGATTGAGCTATGCTAACCTAAAAGAAGCTAAAATTGGCCATAGACAGTTCAGCGCTTCCAAGCGGACTTGTTTCTTTAATTCCCTCACCTTCAGCGCTCGGATAAAGCATTGTGAAATAGATCCACAGGTTAGTGAGTGGAAAACCTATCAGCTGTGTCCCAGGTAACGGAGTAGCAGAAAGTGACCCACTACTCTATGAATCACGAATGATGACTATGAGAAAATGGGGGACTAACATAAACTAGTCGACTTGGAGCGTTGAACTGTATATAAAGAAAATTTCAAGAATAAAGGGCGTCGTACAAATTATGTCGGAATACCATACTGTCGTGACGTAGACCAGTGGCTCCCAACCTTTTACGTACCCAGCACCCCTAATCAAAGTTAATCAATCGGTACTCCTAATTAATTGGTACTCCACGCTCTATTGTACCCGTTCGTCGGGGATTCGATGTGCTGTGTCAGGAGTTAATGTCCCACGATAGATCGGGGAATCCATGTGCCATCAGTGGTAGTTTGACTAATCATCCCCGCAAACTCGTAGACTCCATGTACCCTGGGCTATAACACTCGAGAAATTATTGAAGTTTCCAGAGCTTATGTTCTCTCATAAGCAAATAATCTATTTTGAGATCGGGAGAATCTTCAGGAGAATGTCAGATTGCCCAATTTAAATCACTAAAATAAGAAAATCATATAGGACGTAGGCGATTCCAAGCGGAATGGTTTTTGAAATTCTCCAAATGTTTCATTATCAACACTTATGACAGAGATCGTAAAATATGGATTCACAAGGTAATGAGCAGAACACAATGGCCTTCAGTTTCTACCTTCTCTAAAGATAGTGCAAAACATCGATTGCTCGGGAAGCATATTACAGATCTTCTGCTATCCTAATCAACCGGCCTTCGGTTTTCTAAACCTCACTACAAGCTCATTGTTTTTGCTAGTTCCAATGTTCTATTGTTATATGGCGAACACACGATCAGGATTTCTCGGCCGGATTTTCGGCACTTTTGTTAAAGAACCCGTTGTCCTCGTAGTGCCGATGCAAACCTAATTCCGTACTTCAATGCATTACTTCTTAAGCCCGGAGACTTCTTCTTCTATTCATTTATGGCATCAGGAGCTAGGGAGCGCGAATCTTTCCGCCTTCCGGCTTGTAAGCACCTGTCTATGGCACCACAACAACGATCGTCGCCCAGGAGGAATTACCATCTTATTGTAAACGATGGGGACCCCAATTTCATGTTACATTTTAAACCAGTAACGATACCTCGCTCACTAATCTTTGAATTTGCTACGATTCACTATTTTCCATGCGCATTATGCTCCTGAAGAGTGTTTTCCGATTGAACCGATTTTGCAGAGCTTTTCGGCCTGGGGTAAAGGCTTAGAGCAGCCAAAGCCGTCCAAATTGTTAGAAGCAGAGCCCAGGTTTACAGTATTCAATTAGTTTTCTACAAACAGTAAATAGTGTGAGGTGTGATTTAACAATTTTGTGATTTAACAATTCCAGTCATTACGGGAAGGGGCGCCGCAAGTGCATTTTCGTTTGGGGGGGGGGGGGGGGCAGAGCCAAAAAAATAGCCGAATCTATCGAAAAAAATTTACAGAATCCTAGAAACTGAGAATTCGAACTTTAAATTACTAAACGAAAGGATTACGTACAATGAGTAACACTAAAGGGCAGAATGAAAGACGATAAGCCAGCTACTAGGCGTTCTTTTGGTGAAGCACACTTGGATAATATATTGCCGGGGCAAAATAGCGGTTATTATAGGCTACCCAAGACAAAATAAAATTCAGCGCCACCGGCAAAAATATTCTAAATCCTATTTTATGTTCTATTTAAATGTTCTGTCTTTGATAAAAACAAACCCAAGAAATTGTCATATAAAGGCACAACAAATGATGGGGAAGGAGAAAAAGCCCTTAAGTGTTTATGAAAGCGAGGGCAACCCCCTTAGCGCAAACATTATAAATGACCACTTTGCAACAATTTGCAGAGTGCACCCCCCTTTAAGTCAATTGCCTGACAAGGCCCCCAGTTCAGATATACCTGTAATTGATCCAAATGTAATTTTTGAAAAATTACAAAACTTGATACTAGTAAAAGTAATTATCCGGGCGAGATACCGATCAAGCTGTTTGTCGAGTGTGCCAGTGAACTGACCCTTACTTGTACCGCAGCTTTTAATCAATGTTTTTTAGATGCTATTTTGCCAAATTGTTTTAAAAGGGCTTTTATTACCCGAACACCCAAGACCCGAAGTATGATCTCAGGCCGATTTCAAAGACGCCAGTACTCTCGAAAGTGTTGGAAAGCTTTATTTTGGAGTCCCTTCTCAGTGATGTGGAAGATAAGTTGGACCCTGCGCAGTTTGGGTTTTGACAAGGGCATAGCACAACCCATTATTTAGTAAGATTACTGGATGCACTAACGAAACATCTAGAAAATGATGCTTCTTATGCTGAAATTATTTTGGGGGTTGTTATTAAGGATTTCGACAGCATTAATCATCAAACTGCAGTTGACGAAGCAAGGGCAATGTGGGCTCGTGAGTTCATTGTTCGGTTAGTTGTTAGTATTTTAAGAGGTAGGACTCAGTGTGTTATGTTAAGTCCCGACAGCATTTCCAGCTTTTTAGATATATTTTGTGGAACCCCGCAAGGCACAAAGTTGTGACGACAAAGTTTTCGATCGTTTTTAACCGCGTTTTGACCCATGTTTTAAATCGTTTTAAGTCTGCTGACGACGTATCGACACCATCCCTCCGGACGTTTCCTATGACCCCGACTCAGGTTTCCCTATCTTCTCTTTTCGAACTTTTGAACAAGGATTTGGATGAAGTTAATTTGTCCATTAGTATACCGAAAAGCATGGTAATGAGATGAGGGTCTCTTTCTTAAAACGGGAATTTCTCGCTGTCGCAGAAATTGGTTTGGAAATAAAAGCCTCTGTTAAACTTCTTGGTATGAAAATAGACAATGACTTGAAGTGGAGAACACATGTTGAGTCCATCATTGCAAGATCTGCCCCATTGTTAAAGTCTTTTGCCGTCCTTCGCCTATTTGCTATCCCTCCTCGAGTTTTAAAAACAATTTACTGTACATACATTCGTCAGTGGGTCAAACACGCGCGGCATATTATTGTTGATTGCGTAACAAGGAGGCTTTGTTGATGTTTACGAGGTCGCAAAGGGGGAAAAGAGAAGACGCAGAATTTCAGGAATTGGGAATAAAAGATAGGAATGAAGTAGGAGAAGCTGTTTCACTAATAACAAGAAGAAAGTCAACAAGGCCGCATCTCGAAAACACTCCTTACCAAAGTCGAGGAAATAAGTTTTCTGAGGAGTCTAACACTTCCGACAGGTCAAGACCCTGCTCGCCCGATTTTAAAAGCCCCATAGGCTCTGACTCAGAAATCGTCGACAAAACACCGGTTAAGGAGGAGTTAAGAAAATTGGAATTCGACGACTTTATCTTCCATACTCCAAGTTTTCCTCTTTCTCCCATCGACGGTGCCGAGAAGACATTCTCCGAGACTGAGATATCCTCTCTTCTATTTCAAATTACCAAGCCTCATCTGACAGATAAGAAGCCCGATTCGACCGATCTGTCTTCCGAACTGAATAAAACAGTCATCATGAATCAGCAACAACAGCAGTAACAAAGCACATCAGGACAAGCTGCAATCAGTCAGCAAAACCTTCAACAGAGTACATCTGCGCCTGTAGCTCTTGTCCCCACAGCTCCGTTAGTTCCGTCCGAACCTCAAGCCGCGATGTTTAACATGATGATGGAAATGATGAAACAACAAGAGACGCTTCGTCGTGAAGGGAAGAGGCAGAGAGAATGGAGCGTATCCGGAAAGAAGAACTACATTCTCGAAGAGAACAACAACAAAATCTTCCAAAGCAAAGAGAAGCAGAACTGGAGCTACGAGAAAAGAGCTGGAATTGAGACGAATTGAGCTTGAACAGAATGAGAAGCTACGGAAAGAAGAAACAGAAGCTACTGAAAAGCTCAGAAAGGAAGAACTCGAATTCAGCTCAGAATGCTTAAATCAAATCGCATGGCGCAAATTCCAGCGATGAGAGACGCCGACTGCATCGAAACGTACCTGAGTACCTACGAGATGACTGCCAAATCCCTCGGCTGTGATGATTTTCTATGGGTTCCGCGTCTTCTTCCTCTCCTGACCCCCAGAGCACAAGAGGCCACTCATGTCCTGTCAGATGAAGACCGAAAAGACTACGAAAAAGTAAAAAAGGCCGTCCTGGAAAAGTTTCTAGTCAACGAAGTAAGTAAGTAAGTAAGTAATTTATTTATGACCCGCCATTTTGAAAAGGCGGAGTAAATGACGAAAGTAAAGAAAATAAACAAAACACATATATACACACAGAAAAAGACACTTAATTTATAATCTTCGGTCAGGAAGCAGTGGACGACATCGTGTGCTGGTTGGGCCTTGTTGTCCATGAGTTTTGAAAGTGATGACGAAACATCCAAAAGGGTAACACTTGCATCTTGAATTTTGAATTTCTCCGTCAATGTATGGTTATGACATAATTTCGACAAGTGGAGCAGGTGCTTTGCATATTTAAAATAACATGATCTCATCTTTTTAATCTCCTTCTTTCGCAGAACATGAGTGACGCCAGAACGAAATAGAATAGAAGGAGCGCAGAAGGTGCTGTACAAATTTCCCAAAGCTTTACGATTATAGCGCCCCCGGTTGGGGACGATGCGCCCATAGGCGCTACGGATCGACTTGTAAACTTCTTGAACAACCGATGAGCAAAATTTTGACAATGAAGATTTGAATGTTATGCCGAGCCACCGTAGAGAGTCTGTTGATTTGACGATGAACGATCCAAGAGATATAGAAGCTTTAGATGCACTCGAACAATTTGACGAAGGGTTGAAATGCAGGTACTCACATTTTGAAAGGTTAACTTCAAGGCCAATTTTCAGAAGTTCTGACGACAGCTTACTTACATTTTTTGTGAGTGTGGATCGGCTACGGCTTACTAAGAGCAAGTCGTCCGCGTAGGCAATGTAGCTGAAGGCATAGTCTTTATAGAAGTAAGCAGGAAGCAAAGAATCGAGACAAGAAGATATGGCCGATTTGAAGATGTAGGGAGATAAGACTCCCCCTTGGCGAACACCAGTCCGGACAGAAATAATCTCTGACAAGCTACCTTGCCATTTGAACCTTACTGAAGAATGACCATACCAAAATTTTAACAGATAGACGACAGACAGATTCACGCCAGAAGTAATGAGAGAAAATAGGGCCTGAGAATGCGTTATATTGTCAAAAGCACCAGCTATATCTATAGAACATATATGTATAGAAGACTTGTCGCGGGTAGCCTGTTTCATCATTTTTGTCAATATGTGATGAGCGTGCGCACAACTGGCGCTCGAACGGAATCCAAACTGCATTGAACCAAAGCTACATTTTTCAACTAGTTCTGGAAGAAGGACGTATTCCAGGATTTTGCTTATGGTACAAGAAACTGTAATTGGCCGATAGCTTTTGCAAAGGTCCGCGTCTTTCCCTCGTTTAATCACCGATGTCATAGTACCCATGAGGAAACTATTCGGAACCAAACCCTGGCATAAACAAATTTGAAATAGCAGCTGAAGGTGTTGTGTTAAAGCTGGACACTCAATTTTGAAAAAATCGGCACTAAGGCCATCAGAATCTGTAGAAGCAGTTCTTCTTAATTTTCGGAAAGCAATTTCGATGGAAGAACAAGTAACGGGAAGAACAGAAGGTTGAAATATTTTCCTTGGTAGGTATTTAAGAAGTAAATTTTCAAAGTGCTGCTGAATCTGGTTTTGCAACCACTGAATAGACCACGGTAGTGGTTGGTCCAGTCAGCCATAGTTAGCGCGGAAGGAGGTACAGCTGAACCTTTATCTGTACGAAGGACCTTTTGCCACGCTTTTTTGTCACTGGGAGCATCTAAGCCATTCAAACGAGCATTTTTAAGTGAAGATTTGTATTCACGCTTCGTTTTAGCTTTTAGATTAAAAACAGTACCATTCTCTGGGCGTCCACAAGCAATCCAAATTTTTAGCCAAAATTTTGCCGTGTTTTTTGCCTTCTTTACTTCAGGACTGACTTTCCAAATAGGTTTCCTTGTACCAACTCGAATTCTCTCAGTCGGTACAGCAATATCGGCTGCCAATTTCAAGCAATGGACAAGCTCGCTATAATAACAATTAATATCAACGGACGAAGTAGTAGCTGCTATACCAGTCTGAAGAAGGTGAAAAGGAACTTTTAAAAGCGAGAGAAGATTAGTTAATGTAGAAATGTAGAGCACAGTATCTATACAATTCCAGTTACGCTTTTGGATCCAAGCCTTCTTGGGATTTGGACAACTGACTCGAGCAACAGGGACAACCAAACAGAAAGACAGAGGCAGATGGTCGTCCTCAATTTTCTCCTCATCAACCTCAACAATACCGTCAATGAGACTTGTTTCAGAAACAATCAAATGATCAAGGTTGGAGACATTAGCGCCACGATTATGTATATATGAAAAGGGTAGAGACTTCTCAATGAGACTGTGAGCTACCGGTAAAGAATCGAAAAATAAATCAGTCCGTACAGAAGAAGTTAGAAGATCAGTGTTAATATCACCAACAAGAGCCCATTTCATTCCTTTCCTTGAAATGTCTGATAGAAGTGTTCTGATCTTATGACAAGCCTTAGCAAATGAACTGTGTGATGCAATGTTCCGCCGGTCGCAAGGTAAATATACATTAACAAGAACAATATTGTCCAACTGAACGGCAAGAGCATAACGCCCAGACTGGAACAGTTTTGGTGGTGCTGAACACTCGCTGGCTCGAAGAAAAATGGCTAACCCACCGGAAGGACGACCTCTAGTTTTCATTGCCGGCTGAATGAACACAAAGTGCTCAGGAGATCGGCGCAAACTTTCGCTACTAGGGGCGGATAGCAGATGCTCTTGAAGACAAAGAATGTCCGAGCTGCCTGGCAAATCATCAAGTAGAAGATCTTTGTCCTTAGTGCCATTTACATTTAATGACACATAGCGCAGTTTCTTTTCCTGAAAAACCATTATTTTCCAAGTCCCACGGCCTTCCTCATAACGCTGCATCTGAGGCTAAAAGAGACATGACAGCCGTCGCAATTGGCACACTTTGGAGGCAGTGAGCAAGGGGAATCTTTGCTATAACTGTGGCAACCAGCACAACGAGCGCATTTTGGAGAATCAGACGGATGCGGGCATTTGGCTATACCGTGGTTTGGGGATTGACAGCGATAGCAGCGCTTGGGCATTCGGTGGAATTCATGAACACGAAAAACTTCATACCCGATTTTTACCCCGATTTTCATAGCTGTAAGGAGACCAACTTGACTTTTGAACCCGATTTTGAAAGAACGAGAGCCCGAAATAGGCACGACTTCACAAGAATCAGGAATCAGGGTCTTCAAGGCGTCGGCCGTAATGGTGGCTGGAACACTCCTGACGACACCCAAAAATTTAGGAGAGATAACTTTGGCAGTAGTACCCTCCGGCAAACCTTTGGTGATTGATCTCGCAACAACCTCTGCATAAGAAGCACTTGAAGTGTGGACGATGAGACGACTTCTTTGAGTATTCGCTCTGACATTAGTAATCCCTTCGTTACCTTCAACGGTGTCAATGTGTTGCGTCCTGGAATCAATGTTAAGAAGATCCGACGGGACATTACTAACAACAACAGTGTGCGTATCTGAAGGTGGTGAGGGAGGGATGGCCGTCAAAGCCTCGGCACGAGTGGAAATAGCAGTGAAGCGATCAAGAGTAGAAACTGCTTCAGCAATAAAACGGACATCGTTAGCAACAGCGCTTAGCTTGCTACTCAATACAGATATGGCAACAGCTGGAACGACCGGAACTTCGCTCGGAAATCGTATGACGAAATCCGGAACAGCAACGTCCAAGTCATCACAGCGACGGAAAGCATCCACAATATCACACAGATGATTGGCCTGGGCATTTCTTCTCGGGGGGAGCTCACTGGGAAAGGCAAGAGCCCACAGAAACTTTTTCGCAGCCACAATCGCGTCAACAGTGAAGAACTCTGCAGCAAACTTTTTGACCGAATTTGTATCAACTCCCGAGTCAAGACTTTTCTGAAAAAAATTCAAAACTGGCTGATAAACCAGACTAACTGACATCTCGTCATTCCCTTCACTTGGCGCCATTCCACAAACGCAGACTTTCAGTAACGGCTTTCAACGGTTTCACAAACAAAAAGTTAACCGGTATTTGCGACCGTTCAGGTCAACGGTCAGTTGAAGACTGAGTTCTACAGACAGACATTTCGCTCTTACCGAAAGAAATACGAAGATAGCTACGGCGAACTAGCTTCCAGCCTGTCTAAATTCCGGAATAAGTGGCTCAGAATCCCAAGTGACTACTTAACAGCCACCGATTTAGACACCACGAAAGCCCTTCTGTCCAGAACACTCGAGACAATTGCCCTCGAGCAATTCTACAGCAGCATAGCCAACGAATATCTGAAAATGCACGTGGTCCAGCAAAAGCCAACTACTGTTGAAGAAGCTGCAAAAGCTGCAGATGAGTATCTCTTCACTCGCAAAACGCTGGGAAAAGATGACATCAGCAAGAAGCAACGTCACAGCCGTCCAACTTCTCCAACATTGGGGAAACATGCTTCAGATGCTACACCAGCTTCATCTTCAAGCACCGGCCCCAACCGTTCTAGGAGAGAACTATCTGCAGTGGAATGCAACTACTGCCATAAGAAAGGACACATGGTGCGAAACTGTCCCAACAAGTCCGGAGTGAAGAGAGACGCTCCAAACCCGCATCGCTCAGCACAGAACAACAAACATGGTCGCCCTAAAGGACCGGCAAGTAGCTCAACTACCAGCTTTAGTGGCCTGGCCAAAAGTCCTGAAAAAAATAGCTCGTCACTCAAGAAAAACCGCGAAATCCTGGGCAGGATGAACGGTAAGCCAGTTAAGATGATTCTTGACAGTGGCAGTGACGTGAGCTTAGTCCGAGCTGATCTTGTCGACCCGAAAAATGTGAATCCGGAAGGTAGATGCATGATCGATTGTGTCTTTGGTGACACGCATCACACTCCGACCACCGTCGTCAATCTCGAGCTCATACGACCTGATAGCTCCATCGTCGCCCGAAAACTGGAGGTAGGTGTTGTCAAAAACCTGCCCGTAGATGTCCTTCTTGGCTACGACTATCCAGATTTCGCCAACTTGGTTAGTTTCGATACATCCAAAACATCTCAGCCAACCTCCCTGGTGGTAACTCGTTCAGCTGCGGCCAAATGACCCACAAGTCTCTCCGATACCTGCGACGATTTTGGTTCAACTGAAACCAGCGAGCACGACTTCCTGAATTCTGATGACAGCATCTTCAGCATCCCGTCTTGCAGCAAGCCAGCCCGAAAATCAAACCGAAAATCTGTGCATCGCCTTTAGAAGCAAGACCCGAGTAACATTCGTGACGCATGTTTGGCAACACCGATCGATGTTACTGAACATGGGACCTCTAAGGAGCCACCTGAAGATACGGCTGTCCCGATTAGTCTTTTTGCCCCTGTAATTCTTGGTTTGAAGAACGAAGAATTTGCAGCTTTACAGAAGAGTGACCCTTCCTTGAAGTCACTTATAAGCCAACTTGAGCCTACACTTGACGATTCCAAACCTCGCCAAATTTTGGAACGCAACGGCTTATTTTACAGAGCTAAAACGGAAAACGAAAACTGCTACAACTGCTAGTTCCAGGAAAATGTCGCTCAACAGTCTTGCACCTAAGTCACTCATCACCTCTCAGTGGCCACTTAGGAATCAATAAGACTAAAGACCGCATCGCACGAAGATTCTTCTGGCCACACTTACCTTCAGGTGTCGCACAATTCTGCCGTTTCTGTTACAACTGTCAGCTCATCTCTAGACGCAGACCCATCGAAAAAGTCCCCATGCAACAAATGCCTGTACTCACTGAACCATTTACAAGGATATCCATGGATGTAGTTGGTCCTCTGATCAAATCTTCCTCAGGCAATCGATTCATCCTTGTCATCGTCGATTTGAGTACCCGATATCCGGAAGCAATACCGCTTCGGACAACAACCGCAGCCAAGGTCTCTGAAGAACTCATGAAGTGTTTATCCCGCTTTGGCCTCCCACAAGAAATACTCACCGACCAAGGCCAAAATTTCATGAGTGCTGCTCTGAAGAAAGTCTACAAAGCACTTCAGATCAAGCCGATTCGCACGTCACCATACCACACACAGAAGAATGGCTGTGCTGAATCTGTGAACTCTACACTCATCACCATCATCAAAAAGCTCTTCATGAACGAACCAAAAGCCTGGGACAAATACTTACCGTTACCTCTGTTTGCCTACCCATCCGGCAACTGGATTCACTCCGTTTGAGCTGCTTTACGGCAAAAATCCCAGAGGAATCCTGGATCTCTTGAAAGAATCTTGGGAATCGCAGATTGACACGGAACCGCTCTCCGTTGTCAAATATATCATTGATCTGCGGCAAAAAGTCAGCTTGTACCAAGACCTATCAAGATAAAGTCAAGAAGAAGCCAGCAAATCAGCCAAGCTCTGGTATGACCGCAAGACGAGACAGCGAGAACTCCAAGAGGGCGAAGAAGTTCTGCTTAAACCACAAACTCGAAGTCTCGTGGAGGGGTCCGTACAGAGTATTGAGAAGATTTGGCCGAGTCAACTAAGAAATCCAACTTGATGGCTCTAGAAAGAAGACCGAGGTTTTCCATATAAACCTCCTCAGGAAATTCTTCCGCCGAACGCCATCCGATCAGCGTCAAAATGACTCCCAACGTTAGGCAACTAGCCTGTTCTGCTCGATGCAACCAGACGAAGATGAAGAAGCTGACGATAATCTTCAAAACTTTCCAGAAGACCCGTCAGAAGAGCCAGTTGACTTCGACACCATAATTGACCGAGGCATCGAAGGAGACGACAGAGCCAAAATTAAATCTCTTCTTGAACAATATAAAGACGTCATCAGCAACAACATCGGAGTCATGAAAGACGTAGAGCACGACATCGACACCGGAGATGCCAAGCCAATCAGAATGCAGCCGTACCGCATTCCAGAAGCGAAACTTAAAGCGGTCAAATCAGAGCTGGACCGTCTTGTCAAGCTGGGTGTCATCCAGCGCTCGCAATCAGACTGGGCTTCTCCTATAGCCATCGTTCCGAAGAAATCCGAATCTGTTCGGACAGCCGACGACTCAACAACATCACGAAACCAGAAATCTATCCTATGCCTAGGATAGATGACCTGGTTCCCATGGTGTCGAAGTACCGCTATATCAGTGTGTTCGATTGCCGCTACGGATACTGGTAAATCCGTCTGACCAAGAACGGGCGAATGAAAGGAGCATTCACCACCCCATTCAGTACATATGAGTGGCGGGTGATGCCCTTCGGCCTACGAAACGCGCCGTTCACCTACCAGCGGTATATGGACAAAATCCTGGAAGAGTTTCACGACTTTTGCCGAGCGTTCTTCGACGACATCGCCATCTTCAGTGTGACAATCGAGGAACACATCCAACATCTGCGCGCTGTACTCAATCGCCTACGACGACAAAAAGTGACTATCGGACCTGCAAAAGCGAAAGTCGCCTGCTCAAAAGTTGAGTATCTCGGACACATTGTCGGCAACGGACGTATTCAACCATCCGACACCAAAACAGAATCCGTTCAAAACTTCAAACGCCCACAAACAAAAAAGCAGCTCCGCGCATTTCGAGTCTTTCCTGGCTATTATCAGAATTTCGTCAAAAGCTATGCAGCAGTGGCCCGCCCGCTGACGGAGCTAACTAGGAAAGGAGTTCCAGACAAAATCACCAAGCCTTGGAAACCAGTTCACGAGTGAGCATTCCAACACTTGAAAACATCACTGTGTAGGCCACCGATCCTACGTACTCCGGACTTTAATAGGCCGTTTGTACAACAAACGGACGCGAGCGATTTTGCGCTGGGTGCCGTGTTGACCCAGGAGAACTCCGACGGGGAGCACCCAGTGAGTTATGTGTCGAAAAAGCTCCTGCCACATGAATGCAACTTTTCCAAAGTTGAAAAAGAGTGCTACGCCATCAAGTGGGCAATTCAAAAACTGGAATATTATTTGTACGGAAGACATTTTACTGTGCAAACCGACCACTCGCCATTACAGTGGTTGAATTCTGTGAAATCTAACAACCGACGATTGGCAAGATGGTCGGCCGAACTGCAACAATATGATTTCGAAATAAAGGCGAGACCAGGAACAGCAAATGCAAATGCTGATGCTATGTCACGTTTTGGACATGATTGATTTATCTCATGTTTACGGTGTTTATGTTTTGTAATTGTTTAACCTATGCATTTTGTTTTATTCTTTCCTGTATTTTTTTTTCTCTTGCTTTAGATGTTCGCTTGAAAAGGGGGAGTTTATTTTTAAGGGGGGAGTATTTTTAAGGGGGATATTAGTTATATAATTAAGATATGTACTGATAATTTATTAATTCTGAATTGAAGTATTCATTCTTAATTTAAAATCATAAAGTATAAGATTCATTATGTATAGGGTTCCTGACTTTCCTGACTTCACGTATACCTGGCTTGTACATTTGTAAATACTCGTTGTTACAATAAACGATATTTAACGTTGGACTGGAGGAATTGGCGTGCCAGAGAGGTTTTCCCAACACGGTTACTCTGCAAAAACGACAATTGCCGAAATTGCGCTTTTCGAGGTCATTCCAAAAGAAAAACTGATATTCAGTCACATCGCCAAGTGCCAAACTTCTTCCCCACCAATTGACAAAAATTCATGAAAGTGAGACGACTTTTTCAGATACCACAATAGTTGCATTTTGCAGATACCACGGTGTCTGTTACCACGGTAGCTGGGTCTACAATTGGTCGTTTTTCAGTTACCGTGGTATCTGATACACGGTAGCTCTGCAAAAACGATAATTGCTGAATACGCTTTTCGAAGTCATCCCAAAAGAAAAACAGATATTCAGTCACATCACTAAGAGTCAAAGTTCTTTTCCACCAATTTGACAAAAAATGATGAAAATGAGATGACTTTTCCAGATACCAGGATCAGTTACCACAGTCGGAGCGTGGTATCTGAATATCGTATGCCAGGATAACTTGCCAGATACCACGACAACTGCAAAATTGCCATTTGACCGTGGTATCAGATGCCACGATTACTGCAAAAACGACTTTAGACAGTGGTATCAGATACCATGGTATCTGCAAAAATGCAACTAAGGTTTCTCTTAAATGTGGGTTCTCAAGTGAGCTACCCTGGTGTCTGACCGAGAAAATCTTTTATCACACAAATCACAGGGATAAGGTTTCTCTCCTGTGTGCAACCTCACATGAATCACCTTTGACTGTGACTGAGAAAACCTTTTCTCACAGAAATCACAGGGATAGGGTTTCTCTCCCGTGTGTAATCTCATGTGACCCACCAGCGCAGTTGGATCCGAAAACCTTTTCAGACAAAAGTTACAGCAATAAGGTTTTTCTCCCGTGTGCAACCTCATATGAATCACCTTGTTGCCAGAGTGAGAAAACCTTTTCTCACAGAAATCACAGGAATAACTTTTCTGTCCCGTGTGCAATCTCATGTGACTCGCCTTGGAATGTGAGAGAAAATCTTTTTTCACAGAAATCACAGGAATAAGGTTTCTCTCCAGTGTGGATTCTCATATGAGCCACTTTATGCTGTAACAGAGAAAACCTCTTCTCACAAAAATTACAGGAATAAGGTTTATCTCCCGTGTGCAATCTCTGTGACTCACCTTCTGGTGTGACTGAGAAAACCTGTTCTCACAGAAATCACAGGAATAAGGTTTCTCTCCGGTGTGCAATCTTGTGTGACAAATCTTCCCAGTTCGATCCGAAAACCTTTTCTCACAAAAATCACAGGAATAAGGTTTCTCTCCAGTGTGGGTTCTCATGTGACGCACCTTGTGCTTTGACTGAGAAAACCTTTTCTCACAGAAATCACAGGCATAAGGTTTCTCTCCCGTGTGCAATCTCATATGACTCACCTTTTCCTGTGGTCGCGAAAACACTTTATCACAGAAATCACAGGAATAGGGCTTCTCTCGAGTGTGGATTCTCATATGAGAAACCTTGTGCTGCGACCGAGAGAATTTTTTCTCGCAAAAATCACAGGAATAAGGTTTCTCTCGGGTTTCTATCATCTCATTTTCTGCAGCCATCCTCTTTTTCGCAAACTTTCTTTCATGGATGTCATGAGGAACGGTTTTTTCTCCCCTACATGGTTTTCTTAGAGGTTGTGTTAACGTCTGAGCTTTGTTGAGTTTCCACTTACGTGCGTCTTTAGGAAGCTGTGGTTCCACGTCGCTAGCAGTTGTGACAAGGGCACAACAAGTCTCATAATGTACCTTTGAGGTAACCGAAAGAAACATCTTCCCACAAAATTCACAAGCAACACAATGTACCATTCCACATGTTTCCAGGCTTTCTTTGTTACTGAAGCTCTCGGGGCAACTTGTGCAACAGTTTGCCTTAGAGGAGCATGAAACAACACGATCTGGGTTCTGGAGACAGCAACATTTATCACCACATTCCAAGCATCTTGTAACTCTTTCATCAAAGTGAACCCATGCCAGGTGATAGTTTAGGCTCCAGAAATACGAGTAACATCCAGTACATAGTGGGCATTTGAACATCTTGTCAGTGTTATGAGTCTCTAAATGAGCCAGAAGTGCTGAAGGTGTGCAAGAGGTGTATCTACATTCCTCGCATTGGTAGTGTTTTAAGCTGCCTTCACTACATTTACTCTTGACTTCTGGTTCTTTTACATGGCTGTCACGGCTTTGTAAACTTGTTACAAAATTAACACTTTCCTCGCACTTGACAATTACCGCTTTCAAGTCGTGTTCTTGCTTTGGCCAAGGTCCTTGGATAACATCCACTAAAAGAAGGAAAAATAACGATGAACACGTTCTGATAGGGTAGCTAGGCCATACCAAACCAAATGCTTTTGCGAAAGCAGTTGTACAAATGCATCTATTTTAGCTACTGACTTCTTTCTTGTGAAATATCGAAGCTACTTCATCTTGTTCAAACATCGCTTAGGCACCAGGGTTGCCTCAAACGATTTTTACTTCGCTGTTAAACCTCCCAGAATTCTTTTAACTAGTCTCCAACAGGCAAACAACTAAGCTCTAAGTGTCAGAACTTCTGCCTTTTAGTCCTACTTGCACATGCTGCCTTGGACAAATTATTTTATTTATTTTATTTTATTTCAAATAAGGCCAACATGGGCCACAGTATAACAAAAACACACTCAACAAAAAAAAAACAAATGTAAATACCAGGTCACTTACGTGACTCCCGTCAAAAGCCCCGCGTACAACTCACGAGTCCACGCAAGCCATACAGGCAGAGAAAGCCGCATCTGAGGCCCACAAAGGATCCTAAGAAGTGGGCTAGGGGATCGGAGGATCCTGGTTTGAAGGGAAAGAATTGACCGCCTCCGAAGTTCACCAAAGGATGGAAGCCCTTCACCAACAAACATTCCCGATGCACTACAATTCCAAGGAAGACCGTGAAGCCACCGGAACGAATTATTATACATAACCCGAAAAGAATTCTCACATTTCACACTGACATTACACGCAAGAGGAAGGCAGTAAAGTGGCGTGCAGTAAGCCCTGAAAAGAAAACTCTTTACCGGGGCCTCGCAGCTACCAAACCTCCTTATCAGTATATTTGCTCTAATAGATAGAGACCTCATAACCGAAGAAACATGCGCTTCAGCAGTCATCGAAGATGAAAACGTGAAACCCAAGTATTTGAAATGCTGGACAACTTGAATCTTTGAACTAGATAGTACAACATCTGGGATAATCTTCAAATGAAGACCACGTGGAATGAATGCCATACACAGCGTTTTCTTCGTGTTGAAGACGACATCATGCATCAAAGCAAATTCGTCACAAACAGCCAGTAGCTTATTCAGTGCTGCTACTGTTGGGGCAAGAACGGCTAGGTCGTCAGCATAACTAAGGTTGTTGAAACACAGCCCTTGTATGAAGCAACCAACTCCAGTTCTAGCCAACAGCAAATTCAAATCATCAACATACAGGTTGTACAATAACGGAGACAGCACACCTCCTTGGCGAACCCCATTCAACACTGCGAATGGCTGGCTAATTACACCACTCCACTTCACTCGGAACTGCTGTGTCTGGAACCAAGCAGCTAGGGTTCCAGTTACCCTAGGGTCAATACCCCTCGAGACCATCTTATTCAGAAGCTTCTCGTGGTTAACCCTGTCGAACGCGGCCTTGGCGTCAATAAAACACACAAACACCGGACTAGAAAACATCCAGAAGTACTGGATCACTGCCTATAAAATAAAAACAACAAAAATCGGTTGACGATTTCTCTTTAAACCCAAGCTGGTAATGTGAAGAACGAAGCTGGGGTTCAAGAATAGTATACAAACACTTCTCGAACACCTTTGACACGACTGCAGCCAGTGCAATTGGTCGGTAATTCGAAACTGCAGACATATCACCGGAGCTCGTCTTGGGTATGGGAACAAGACATACTTCAGTCAAAGCCTCCGGGACAAAATGATGATTCAGAAAACCATTAAATAGCACAGACAACATGCAAGTCACATTCGGACCGGCAAATTTAATGTGGTTAGCTGTAACACCATCAAGCCCACCAGACTTACTACCTGCAAGCCCAGACACCACGCGAGAAATACTCTCTACGGATATCAGCTGCTCACCAGGGTTAAGCTGGGAGTCAATAAAGGCCTGACGCCTCAGACCATTCACATCCGATTCTACCGAAGAAAAAACTTTGCTGAAGTGTCCACGCCATAACTCGGCAATCGCAACAGGGCCAATCGCTGGCCCAACTCTTTCTGCCGCTTTTGGCACCGATACACGTTGAACCTTCGCAACACACTTCCAAAACGCATTAAACCGAAGTGTCCCAAGAGCCCTTGCAAGTGCCGTAGCCCGAAGTTGCACAGTATGCTTCTTGCACCAACGAAGAGAACTACGAAATTTACAATTTAGAAGCCTTCGTATCCGATCGAACTCGTCACCAATCCGTCTACCATGAGACACCCAAGACAAAAATGCTCTTTTAGCAGCCAGGTAATGTATCTTCACATGACTACTCCAACCAGGCACGACCCCTGCCCCAGAACCAGACCTAGGGCCATGTAAGGCAGAAGTCGGTAAAGTTTCACATGCAGTTAGTAACAAAATACCAAGAATTGTTAGATACAAAGACTCTAGTTTTCTACAATGATCAGGGTTATTACAAGGGTTTGAACTACAAGAGTATTGAGAGGAAGGCTCCAAACTCATGATTCTCCTCTCAACCCCTTTAACATAAGACCCTTTCTGGGCCTCACTTACACTCTCCCAATTAATACGCGGAGGATTAACCACCTTTGGGGAAGAAAAACTCAAATTATCCGTACGCAGTAACGGGCACGCAAACTCAAATGCAAGCGGGAAATGATCCGACCCAAATACATCGTAACGTATCCTTATATTTGATAACCTCAAATGCATTGCTTGTGAACATAAAATATGGTCAAGCCAAGACGTACTACCAGTATGGCTCATGAACGTAAATGACGTAGCTTCCAGCGCCACTACATCAGACAAAATAAGGTGGTTGAGCGCTGCATACTCCGCGATCTCCTTGCTGAAAACCGTATTAGAACAAGAATTAGCATTAAAATCCCCAACGAAACACACATTATCATAATCATTCGCTAAAGCCAGAAGCTTACCCAGATACATGGAAAACTCCGGGAGGTTCTCGTTTGAGCATACCGGCATATATACATTAGCAAAAAGGTACTCAACTCCAGCTATAGAAACACAAAGTGACTGTAGCCTTTCATCAGACTGTATCGGGAAAGAAAGAAATGAGCAATACACTTTTCTACAAAGTACGGCAAGCCCTCCCTTCGGCCGTCCACGGAGTATGCCGTCGCCCGCTTTTGTAGCACACACACCATATGCTAAGAAATCTTGATCCACTGAGTTCAAAAGGGGAAGATCAAAATCAAACAACATAGTTTCTTGGAGAAAAACTAAATCATAATCTGTACACAGTGCCTTCACAGCAGCAATGTTCCGCTTAAATGAGTGGCAATTCAGCGATGCTAGTCTTAAATTTGAAGCCATTAGTTCGGTTCCGGAACCCGCGGTTCATAGAACGTACGAACGATTATGCCTGCGGGCCAAAATTCCGGGTCATTCACGATGCTACGCATGGCCGCAGGCACCACTAGCTTAAACGAAGCGCAGTTTTGGCTCTTAGACTGTAATTTAATACACTCCACCCGACACTTCAGCCGCTTCCTGAGCTCATTTTCCAGAGACTTCTGATCCGTATCAGGGACAAACCGGCTAACAAACAGACGAGACACCTTTGTTTGTAGCACAGACTTTAATGCGGTGTTCTTAGTATTCGAGCCAACAGTTATCTTAGCCGTAACAGTACCTGGGGGAAGCTTACTTTTCTTCGCCTGTCCATTCCTTACCACTGTCGCAAAGCTCTTAATCACTGGCCGTAAATCCGCCTCATTGCTAATTGCTATGACGTCGTTTGTAGCTGGGCGCGCACCCGCCGAGAGCAGCTCTTTCGGAGAGCTGTTTTTCACTGGCTGTAAATCCACTTCATTGCTAATTGCCGTGACGTCACTTGTTGCCGGGCGCGCATCCGGCGAGAGGAGAATACTGCCAGCCGCGCCAATATTGGTACCACAGATCTGAAATGAATTACTGGCCGCAGTAACCCGTTCGCTCTGAGGTAAATCACCAGGGGACTTAGGGAGCGATTTGATTTCTGAGCGCAGCAGAATAACTTCAGCCCTCAAAGAGCTCAATTCTTTCTCGAGTACCGAGTAAGAAACCATGACAGCGGATAGGTCACAGCTTGCAATAGTAACGTGCGGAAGCCTATTTAAATCCTTAACAACAAAATCCGGTAAGTGACTACGGTCACACTGCAACAGGATCGAGAACATATCCTCCAAGGCAAGGCGTTTAGCGCGCCGCGTCGGATTCAGCTGGTCAGAAAACTTTGCCCTATCACTGGCACACAAGGCCTGGCAAAGCTTATTACGGCTCGAAGTAACATCCTCAGGCGAGTACATGTCCTCGCAAAGCTTTATTACGATATCCTTCGGTGTAGAGTCCATCCGGTGGATCAAGAAACAAAGGAGCTCGTCAATGACAATAGACATCTTGTTTTGACGGTCAAGAGGCAACACGCAAAAACTTACTGGCAAGGGGGGTGTTTAACTACCCCCCAGCTTCGAAAACAAAACGTGCAACTAATCAACTCAACAGTGGGAATAAACTGCATGGGTAAAGCAGTAGAGCAGATGGTGGAGTTTAGAACCTTAAAATACAGTCTTCCTACAGTACAGGAAGTATAATGGAATCAGCGAAAAGGAGGAACAGTCGACAACTATACAAGCAAGTGGAGCTTTCAATGAACTAATATCAGTTTGCTGATCAAAAAAAATACTTCCATAAACTGAAAATGAGGCTGTTGAACAGTAACGGCCTCTCCGCCCATCTTCATATCTGTTAAAGTTGGAAACTAAACCAACAGCAGGAAAAGAGGATTCTTCCTTTCAGAGACAACTGTCTATGCAGGATATTAAACACTGACTGCACCAACCAGGCAGTTCTCCCTCTAGACCCTGGTAATAGATCTCATCTGCCATCGAAGATGGAGCTACTTGGGGTATGTCATCTGTATGGAGGAAGATAAGACTCCCCACAAGGGTTGTGGAGTGGCAGTCAGAGGAAACCCAAAGAAGAGGGAACCAAAAAAAAACTACCAAATTCAAATTATACAGAATAAAAAGGCCTATGTAAAATTTCCTGGAAACTGGACTGAACTTCAAAATTTGTTAAAACTAATTAATCTTTGCAATTATAGTCTATCAAATAAATGACCAAACCCTAATATTATAGTTAGGACTGATAGCCAATTTGGGATTGTGTATAACAGCTGAATCCTGGTTATTATCTGCCAGGAGGAATTATCCTCTTCTAGTGAATGGAAGCTGAAAGCTGAGATATCTATTTCATTCATTATTTGGGGTCTATTAAGTACAAGTACTTATTTGATAGCGCAAAATGTATATGTCAGCTGAATTTTATTGGAGCTATATCTTGGCCCTTCTTCAGGCTCAAAACCGCTCAAGTTGGAAAAACAAACTTGTGGGAAACACAGAACGAGAACACAAAACACAAAGAATGAGACCAAATAAACAGGTTAAATCACCGAATTTACAAGGGAATGACAGAATGCAGCGAAATCTTTGCAGGCGGAAGAAAAGTTGGATGAATTATCGAATTCGATTTGGACCGATTATGAAATGGACTGACAGAATGCAATAGAATAGATACAGACTTGAGCCAAGCAAAGAGAGATGAAGCAAAGACAAAAGAGCTACCTGGCTATAATCTTTTCAAGTTGGTATGCTCTCATATGGGCTGCTCGAGCCGGCCCAGCTCTACCAGCCATGGCCAAACCTACCACAAACATTTCTGTATGGTTATAAACAGGGCCTTAGTGTACTAGACTAGCCAGTTTGTCCTCATGTCCTGTTTGATAGGGTGAGTGCATTAGTTGGATAAATTCTTACCGGTTTCCTTGGTTGATTGTTTCTCCAATGCAATTTCATTATTTTCCTGCTTTATAGCAGCTAGTCCACAATACTTCAGATGCTTTATGAGACAGTCCTTGTTTAGAAAAATGTGCCAGCAATCAGCACATTTTACAAGCTCTCCCATCTTTGCCTTTTCAGTTTCTGAATTGTTAAGGCATGTGGATTTCGCAATTTGAATTCTATGCTTCATCATCATGAAGCATAGAAGCAGCGTTGACGGTGGCCAGTAAGTACTGACAGAAATATCAGGATAAAGTAAAAGATCCTCAAAAGATATGGGTCGCGCTAAGAAGAAAAGCCTCCAATGATACGAGGATATTCTGTGGCCTAGGCCTTTAGCTAGGGGCTTATGCCGAACTAGAGTTAGTTAAACCGAGCTATGCAAACCTACAATAAGCTAGAATTGGCCATATCCAGTTCATAGACAGTTCAGCGCTTCCAAGCGGACGATTTTCTTGAATTCCCTCACCATCAGCATTTGGATCAGACATGGTGAACTAGATCCACATTGCAGCTTAATGAGTGGAAAACATCTAATCTGCGTCCCAGCCAATGAAGGTTTTGCATATGTTTGCATATGGCAGAAAGTGACCTACGCAATGGATCCATAAATGATGATTATGAGAAAATGGGGAACTAACATAAAATAGTCTATTCGGAGCACTGAACTGTATATAAGGCCAATTTCAAAATTTTAGGGTGTACCACAAATTATATCGGATTACCATACTGTCGTGACGTAGATCAGTGGTTCCCAACCTTTGCCGTACCACGCACCCTAATCAAAGTTATTCAATCAGCTCCTAATCAACTGGTACTCCACGCGCTATTGTACCCGTCCGTTCGTCGGGGATTCGATTTGCCGTATCAGGACTTAATGTCCCACGTCAGATCGGGGAATCTATGTGCCACTAAGTACTACTTTGACTGATCGTCCCCGCAAACTGGTTGAATCCATGTGCCTTTGGCTAATAACACTCAGGAAATTACTGAAGTATCCAGAGCTTTTGATCTCCAATAAGGAAAGATCTATTTTGAGATAGGGAAAATTGACAGAATTGCCGGATTGCCCAATTTAAATCGCTAAAAGAAAAGCTCATATGGCACTAGTAAGAACAGTTAGCATGTTTGTCAGATACGGTTTGCAGTTTTCAAGGCTGGATCTCTCTCCCGATATTCATTTCATCATAAAATGGGCTTGATCTAATAAATCTGATATGGTTATACCACTCATTGACAACTATTTCTTCCTCCAAACCATGATCGGATCGGGGGAGGGACTCTTTTCAAGCCAATCTGATAGAGTCCCTAACATGCCAGCTAAGTTTTACGGTCATAGCAAATCTGGAAGTCCCTAATTCATGATCATCGGAATTGTGGAAAAACCCCTCCAACTCCCCCCACTGTGACATGATCCGGTCCTGTTTTGTCAATAATGTATCTACGGCTTATGCTTGTTCTTCCCTCCAAGTCTCATCCTGATCTCTTGACTCCGGCACCCCCTCCAGCTCCCCCCCCAAGTTATCGGATCCGTTACAGACTTGAAATTGATCATCCGAGACACTTGTTCTTGACACTTGACAAGTTTCATGTACGTCTGATCACCCGTTTCAAAGTTATAAATGTCAGTAGAATAATGATTCCCCGTCCTTCCAATCCCCCCATGATCATCGGATCGGGAGGGGAACTATTTTCAAGTGACCTGAGAGAGTACCTAATACGTCTGCCAAGTTTCTAGTACATTTGGAAGAACCATAACTAGTGACCACAGGAATCCGGGAAAACCACCTCCAACCCCCTCTACTGTGACACGATCCGTTCTTGTTTTGTCAATGAAGTATCTAGCGTTAACGCTTGTTCTTCCCTTCAAGTTCAATCCCGATCCCTCGACCCTAAGCATTCACGAGATTTCCGGTCCCCTCCTCTACCATCCCCCCCTCCAGTTTTCGGATTCGGTCCAGATTTGAAACTGAAAATCTGAAACACTTGTTCTTTACAATTGTCAAGTTTCATGCATGTCTGATTATCCGTTCCAAAGTTATGCATGTGCTAGTTTCCGGATTCCCCATCCCTCCACTCCCCCCGCGATGACTGGATCAGGGAAGTGATTATTTCCAAGTAAATCTGGTTGGTTACCTCATATGCCTGCCAAGTTGTATTG